>OY294046.1:54638639-54828013 GCA_958510825.1 Brachypterus glaber | reverse complement strand
CTTAAATATTTTGTGGTATTTTTGTTTTAAAATACCCTGATAATAATGATAACGATTTTAACAAAAATCTAGGCCCACCACTAAGAGGCAGGGGACACCCCGTGTTTAATTGTTCATATTTTTTTTGTAAATAAAGTTAGAGGGATTTTTGGACTCTAAAACTAAATTTATTATTTAAAACATTCTAGCCACGCCCACAAGGCAGCCGGAGTATCTAATTTGTTTATCTTTTATAATATCTTTGTAAAAATGGGGTTCCAAGGATTTTGGCTAAAAGTACATCTGTGGTATTCCGTGGGTAATTTTTTTATATAAAACTAAAATAGTTATACTTTTATATAATATAAATCATATTACACTGAAATAATTACCCCATTACGTTCAAATAAAAAAAAAATAAGGATTTATTTTATGAGTCCATTCTAAAAACGCTAGTTAGGTACAACAGTTGAAAATATAGTAATAAACAAAAGTACATATCTTCTTCAACACAATCCATAACGAAAATCACTACAAATCGCGACAAAGTTATTTTATTATACCTTGTTAATTAACAAACAGATAAATCAGGCCCGGACTGGCCAGGTCGGCTCAAGGCCGAAGGGGCCCCAAAAAAAGTGATTTATATTTTCTATTACTTAAGTTTTTTTTCTACACTATGTATAATTAGTGCATTTGTGTTTTACATTATCTGTACGTGTCTTTGAGCATATAGTTATGGCCCCTTAAGGGGCCATAAACTGGCAACGCTGTTTTCAACAACAGCCTCTTGATAATTTAAACAAGTAAAGTAAAGGGGGAATATTGGCCAAAAAGGTTTAATTACTTTTTATTTTATTTATTACATTTTGTATTTTGTAATTTGTGAGGTTGTGAGATTGTATATTGCGTGCTTAAGTGGACCATAGACATTTAAATTCATAAAAATTTTGGCCTGCGGCGCTAGATCTTTCTGCATTTCGGTGTAATTTGGAGTTATAAAACTGTTTTAAATATTAAAATAAAAGTTTGTAAAAGAAATTGTCTGTGGCGCTAGAGCTTTCTTATGTTTTTTTTTATCTAAGATTATAAAAACTTATGCGTAAAATTCGTAAAAATTTTCGCCTGCGGCGCTGGAGCTTTCTTGCATTTTTTGTGTAATTTAGAATATTAAAAATGTAAAATAAAAAAAGACCATAAAGTTTTTTAAAAATTTTCGCCTGTGGTACTACTTACATTTTTCTCTATTTATGATTGTAGAACTTAAGCATAAAATTCTAAAAATTTAAAGTTCGTACTTTTTTTATTTAAGATTGTAGAATTTAAACGTGAAATTCGTAAAAATTTTCTTGCTTTTTTTTGAAATTTAGAATTTTAAAAAGTTAAAAATTAAAGTAGACTATCAACATTTTCCCGGCAGCGCTAGGTTTTTCTATCTTTTTTATTTAAGTTTCTCAAACTTAAACAGAAAATTTCTAAAAAAATCCGCTTGCTGTACTAGAGTTTCTTGCATTTTTGTGAAATTTTAAATATTTTTTTGCGTAATCAACGCTGCAAAAAATGGCACTATGCAAAAAATCAGAATTTTGTCACTTTTTTTCTGTGACTACTGTGCCCCGGACGGTCCGGGCCGGACCTCCTCTTGGTAAGGGGTCCCTCTTCAGTCTCTAGCCGAGGGCCCCCAAAGGAGCCAGTACGGTCCTGAGCTAAATAAATATGGACTTCAAATGACTGTGTGAGCGAAGAAAGCCCAAAAAAATTAAAATAGCGGCCAATTGTCCCTCATCTGTTAGGCTACCACTAGCTACCTAGAAAATCCTAATTTCAAAAATCGAATTAAGTTCATGTTTATACCCCATATATGTATGTACTATATGCACTATAGTGCAGTGACTGACAACGAGTGGCGCCAAACTGGTACTTTTTGGACGGTTTTGGGAGGTAATGACGTTTTTCATCTTCAACTGTTCTGTTTTGCTAGAAAAAAAATGATATAATCGTTTTTTTTTTTATAGGGGATTACCTTTTTTTTAGTAATCCAGTGTTTTGCTGGGGACAGTCAGGATATTCCCCAGTTAACATTTTTGTCGTCCGCCGGCCCTGTTCTAAACAACTTATAAAATACCTAATTATTTATTGAGTTTTGTGATATTAAATGCAGAAATTAACCATTTTCTAAATAAAAGTAAAACCATATTGCACACGATTTTTAAAATGGAGTCATTTGAGATATTTATCAAAATGTACGTGCACGAAAATTTCAGACTGTTACTTATGGGATAATTCCAGCGTTGCTTACGTTACGTCTTACGCCTATTTTAACTTTTAAATATATAAATTCGACAATTATATTAAAAGACATAATTTATTATTCCATCAATCTATTTTCTAATCATCGTACAGAGTGATATTGATAGACTGCAGTTTTGGGCTGCTGGCCCTCTTCAGTACCAAGAGTCAACTCTGCACGCTGATTAAGAAAACGTTTTTAGACTTTACTCGCAAAAGGAATATAGCCATTAGATTGATGTAGACTTGTGCGCCATCTATTTCTAGATGTAGACAACTACTCATACCTCTCCTAATCTGGAGACTTTGAATGGTAGCAAGTTGAAGACTTGTGTGTCTCAAGCACATAGTACCACTAACGGGTGGTTAGACGTAAAATTAGTAAGGACAGAAATTTTTAATTTTAAACAAAATTATAAAAATATTAATTTATTATTCCATCAATCTATTTTCTAATCATCGTACAGAGTGATATTGATAGACTGCAGTTTCGGGCTGCTGGCCCTCTTCAGTACCAAGAGTCAACTCTGCACGCTGATTAAGAAAACGTTTTTAGACTTTACTCGCAAAAGGAATATAGCCATTAGATTGATGTAGACTTGTGCGCCATCTATTTCTAGATGTAGACAACTACTCATACCTCTCCTAATCTGGAGACTTTGAATGGTAGCAAGTTGAAGACTTGTGTGTCTCAAGCACATAGTACCACTAACGGGTGGTTAGACGTAAAATTAGTAAGGACAGAAATTTTTAATTTTAAACAAAATTATAAAAATATTAATTTATTATTCCATCAATCTATTTTCTAATCATCGTACAGAGTGATATTGATAGACTGCAGTTTCGGGCTGCTGGCCCTCTTCAGTACCAAGAGTCAACTCTGCACGCTGATTAAGAAAACGTTTTTAGACTTTACTCGCAAAAGGAATATAGCCATTAGATTGATGTAGACTTGTGCGCCATCTATTTCTAGATTGATGGAATAATAAATTAATATTTTTATAATTTTGTTTAAAATTAAAAATTTCTGTCCTTACTAAAAGACATAATATTTTAATGCAATATTTATTTTTAGTAAATAACAAAGTAATAAAACATATTTATAATTAGTATAACAAGTTTAATTTGTGATAAATTTATAATTTTATACAATGTTGCTTACGTTACATTTTTTGACATAAATTTTGACTTCAGTACATGTATCTTTAAATATCTGTTCCATTCCAGAATATAAAATCTTTTTAAAACTAATTGTGCATTTGAAAATGTATTAGATCAGGCTAAAATGTTTAAAATCTTTATCAATTGCTGAATTATGTATTAAAATAAAAAATATATGTTGCTTACGTCGCAAAGGAATTCGTTGCTTACGTTACATTAAAACTCTCTATATTTTTTTGCATTATAAACTGACTATCTTGTGTTCGTACAAAAAAAAATATTTTTTTGCGTACCTTTTCGTATTATGACATTTTATGTCGATATAAATCAATTCGAGCAAAAAAAAATTGTCGGTCGGTGAATCGGTTGTTCGATCTTTTGATCTTTTGGTCGATCGGTCTGTCGATCGGTTGTTCGATTTATTTTTGTCCGTCGTTCTGCCCAAGAAATCTTGTGCGCACAATAACTTATAAACGCCTTCAGCTAGATAATAATAATCTGTATTTTTTTAAAGCCAGTCACGTAACGGTTTGCTGGAATAACCCTATGGGTAATAAAATTTTAATTTTAATAAATGATTGTTTATTTAATTTATAAAATAAATTGTTATAAAGGTCTAATTTTTTTTCCTATCGAACGTTCCAAATATGAATTATAATTATTAAACAATTGTATCTAGATAAATGAAGTAAATATCTTTTCATAAATAATTAATTTATGTAATGTGTTTTGAGTTATTTGTATATAAAATAGAAAAGTATTTTTTTCTTATACGTGGAATTAGAACGAATAGATAGCGAGTCAATAACAGGTCAACCAAAGTAAAAAACTTTTATAACTGAAAATTCCAATCGATATTATTATTGTATTTATATTTTTTAGGATAAATATTACAAAAATCGATAAATTACATTTTGTCATATCGTGCTTAATCTTTTATTAAACTTTTTATAATGAACATGTTTACAATTATTTTCTAACAATACTGAGTAAGCACTTTATAAAGAAGTTTAAAATAAAAATTATAACAAAATAGTACCAAAATTTATAAAAATTGAAAATTTGCAAGTTTGCAATTTTGAAATGAATGACTAAAAAAGTCATAAATGATAGTCATTTTAAAATTATTTATTTATTATCAAAGTAAGGGAGCGTTCAAGTATTACGTAACGCGCTAGGGGAGGTCTCGAAACGTTACGCCGCGTCAAAAATGACCAAATTTCTCGTTACGTAATACTTGAACGTTTCCTAATGGCAAAAATATACCCTTCATAAAGTATTGAAATACTAAACATTTTTGCTAGAGTAATTAAAACACTACTGTACTTTCTAATCCAAACATAATTTTTTTTAAATATGTATATAAATAAATATTATTAAAAAAGTTATAAAATTATGAATAAAAAATAGAGAAAAGCATGCATCAGAATAAAAAATTAAATTAATATGAAGAATCTAGGTGGACCTCCGTCCACGGCATTCCTGAAGGATTAATGAGATGAAGTAGCTCTACAGAACCATTTTCAGCTAAATCCAGAAAACTTTTTCGTAAATAATGGTAAATAATCTTCTGCAGAATAATTCTGACAATAAATTGCATATTTTGTTAACCATTTCGATAGTATTTTTTTACCTGATTCCGAATATCTTTAAAGTAAATCTTTGTTTTTTTCTGTTTTCGATAAAAATGCTCTTGAAAATATTTTTTTCCGTTTTTCAAGTGCTTGTAGAAAAATTGTCATAGTACCTGAAAACTTTTATCCAGGCTTCAATTAGAGCTCTTTAAAATCGTATAAGAAAACCTTAACACAATGTTTAGTGGTAAATTTAAAAACAGTTTTAAAATACCGCTAATAACACATTTTATAAAACTATATTTTTCTTTGTTACATAGTGTCATTATGTTATAGTGAATTTTACCCCCAAAAATCTCAAATACAGAACGTCTATGATACTCATTAATCGGAATAAATTCAGTTATGACTCATCAACGTTGAAAATAAACACAGAAACATAGGCTTACGGAATAATTTTGCCGAATTATGAGGGAAATTTTTATAAAGGTCACTAAATCGAAACATTTGACAACTAATTTGTTACACACAACAATATTGAATATACATATTAACTATAAATATGTAAATATATCGGTGTTTTTCGAAGAAAATAAAAATGTAAATATTTAAAACCTCGCGTCAACGATAGAATCGACGCGGCGCCTATGCGAGCACTGAAAATTCGCCGATGACTGAATGATACTACAATACTTCGCAATTACTGTCAAAAATGAAAGTTATACAAAAACCGAGAAAACTCGGCAAAAACACTATGTAGCAAAGACAAATGTACTTTGCATAAAACGTGATTTCAGAGGTATTTTAAAACTGTTTTTAAATTTACCACTACATAACATTGTGTTAAGAATTTTTTGTACGATTTGTACTGGGTAAAAACCCCGCTCTATGGTAGGTACTATGATAATTTTCCTACAAGCACTTGAAAAACGGATAAAAAGAAAAAAATATTTTCAAGAGCATTTTTCTTGAAAACGGAAAAATATAGCGATTTACTTTAAAGATATTCAGAATCAGGTAAAAAAAATACTATCGGAATCGTTCAACAAAATATGCAATTCATTGTCAGAATTATTCTGCAGAAGATTATTTACCATTATTTACCAAAAACAAGTTTTCTGGATTTAGCTGAAAATGGTTCTGTAATGTGTAGACCTTCTGCTACCATGGTCCGTAATCAGATTTTTCTGTAGAGCTACTTCATCTCATTAATCCTCCAGGAATGCCGTACGTCATTACAAGGAAACCCCACCCTGAAAAATGTCAGTCCAATCCGATATATTGAGCTGAAATTTGGCAGATAGACTTATTTTTGCTAAATTAGTATTTCACATTCAATAAAATAGTTTGAATGTATTAAACATGTGTATATTATAGTTAAATCAAGTGAATAAATTCAAAAAATCGTTTTGTGGCACAGGCTTATGATATCGGATTGGGCCGAAATTTTGGAGGGTATATTTCCTCTGCTGGAGTTATATTTAGATGGGTATCAAAAACAGAAAAACTAAATAATATCTTTGCAGTAAAAGTTGGGACTAATAATAATAATAACATTTATAATAATAAGAATAATAATAATAATTGCCTGCCTAAATTTAACTACTGATTCCAAATATATATGTGGGTTATTATTTCATTAAATATTGCAAAAAAGAAGCTCAAAACTTTAAATAAAAGCTCGTATGTACAATAAAACTCTTAAATCCAAAAAATATCGCCAAACATTTTACCTGTTCTATCGCTACCAATATTGATTAAACTGGTATGTCCATCTATAGAAACAATATAGTATATTATGATCCAAGGACGAGAAATAATGTTTCTCGGACGCATGCGGAGTTTGTGAATCGAGGCGTGAGCCGAGATTCACAACCACGTGTATCATACGCTATTTTTTATTCGCTTGTAAACATATTTTTAACAAAAAAAAGGTAAAAATAATAAGTAAAATTAATTTTATTTTGGTTCTGTCAGTTATCTGACAATTTTTCATAAGGGACCGCAAAAGTACTTTGGCGGGCTGCGGCCCACCAAAGAAAAACAAAAGACAAACTCTTAACAAAAGTGTCACCTTTAACGTAACATTTCTAACCGAAAAATTTAACTTTGGAATACAAGCGAATAAAAAAATATATTTTTATTTTTGATTTAAAATAACTATTTTTTAGATGAAACTATGGTTTTAATCAAACAAATATTTTTTTTAATGTTTAATAAAAAATTTAAACCAAATTTTGTTTTTCTAAATATTGTATTGTATTTTTATTGTCATTTTTGGACCTTAACAAAGGTATTTTATACCAGACACACGGTGCTAAAAAAAATAGACATGAGGTATGTCTACGTCAGTCGTTAATTTAGGACCAAGATAGTCGGTCCCCAACGGGTTTTGATACTTTAAGCAGTTTTGTTTTAATTAGAGATTCAATGCACTATAATATATAACACCTATTTTTTTAAGTTATAACTTATAAGCTTGCAAAACTTTGGTTTGTAAATTCTTATTAACATTAAAAAAAGTTTCTATAAAAATAGGTCAAAAAATACTTTTTTATTTAATATCTCAGGAACCCTTGAAGCTATAGAAACAAATTTATGTATATGTCAATATAGCCTACTACTACATGCTATTTTCATAATTTATTAATCATAAAGTAACTTTAGCCCGGGCTGGGACAGCTCGGTGCTGGCAAAAAGGTCCATAATGGTCTAGTTGCCTGGCTTGTAGCCTCCCCACCCTTACTACTACTAACTTTAGCCAGGGGCTTACGAAAAGGGGAGGTCTAAGTAGTTTTTGGTTCGTTTTTGTTTTTCGCGTAACTTTTTTTTTATTTTTTAACTCATAAAGTAATATTATAAATAAAACAATGCAAAAAGTTACACAGAAGAAAAGAAATTGCTTCATAAAAATGATGTTTAGTAATAGACCTTATTAATGTAACATAACATGCATCTTAAGACCTATCCAGAAGCTTGCATAAGAACATAAAACGTAAGAATGGGATACCGTGATTGGCTTACAAGATACACATGCACATCAAGCCAATCACGGCATCGCATTGTTATGTATTATGTTCTTATGCGAGGCTGTGGGTATGCACTTTTTAAATTAAAATGATCTAAAGTAGCGAAACCCCTTTGGTGATATTAACAAGTATAACGCTATATTTAATCTAATTTTTGGTAGTCCAATAAATGGCCTGGTAAAACAGATGTTGTATTTTCACCATAGACAATACAGGTTTCCGCCAACTAAACTTGTATCAAATAAATTATTTGAAAAAGAAAATATTTTTAAAATATATATTTTTTACGAAGTTTTTTTGTAAATATTATAATTATACAAAAATAAAACAAAAGACATCTTTTAAAATACCCAAATAAAATTTTTACGGACAAAAATAGCCGAAACCTCCCCCCTTACGTGCCTATAATATCTAAACACAATCCCCGCCGAGATATTCATATAAACAAGCTTTGGTAAAGTTGCCTTAACTACGTAATTACCCAATAAAATGACCACCTAGGTTTTATTACTACTTTGCACATGTAGCACAATTACGTGGCTATGTAGTAACTGTTTTGTAACAAGATCGTTCCGAACTAAATAACAAACACGTAGAAAGATCGTAATTGTTACCCTTAAATTTTTCCCTATTTTGGATGTAATTATAGCGTTTCCGTAACTAGTCGTCGCTACTTAATTTGTTTCAGTTAAGGTAATTATCATGTAGCGGCAACCAAAAATGCTAGTTCTGTATGGTATGGTAGATAATTTACAGAAACTCTATGTAACTAAAGATATGCAAACATATATATTTTCTTACCGTTGCCGATGGCGTATTGTTGAAGAAGATCAGTCATGTTTATGTGGGTTACGCCATTCTTCTCTTGCATCAAATTATCACAATGCGTCACCTTACCACTCCCAGGCCCACCTTAAACAAAAATATAAAAAATATTCAGGTACAATTGTGCGTTTTTTTTTTGTTTAAAATTGTGGATTGTAGATATTTTAATAAGCACAGGTTGAATTACTATTTACGGATGATAAAGACTATTGTCGTGTTACCGTAATCTGGGGTGAAGAGAATCAAAAATATCAGTTTTCTTTAAATATTTAAATTATCTAGTGAACAAAAAATGTGAAAAAAATTAATTTAATAAGCTTACTATTCAGCTATACGTTGAACATTAAAAAAAATGTTGCTCATAATTTCTTTCAGTTTTTCTTTATTAAAGGTTGATCCGCTTCACCCCATGTTTGGGGGTGAAGCGGATCGATTACTTGTTTAGCCAAAAAATCGTTCTTATAGACTAATTGAAAACTAAATTAATCAAAAAACAGTTAAACAAAAATATTCAATGCCTATAAATAAAAAAATCACATTTTTTGTACTTTGGTAAAAAAATAATACATAGAGTATGTAAGAAATATTTTTATAATTAATTTTTAGCATAGCCAATTATTTTGTTGGTACTCAGAGAATAGAGTTATGCGTGACGCGGAAATATTTAAAAAATTGTATTTTGATCCACTTCACCCCTTGTGACGGATAACTCTAATTTATTAGTGCAAAGAACGAGAACGAGAGTTGATTAGTGCAACCGGAACCGAATATAGATTTTTTGGAAATACGAGGTTGAGAAACTAACTCCACGTTATCCTTTATCATTCGTAAATGGTAAATGATAAATGGTAGTTATTTAAACTGCAATTAAATAATGAATTAAAATAAAAATAGTAGTTGAGGGAACCACCGGCTTATACTGACTTTCGAACCAGTTTCTAGGGAGTGTCCGTTTAACTTATCGCCTTGGCCAAATTTCAATTATTAATTAACTGAAAAAGGCAAATCGGCGCCAGTGAGAATGGAACTCACGCGAGTAGACTTGCTATACATACGCGCTAGCCACTACGCTATGGCTCCCATTATGCTGAACACGAATCTGTCAATCAAAAGGCACTTCATGGCTCATATTTTTGCTACACTGAAATTGCAGATGAGATTTTCACAATTTTAGACAGTTTTTTCAGTGAACCAAAAATATGAGCCCATGAATTTACTTTTTTGTAGCAGATTCGTGTTCAGCTTGCCAAAATACATAAAAATAGGTGGGTCTCAACCCCAGCATCGACAACTTTTTTTTTTTGGTGCAAATATTTTTTTTTTACGAGCATTTTAAAAGTTTGGGCCTAAAAACTAAAAAAATATATCTTACCAAGTATAAATATAACGGGGACTTTTGGCGATTCAAACTGTATATTGGCTTCATTATGCATGGGGAACTTTCCCGCCTGTGGGGTAACGGCGTTCCGGTTGTCGCGTGGGGTATGTTGGCCTGACCAAGTCTCCCGTCCTTCTTCAAATGTAGAACCATCACTTTGTTCTGAAAAAAAAAATAATTTTAATTAATTTTTGCGCTGAATACAAAATTTTAATTTTAATTGTTCCTTTTGATATTTTTTAGTTCAGGATTTTAATCTTACGACAATAAAATAAGATAAAAACAAGTTTTCGTGTAGATAATATCATATAAGTTGCACTAAAAACTAGAAAATAAATTTTAACCCTGTAGGTAGGTGTATTCATTGACTAAGAAGTCAATGGTGTATTTGAAGTGTGTTAAAATCCATCAGCAGATTTCAGAAAAGACAAAGAGACAGATAGACAGACAGAGGCCAAGTAATGTTAATGTAAAGGGTGGAATTAAAAGAAAGGTTCTTTGGATTTTGTGTTTTATTTATTTACAAAAGGATGGCCCTTGTTAACAGGGACATGTTTAGGTAAAACTTAAAATTAAAAATTATTATTTCACAAACAACCTTTTTTACTTAAAAAAAAACAAATATCTTACTTCCATATGATTTAAAATATAATTTAAAATGTTTTTTACCTGAAATATGCATAATTTTATTTTAAAATATAATAATATTTATATTTTTGTCTCTCTGTAGAATTTCTCTCTTTGTCTACTCTAAATGTACCGCTGATCATTGCTCGATGCCTTACACAGTGCGACCCTGTAAGTTTAGGTTTTTTGGAATGACCACACAATTGTTTTTATTTTGATAGTAGACTACCCCCACTAGTCACCCAAATCGCATCTGCTCCTTCTTGGGAGATTTTTAGCTTTTTCTGTTTTTTAACTGGGTAAAGGTAGTCTGCTATAAAAATTAAATTTCAAAAAAAATGCAAGGAGATTTTTAAGAATTTCAGGCTTAAATTCTACAAATTAAAACAAAAAAACAAGAAAACCCTAGCGCCGCAGGCGAAATTTTTTACAAATTAAATGTTTAAAGCAGTTTTTTAAATTTAATTTAAGTTCACAAAAATGCAGAAAACTTAGCGCGGCAGGCGATTTTTTTACGACTTTTACGCTTAAGTTCTACTATCATAAATAGAGAAAAACGTAAGAAAGCCTAGTGCTACAGGTGAAAATTTTTAAAAACTTGATGATCTATTTTAATTTTTATAGTTTTATTATTCTAAATTTCGAAAAAATGCAAGCAAACTCCAGCGCCGCAGGCGAATTTTTTTACGAATTTCACGCATAAGTTCTACAATCTTAAATTAAAAAAAAACATAAGAAAGCGTTAGCGCCACAGATAATTTTTGTTACAAACTTTTATTTTAATATTTTAAAACGGTTTTATAATTCCAAATTACACCAAAATGTTAGAAAGATCTAGCGCCTCAGGCCAAAATTTTTATGAATTTAAAGGTTTATAGTTTACTTGAGCACGCAATATAAAAATTACCTCACAAATTACAAAATACAAAATTTAATAAATAAAATAAAAAAGTAATTAAACCTTTTTATCCAAAATTCCCCCTTAACTTTAGTTTTAAATTATCAACAGGCTGTTGTTGACAACAGTGTTGCCGGTTTGTGACCCCTTATATCCTCAAAGACACGTACAGATTATGTAAAACACAAATGCACTAATTATAGCGTAGTTAAAAAAATACCTGAGTAATAGAAAATATAAACCACTTTTTTGGGGCACCTTTGAGGCCCCCTTGAGCCGAGGGCTCTCGGCTATCGCCGACTAGCCGACCTGGCCAGTCCGGGGCTGGTCTTATGTAGGTATAAACCTATTTTGACTCCTTTAATTAAACCTCTTAAAAAAATACTTAAAAACATAAAAAAGATAGACAGACAGAGGCCAAGTAATGTTAATGTAAAGGGTGGAATTAAAAGAAAGGTTCTTTGGATTTTGTGTTTTATTTATTTACAAAAGGATGGCCCTTGTTAACAGGGACATGTTTAGGTAAAACTTAAAATTAAAAATTATTATTTCACAAACAACCTTTTTTACTTAAAAAAAACAAATATCTTACTTCCATATGATTTAAAATATAATTTAAAATGTTTTTTTACCTGAAATATGCATAATTTTATTTTAAAATATAATAATATTTATATTTTTGTCTCTCTCTGTAGAATTTCTCTCTTTGTCTACTCTAAATGTACCGCTGATCATTGCTCGATGCCTTACACAGTGCGACCCTGTAAGTTTAGGTTTTTTGGAATGACCACACAATTGTTTTTATTTTGATAGTAGACTACCCCCACTAGTCACCCAAATCGCATCTGCTCCTTCTTGGGAGATTTTTAGCTTTTTCTGTATTTTAACTGGGTAAAGGTAGTCTGCTATCAAAATTAAATTTCAAAAAAAATGCAAGGATATTTTTACGAATTTCAGGCTTAAATTCTACAAATTAAAACAAAAAACAAGAAAGCCCTAGCGCCGCAGGCGAAATTTTTTACAAATTAAATGTTTAAAGCAGTTTTTTAAATTTAATTTAAGTTCACAAAAATGCAGAAAACTTAAGCGCGGCAGGCGATTTTTTTACGACTTTTACGCTTAAGTTCTACTATCATAAATAGAGAAAAACGTAAGAAAGCCTAGTGCTACAGGTGAAAATTTTTAAAAACTTGATGATCTATTTTAATTTTTATAGTTTTATTATTCTAAATTTCGAAAAAATGCAAGCAAACTCCAGCGCCGCAGGCGAATTTTTTTACGAATTTCACGCATAAGTTCTACAATCTTAAATTAAAAAAAAACATAAGAAAGCGTTAGCGCCACAGATAATTTTTGTTACAAACTTTTATTTTAATATTTTAAAACGGTTTTATAATTCCAAATTACACCAAAATGTTAGAAAGATCTAGCGCCGCAGGTCAAAATTTTTATGAATTTAAATGTTTATAGTTTACTTGAGCACGCAATATAAAAATTACCTCACAAATTACAAAATACAAAATTTAATAAATAAAATAAAAAAGTAATTAAACCTTTTTATCCAAAATTCCCCCTTAACTTTAGTTTTAAATTATCAACAGGCTGTTGTTGACAACAGTGTTGCCGGTTTATGACCCCTTATATCCTCAAAGACACGTACTAATTATAGCGCAGTTAAAAAAATACCTGAGTAATAGAAAATATAAACCACTTTTTTGGGGCACCTTTGAGGCCCCCTTTAGCCGAGGGCTCTAGGCTATCGCCGACTAGCCGACCTGGCCAGTCCGGGCCTGGTCTTATGTAGGTATAAACCTATTTTGACTCCTTTAATTAAACCTCTTAAAAAAATACTTAAAAACATATAAAAAAAGAAAAAGCTAAAAATCTCTCAAAAAGGAGCAGCTGCCATTTAGGTGACTAGTGGTATGTAATGAGGGGGTAGTCTACTATCAACAACTAAAAGAAAAATTGTGTGGTACAAAAAACCTAAACTTAACAGGGTCGCACTGTGCTTAAGGCGCCGAAACCTTCAAACTTTATAAAATGCATATCATCTGTAAAAGCACTCTTCTTCGGTCTTCGGAAACATAATGTTTTTAAATTAATTCTCTTTTTTTTTTGTTTGCCTGTTTTTGTTCTTGTATTTTTTTTAATTATTATTATTATGTTTTGTCATAAATATGGTTGATTAACCGGAATATATGAATAAATAAATTATATGTTTAATAATGGTGCATTCATACCGAAATTAACTACACTAACGAGAAAAATAATTAATTTTTGGTCTATACTGCGCAGGCGTAGTGAAAATTTCAACTTAACTAGAAAACTAATTAATTTTATGACTACACTGCGCAAGCGCAATTATAAATTACTTATCTGTACCGAAGCTCTAATTAAATACGCGCGAATTTAAATAAAATTAATAAAATTTCGAGCCTGTAGGGTTAATTTGCATTCTGTGATAAAAAAACACTATAGGTGCCTAATATTATGCCAAAATCTAGATGACTTTACAGCCGTTTGCCCAAAATATTTCGAAATGTTTACATAACCTTAAAATGTAGTGATTTGTGGCTAGTGCGAGTTGTGTTCTGTGGCTCTCTATAATATGTAGGCCTTTATTCAGTGCAAGTGAATAATTAGACACAATGTTTCTTCGAATGTGCTCTTCAAAGTCATAGCTGGTGAGCTTGTCAACAAAAAACTGTGTACCTAATCGAATGGCAAATTTATGCTGATGTATTTTGATTTCAGTTTAACTATTAGTACCGTAGACAGTCTTTCACTAAAGGAACCAAATCTAAGAGTTGTACAACAATATGGTGCTCAAAAAACAAAAAGAACGCATGACGTTCTTGAAGGAAAAATCTAATGTATTAAGGTATGAATATTATAATAATTTAATTATACATATTATACAAGTGTTTTTATGATATATCACAAAATGATAATAGTTTCTGTATGTGATAGGAGGATTTCACACCAGTTTTATATGTTAGTTTTTCTATAAGTAAGCTATGAAATAAAAAATAGCTTATTAAATTAAAATTTTGAGGTTAGGTTTTAAAATTGTGTTTTAAATACTACTACAGAAAAGATCGTATCTATATTTTAGTATTGTTACTTCGACCTACTGCATTTTTTTTGCAGAATATAATTAGCCTTGTTATCCAGTGAAGAAAGAATATACCAGGTGTTTCAGCTAAGATAGATCAATCGTTTTTTGGTATTATTATTGAGGCTATTGGAATAAAATTTATTTTGGTCAGTGTAGTATTATATTAAATTGTAGATCCTGGGATTTTCAGGACTGATGTTAGAAATTACTAAAATCGTAAAATATAGTTGTATAACTTTTTTTTTAGAGGCAGAAGTACATGGTGACATAAAAAAACTTGGAAGTACATGGAAGTACTTGAAATAAATTAGTAAGTACTTCCACAACCAAATTGGAAGCAGATGTACATTTTTTAATGAACAAATTTCCCCTCGATTTACTATTTCTACTTCAAGGAACTTCAAGAAAATACAATAACAATTTTTAAAGTAAGTACATTTTTTTATATAATTTAACGTGACGTAACAATAGGGGGAGGGGGGAGGGTCAGTGCTGTGTGGCTCAATGTGACAAGGGGGTCAAAAATTACCAAAAAAAAGTGTGACATACTTTATTCACGTCCCCTATGGTAAATTTTAGAAAACTAATTCAGTATTTAGGTCTTTAAAATTTGTTTGATTATTTGAGTTGATGACCAATCCATCAATTCCAAATACCCGGGATTATATCCTTCCTTCTTAATGCTGGGATTGAAGAGGCCAGAACTGATCCTGGGTTTGAGCTTTTGGGGTTCAGGAGTTACGATACAACTAGCTAACCAACTAACCAAGTGCACTTGGTCATGACACCCTTTTATGCATGAAATTATATATATTTTTTTTAATATAAAACGTTATATAACGCAAAAATATGAAAAAAAAAATTGAAAATGCACAATAATATTTAAAAAAAGCTTTTTCAGAGGCTTTGGGGGCGTCAAGTATTATGTAAGCAAATTGAAGCAAAATTCATACATACCCTGGTTCTCGCTCCTAATAAGGGGGTGTTAGGGGGTAGCCAAAATATGAAACCTCTCAAGTCTTTAATAAAGCAAGACCCAGGGTATAAAGTGTATAAATTTGGCCTCAATTTGCTTTCATAATACTACCTAAATTAAAAAAATAGGTAAAATGAAAGCAAATGAAGATTTGGCTGGGAAATAAGTTATCATTTTTTTTAGCTAAATTTAAATAGAAAATGGTATTTTCATGAAAATAGCAGATATGAGAAATAAAAGTCTGTAGTGACTATGTATGATGACAAAAGGACTTAATTACAAAAATCTCTATATGGACCAAATCTGATATTTATAGAATATGGTGCTGCACAATAGGCCGGGACGATTTTGTTTTAAGAAGATCCAGGACAACTAGTAAAAAAAGTTGTAGTATATTTAGAGCAACTCATTTGCAAAAAGGACTAAAAATCTAAAAAATACCTTCTAAGCTAATATTGGTCAAAAAAACTGGTACCTATATGTATGGTTCTTTAGAATTCCCTAATATGTTCCATAATATTTTTTTAAGGGTTTCTAAAAAATAGTTCAAGCTAACCCTTCCAACGCTTCACTCCTGCAACTAACCTCTACTCCTCCAGTTCTTGAACGACTCCACGCACTCTCTACAAATTTTGCTAGATCCGATTTTAATTCCGATATCCTAAACCTTTTCTGTATCCCTAGAAACAATAATCCTCCACGTGCAAAATTACCCGAAAAAACACTACTGCAAATACTACTGGAAATAAGGAACTGATACAAACATTACTTTATATTTTATTTGTTTATTTATATACATATTTTACTTTTTTTTTTTTTTTTTTACAATCCATTGAATATGTTAAGTTTTAATATTCTATATTTTTGTTAACTTCTACAATATTTTGTTAACACGGCTGAAGGACCTCGGTCAATGGCCTTTTGGGTAACCAATAAAGAACATTGTTAATTAATTAATTAGTTCAAGCTATGTAAATTTTTGATACATCGGCAATCGCCGCTCTCTGTCTTATATAATAATAATATACTGTGCTGCCCAAAAGTCCCCCCCCCCTATCTTAACTTTTGAATGAGTTGAGGTATTGACATGAAATTTTGAACTCGTAAATAAGACAACTGAAACTATGTTTTTGGGTATATTAGATATTTTTAGCTTGTAAAATGTGAGCAGGGGGCCATGTTTTTTTTTTAACGGAGCACGTTTTTTTTTCGAGACAATTTTTGGGAGCTTAAAATAGGATTGAAAATGGGAATTTTTGTCAAAATTTTTTAAAGAAATTTTCTTCACAAAAATGATACAATTTTTGAAAAATGGTTTATTTTATGATGCAAATATGTCAATTATACTTTTAAACTAACTATTATGATCGTATTTTTAGTAAAAAAAAATTGACAAATGAAAACCTAAAAAAAAAAGTTTAAAAAATCAAAAGATATATGGTCAAATAGAGAATTTTATTTGCTTTAAAATGGAACTAAAAACATTAACTAAGAATTAAAAAATCTTAATCAATGCTAATATTAATACTAAAATAATATTTAATGATACCTATATAGACTCTAGGGACCCACAAATTAACTGTTTATATTTTTTAATAACTTTAATTAATTAATAATGTTTTTTATTGGTTACCCAAAAGGCCACTGACCGAGTACCTTCAGCCATGTTTACAAAATATTACAGATATTAACAAAATCAAAAACTTAACATAATATGTATATTATACAATTGGATAATATAAAAAAAAGAGATAAATATGTATATAAATAAAACAAAAAGTTTAATGTTTAGTTTACAAAAAATACCTAATATTAAATCAAAAAATATTTAAAGAGTCCTAGGTCCTATTATATATGTTCTTAATTTTTGTTATATAAATATTTTAAGAAAAAATACTTTAATTGTATAGTAATATGAAATATTGAAAAATTTGAAAACTGGTCATTAGGGCCTGGTCCTATTTAAGTATTTTTCAGAATACATATTAGTTTTTATCAAATTTTAAAACCGTGTCTCTTTTAGAACAGTCAAATAAAATATTTAAATGTTCAAAAATTGAGCCTTTGCATGTCAATACTTTAAATCAATTTTTTTAGACACCCAGTACAATATTAAAACAAAAACTAGGTAAGATTAACATAGATTAACATGCTTTTCTTTGACCTGTAGAAGCTAATGGGTATCTTATATAAGTTTCTTTTATCACGACATCAAGGGTACTTGAACTTAATTAGGGCGCATTCGCCATTTTTAAGTTTTTGCAAAAATATTTCTCTGGGAAATAGTCTCCAAGACCCTTCTTAAAATCGCCACTGTGAACAATTTTATAGCAAAATATAGTGTTTACATAAAAAATATCACAACTAGATGTAGAGCTAATATAATGCCTCGTGAACATCCAACCCTGAATGTGCAGAAAGATAAGTCCACCCCACCCCATCTTAAAAACATTCTTTTTATTAAAGTTTAATGGCGAAGGCACTAAATCCCAATAATAATAATAATAATAATAAAAAAGTTCCTAATATGGGGCAAGGTGGAGTTATTTTATACATTACATGATTTATACTAGTATATTTTTTAATTTATCAAGTCAAGGGGGTGCCCTTGTTCTGTCTGCCTTCCCCTCCCTCTTTAAGTTTTAAACTGATTAAGATATAAGCTTGAAATTTACATCATGTAAATAAGATAATCTATATTATTATTAATATACACAGTGTATTTGAAATAGGGTCAGTAGTTTTAAAGGGTGATTCTACATCATAAAATATGACAAAATGTTTCTATAAACATATGTCTAAAAATGCGTCGAAAGGGAGCTAAGCCCCTTTGAAAGTGGCTAAAACATTCGGTTCTCATTTAATGTCTTAGAAACACTTTGAGATATACACTGATAAAAATAAATTTGCTAAAAGTAATTTTACATTTCAGATGTAAAAAATTATATTATGTATACCGGAAATTTACATTATGTATACCGGATATTTACAAAAAAAAGTGTAAAATTACGTGATACATTAAAATTACATTAAATTTGTAAATTTTAAATTATTATTATAATAGTAATGTAAAACACTGTGGTACAAAATTCCTTTTTCAAAGGTCCCAAAAATGAGTACCTAAAAATAAATAAATAAATAAATAAATAAATAAAATAAATTCATCTTGTTATGTTATGTTAAAAACGAAATGTAATATTCCGGTTTTGGAGTTGGCATATAGGTCATATATTGGATACTGGAAATTTACATTTCGTTTTTAACATTAACAAGATAAATACTGAACATTTACAAGTTTTATTTAATTTTAAGGTACCTATGTATCACGTAATTTTACACTTTTTTTTCTAAATATCCGGTATACATGTTTTTTTTACATCTGAAATGTAAAAATACTTTTTGAAAATCCATTTTTATCAGTGTAGCAATGATCCTTTGCATATGAACATTGACTAAGTAGGGAACCAATGATATGAACTAATCTAAACTTAACTATACATACAATGGCTTGCCTAGTCATATCGACACTCCCAAGCAACAAGGATGTAACTCAAGTTAGACCCATTTTGAGTTATACTCATAGGTAAACGCCTTGAAAAAAGACACACATGGTGGTACTACTCAGGTTTCTCCACAGTCCACTTTAAGCAAAAGTTTACTTAAAATCACTAAAGTAAGAAATTCTAAACTTGAATATTATCAGAAACAAACAGTAAATAAACAATAAATACTTAAACAGTTAAATAGAGAATTTTATAAGCTTTCAAATGATGTATCACATGACTTCCTTTTCCACTTCAATCATTTACCCACCCTTAAATAACAAAAAAAAATATTTTAGAAATTTAGCTGTCGTGAAAAATGACAATATATGAGTTACGGCTTTGTTGCTTGGGGGTATCGATATAAAGGGTCTGGAAATTACTTCTTTTAAAAAATCATTAAACATTTTTTTTTTTAATGACAGGGCATTGCAATGCTGTCTTGATATGTGTTATTTTTCAATGTATAACTTAAATGACATAAAACCAAATGTAAAATAAAATAAGTAGAATAAGGAAAATTAAAAAAAGTGAATTTAAAAATATTTAATATTGATATATTATAAGCAATGTAAAATTAAATATATGTTATCTATATATAGGAAGAGCCTGAGAAAAACATTTGAAGGTGAAATTTCAGGTTTTGAGGATGAAAAATTAAATACTAAAATTTTGAAAAACTAAATTTTAATGATGTAGGATTAAGTACATCAAAAACTAAGAAAAATACCTTATATACAGGACTTGTATTACAGGTACTTTCAAAAATCAACCCTAAGGGAGCTATGGTCTCCTAAAAATCTAAAAAAGCGACTTTTCGACCTACATGTATATATAGAAACTTTTTTTCTTAGTTTTTGATACAGAATAATGCAGATTGAAATTTTGTTTTTCAAAATTTTAGTATTTAATTTTTCATGAAATTTCACCTTTGAATACATTTTTCTTGAAAACAGTGAATCCTACACTGTTACAACAATAGTACCCTGTTTATGTATTTTGACCTGAAGAATCATGTTCCTATAAAATTAAAAAAAGTTACATAGAAAAAGGTTTAGGGCAAAAAACTGATAAGGCCCCCTCAGTTTCACATGCCTCTGGTTAAAATAAGTACATGAGCCTCATTAGAATTAGTTTACATGTAAAACCTTGTTGCTATATTTGAAAGGGTTCCTAAGTTATTAAATAAAAACCGAATTTTTTGACCACTTTCAAAGGGGCAGCTCCCTTTGTCATATTTTCTGATGTAGAATCACCCTCAAAAATTATTTAACCTATTATGGTGTATATTTGTTAATTTGGATCATATTATTTACGTGTTCTAAATTTCAGGTTAATATCCTAATCCATTCAAAAGTTAAATAGAAATACTATTATTATATATACATGTATACAACAGTAAATAAAATAAATATAAAATTAATTTTTATGTCCTGGTTAATTTTTTTTTATTGAAAATTATTTCATTTATATTATTATTAAATACAGCCATGAGCGGCATAGCCAATGAAACTGTGTTCTACAATACTACTTGATTCTCCAACATTTGAATAAAAATTATTAAGGTGTAACAACTTTGACAATACTTGTACTCGAATGATGATCCTTGCACTTGCTTGAAAAGATGATTTTATAAATGACCAATGATCACTGATCATTGACAAATTGCCAAACACTTTTTTTTTTCAATACCGCCTTGTATTAAATTAAAAATAAATATGTATATTACACAAAAATGTAAATAATTTTGATTGCATGATCCATTAGGCGTGTTCAAGTTCACGTTCAGAAGCCATAGTACCCAGATAGGAATTTTAAAATATTTAAAAGTTAAGTAAATTAGTCTTTTTTTTCTCCTACTTCCTTTATTGTAATGGGAACATGTTTCAAAGCATTATATTTGCTTCATCTTCAGCCCTTGAGACTAAAAGAATAATAACGGTAAGACATTTACATATAAAAATTACAATTTAAAAATACAAGATTTATCACGGAATATACAAACATGTTTGTTTTATACTGTTTAACGTCGTTTTTTGCTGTTATGGCCTAATTATGTGCCCTCCGAAGCACGGTAATATACAAACAAAATTTCAAAGTTCAGCTTGATATGAGGGGTTTATTTATTGGACAATGCTTGTACACCTATCCAACAATATTCTACAATCCTACAATTTATTATTCCATAATCATCTACAATCCCCCACAATCATCTGAAATCTTCCTACGATCTTTAACAATCTTCATTAAAATTTTTGACAATCTCCACAATCCTTTGATTCTCACAATCCTTGTACACTTTTTTTTCAATAAATAAACACCTCGGCTTGATACATTAAGAGATACAAATAAAATACAAACATTTCAGACAAACTCCAGCTTGACATTTCGAGGTTAAGTTGTGGTGTTAGACCGTGTCTGTTGAGCCGCAATTTACTAGTTGTGTTGTTCCAAGTATAATTTTTTTGTTTTGTAAGTCGTATACAGCGCCTGCAGTAGATTCTATCGCTAGAATAGTATTATACGGTACTTTCGAATTTTCAACAAATTTCAAACCGTCCTAGACAAAAAATTTTTGGTTATAAATTGAAAAAATAAACAACTACTTTACGTTCTCATAAAATTAATTTTTTTTTTGCTTAAATCATCTTATTTTTTCTAAAACATCGAGAAAAATCTAAAATAAAAAAAAATGATATCTGTCTGTCGGTTTGTCTGTCTATCCACGATAACTTAACTATTTGAGCTAGCAACTTGAAATTTGGTATGCAAATGTATTTTTATATTATCTTGGACAAGTTCGTATTTGAGCAAAATTGGTTGGGGTAAAGGGGGGGGGTTAAATTTTTGTTTTCATCGTGATTTTTTATAATTATTTACATAGAAAAAAATATGGACCACATAAAACGTTAAATAAAACTACATAAAAATGTTATCATATTTATTTAATTCATCCAATAATTTTGTATTTTTTTCTTTTGTTTCCAAACCATCTTCATCTGTCGAAGTTGGAACATATTTTTCCAAATTTTGGCTCTGGGCTTTAGATGTTGACATTTTATATTCTAAAAAAAAAATGGGAAATTAAATTTAGACACTTCTCTGAGGGAATTTACTAAGAAATAGGGCCGGATTCAAGGGGGGTGGAACGGTGGGTAAGAATCCCCGGGGCCCGGGCTTGCAAGGACGGCCTGGCGAAAATTTTCTGCTAGGAGTGAAGCTTTTTTTTTCAGAGGCGAGGACCTTTTGGAAAAATGGGGAGCCCAGGAATAAAGTATCCCAGGGCCTGGGCTGGCTTTGTCCGGCCCTGTTTGGAGGGTCCATATTTTTAGGTAATAAATATATTTTTTTATATTCTAAAAGAAAAGTCGGAAATTAAATTTAACTTCACCAACCTAAAGGGGAGGTGTAGCTGAAAGTGACAATATAAAATATTCCAATTATATGTGACGATGGAGCATTATAAAACTATTAAAAATAGCAAAAATCGGTGAAATACAGTTCCAACAGGCAAGTCAGCGTCAAAACAAGTTACTAAATTCACACTATAGTTGGTAACTATTATTGTGTTACATGGGGGAGGGTTTTTAAAATATATTAGCTATTAATAGCTATTGCATTACATATTTAAAGTATCACCCCTTTTATGTAGGCATTTTTTAAAGCAGGAATCCATGGCCAAGGGACAAATGTCACAATTAGCATAAGGAGAATAAAAGTTTTATTTGTACAAATATTCTATTTGTACTTTTAAAATTGATTCCTTTTTTTATTGAAGATGTATGGCCACCCCATTTGTTGTCCGTTAATTTTTTTTTGTAAATATATGACCACCCCAACACTTTACCTGGTAGGCCATCATGGTGTCAGTCTGACACCATAAACTTTAGTAAATTTACATACCTTTTATGCTGCATGTGATGGATTTTTCTGTATAATTCATTAATGCATAATGCATAACTCTTAAATTTCATATTGGATGAATCATCCCTGTAATGTAATAAAGACTTAGTCTGTTTCTATATAAATGGTTATTTTTGATCTGATCCTAAAAACAAAAACTAATAGCATATATTATTTATAAATATCCTGTTTACTCTAGTTATTTTAATAAGTTATTGTTTACTTTTTTGTAATGCTAACTCACATTGCCCCTAAGTTATAACTTAGCTTATCTCGTTCAAAACATAAATAAAAAACACTTATACAGAAACTTTAAATGAATAAACAGGATTTGGGTCATATATTACATGGTACGAGTAAGATAATGGGAATTATTCGAGTATTATTTTGCTCTTCGAATATAAAAACTAACTTACCTACATTATAAATAACTAGGAGACAGCGAATGAATACGTTAAAACACCTTTTCACTTATGATAAGTGACTTATCAGAAGTCTCCTTCAGTGAACACCACAGAACACCTCTTCTTTACGCCGTATTTTGAGGTTAGGTCAACCTTTTCTTGAACTGTAGCCAGAGAATAGCAATTTTAGCTTTGTGGCTTCATTATTTCACTCAACTATATTGTTTTTTTATCACAGAATGTAAATTAACCTTACAGGCTCGAAATTTTATTAATTTTATTTAAATTCGCGCGTATTTAATTAGAGCTTCGGTACAGGTAAGTAATTTATAATTGCGCTTGCGCAGTGTAGTCATAAAATTAATTAGTTTTCTAGTTAAGTTGAAATTTTCACTACGCCTGCGCAGTATAGACCAAAAATTAATTATTTTTCTCGTTAGTGTAGTTAATTTTGGTATGAATGCACCATAAGATTCTTTGCCCAAAAATATTTTATTATAATTTTATGTCAGTGTCAGTAATTTTACAAGAATATTTTATTTCTATGTTTCATTATTTATATAATTCATAATTACCATTTGTTTCTTAATTCTATTTTTCTATTTTGCGACTCTTATAAGCTCATAATCACACGCATTTTGCGTGTTCTTATAGGCCCATTAGAGGTCTCTACTTTTTTTTCTTTTGGGTTGGCAACAGAAAAAAGTCTCTATCTTGACGTTTGCCGTGCAATTGTGAACGACGGTTTAAAGTTTAATTTTCTACAAAATTTTGTGTTTAGGTTATGTTTTACCATGTTAAAATTGTGGCTTGGTTACTTGCAGTGGAAAAGAGAAGAAATGACTATAAAATATATCAAAATAATATTCGTTCTTAGAATTTTAAACATGACAAAAACTCTAATGCCAATTTGAAACAAAAATCCCTAAATCAGTCATCAATTTAAATGTAAGTTTTTTAAAATTTTAGAGTAAAATAGAAAAAATTGTATAAAGCACTCGTTTCATAACACGTTTTTAGCGCACTAGTACTTTAGAAAACTCACCGCAAGCGGCTCGTTTTCTAAACTTGTACTCGTGCGCTAAAAACGTATCTTATGAAACTAGGACTTTAATATACTATTTTTAACGGACGATGGCCCAAAAATAGGTGCTAAAACGTTTTAAATAGAGTAAAAAAATTTATACAAATAGTTTTTATTCTGCCTGTTCCCAAAAATTATAAATAAATTCGATTTGTAATAGGTTTATGTGTTATCGCCTTCGCCAAAATTGTAAATAGTTATACTGGGTGTTTCACGCTAGACAAATCGCTTAATTTGTGGTGTTAGCAAAGTTTAATGGTTTAAAATTCCAAAAAGTAATTTAACGTGATTGTTTTAAAGATCAGGGTTTAATTAAAAAAAATACACCCTGTAATTATTTTGCCATTATTCATGAATATTCCTTAACTTAACTGATTTATTTTTTGTCAGGATATTACATGCATTACATTGTACATATTACTGTACATATTACTGTATACAGTTAAGTGTAAATTTATATAATTCTTTCTTGTTTGGCTCATATCCAAGTTTGTATCTAAAGGTAATAAAGGCTCTAAATCACTGAAAATTATACCTTTTTCAGTAATTATATAAAATTTATGTAAGTAATCGTTAAGGTTGCGTTTTGAATAAATGCATTCAATTATGAAAAATATTTTAAACCATGCAGATATTTTCAGATACTTATCAAGTGTGTGCAAACTAAATTATTATTATTGGTAATGTTTTAATATTATTTATAATGTAATTATGGCTTTAAAATTTAAACAGTCCTTTTGAGACAGAATGCAAGAAATTTTGTGAAGGAAGCAAGCCTTTTCCTGAGTAATTATTTTTCTTTTGAGTACAAAAATATAGGAATCATGCTTTTCTAAACGAAATTATTTTATCGAAATAGTATATAACAAAATTAGTATGCTACTTGAGGTTTTAATGCACGACATTAAAAAAATTTTCACGACGCAACAGCAAAAATCATTCAAGTGCACTAAAAACCAGTGGCATACTAATTTCATAAACTATTTTATCTACGTTCTACAACTCAAAGCTTCAAAAACTCGAAAAAAACACAAAAGTGATTATACTAACATCTACTTGACAATAAAAAAAAGTACTATAAAAATGGAAAAAAAGCATTCATAATTTCTTCAAAAAGCACTAGTGTTGTAATGTGAACATTAAACCCTAATGTGTGCTTAATACTGAATAGAACGTAGAAAATATGAGCGTATAATAATTGCTATTAATCAATGAGGGTGAATTTACACCCAAATGATTAATAGCTATTATACGCGAGTAGAATACTATACTTTATCCACGGCCGTTTTAGGTTTTAAACGGTTTATTTTTACAGATCCGTGATTAATGTGCCTATTAATCACGGCCGTGAATAATAGTATATTATTCAACGAGCGTATAATAAGTGATATTAATTAGTGAGGGTGAATTTTGGGACACAAGCCGATAGGCGAGTGGCCTAATCACCCGAATGATTAATAGATATTATACGCTAGTAGAATACTATACTTTATCCACGGCTGTTTTGGGTTTTAAACGATTTATTTTTACAGACCCGTGATTAATAGGCCTATTAATCACGGCCGTGGATTAAAAAGTTTATTTTGTATTGTCAAGTAAATGTCAGTGTAATTATTTTTAATTTTTTGAAGATCTGGGCTGTAGAACTTAACTAAAATAGTATACGAAACTCGTCTGCGACAGGCTCTCAGTGTACTGAACTATTTTTCGCTGTCGGGTCCTGGAATAGTTATTTTCGCGTAATTGCTGATCTCAGCTAGGCGCCTCGATCAGAAAATTTCACGCTCAAGCAGAAATCAGTCTTTTGCGCTTTTAATACAAACAACGTCTTTTCTACGATCTATAATAAATAAATTTCAGGCAGTAAGTTTATAACCTTACAAGATTGCAGCAGTTACAATTTTTTGCAAATCTGGTTGTTTAGAAGAAAAACCTTCATCATTGTAACTCTCTATAATTCCTTAACAACAAATATTTAACACATAAACGATTAGCACAAGAAATTGAGATTTGATTAAAGATAAATAATAATTTTATATTAAAAAAATGGCAAAACACAACATCTCGTAGCATATACTTGACACTATCAAGTTGACATCTGTTTTACGATTGAGTTGCCGGTTGCCTACACTCTATCGCGCAAAATTAAATTTTGCGCTTGCCGTCATGGTTACGAGCAGAAAAGTAAAATGCTAAGAAATAGGTTATTTTTCGGTCAGTAATAATCATTTGTTTTTGTATAAATGTTAACTTTTCTATTAGATCGTAGAAAAAAACTACTTTTCACGTGCAGCTTAAGTCGCAAACTAATTTCCTAATATACCAATATACCATTTTCCGTTCAATTAAGCACTTGGTAAGGTAAGGTAAGGTAAGGTCATGGCCTTCCCTGATTCTTTCCATCAAGGATCTACCAAATTCAATTATCTCTTTATAACGTTGGAATTCAATTTATTTTTAAGCAATTCAATAACTTTTTTGGCATTTGAAAAATAATAACTAGCTATATTGTGTATTCATATATGAAGGACGCCTAATTTTACGTCGGCACCACTCTATAGAGTGCCAATATATTGAATTCATTACACAGCCACACAAAAAAAATCCAGTTACTATACCAAACCATTTTTATATTTTCAGGGTAGTCCAAACCGAATCTGACCTCAAAATTGCTCCATTAGGTCACAATATTTTTATACACTTTTAAAAAGGCTGCGAAATTCCTTAAATTCAGATGTTTTTAGGTGTAGAAAAAAAATGTGACCTGATGGAGCAATTCTGAGGTGAATTTCATCCGCTCAAGTCCGGTTTATGCACCATTTATACCCGCCCAGACCCGTCATTTTCAATAGGGATGCAAGACCGATTTAAACGAAGAATAAGACTAGGCTTACAACAGAAGGTACTAGTATACCTGGAGTAAAATCTATGCCTATTTTAAAAGCTGTAGGTACAAGTATTTATAAGTTGTTGTGCCAATGGACATAACATACATTGTCTATCTCTGTGCGATTTTTAATTTACTCTCTTGCTTGATGAAACAGGCCATAGTACTTCATTAGAATTTTCTCTTTAAAACCTGCTATTTAAATTTATACCAATTTGCTTAATAAATCATCCACATTCTAATTAGTATTTTCTTATAAGTTAAGTATATTTTCGTATTTAATCTTACACTTGATCTTACAGGAATCTACAAGAATTTTCTTTTATGTAAATTTTCTTAGTAAATCTTATTAAATTCTAATTTATGTTCTTTTAAGTTTTTATTGGTCTTATATAATCTTATAAGATCTTATAAGGTCTGAATAAGAATTAACCAGAACGTTTTTACAGGGAAGATCCCCATTATTTTCTTTATTAGATTTGCATTAAAAATTCATAACAATATTGATTTTTATATACAAATTATTAGATAAAAAACAAGCCGTTAAGATATATAATGCTTCGCATTCCATTATATACTTTTCCCAAATACTTATTAAACACAAGTTTTTAAAAAGCAAAATAAATAAAAAAGTTAAAATATAGAACAGAAAAGAGCAATAGCGGGAAATGGAATTCGAACTAGGAGCTGCTTTCGAGTCGATCGGTTAATTCGTTCTTGAGTTATCGTCTACACAAAAAACGTGACATCGGACGGACGAAAAGACGGACAATTTCAAAATTACTTATTTTTTCATGAAACGTTTCATGTACACATCAAATTAATATTGTATCCAAGAATGTTTTGTCTAAGACATTTTTTGGCGATATTGGAAAATTCAAAACTACCGTATTATACTCTTCTAACACGTAAACGCGTTGTGAAGAGTACATTAATTGCTTCTTTTATCAAGGAATTGCGACTTCATGAATCCTGAGCGGGTAAATAATGTTCTGTGAGTATTTTTGATAATGAGAATCAATAATTTAATAAAAAACGAGTTTATTGTTACATTGTATGATTTTATATCACACAGAAAAAAAGGATTCTTTGAACCAAAATCAATGTCCTTGAACCAAGAGCGCGGATCTTCATTCAAAAGCCCGTGCTTTTCATTAAAGAGCCCGTGCTCTTCATTTAAGAAAATTGACTTTGGTTCAAAGAATCCTTTTTTTCTGTGCAGTTATAGGTATACTCTGCGTTTAATTAAAAATTATTAATAATGATTAGACATAGACAATGCCTATTAGGCATGCGTGTTTTATGTTAACCTTAGGCTTGGGGCATGAATCATGCCGCACGATTTTTGCATGCATGATGTCTAACTATTATTATTATTATCGGGGGTCTTAAAAATTTCAGGAATGTTAATCCCAATGACAAAAAGTCCAATGACCACGCAGCGGGAGTTGCATTTTTTCAAGGTTGGGATTAACATAAATTAAAATATGTAAACATGTGTGTATCTAGTGACTAGTTAATAACTAGTAGTTATATTATCCCAAATAACTGTAGAAACTATAAACCCTAAAAATAAATACCGAAAGTCTCAACAATAAACTTTTGATTGCTAGCATGCTATTGTTTTTGCCAAAAAATAATAATTTCATAAATAAAATAGCTCGTAAGATAGGTAATGGCAAATTAAATTAAAAAAAAATTTTCATTCATTCATGCCACTTTACTACTATAAATAAAAGTAATTTACATTTATAAAATTAATGTTTGAGGAAAATATAAAAACTAATGATGTTATTTATCTAAAATCTTGTAATATTATGCAAATCTTTGCTTTAACAAACTATTTACAAGTTAATAATAACTCTATTAAGTTGCTAATTATTATAAAAAGATTCGATATATGCAAATTTTTTAAGCATGAACAGCAATAGATTTCTTTTCTTTATAATATTATTCACAGTGCCTGCGCTAGAATATTGTTTACGCCGACTGCTGGTTATAGGTATATTAATTACACAGGCCCACAAAATATAAATGAAATTTCCAACATGGTTGTGATATATAGATTTCTATATATTTTGGGCTGCTGAATCCAAATATGATCGTAAAGTTTTTCCGACATGTGAAATCACACCACCAAAATTGTGAAGCTAGTTAACACGTCAAATTGCCGGATCGTGCAAAAAGGTTTTTAAATTTAATCGTTTTGTATAGATCTGCGTGAAAAAAAAAACAATTGATTGTACTCAAAGCTATATGAAAATGAAAATTTTTAGTTATTAGCTTAACTTTGAGATTGTTACAATTATTTGAGATTATGTAAATTTTTCTAGATGCATGGATGTCATATCGGAAAAAAAATGATTACAAAAACAACTAAAAATCTTTTTTAAACATCACATACACACACAAAATACAATTTAAGTTGCAATTTTATCACTATCCCAAAGAAGATAACATTTTTGCTTTAATTCTTCGTCAAATAAAAACAGGTTAATATAGAGACCTCGAATTTACACCAATTTATTCTTTTTGTTTGTTGATATCTTTAAAAATAAGTACCTATAACTCGATATAGGATTGTATTTAAGATTCCAAAGTTGCACAGCGTAGCGCCAGCCTTACAAGGGGTAGTAAAGTTATTATTGGGCAAAAAAGTTGATTTGTTTATACCTATCAGAAGTGATCGGACTTTGGACTTTTTAACAGGTCCGCATTAAGGAAACATGGTGTTAAAAAAAACTGCTGCCGAGAAAAGAATTTGCAAGAGCGCGCTCGAGCGTGGCAAAAGGCGTAGATTATATCAATTCGGGTACGATTCGCGTAATTTCGGTCTAATTCGTATCTGCAGCGTAGTAAGTTAGCCGCCATCCACAGACTATGCAAGCCTTTTAAAAGCTATGCGTACAAGACATATGACGGCACATCAAGCTTATTACGGCACTGTAATATTTTACGCTAGTTATGCGGGTGGCGCTCTAGGTATTACTCACTACATGTTTTATAGGTTCATTATAACAAAAAATATTGTTTTTTCATATTTTTGTTTTAAGCATTTATTTATTCAAAAAACTAAAAAAAAAATGAAAAAAAATAGTTTTACCCCGTTTTTATCAAAATAAATTCTTAAGAACTCAATTGAGTTATTGTAGTCACAAATTTCCCATTTAGAGAGATAGACAGATTTTTCTTATGGAATTTTGTTGTTTCTGTATAAAACGTTAAAAAGCAATTTATTTTTTATTTACTAACGCATGAAAGTAATATTAAAAAAAACAAACAGTTGCTTTAGTTAAAAATTAGTTACACTTAAAAAGGTAAATTTATTACATTGTAATAAGTGGCTTAATTTCTATTTTATATTTAACAACCTAGGAACAACACAGAATAATGGAATTTGTTCGCTTATCCTAAAAAAAGGAAAAAGCATATTTATGTGTAGACTGTTTTTTGTTTTACTTTGTATTTTATTTGACTGTATGTATTTAACTTAGTTTGATTTCATGGAAATATTTAAAATAATGAAAACATACAAAAAAACAAAATTAAAACAAAACAAGAATTACATAACAATAATAATGTATTTTTTTTACTTTTAATTTTTTATGAAATTATTCTTTGTTTTCCTTAAGACGAACCTGTTAAAAAATCCAAAGTCCGATCACTGCCTATCAGATCCTTCAAAGAGTGACCGCAGCCTCTTTTTCAAACATCTGTAACTTCGATTGGAATTAATAAAATGTAACGTATAAGTGCTCAAAATTTTTGTCTTGTACAAAAAGTAAGATTTATTGTTCTAAAACCTAAACATCCCCTTAAACAAAGGGTGAACTAGGGGTACTTGAATTAAATTTTATACCAAACTTTCTCACATTTTTTTAAACATAGCTGACTCGATTTTTCTTGAGATACTTTGGTATTTACTACTTTTTTGGGGGCTTGGGGTAGTTTAACCCTTATTGTGCCGGTGGATATTTATCAAATCTAAGGGTGATACTCCTTTACGTGTTTTTTTTTTTTGTTTTATATTGCAGAAAAATATTAAAAAAACACATTTTTCTGTAATATAAAACATAAAAACACGTAAAGGGGTATCACCCTTGGATTTTCTGAAAATCCACCCCCACAACGAGGGTTAAACTACCCCCCCAAGCACCAAAAAAGTAGTAAATCATAAAGTATCTCAAGAAAAATCGAGTTATAGGGATCCAGTCAGTTATGTTTAATAAAATGTGAGAAATTTTGATATAAAGTTCAATTCAAGTAAGCCTAGTTAACCCTTTGTTGAAGGGGATGTTTAGCTTCTAGAACAACAAATCTTGATTTTTGCACAAGTTCATGACCAGACAAAAATTTTGAGTACCTACTTATACGTTACATTTTATCAATTCCAATCGAAGTTACAGATGTTTGAAAAAGAGGCTAATTTTGAGGTCACTCTTTGGTTTTTGTAACTTCACTAATTCCAGAGATATTAGCCCAAACTAAGACTTTTTGGACAGTCGAATTAAACGTATTTTATTGCGTTTTGTATATTTTCTGTATTTTTTTTCTCTTGCCGTGGATGGTATTTAACATCCTTTAAAAAAAGAAGTGTTGAAAGAGTTTAAATTTTTTAATGTATATTAAATGGAAATTTTTAGTTATCATATCGATATACTAAAGGTCCATTAACTTAAAAAAAGATCCATTATAATAACGACTATAAACGAAATAAATAAAATAAAACGAAATACCTTTATTATATTTAGTATTGGTATTTATTAGTTATTAAGTCGATATAAACTATCAAGGGCGTATCCAGGTTTTTTTTTCGGGGAGGAGGGGGCTCAACGCATTTTTTCCCAAATATGAAAAAGAATTAAAATGGTGCCGCAGGCGAAAATTTTTGCATATTTTTTTTTAACTAATTAAAATGGCCAATTAAGCAAAATTATACAGAAATGTTTTTAAATTAGTAAAAACATAAAAAGTCTTGCGCCGCAGGACAAAAAATAATATTTTTTAAGAAATATTATATAAAAGAGTAATGGCGATTTCTCCCGTTAGATTGATTAGACAGGGACAAAAGTTCTACCCAAAAAAGATAGAAGACATACATACACTCCCACTTCCACCCAACCAGACAAATTCTGTATTTGTTCTTTGTTGAACAAATACAATATTTACTTGGCCGGGCGAAAAGTGTAACTATATAAAAAGAAATTACTGGCGCCATCTAAATTTTAGTAGAATTATCTTATTCTACAGATTCACATTAGCTATGTTCGTTCGTGCCGCTCAGTGCTACACTTTCCGGTCAACCAAATAAATACTGTATTTGTTGTATGAAAAACAAATACAGTATTTATTTGGTTGGCTGGAAAGTGTAGCACAAATGAGATAGAGATAAGGTAGACGTCTTTTGTTTCATAATTCTAGTTGTAGAGAACTCCATTGTATAGAAAACAAACAGATATTCTATTTATAATACAAACAATATAAAAAGCATAAAAAAGTGAAGACTAAAAAAATGTTCGTCAGCCCTTGATTAACTAGAGCCGCAGGCAATATTTTTTAAGAATTCTGTTAATTTTTAACGTTTTTTTTTAATCTAATGTTGTAAAGCTCATGTTTTGAAAACATAAGTTAAAAATAAAACTTAAGAAGGCTGTAGAAACGGAGGCTATTTTTTTACAATTGTGACGGTCTAAAATTTTAAAACATGTTAACAGTGATATAATTTTAAATTTCATACAAATGCAAGAAATTTAGCGCCGCATGCGTTTTTTTTTTCAAATTTCATAGTATTTAATTTTAAAAGTGTATCAATTAAAAGTTTTACTTAAATGCAAGAAGGCTTTAGCGCCGAACACGAATTTTATTACAATTTTTACGTTTAAATTTTATAACTTTAAGTAAAACAAAACGTAAGAAAGCCCCAGCGCCGCAGGCGAATTTTTTTACGAATTTGAAGATTTATAGTTGATATAGTCTACTTGGAAAAGGGCCTGCATATTTGCTGGTTTTGGCGCCCTTATCGTTCTAACCATCAAACCCAGGCCCCTGGGAGGCTTAAATAAAAAATAAGAAAGCCCTGGTGCCGCAGGCAAATTTTTTAACTAATTTGAAAGTCTATAGACCATATGTGGTCCACGAAAAAGGGCCTGCATAGTTGCTTGATTTGAAGCCCTTATCGTTCTAAGGGAGTATAAAATTTTTAGATTTTCTTTTAGGATTTTAGGATTGTTTAAAACTCGGTTTAAAATGTTAGTTATAATTAAAGGTATTAAAATCGGCTTTTTTATTTTAGCTAGATTGCTTAACATCGTCATTTTTTTAAATTTTTTGCTTTAAATACTTAGTTTTTTATGATTATAATTATGTAAAATTTCAAAGTTTCAAAGTCAAATATGTATATTATATTTAAAAAAAAAAATGAAAAAAAGGTGACGTTAGCAACTCTTTAACTTAACAATGGTAAAAACCACATATTGAATCTTTATTAATAAATGAGCCAAAAATTGTATTTTAACCCACACATACGTATCGACTTATAAATTTCGAAACCTCGTATCTCAAAAAATCAATTTTCGGTTCCTTGTACTAATCAACAAGTCTGTATTTTATTTTTTTTTTCATCATGTACAAGAAAGACTTATTATAGATTTTTCTTTGAAATGACCCTTAACTTATTAAATAATGGACCAACCTGTATCTAGACAGATTCCCATATTCCAATTTCCCAGAAATTAAGTCAAATTTAGAAGCCTCCGTAAATCACAGGGGTTCAAGCATAATCGCGGATGCCGCGCAGAGGTTTGAGATTGATTCATCGAGAGAATCAACAATCTTTTTTTCAAAAACTCGAAGTCCCGTTTTTAACACTTATTTCACTGTTTTTCAAAATAAAGTACAAAAAATTGCCATATTAATCACTGAACTACATGTTTTACCGGTTAAACTTCTTCACCGCAAATGTTCAATTGTTTTTTTTTTTATTTTTGGGATCAAGTATGTCCGAATGTAGGCGATACGTATGCTAACGTTTGGTTAAGGTTTAAAACTGAGTGAGCCGTGAAACATTGGGTATTTGAATTATTAATGATAGTAAAGGTTGCTATGGTTATGCTTCGTCGTGTTATGTTTTTAACTGGACATTGGTCTAAGCGCATGTTTCCTTCAGATTTGGTGTAGGGTAGGTTTGCCTGTTATAAACTTTAGCAGATAAAGATGTTTTTAACCGGACCCAGAAATAGGGGAAACAAAGTAGCCGGGCCCGGCCTTTCGGAAGACCCGCAAGCCTGGTAAAAAACTGAAATTTTTCAAAAAACTGCATATTATCAATTAATAGAAACATTTACCCGGAAGTTCAACTTTAAGTTGAGGGCCCTCACAGTGGGGCGAATTGAATTTCTAGAAGGAAAAAATTCTAAAAACTACAGTATTGACTTAAAATAATCTGTTAATAACAAGAAAATTGTTAAAAAAAAAACCTAAAGCTTAAGGAGGTGAATTTTTAAGGAATTAAAATTAATAAATTGGTTGAATTGTGGGATATAGGCCAAAAAGAAAACAACGCCAAAAACTTTGTTAACTAACTGTTAGTTAACAAAGTTTTTGGCGTTGTTTTCTTTTTGGCCTATATCCCACAACTCAACCAATTTATAAAAATTTGAGGTCGTTACCAGTTTTTAACTAAAATTTATAAATTTAAATAAAAAAAATCTAAAAAAAATAAAACAAACTCCAAAAAGCTGCTGATAACAAAAAATATAATTGTAAAAATCTAAAGCATAAGCTCAATTTTGTAATTAATAATAATTAAATATTAATTATTTAATTAATAATAATTAAATATTAATTATTTAATTAATAATAATTAAATATTAATTATTTAATTAATAATAATTAAATATTGTAAATTTCAATAAAAAATCTGAAATATATATATTTTTTTAATTTTGACCAAAAGTTCGTAATCTACGACCCCAAAAACCACTATATACCGATTTTGAGTATAGTTTATAAATGCCAAAATTCGCCATATTGGCGTTGCCATTTTGAATCTTTTAATTTTAGTCAAAATTTCTTAATCTACGACCCAGAAAATCTCTAAATGCCAATTTGGTTCGAATAGGCCATAAATGACACAGCTCGTCTGCCATATTGGCGCTGCCATTTTGAAATGTTTAATTTTTACCAAAAATCTTAATCTCCGATAAAGAAAACCCCAAGAGGCCGATTTTGGTTCGAATAGATCATTATTGACAAAAATCGTCCGCAATGTTGGCACCGCCATTTTAATTTTTTAATTTTGACCACAAATTCGTAATCTACGACCCCAAAAACCCCCTGATACCAGAAATTACACAAGTCGTCCGCCATATTGGCGCCGCCATTTTAAATTTTTTAATTTTTACCAAAAATTTGTAATCTTTGACCCCAAAAATATATTTTTCAAATTCGTTATTTGTTTGGCATGCTTATATCAAAAGCATATTTTTTTTGAGTAAATGCCATATGTATTTGGTCCAAAGAATCGGTTTCAGTGTGTGAATCTGTCTGTAATTTGTCCGGAACAGTTTTGACCAATAACTCGAGTAAGATTTTAAATGCAAAGCGTTGCAACGTTAATATTAGTAGTACTTTCTTTTGTAAAAAGCGTTTTTACTTTTAATTTTTATTTATTTTGTTTCTATTTTTTTTTTGCATTTTTTTATTTGTTTTAATTGTTTATGTAAAATTAAACAACTGAAAAAAATATTGTTTTCTATTTTGGGACTCTTATAAGCTCATAATCACACGCATTTTGCGTGTTCTTATAGACCTATAACAGGTTTGTACTTATTTTTCTTTTGGGTTGGCAATACAGGACAAAAGACAATCGCTTGGTGTTTTCCGTGTAAATGTCAACAACGCTTTTAAGTTTAGTTTTCTACGAAATTTCCATTTAAGTTAATTTTTACCGTGTTAAAGTTGTGGCTTGGTTACTTGCAGTAAAAAATAGAAGAGCTGACTATTAAAGATATCAAAATATCAAAATAGTAAAAAGCACTCGTTTCATAACACGGTTTTAGCGCACTAGTACTTTAGAAAACTCGTGCGCTAAAAACGGTTTTTATAAAACTAGTACTTTAATATACTATTTGTTGGCAGCATTATTTTTATTATTTGTTCATCTTAGGCACATTTCCCTGTTGTAGGTAGAATTTTCTATAGAAAACGATATCATAATTTTCTAACTAAAACACGTTGTCTGATGATTCATACTTAATAATCGTTAGGTTAAAAAACGGGGTCTAAATATTAATATTTTAATATTATTAGGAAAACTAAGAATTTTCTAGAAAATGCAAAAAATAGGAGAAGACAAATAAAATAACTTTATTTAAAACAAAATTTCTAATGAACATTAAAATTATGTATGTATTATTACATATAGCATATGCTTTATATTTCCTAGAACTAATATTTACTTACTTGTCCACCAGTCCAAACCCCATGTTTTTATATTTTTGTGTAATGGAAATTTCCCTTAAGAGTGTCAAAATATAATATTTTTTTATTTTGACTAACTTCTTTTATCTGTTAAAAGAGAAGAGTATAATAAAATTGCATTTTTTAAATAATACATATAGTTACTTTGCGTGACATGTTTTTATCTGTCGTTTTACTTAACCTTACCCATGGGTGAAGCAAATCATTTTAATCTAACAATACCCAACAAACCACAAACAACTCCAGCAAACCATCGTACGATAATCGGCTTAAAAAATTATTGGTCCATTTCCGGCTTGCCGATTATCGGCTAGCCTCTAACGGACCAAACTGTGGCCGATGATTTACGGCAATTTAAAAAAAGAAGAAGAAGTGGATATTTGACACAAGAAGCGTCTAATTTGTAATTAGCTATTCCTTATTCGCGTCTTTTAAGCAAAACAGTTAGTTTTCAATGCCATATTTTGTATTTACAACAATGAGTGTTGAAGACACAAATTAAGTAATTAGATAAAATATTAATTTAGCAAAGATTTGACTTGCATTTAGGTTAACTACAGACCCTGGGGCGAGTTTATTCGCAAAGGACTTGCAGCTTTGAAAAAAATATATTTTACTTTCCAGTGGAACCTTGTGCCTACTGATTATCAGTTTTAGTTTTAATTATTGTTTTAAGATATTCATTAATTTATTTGTTTTTTAAATTTTAATTGTTAAAACAAATATTTCTGATAAAAAATATTAAAATATAGTTTACTACCTATAATTGTTTCATTATAATAAAAATAAACTCATATGAGACGACGCTTCAAGTTAATTAGAAAAGTTGTGTTTCTTTCAAATATAAGAAATATTTAGCGCACATATTCTAAGAGGCGAAAATTTAAAAAATTTAAATATAACAAACTAACCATGTGTATTACATGTATTATTATTAACGAGGGGCGTTTCACTGACCTATTTTTGTACATGTATTGTAAATAATGTACATTATTTGCAATATTGTACGAATAATGTAAATACTGTAAGAAAAATGTAGTACTGTAAGGTAATGTCGAAATAATGTAAATAATGTCTAAAAATGTAGTACTGTAGAATACTGTTGAAATAATGTCGGTAACGCGGACTGGCTTCTTACGGCACAGTCGGAAAAATATTAAAAAAGGCACCTAAACGGCTCAAAACCCATAAAAAATTGGAAAATCGAGGGCCCGGTATAGCCAAAATAGACCAAATGGCCGTGTGAGGGCCTGTTTAGTACTGGGGCCCGGTCGGCTTTTGACGACCATGCCTTACGGCCAGTCCGCCACTGGTACGAGGTAATGTAGGATGTTAGGTTAAGATTAACATAAATTTAGGTTAATATATGTATAAAAATATATTAATAAACAAGCCTTCTTTTGAAAAACGAAAAATAAAAAAAATTAAATTATTAACTTGAAATTTGTAACACGTAAAAAATACTGCTGCCAACAAAATATTACTTTCCCCTATAGGCCTGAAAAATTAATTTAAAAAATTATTATTTTGAAAAAAAAAATTACCCCATTTTACCCCCGTACCCCAACCCGAATTTTACCTAAAACTTTGGATATCACTAGTTTACAAATTTCAACTTTTTTTATGCCCAACTTTATTTACATGTTTTCTAACATAATTTTTGATGAGGAATCCAAATTCGTCAAGTTTTTGTAGGGGAAAATTATAGAAATCATATATTTTCTTTTAATATTAGTAAAAATTGGTATCTGACTCCCTAGAAACAAATTTTATATTTAAAAGTATCTAACCCTTAAGGGGGTGCAGCCCCCCTTTTTTATATTTTTTAAATAACCCGATAAGAATTAGATCCTGGGGTTTTCCGTCTCGCTCAAAATGAATTTATTCTTTTTTAAATTCTGTCTATCCATATAACCCATAGGACCACCCATATTTACATTTTTTTAATTAACCTGATAAAATTTGGTACACTGCGACTCGCTAAAACCAAATTTAATATTAAAAAAATCTGCCTGCAAGAAGTCCCAACACCTATGTACCAACTTTTATCAGCTAATTAAAAAAATATCAATAGTGCTGTCAACAAAATATTACTTTTCCCTTTAGGCCTAGGTTTATTTAAACCAAAAAACTAAAAAAATATATTATATAATATACACCCCTTTTGAGAGACAGAGAAAACAAAGACAGAACGATTAGATCAAGGCTAACGTGATTGTAGTGGGATGCGATGCGCTGGTTTTATAAAAAAAAACACGTCAGCCTCGATCTTCGTTTTCTCCGTTTAGTATAATTTCAAACGGGCTGTATATTATATTTTTAAATAATAAAGTATATATAATATTTTTTTTTTAAATATCCCATTACATACATACAATACATTCGCCCATCTGATTTTTTCAAAAACAATCCCAGCCTAGAACTCTGATTAAGCATGCTTAGCTTGCTAGCAAACTGTGATCAAAATATAAAACGTTAGGAAGCTTAAAAAAAGCTATACAAGGGTGGAGATAGATTTTTTTAAATATTAAATTGTTTTCTATGAGCCCCAAAACCCGTATGTGCGAATTTTTATTACTTCCCTGCTGAAAATGACGGGTCTGGACGGGTATAAATGGTGCATAAACCGGACTTGAGCATACACACGACTGAGAGACAGAATTTTTTTTGACGGAAATCATATTTTTTGGATATAAAACGTCCAGGTTTTTGTAGGTTTTATTTTTTTAAATATATTTACTAAAAATGCGATTTTTTTTTGTAACATTTTATTAATATCATTTAAAATTAGTTTAAAAGTATAATTGACATAAAATAAACCAGTTTTCAAAAATTGTTTAATTTTTTTAAAGAAATTTTAACAAAATTTCCCATTTTTAAACCTATTTTAAAACCACAAAAATTGCTCCCAAAAAATAAAAAAATATTTGGTTAAATAGAGAATTTTATAAGCTTTAAAATGACATATCACACAAACCCCCTTTCTATTTTAAAAAATTCCCCCCTTGCCCCCCTGTCACCATTGTGCCATATAAAATATGTATCAAAAAGTTATTTGGGTTATGTTATTTAGGTGTTTTTCAAGTTGATATCTTAATTCGTTTAAAAGTTAATGGAGGGGGCGGACTTTAGACATGCACTGTATAATGTTAAAAGTTAATGGGTTCGGGGATCGACGAACAGGTCAAGGGAGCTCAACAAAGATTCCAGGGGACCTATTCTTCAAAACCGGGGAGTAGAACGACTAATTAACGAGTCTGAGGTGCGTTCTACTCCCCGGTTTTGAAGAATACGTCTCCAGGGGGCTTAAACCAAGGCTAGGGAGGCCTTGACAAGTACTATTTTAATCTAAGAATGAAACTCTTGGAACTCGACAAAAAAAAACTAAAAAAAAAATACATTTTTGTTTTCTTACATGACAGAAATTTGAAAACTACTACATAATATTAAATTCCGTACTTTTCATTACACATTATACATCAGGTACACAAAAATGATTAAAAATAATATTAAAACCACCAGAAGTAAACAACACTGCCGAAATTTTATAGGTGTCACGTGGTTTTTGAGCGATCTGAGTGGACGAAATAATGTAAATACTGTAGGAGAGCATGCGCATTAATAAAAATAATGTAAATAATGTAGGTACTGTCGTAATGTCAATTAATGTCAGGTACTGTAGAATAATGTAAGTAATGTAACGTAATGTACGGTAATGTACAGTATTGTAAGTAATGTAAGGTAATGTCAATGTAATGTAAAGTACTGTCGATGAAAACGTACATGTATTGTAAAGGTGAAACGCCCCTCGATTATTAATTTATTATTATTATTATTTATGTATTATTATTATTTATTGTATTTGCAAGTTTTAAATTAACATTACCTTTATTTCATTTTTGCCTCTTAGAATATGTGCGCTAAAAATTTCTTATTTTTTCTTAATATATACCAGAAATTTAAATTATCGGTAGTCTGCCGGATAGCCATTTACTGCCCGTTATCGGCTTGATTATTGGGCCGGTCAAGGGTCGAGCGACACTTCCTAGTCATCAAAATTTTTGGCAGGGGTAAAAAAAATATTTTTCGTACGACCTAGTGTACATGAAATAAAGAAAAATGCATGTTTACTATATATACTCGTTAGGATAAATTTCTATCGCACGAGTACATAGTGCATATTTGAATGAAATGACAACTATACACACTTTATTATCCACACGAGTACATATAGCTTTCATTTTGACAAAAGTCGTTTGACGTTTATAAAACTTTTAAATGTCAAAATTAAACACAGGTAATTCTTTAAAATATACATTTTTAAAGAGTCTAGACTGTAGATCGAACGAAAAACGTTGTTCGCAACTCGTTTGCGACAAGTCCTTAGTGCACTCGAATGATTTTTTGACTTCGTCGTCAAAAAAACTTCATTCTAGTGCACTAAAGACTAAAGTCGCTTACTCGTTACGAAAACTACTATTTTATTCGCTTTTATGCCAAAGTGACATTTTTCGGTTAGAAATGTTAAGTTAAAAGTGACACTTTTGTTAAGAGTTTGTGTTTTTTTTTATTTTGGCGGGCTGCAGCCCGCCAAAGTACTTTTTCGGTCCCTTATGGAATATTGTCAGATAACTGAAATAACCAAATTAAAACTAATTTTACTTATTATTTTTCCTTTTTTTTTTGTTAAAAATATGTTTACAAGCGAATAATAAATAGCGTATAATACACGGACGAGAAATATATCTCGGTCTAACGCGGTTGTGAATCTCGGCTCATGCCTCGATTCACAATTTCCGCATACGACCGAGAAATATTATTTCTCATAATATACTATTTTGGGGCGATGACCTTTTAAATTATTGGAAGGAAAAAATCAGTCGGCAAATTTTACCTTGATTATTTTCCCTGCCCGAATTTATATTTGTTAAAAATATTTGCGACTTTATAAAATATTTTTTTATAAAAAACGATTTTTTTAATAGCCTCCACAGAGGCTAGTTAGAGTTATTGTAAACAGTACGATGAAAATGTTTATAAAAATATTATTCTCCTCTACCCTAAAATTTTCTACGTCTCATTTTATATCGACATTGAACTAACTTTTATAGAAATTGGGAATATATATAAATATAGTAACAAAACCGTTTAAAACTTTAATAACAAAAATTTCTTCAAATGTTGGGCCACATTTAAATTATTTAGGACATTTTTAAATGTAGTTTACAGGGTATTCTTTCTTAATGGTATATTCAGAAAGTGTTATTGTGGCAATACTGTAATATTATTTGTAAATATGTACATATTTTTTTATCGCGACAAGTGGTATTTTGTTACAGTACGTACAGTTGGATTCGAAAAAAAAAAACAAGATAGAAAATCTAGTTGTGTAAATTGAATAATTGTTTACAAACAATGCAGTTGTCAATGTTGACAATATTTGTCAAAATTATTTATAATTATTATAAAGTACATAATTATGTATAACACAGCCCCACAAAAAAAAAAGTCCGGATCTCTAGACCAGACATGTGTATCCTTATGTATTTTGGCCCGCTGAATCCGAATCCGAGGTCAGAAAAAGCCCTACACCCCAGGAATTGGCCCCAGAGGCCGAAAATGGCCGCTGAAAGGTGTGAAACGGGAATTCCGGCATGACGGATGCTCAGGGCAGGTTGAGATTGCATTCTCAAGGCAAAGTCGAATTAGTGGGTAACCGAGCTTAGATCCGACAGGCATCGCGGCCCCTGAGGCCGGAAAATGGGCCCCTGGGGGCCGAAAAATCGAGATTTTCACGTCGGGATCGCAGCACTTCGATTTTCTTGTAACTTCAAACTGCAGCAACGTAAAGAGGCTGGAACCTCTTCCAGGCCCATTGAAATTCACACCCAGGGCCCTTCAGGCCCATTTTCTGGGCCTCGGGCATACATTCCAATGAGCCACGAATTGTTCCAACATCGTCAGTGTTTCCTGAGTTTGAAAGTCCATAGAAACGTCAATGCCGTGATGACGACGTGGAAATCTTGATTTTCCTGCCCTGAGGGCCCATTTTCCGGACCCTGGGCGTCAATTTCAATGGGCCTGGAAGAGGTTCCAGCCTCTTTACGTAGCTGCAGTTTGAAGTTTCAAGAAAATCCAAGTACTGCGATCCCGACGTGAAAATCTCGATTTTTCGGGCCCCAAGGGCCCATTTTCCGGCCTCAGGGGCCGCGATGCCTGTCGGATCTAACCACCGTTAGCCACTAATTCGACTTTGCCTTGAGAATGCAATCTCAACCTGCCCTGAGCATCCATGCCGGAATTCCCGTTTCACACCTTTCAGCGGCCATTTTTGGCCTCTGGGGCCAATTCCTGGGGTGTAGGGCTTTTTCTGACCTCGGATTCGGATTCAGCGGGCAAAAATACATAAGGATACACATGTCTGGTCTAGAGATCCAGACTTTTTTTTTTTGTGGGGCTGTGTAATCAATAAAGGATTTAATTAAATTAATTTAAGTACATAATTAGAAATGAATCAATTGAATGATGTAAAGAAAGCTCAAGCTATTGGGTTATTGGAAGCAGGATGTGAGCAAGTGAAATTGGCAAAGTTTAATGATTCGGAGAGTTTTGTTAAGAATGAAGAAAAATTGGATACAGGAGGAAACGGTTAACAGGCGTGTAGGCTCGGGAAGAAGGAAGTGAAAATTTACTTAATTATTTAAGAGAACACCCTTTACGAGACGCGGTGCCGGGTATAAACGATAGAGATTTTCTTGAGTCGGAAACCACCGCCCGCCGCCGCAGCATTGATAATTTCGAGATTGGAAACTTTTAGGCAGCAAAAAAACCTTTTTTAAACTAAAATCATAATTTTCATAAATTATATATTTCATTACTAAGGAGTTCAAAGTTTTATTGTGTTTAAATTTTTTATATGATTAAATATTGTAAATGTTTTTTCAGTTTATTATTTATTATATAATTTTTTAATAATTTTAATATTCGACATTTATTTATTTAATTATTTGGTATACAGATTCATGGAGAGCCCCAAAAAAGCTTCGAGCTTGTTCTAGGGGCTCTCCATTAATTTATTAAAAAAGAAGGAATATTAACATAAAAATAACCATCTTGGGGAGACTTCTTGCTTCTGAAGATCTGGAACCTCTATATTTGCTAGTTTTCCATTTCTTCCAGCTTCATATAATAAAAGCTTTTACGGTTATTTAACATTATCGCATTCGCGCATTATCTGTAATAACTTATTAGAGACTACTAATAAACTTAAAGAAAAACCGACAATATGTCAAATTATTCTAACCTATATCTTAAAATCTTACTTAACCTTTTCGCTCCGGGGAGTTTTCCTTTAAAATTGACCTCACATTTTAGCTGAATTTCATGACTTAAATGAATGAACTTCTTATGACAAGTCGCCACTTGGAGTGCTGGTCCATATATGGACCACTCCCGGAGAGAAAGTTAAAGCTAATGTAAAAAATTATAAGTGAAGGTTTAAGAGGGCTTTTCAATGTTTTTTGATGTGCTGATTACAATAAAAATAGTGAAAAAAATGTCAGATTCATATTCGACCTTGAATTTTGAAGGTCAAATAATGAAAATACGTATTTGAGCTTGAAAATTGGTATACCTATGTTTTATGAACAGCTAAATACGATAAAAATAGTAAAAAAAGTTCTTGTCACCTCTTTGACCTTGAACTTTCAAGGTCAAAGCATGAAATTGGGTATTAGCGCTTCAAAGTCGGTGAGATAGACTTATTTACTAATATTCTTATTTACTATAGCAGATACAATCTATAGATATATAGATGGTGTACCTATAGGTACACCAATTTTCAAGTTTTTAAGCGCAAATGCGCATTTTCATACTTAGACCTTCAAAGTTCAAGGTCAACGAAGTCACTAGAATTTTTTTACTAATGTTATCGTATTCAGCGTCTCATAAAACGTAGGTATACCAATTTTCAATCACAAATACGCATTTTCATTGTTTGACCTTCAAAGTTAATTTTGAAGGTCAAAGAAGTAACCAGGATTTTTTTCAATACTTTTCCTAAATTTAGTGCATTAAGTTGACCTTATGAACATCTATTACGTTCGCTTTTCTTGTTGGTCCATACATGGACCAGTCCCGGAGCGAAAAGGTTAAACTATAAAATAATTAATAAAATTGAAATTTTGGCATATTTAACCTGCGTTTTTTTTGGGTCCAACTGTACTTGTGACATCACAAAAAATTTTGTCATATATGATAGATGTTGTGTTAATATATTAAACAACACCTATTAAAAGCACCTTGCAACATTTGTTTATTAATACTAACAAGGTAGTCTAACATTTTTAAATTTATTTTTTTTAAAGGTTGTACCTACCCTTCGGTAGATACACCCCGGCATTCAACCGTATCGGTTATAGCCTATTTATATGTAGTTTTTAAAGCAGTAAATATTAGCAATTTTAAAGACACCACTACACATCCATGCTTTAGGCGGGATTCGAACCCGCGACCTCGGTGACAAAGCGAACGTGCTGCGTCCACTGAAGCCGGCAACAAGGTAGTCTAACATATTGCAGTAAAAATTACTGTAACATTTAAGCATATACCACCAATTTGGTATATTTTTGATTAGTTATAATACAGACTAAAGTAATAAAATCGGACCCGATTATTTTCTCAGTGTATGGCCATACCCAGTCCTTATTTTGCTCTTTTGTATAAAACCCAAATAGAACAATTTTCTCAAATTTTTTTTAGAACGTTATATAAAGTAAAGAATATTTAAAGAATTTAATAAATTTAATGTTTATTTCCTAAGCTTGGCAGATGAATTTTTATTTCAACATAAATTACTATTTAGTGGCCCATAATTCCCCTTTTCACACAAAAATTGACGAAACTATGCATAATTAAATAATATTGTAATCAGTAAAAAAAACTGTTGACATTGATATTAAAAAAAATCTTACGGCCTGTTCTTGCGTCATCTTGCCGATGAACCATCGGCGATGATACATTTTCGCGCGGAATGTGTACTCACAGAACACCAATGTGTGTACGATTTTGTGTACCTGTGCATAAACAATATACGTGTTATATGTCACCCAGTGTAAAAAGAGGTACCTAGTATTTTTTCCCTGTGTGATATTGATTATGAATATGTTTTTTAAGTTTGAGTGATTTTTTCGTTTAAGTACATTAAGTGCTATATGTATTATTATAATAAATATGTATCATTTTTACACCGTCTTTTTACCGTCTTGCATTATGCGGAATTCTGTATCAAGATATGTTAGAAAAAAAAAATACAAATTTTTATATTGTTAGGCGTTACACAGGGGTGAAGGGGGGGGGTGTTTGTAAATGTGACAGTTTGTTACACAGGGGGGGAGGGGGTCAATTTTTTTGAAAAACCTAACCATGCATCGTCGGATGTAGGCCTCCCCAAGTCTTTTCCATTTTTATTCAGTCGGGGGCGCCCAATGGGTCTTCTATATTGCCGCGGTCTCCACTCTGCAACAGGCAACCTGTCCTGTCCAACTCCATCTCAACTGACAAATTCGTTTCATAACATCCGTTACTTTTGTTCTTCTTCTTAATTCTTAAGTATATTATCCATAATAAAATAAAATAATAAAAAGAAATTTTATAGATTCCCATATAGCATACAATATCAATGTCCCATGTCCCGGGACACTAGTCGTATATCCCAAGGATATCCCAAAAGGTATGTCCTGAGGATATACTGCCCGTATATCCCAAGGATATAGGGACGTCCCGAGGGGATGACCCTTGGATGTCCTTTCGGATGTCCCTGGGATATCCTACGATGGCTTTTCCTTCATTATTTTAAATTTATCGCGTTTTTGTGACTTTAATGGCGGATTTTATTGTCGGTGTTTATGGTCTGTTTATGTGTAAGTTTTTTCCACAGTTATTATTAAATATTTATATTGTGTTTTCCTCTGTTGGACAATTTCGTGAGTATTGCCCCCCCCCCCCCCCGAGGGAAAAAGGAAATATATGTCATAGATAAGTAAGGGCACTTCCACAGGCTGGCATAACAAGCATAATAGATAAGAATGCGATGCCCTGATTGGCTTGAAGTGCCGTCATGTACCTTGTAAGCCAATCACGGTATCGCATTCTTATGTATTATGCTTGTTATGCGAGTCTTTGGATGTTCCTTAAGTAACTAATTATGTACAAATGTCCCCAAAAAAAGTGGCTATCAAACAGTATTACTTTTATTATTTTTTTGTGAAACTATTAGCTTAAATTTAAATAACTTGCAAGCTGCTAATAGCAACATTTCACAAAAAAAAATAAAAGCAATACTATTTGATAGCCACTTTTGTCGGGGACAGGTGTACATAATTAGGAGCTATCTTTAGGACAGTCGTACGGTATATCCTCAGGAGATATTTTCGGGATATCCTTGGGATATACGGTTCGAAAGTCTCTCGGCTTCCCGTTTAGTAACAAAGTATGTCCTAAGAATGTCCTGCGGATATCTATAGAGGAAATCGTATATACTGGGGATGCCGGATATCCATTGTATAAACCTGTGCCCTCTGGGTAGTACTATATAGAAAATTTTCTTAAAATCTTTAGAATTTGAAGTTCCTTAAAATTTTTACAATTTACGTGGAAATTTCCTATATGGACTAAGCAAAATAAATTAAATTCAAGTCGAAAAAGTCAGGGCCTCCAGGTGTTGGGGCCATACTAGTCCACGTGCTGGGTAGGGCGAAAATTTTTACATAAGGGCGATTCACCACGTACGAATGTTTTACAGGACATTTTAAACGTTGTGTACCGTAATTAATACGTTCACTGCCAACGGCTAGTTTTGACAGCGGAGCAATGGGTATGGGCAAGGGAAAAATAGAAAGAATTGATTAATGTTGTTAGGGGCGCCAGTTACTTTAGCTTTTACTCCTTTAGGTAAGTAACAACCTAGTGTAAATACTTAAGCTTTTCAGTTTGAGAAAATATAACTCTTAAATAAAATAAGATAATTCATTTGAGAAATTTATTATAAATAAACTTAATGAAAGCACATCAAGTAATGTATTAATATATATAAAAAATATGTGTAATTATATTAAGATATAATTAAAGAAATCTTAATAAAAATTACTAAATTCAGAAATCATTCGACTTAAATGTATAAAGAAAACATGAAGTTCAGCAAGCACCAAGAAATGTATGTAAACAGCAATCATTTCTTGCAGTGTATAAAAGTCATGCTTAAATTAGAAATCATTTAATCAAAAATATGATATTTAATAATTAATAAATGAGATTAAATGTTTTAAAAAAAATAAGTACCTAAAAATGAACAAAAGCCAGAAGGGCATATAGTATTAAACAATACTATATCAGATCTGATAAAGTTTACAGTTATAAGAATATTGAAATAAAAGAATTTTAAATATGAAATATTGCTTTCAAAAGTTTTCAGAATGAGTACTTAGCTGGTTTCTGCAAAATCCATGAGGTATGAATTCCATCGTCTCCATCTGTACAAGTCTCCCCTATGCTGATGAATTCATTTCTCAAATGAAAGGAAAAAAATATAGGCTGTCCCATCTACTTTGGAAAAATCATCTTCCAGGATAAAATGTATTATCGAAAATGTTGTCCGGGATAAAATATACTTTTGAAAATTATGTCCAATATAAAATTGTCTGCTAGACGGTCATATAGAATTTATCTATGCCGAAAATTACAGAACCATGTTCCAACAGAACATCACTCCATGCGGAGAACTTGTATATCAAATATACCAAAATAAACTTCAACTTAAATTAATGTAATTCCATATTAATGGTATAGAAATGGTGAGTAATTAATGGTCTAGTAATGTAGTAATAATGATGGTAATGTAGTAATAATGATGGTAATGTAGTAATAATGATGGTAATGTAGTAATAATGGTGCTAAAACAATAATTATATCTCAGAAATATTCTAAGAAACAGAAAAACTTAACTTACGTGTCATACTAAGTCTTCGATGTCCATCGAAACGTTATAAATGCGTAATTGTAGAAAATAACAGTTACAATATCTTCCGCATTGTTTAAATATTCATTTTCACTAACTTTAAATAAAAATACATGAAGGATTACTTCGATGATTACAGAAAATAAACACTCGTCAAAATGACACCACCATTGTACAGAGTTGCTTCAAGAAGAGCGAAAATCGACCTTATTCACTAGTATGAACCCTTCAGGTAAATAAAATCCTATTTCTGAACTATTAGCGACATCTATGTAAGTCATTATCAACTACAGTTTTACCGTATAGGATTCCTAATAAAGGTAACGAAAACTACACCAAAAATAATAACAAAAAGACTATTTCCTAATAAATCCGTATTAGTGATATCTAACCTCAAAATATTACTCTAAGAAACAAATATAAACAATACTTATTGTTTATCAGCAAAACTAATAAAAATACGAACAGAATACTAAGTGTCCTGTGAACTAAGTATAAACAAAATACTGAATCTAAGTGAGCAGTTCCAGCAAACTATTTTCAACAAATTCTAGATTATCCCGAAGGAATAATCATACGAAACTTTCCAGGAGAGACAAGCTACAGGTGAAAGCCAGTGAAATCCAACCCTCAATAGACTCTGAAACATATAAAAACCAGGTAAGTCCATAGACAAATGCACTATAGAGAAATAAGTCATATGATTCTTTATTATTAAAAATCATATTCTAATTATGTTTTCTTTATGTTATTTTCAGGTAGAACTATGGAATAGAGACTCATATGGTTAGAATTCAGTTCCTGCTACAAAATAGTCCCAGATACAAAATAGTTCTGTACGTACGTAACTATTTATATACAAAATAAACATAAATTATAACGTAAGTAAACGAATAGTTTAATTAACCCTTGCTATATTACAAAGTGACGATTTATATCGTTACAGTTGTTTAGAATTTTATTAAACGCACTTTGGTTTGGTTTGTTTATTTTGGACATTTTTTTTTCGGGGTTCAAAGTAAACGTATGCATTCCTTTGCTGTAAAGCTGCGGGAAGTATAATAACAAGATATGTAATGCTACGCATTCCATTATATATTATTCACAGCAAATTGTATATTGCATTTTCCTAAATATATATACATTTTTTTTAAAGATCTTTTTTGAAAAACGAAAAATTATTAAAAGAAAAAAAATTAAAAAAAAAAACTTTTCAAAAAAGCTTATTTTTTTATTTTTTTTTTATTAAATCTTCTTTTTGTGAAAAACAAAAAATTAAAAATAAATCAAAAAAAAATGACAAAAATACGTTATCTAACGTTAGATTAACGTTTGTAACTAACGTTTGATTCTAACGTTAAAAAGCGGGACATTTGCACATATTTTATAACGTACTTTTATACAGTTTTGTAACATTAGAAAAACGTTATTCCAACGTTAAATTTCTACTAGGGTAAGTATCGTGAACCATCTTAAAAGTATACTCTGTACAGTTAGTTTCAAAGTGTTACGTATTGAAATAAGGGTTTATTATTTATTGATACTTGTCCTCAATCTAAATATGAAATTAATAGGAAATTATTTATTTAAATATTTAATTAAACGTGTTGGAAAATAGTCTCTTAAGAAACCGACTATAGTAAAAAAGTTTAGTTGTATATTTTAGGGAAAAGATTACAAAATGATTATGTTGACAACATAGGCGCCGACTTCGAGGGTGCGAGGGCCAGGGCCCCCCTGTACTCATAACAGGGGGGGCTGCCCGGCGCCGGACTTTACAGCGACAAAACAACCGCGAAGACCATTACCGCTCAGTGCATTACCGCGATCTTAATTACCACGATCGCAATTACCGCGACAAGCCATTACCGCGCATGTCCTTTACCGCGAAGTTCATTACCACGCACGGTCTTTACCGCGTATGACTTTTACAGTGAAAATCGTTGCATTATTTTTATTTTATGTAAGGGTATTTCCGTGGTATTGATGGCAGTTTGGTTGGTTAGTCCAAACCAAAAATAGTCCTTTAAGAAACCGACTATAGTAAAAAAGTTTAGTAGTATATTTTAGGGAAAAGAGTACAAAATGATTGTTATTATTATGTTTTGAGGTGGGTGAAAGTGGATGTGGATTGATAACCCGTATAAAAGATTGACTCGTATATTTTAATATCACAGATAACATATAAACATATAAACACAGCACATTGTGCACCTAGCTAGGTCGGGGATCCAAGCGATCATCTCAGTCATGTGTATGACTGTATATCGACTCGCGCATGCGCGCGTAGCCGGATAGCACACCCTTACACTAAGTTTTTAAGCTCTGCTTAATTTATGTAATTTATACTTTATCTTTTTATTAATAAAGTATAGGCTTAAACTTTCATTTTGTATGAGTGCTTTTATTGAACAGTAACTAGCTTTTAGATTTTATTTAGAGTTCTTTATTTAGTTTATTTTTTTGTAAACTTTAGTTTAATTTAACCTAGTTAATGTTCAAAAGCTATCCTATTTTAATACTAGTGTACATATGCTTTTGCTTTTCTTAATAAACATTTTTAGACAAAACTTTGCATTTTTATTTTTTTATTTAATTATAATTTGTATTATAATATTTTAATTAAAGTTTAAAAGCTTATCCTTAAAAGAACTAAACATTTGCAAAGCTTTCTCCTACTTCCCCCATCCTAAGCTTCTAACTTTATTTAAGGTATTTAAACTTTACTCTATAAGCTTTCAGGAAAAAAAATATTAACTTACAGGTAAGTATTTAAAAAAATTATTTTTTTTTTTTTTTTTTTTTTTTTTTTAGAACTTAAGACTTTGTAATACCTTGTGTATTTTATTCTGTTTGTTAAGAATTCTGTTTGCAGATTTTAATCAGGAAAATTAAATATTAATTATTTTCTTTTTCTAATCAAAATCTAGCACATAATTTTTTAATCTAGATGGTAGTTTATAGTCTCTTTTAGGTCTCTTATTATCTAGCACTTTTTCACTCCCGGAATTACTGTTAATTTTCAAATTTTCGGACACTATACAAGACTTAACATTACTTACACAATTACTTACACAATTACTTACACAATTGCCTTCCTTATGTAAAATCACATTATCATTGTTTACATCAAAATGATGGTAATCTGATTTTTCATTCGTATTTTGATTTCGAGATTTTGCGCACTCGCCAAAATTAGAAGAATTTTGGTCTCGCAAAGTTTCGAGATCAGTTTTCTTTTGCAAAATTACCTTTTCTTTATTTTTATTTAAATTTTTCTTATGTAATATTGCAGAAGTTTTTCCTTTAGTACTATTTTCGTTTTTAGTTTTGTCAGGATTGCAATTTAATCTAAATTTGTCATTTTTATTTACATTTACAACATTTTTACATAAAATTTCGTCATTCTTAGATACAATATCATCATTCTTACATAAAATGTCATCATTTTTACATAAAATATCATCATTTTCTCTTAAATTTGAATTTTCACACCCAGAACTACCACTTTTGTCAAAATCGCCCTGATTTTCTAAATAATTTGAAGCATTCTGAGTGTCATTTGCGTCAATTTGCTGCTGTGAAATGTCATTTTGATTGTCGTTTTGACTTGAATTGTCATTTTGGACATTTTCACGCGTATTGGTGCAACTGACACTAGGAAATTGCAAAAAATCAGAAATATTATTCCTGATACTCACCGATCTGCCTGAAAATTCTACCTGTTTTGGTTGTGTTGCCTGTCTCCGCAAAATCTGTCTTTTTCCTTGTTCCAGTCTAGCAATTATTTGATTACAACTTCTTTTCCATAGTAAATTTTCATCAGTTCTGCAGAGATACAAGGATCTCCCCATTTTTCTTTCAATTACAGCTGGTACCCATTTTTCCTCGTTTCTTGTCCTATAATCCTTCACCATTACCGTCTCCTTGATCTTGAAACTTTTCCTTTTTGCCTCTTCTTCCTCGTAGTCGCCTTCGCCATTTTTCTGCTCGAACTCAGAAATTTGTGTTAATCTGGTCCTGACTTTTCTGCCAAACATTTTCACATCCGGTGCTTCTGAAGTCGTGCAATGGGGCATCGTACGGTAAGATAGTAGAGCTCTGGAAATTAATATGCTAATGCTCATACCTTTATATTTAGGATCGTCCAGCATGCATTTCAGTCGTTTTTTTAGATTCTTGACGGAATTTTCACAACTGCCATTTGACATCGGGTGATACATTGGACTTGTCAGGTGCTTTATGCCATTACTTTTCAGAAATTTTTCCATTTCCTCGCCAACGAAAGCGGAAAAGTTGTCAGACACCAAACAGGAGGGTATCCCGAAACGTGCGAAGCAATCGTATAACTTTTCGATCGTCTGCGCTGCTGAAGTGTTTTTCACAGGATAGCATTCAAGCCATTTTGAATAAACATCGGTTATCACCAAAAAATATTGATCTTTAAGCTGCATATGGTCAATATGTACACGTTCAAATACGCTCTTTGGTGACGGCCATGGAGTAATTGTTTTTGGTGGATTATCCTTGTGTTTTAAGCAAATTTCACAGGATTTTGACATTTCAGCTATGTCACGGTCTATGTTTGGCCAGTACATGAGTCCTCTGCTTACTGCCTTGGATTTCACTACTCCATAATGCGCAGTATGAAGCTCCTCTAAGAGACTACTCCGTAATACTCTAGGTATTACTACTCTTTGACCAAACATGACTATGCCTTTTTCTATTCTCATCTCATTTTTCCTGAAAATATAGGCTTTTAGGTCATTTTTTACCTTTTTGGCTTCTGGCCATGTTTCTTTTTCTATCCACTCTATAACCTTTTTCAATTCTCCATCTTTTCTGGTCTCAATTTGGACTCTTTTGTTATCTATGGGCCAATCAGGACATACCTCCGTGAAATTTATGTATGTTCCCGTTTCTTCTTCTTCTTCTTGCGCCCTTAAGGCTTTTTGCTCATCCCTTATTGATCTGCTCAGGTAATCAGCCATGATGTTCGTACATCCCCGAATATATTGAATGTCGAAGTTGAATCCTGATAGATATATGGACCATCTGACTAATCTATTTGCATGGAGAGTCGGTATCCCCTTTTTGTTACCGAATAGGGCTAACAATGGTTGATGGTCTACTCTCAGATTGAAATAATTCCCCAGTAACATGCCTTCCAATTTTCTTACTGCAAAATATACTGCTAAAGCTTCCTTATGGATGACAGAATACTTTTTTTCGCTCACCGACAATGACCTGCTGACACAAGCTATGACCTTTTCCACTCCATTCTCCATTTTATGCATTAATACCCCTCCAACGGAATCCATGGAAGCATCTGTTGAAAGAATTATTGGAAGTTTATTGTCGAAATGAGTTAAACTAATATCTTCTACAATAAGTTGTTTTATTTTAATAAAAGCTACATTACATGCATTTGACCATATAAATTTGGTGTTATTTTTCAATAAATCATACATTGGCCTTAAAATCTCTGCTAATTTTGGAATAAAACGTGCATAATAAGTAACCATGCCAATAAAACTTTTTAGTTCACTTACATTCGATGGTTCTTTTGCATCTGCTATGGCCTTTACTTTGTCCTCGGTTTTGGACAGTCCGTCCCTGGAAATATAGTGACCTAGGAACTTTACTCGTGGCTGGAAAAAGCTTGTTTTTTCTTTGTTGACAACCAGGCCTGCGTCCTGCAGTTTTCCTAGCACTGACCTCAAATTTTTCAGGTGCTCTTCTCTGTCACGTCCCGTGACACATATGTCATCAACAAATACTGCAACGCCTTCCATGCCTTTAAAAAGCATATCTAGATTTTTCTGAAATATTCCTGCTGCTGGCTTTATTCCATACATCATCCTAGTCACTTTGTACAGCCCCCGATGAGAATTCCAGACTAACAGCTTCTGAGACTCTTCATCTAAACAAAATTGCATATAGGCTCTTGATAAATCGATTTTGCTAAACTCTTCTCCCCCTGCAAGTTTGGGAAAGAGGTCTTGAATGAGAGGTAACTGGTAGTTAAAATCCTCCAGATTCTCATTTAATGCTTTATAATCTCCACAAATCCTAATGGTATTATTCGCTTTTGGGACAATAACTAAAGCTGAGGCATTTTTACTGAAGTTTATAGGTACAATAACTCCTTCGGCTTCCAAACGATCTAACTCATCGTCCACCATTTTAACGTAGGCTAATGGAACTTGACGTGATTTTGCAAAGACAGGTTTCACATTTGGTTTCCTATCCAAACAGATCGTTGAGTACCTAAAACAACCAAGTTTTGTGCTAAATACCTCACTAAATTCTTCAAATAATTTACTAATTTGGGTTGAATCTGCTTCAATTTGATTAAGCATAGTGAATTTTATTTTAAAATTGTTCAACCAATCCTGGCCAACAATGTCGGTCACAGAATTTTCAACTATATAAAATTTTTGCGATTTAGTAACCCCGTTATAAGTTAAATTAATTACGATAAAACCTAAACTAGTTGATTTTGCATTATTAAAACTCTTAAAAATAAGATTTTCTCTAGTTAATTTAAAATTACTAAAATATTTATCATATGTTTTACTAGAGATTACGGATACTTTGGCTCCTGAGTCCGCAAGAAATTGAACTTTAATGCCTTCTATTTGCAAATTTACCTTAAATTCGCTATTAATAGCTTCAAAACTACATATATTTACCTCAGAATCTATGTCAACTGCATTGACATGTTTGTGTTTACACATTCGTTCTAAGTGGTTATTTTGACAAAAGCGGCACTTCCAGTTGTAAAACTTGCACTTTACTTGTCCGTGGTTATATCCACATATCCTGCAACTCGCATTTTCCCGATTTTCCTTTGGTTTCCTTGAATTTTTCGTAAATTTATGTCGCACGCCCATGTTGTTTCTCGAGCTGTCAAAATTTCTAAACGAAGTCGATGCCTTCTGCGCCGATGCGGGTCGACTTCCGTGTGTCACTTTGAATATTTCGCGGGCATTTTCACATTTTACGTTTTCTGCATTTTCCCTCGCCCTTGCAACTTCCAGTAGCTCCAAAATAGTCGCGGATTTCTTGAATTCACACAATCTATCTAAAATTGGGCCAGGTTTCATTGCGCACATAAATTTATCGCGAATTATGTCGTCTAATTTTTCGTCGAATTCGCAATTCGCCGCAAAGGACTTTACCCTCGCGTACCACTGCACAGTGGTCTCGTTTTCCTGCGAAATGCTATAGAATTTTCGACGTTCTCGCCAAATACATGTTTTTGCACTAAATTGCCTCTGCATGGCTGACATAATTTCTTCGAAAGTGGCTTCATTGGGCTTTTTGGGAAATAACAAACTTTTTGAAAGTTTATAAGTGTCCGGTTTAACCGAACTTAAAATTACGGCTCGCTTAATATTGTCTTCTTTTATCGAATTTGACACAAAAAATTGCTCTAGCTGCTCATAATAAACCAAATACTCGTCTTGACTGGGGTCGAATTCCTTGAACCTGACGCCCGACGCCATGATGGATTCACAATACACGGGAAATTTTTTTCGAAAATTAAGGAAATAAAGTACTCACTTTTTGTTTATCCAATCGTCGCCATTATTATGTTTTGAGGTGGGTGAAAGTGGATGTGGATTGATAACCCGTATAAAAGATTGACTCGTATATTTTAATATCACAGATAACATATAAACATATAAACACAGCAGTTATGTTCACAACATAGGCGCCGACTTCGAGGGGGGCGATGGCCAGTTCCCCCCTGGACTCATAACATACCGCTCAGTCCATTACCGCCATCGCCATTACCGCGACAAGCCATTACCGCGCATGTCCTTAACCGCGAAGACCATTACCGCACAGTTCATTACCGAGAACGGTCTTTACCGCGTATGACTTTTACAGCGAAAATCGTTACATTATTTTTATTTTATGTAAGGGTATTTCCGTGGTATTGATGGCAGTTTGGTTGGTTAGTTTTGGTTTTGGTTTGGATTTTTATTGATAAAGTGAAACGTTTACTAAGTGTACCCATATATCTGTGTTTGAGTTTTTTATATGTGTGTTTTTTTAAATTTATATCGACTGATTTGTACAAATCGCTGATTAATAATCAGTTTAGTACGAATCGTCCTGTCGATCGAAATAATGAAAAGTGCTAGAGGCAAAGACCTCGCTGTATATAAACATTTCATATACTGGAAAGAAAAGACTTTTAAAAATAAAAAAAGTGCGTAAATTACGACGTGCTTTGTTGCAAAGGGTGTCTGCATACTTCGGACGAAAATGTTTTAAAGGAAACTAGTAATGGCCACAACCCTAAAAGTAGCTTAGCCGGAGTGAATATTTGTAATTATACACAGTGAAAAATTAATTAACATAAAGACATTTATTTCGTTAAATAATAAAAAAATACATTTTAATTAAACAAGTAGACATAATTTATAATGCAATTATAATTAGATTAAAATAAAATGATTGAATAAATTGCCACATTAACCAGAAAGTTTTCCCTTTTAACGATATGGTATTTCTTTCCACCTTTTTTAAGTTTCTGGAGAACCAAATTAAAATGTGGTATCTACATAACTGTTTTCTTCATGAAGATTTCAAAAACTCTCGCTTTGTTAAATTTTTCATTCTAAAAATAAATCTAATTCAAATTTTGGATGTTATATTTGACATGAACGTTGACAGTAGCAGAAAGCTACCGCAGGAAGGAATAACAAACAGTTCAGCTTTTTAACCTATTGAGATTTGGATTTTTTTTGAAATTTTTTTCATATTTTTCAGAGGGTTTTTAATATACCCTCAAATTTCGGTACGCGAGTTCTGGAACAGGCTGTATTTTATTTAATAATTTAATATTTTTAATAATTTTTATTATTTCATGAAAATATTGATTGTCTCTAAAAAACTGAATGTTCTCTTTTTTTGATAGTTATATAATTATAAGACTCAGTTAATTGGCTTCATAAATTTTTAAACAGGCTATTAATCACTTTTTAACCTCATTTTTGATATATTTACTTTTATGGTACGAAAAAATATTACATAGGTATTTATTTTCTCGGACAATATTCTGTACACACAGAAAAAAATCTACTGAAGCATTTAGAACAGGATGAAAAAAATAGCGCAAAAATACTGCAAGGCTTTTTGTTGAACTGCAAAAATGGCGCTATAGAAAAATCGTGCCTTCAAATGCAGCGTTAGGTGAAAACCGCGAATGCATCTACGGCGTGTGAAAAATATCGCTCAGACATTTTTTGCGCCTTAATGAACTTATTTAAATCAGATATAAATCAACCTAAAAGAATCCTTTAAGCTTCAATATTTTCGTCACACAATTATTGCAATGCAATTAAGCATGATAAGGCATATCCAGAAGCTTGCATAAGAACATAAAACATAAGAATGCTATGCCGTGATTGGCTTACAAGATACATGGCGGCACGTCAAGCCAATCACGGCATCGCATTGTTATGTTTAATGTTCTTATGCGAGCTTGTGAATAGGCACTTAAGCACTGATAATTTTATTCAGCATTAATGAGGAATCTCAAGCAAGCAATTCAAGACCGGACTGTGATTTGAAACAAGGGAGGCAAATACGAAATTTGGCTCCCTTGACGAAACTGGCACCCCTCAGGTCCTTACCCAATTTGATTGACTAAAAAAATAAACTTTATTACCCAGTTTAACGCCCTTCCCACAATTTTTGGCATGTTCTATTTTTGTAACCCTATAAAAAATTCGGATACAAAATCAATCAGTAACTGAAACCAAACCAGGTCCGGCCTTTTCATTTGAATGCCCTACCCATATAACACACGTTTTACGATGGATATCCCCAGGATATACTTTTCTTACTAAACGGGAATTTGCGACTTCCCCAGGATATACTTATGTTACCAAACGGGAAGTCGAGCGACTTCCGAACCCGTATATCCCATGAATATACTTTGTACATCCTAAATGTCCTTCGTGTGTCCCAGGGTCGTCTCGAGGGGTATTTCCCGGGGACATAATATCCGTATATCCCAGGGATATCCCGAAAGAACATCCCCGGGACATCCCCTCGGGACGTCTCTGGGATGTACGAAGGACATACCGTATATCCTTGAGATATACGGGTGGTATATCCTCAGGACATACCTTTCGGGATATCCTTGGGATATACGACTAATGTCCCGGGACATACGAGACATGACATGAGGAGAAAAATAAAAACCAGGGCCGGCCTTTTCATTTCAGTGCCCTACCCATATAGCACAAGTTTTACGATGGATATTCCCAGGGCATACTTTTGTTACCAAACGGGAATTTTCGACTTCCCCAACATACACTTTTGTCACTAAACGGGAAGTCGTGCGACTTCCTAACCCGTATATCCCATGGATATACCTCGTACATCCTAAATGTCCTTCATGTGTCCTAGGGACGTCTCGAGGGGTATTTCCCGGAGACAAAAAAATAAAAAAAATAAAAATAAAAAAATAAAAAGAAAAAAATACTACCCGAATATCCCAGGGATATCTCGAAAGGACATCCCCGTGTAATAGGGTGCTGGTCCCAATTATAGCCAAAAATATTAATTATCTAAGGCATTAATTTAGAACCACACACTATTATTTGGAGGCGTATCAAATACAAATAGCTGTATAGTTGCTATTTGGGTAGCGTGCCACCAGTAATAATATTACATAATATTATCACAATATCATATATCATATGATAACAAATGTTAATATAAGAATCTAATTACTACTTAATACTTATCTGACTTTCTTATTCCAGCGAAGACTTCTTCTTATAACACAAACTGTAGATATGCGAAAGGTAAAAAACTTCAAATATATTTTATATTAAATAAAATATATCTTGCCAATAAAACAAAAGGATTAAACAACAATTAAAAGAATTTAATTCAAAGAAAAATGAAAAGTTAAAAACAAATAAAAAACAACAAAATATTTTAATTTGAAATGAAAAAATTATGAATAAATAGCATCTTTACCCTTCAGATATCTATACGCGCGACTCTAAATTTTACTTTAAATTTTCACATATTACGTTAATTCTAAAATTCCCCTAAGGCACAACTTTACTAGACGACTACATACTTCCGAATCCCATTTTTGACCATAACATAAAAACAGGCAAAGATTTCCCTTCTCAGAGATGCCGATATACCAGTCATAAAACTATTAACGAAAATATCTGAGGAGTTTTCTGCCAAAAAGTTATATTATTATAAAAATAATATTAATTGAAAAATTACTTTAAATCACTGAAAATGAATTTAAATTTAATTAAGAGAAATGATTAAAAAAACTACTTCTACTTATTGATTGATATTGATTTTCATGACATTGCTTCGAAGTAGAAAAAACCATTTTTACAAACAATCCCTAACTATTGCCAATATCTAAAACAACATCATTAAAGATATTCCCATATTTATTAATTAAGAAAACCGAATTAACCAATTAATTAGGCTAATAAAAATGTACACCCTTTTTATGTAAACGCCTCAATTACACAAAATGCAAGCTTCCCAAATACTAATAATATTAGCATCTGTAAAAATAAACAGCAAACCACCCGTTAAGAACAATGCTATGTCACGTTCAATAACCATACAAATAAAAATATAAATACTCAATATATACAGGGTGACCACTCTGTTACAATACTCCCCCCTTTTAAAAAATCAGATTAATTTGAACAAAACTTTAAATTAATTGATTTAGATACTATTTATACAAAACAAAATGGCAATATAAATCTTCTGAAATGGACATCATCTTCTTCTTTCTTCTATAATCTTCACTCCTAACTCCGATACTCGGACAATCCAATGCTAATTCTTCTTGAGACCTACTCAATCAGTCTCTTATAATAAAAACCCATATTCAAATTAATGAATTACTTTAGAACCTACTCAATTCAATCCCAAGTAGCACAAAAATCTAAAGTGATTAATATTATTCTTCTCTATTAGCGTTAGCATCATCTACGGAATGAATATGGAAAACAACCAAAACAAAAGAAAAAGGAACGGAACTGTAACAAAAAAAAATTAAAACGTTCAAACTAAATTTTATTTCCCCAGTTTTCACGAGAAAACGGGAAAATATCAAGTGCCTGTCAAGAATCGGTGTATCAGTGTAACTTCAGTACAACTCCATAATAACTTCAAAATCCTAGAAAAACTTTTAACTTTACCCAACCTTTAAGGTAACTTCAGCAAGCTTAAAGTTTAACTACCAACTTCTTCTGATCACATTGTCAGCACTTCCACAAACTCCTGAAGTTTGGATACAACCAACAACCTTAACTTGACAAAAACTTCTCGTTATTCAAATATCTTTTCTCAACACAGAATCATTATTGACAAACCAAACCTAAAACTCATAAAAAACATTAGAAACAAAGCATTACTATTTATACCTAAAATTTAATTAATTCCTTAATAAACGCAAAACTCTTCTCATAATAAAAAACACATATGTATACACACAAAATAGTAAGTTACTACCTTTAACGTTTACCTTAAGTTTCATTATTAATTTTAACTTAATTACAAACATTTGATTTCTTTATTTTAACTGTTTCATAAAACTCTATTCTAAACAAAACTTCAAAAAAATGTCAAAAAACTTCATTAAAAACTTCAGCTAAAATTTGATTCAAGTTTGTATTTGTGTTTGTGTTCGTGAGGTACCTCTTACTAAATATTACTAATGTACTAGTACTCTAATTAATTAATTAACTAATTAATCTTTAACACAACTATTCTTTATTCTCATATTTATTTACATATCTCTCAACTAGCATTCTTTGTGAATTTTACCAAAATAACTGAAACCGCTACTATTCATGAGTTGTTATTACGTAGATCTCAATTATTATATTAATTTACGGTGTTAAAACAATTAAACATATTCTAATTAGTAACAGAATTGTATATTCTACCAAAAGCATTACTTTTATCCATTTTTACTCAATAGAAATAACAAAGTTGCTTAATTACGCAGCTACTCAACAAAATGATTACCAGGGTTATATTACTAAAATGATTTAAAATGTACATTGCTGCAAACATAAAAAAAATTACCAAAATTCTACTTTAAAGTAACCATTCCTATTTGGTTATAATATAGGTAACAACTACGATTTTAAAACTTTATACATTACGAAACAGTAAAAAATAACTACCACACAATTACGTGGATACGTAGTAACTGTTTTGTAACGAGATCGTTCTGTACTAAGTTACAAACATGTAACAAGATATTAATTATTACCCTTATTATTATTCCATATTACAATTATAACTGTAACTAGTCTTAATTTGTTTCAATTGGTATAATGATCACGTAACGATAACCAAAAATACTAGTTCCATTATTTACTCATTAGTTTATTTATTATACTCAATATTTACTAATTTATTTATTAACTTATTTTATTTTCCTTATTTTACCTTACTTCTCTTATTTATTTACCCATATGTATATGTACCTATTCTTTTACTTATTATACCCAATATTTACTAATTTATTTATCAAATTATTTTATTTCACTTATTTTACCTTATTTTACTTATTATACCGGTAAATACTTTTAATTAAAACAATACTTTTATGGTATACCATACTAACACTTTTAGCTTCTGCTAAAAATTTAATTTCGGCTGTATAATATAAACAAAAATCTCATTTTAAAATTCCTAATTTGCTTAACTTTTGAAGCAAATGTATAAAAATATACCTATAACTCAATAAAACCGCTTTTATAACTAGAACTATTATAATTCATTTCGAAATCTCTAAAAACTTTAAATACTTCCTACTATATAAACCAATAAAACTTAATCAAATTATTACATTAATACATCATTCTGAAAAATTAACATATATATATTACGATATTTTCCACTCAAAACTTTTCAAAAGAAAACGTGTTTGTAACACTACAAATGATACGAGCTATACTTGATTAGTCCATATCTTATGGTTGTTAATCAATTTAAAAAAAAATATATAGCTACAATCTTTCATTTAGACTTCTAGGTAAAAATATTATTGCAAAATACTTTCATTGATAAATTAGTCTGTTTTAAACAGAGGTTTCAGCTTCAAACCTTAAAAATTAAATCAATTCCTATTTTTCTAACTGAAATTTATGTAGATTACAAACTTTTCAAAAAACGTAATTACTTAACTCATTATTACTTAAAAAAAATAACTCGCTAACCCAAGAACTCATATACTAAAAATTTATTATAACCAAACTAAACGTTTCTTATTGCGCTTCTTATTCTTATTACGTTGTTGAAAAAATGTAACTTTATAAAAAAAAACTCGTAAAACATAAAAAAATTAACAAAATTATGTGCAAAAGATAAATTTTAATTTCTATAATATTAATTTAGGCTTTTCTTAAAAAACTGAAAGTAATTTAACAACCAAAATTATCAAAACACTCAAAAATATTAAAAATAGTCAGTTATTGATAGTATCTTCAAAAAAAAAACGACAACTTTTTTTAAAAACAAGAAATTACGCATTTTAATGCCCTAAACAAAACAAAATTTTGCATTAGCATTCATAGACTTTTATTCAACCAATCATACGCACATTTATTCTCGGTGGCCACCTTAACATACAGACATAAAACATAACATATGCAATAATTATTACTTAACATTTGAGTACTATCGATAACTGCAAAAATAACTTCAAAAAAACATTTATTTATATTTTAAAAATAAAACAAACGTTAAAAACTAATAATTTCTTGGAAAATATATTTAACTGTAACTTATGCCAATTTTAAGCCTTGATATAACTAAATTTCTTCATAACTGCAAATATTAAAACTGTATTTCAAAACTACTCTCTGCACATAAACTTTTAAAAACAAATTCAACATAATTATGTTTATTAAAATTAAAGAAAACTTCAGTGTCAAAAAAAAATATATTTAAAAAAAAAAACAAATGGCCTTTTTATCTAAAAAAAATCTTAGCGAGTTGTCATGACAATTATACATAAAAATAGATCAGAAAATTAACTTTCAAAAATTATTCAATAATATTTACGCTAAACGTTAAAATAAGCTTTTTTAAGCTTAATGACGATAAAAACTATTTTTAACATGAAATTATGCTTTTCTCATTTGTAAAATATTAATACGTCTATTATCTTAAATTTTCATTATAAATTTTAAAAATACTTTACACAAAATATTGAATTAAAGGGTTTAAATGTACAAATTCTTGACCTGCACAAAAAGGTTCACAGCACATGTTTTTGCATGTTGTCAGTTAGGGCCTAAAATTAGTGACGCTTAGGATTTTGGGGTGAAAAAAAAAAACGTAAATACTGGTTTGTATAAACAAAACTTTAAAATAAAGACAACAAATTCAAACAAATAATATTTTCGAAAATAACTTACAAGGAAACACATATTTTCAACAATTTTCTGATCTTTTTTACCTAGAAAAATATCGTAATAACACAAAACTACGTTTCTACTCATATACAAAAAACTTCGGTCTAGTTATTCTAACTCAATTTACCTTTTAAACAACAGTCAGTACCTAATATAATGTTCATCTCTACCTGAAAATGTACCGCTAACTTCCGGATTTTGCGTAATTATATGTGATTCGTTTTCGGAATTAGTCCCATAATAATCCGACTCAAAATGTACTTGTTGGCTATTTAAATTACTATAAACTGATAATCTTGCTTTTAGCGGATATGAGAAAATCGTAACATTAACATCAACGTCTTTAAAAATATAACAAATCATTTCCTTTACTTTAACCCAATTAAGCTGATCTAAACCACATCCTATTCTTGGCAAACCCAAATATTTAACATTGTTTTTAATTACGTGATTTCTTAGCTCTAAAAGTGTCTTCCACAAAATTTCATATGTCGGCTTTTCGTATGAATACTTTTTCGTTACCAAATAAACCTATCGTTATCCTTTAAAATCGCCAAACCGCCTGTACGAACTTTTTGATTTCTTAATTGTTCTAATTTACCAAATTTTGACTTAAATTGAGTTGCAATTCCTTTATTCATAGCTAAATCTTCCGAAACACAGTGAGCGAGAGAAACATTTTCCGGGCACAAAAATATGTCTTGGTACTTTTCCTTAATCTTGTAATCGTCCGCTTTGTAATTAATTGATTTAAAATATTCGTAATTATCCTGATCTCTAATTTCGGTACCCTTTATGGTATTATCATATTTATAATTGTAAAAACCCAAATTTCCTACCGGATTGTGCCTTTGAAATTTCCGCCCATCGTAAAAATTATTGTACCTATTGCGTGTTTTATTATACCTAGGTTTAAAATTATAATTACTATTAATATTATAACCGTTTCTATCATTATTACTATTATTACCGCAAAATTCATTATTATTATTATAATTTATTTCATTGTGTAAAACAGATATTTTGAGATTATCCTGAAATTCTATAAATTGATCGTGAAAAGTTTGTTTAATTAATCTAGTTCTAATTTCTAGTATATTCTCCCCAGCTTGCAATGCTTTATCGACGCTAAAAAATTTACCGCTACTAAGTATTTCATTAGCTAAAACTGTGTCTATACCTTCAAAAAACTGATCTAAGATAATACGATTATAAACTGTTTGCTCATTAGGACTCAATTTATCTGAAAACATTTTGTTTGCTAATATTTTTAAACGAATTACAAAATTTGCTAACGGTTCATCATTTAAACGTATACAAGTAGACAGTTCATTTTTAATATCAAAAAAATTAACCTTTTTCGTATAAATTCTACTAAAAAACTGTTTTAAATCCACCAAATTAGTGGGGCGTTCATTTTCTCGTAAAGCGTGAAAATAAACCAATGCCTGACCTCTTAATTTCAAAATAATTAAATCTATTGTTTCTTGCTCTGTCAAACTATTATTTTTAGCAACAATATCTACGGCAGTAAAAAATAATGAAAAATCGGGACCACCTGAAAAATTTTCTACTAAGTCAAAGGAAAAATTGCTCTTTTTCACTTGAGTGATCTTTTTGCAACATTCGCAACACATTTTGTTATAAAATTAAATAAATACACCTTGAGGAAAAACAAATATTTCTAGTCTACAAAAAAAAATTAAAAAAAAACGACCGCAAAGGAAATCGCTAAAAAACTCGATTTTTAAATCCGAAAAAAAATAAAAACTTATACCTTTTCGTACTTTTACGTAAAACTAATGAATCGGTTACCAAAAAAAACAGAAATATGTGAAAACTGAAAATTCTTCATAAAAACGCAAAAAAAACTATAAAAACGTAAAAAAAAATAAAACCCAGCGTTATTTAACGCGTTTCCGCTGTCCACCAATTTGTAATAGGGTGCTGGTCCCAATTATAGCCAAAAATATTAATTATCTAAGGCATTAATTTAGAACCACACACTATTATTTGGAGGCGTATCAAATACAAATAGCTGTATAGTTGCTATTTGGGTAGCGTGCCACCAGTAATAATATTACATAATATTATCACAATATCATATATCATATGATAACAAATGTTAATATAAGAATCTAATTACTACTTAATACTTATCTGACTTTCTTATTCCAGCGAAGACTTCTTCTTATAACACAAACTGTAGATATGCGAAAGGTAAAAAACTTCAAATATATTTTATATTAAATAAAATATATCTTGCCAATAAAACAAAAGGATTAAACAACAATTAAAAGAATTTAATTCAAAGAAAAATGAAAAGTTAAAAACAAATAAAAAACAACAAAATATTTTAATTTGAAATGAAAAAATTATGAATAAATAGCATCTTTACCCTTCAGATATCTATACGCGCGACTCTAAATTTTACTTTAAATTTTCACATATTACGTTAATTCTAAAATTCCCCTAAGGCACAACTTTACTAGACGACTACATACTTCCGAATCCCATTTTTGACCATAACATAAAAACAGGCAAAGATTTCCCTTCTCAGAGATGCCGATATACCAGTCATAAAACTATTAACGAAAATATCTGAGGAGTTTTCTGCCAAAAAGTTATATTATTATAAAAATAATATTAATTGAAAAATTACTTTAAATCACTGAAAATGAATTTAAATTTAATTAAGAGAAATGATTAAAAAAACTACTTCTACTTATTGATTGATATTGATTTTCATGACATTGCTTCGAAGTAGAAAAAACCATTTTTACAAACAATCCCTAACTATTGCCAATATCTAAAACAACATCATTAAAGATATTCCCATATTTATTAATTAAGAAAACCGAATTAACCAATTAATTAGGCTAATAAAAATGTACACCCTTTTTATGTAAACGCCTCAATTACACAAAATGCAAGCTTCCCAAATACTAATAATATTAGCATCTGTAAAAATAAACAGCAAACCACCCGTTAAGAACAATGCTATGTCACGTTCAATAACCATACAAATAAAAATATAAATACTCAATATATACAGGGTGACCACTCTGTTACACCCGGGACATACCGTATATCCTTCAGATATACAGACAGTATATCCTCAGGACATACCTTTCGGGATATCCTTGGGATATAAGACTAAGTCCCGGGACATACGAGATATGACATGAGGAGAAAAATAAAAGAATGGTTCCTCACCTCTGAAAAAATAAAACTTTACCCCTGGCAGAAAATTTTTCAGCGAGCCAATTATATTTTCAAACCGTCCCTCGACGGCTTCCCTCTGAGCTGGCGCTCTAAATCAGGGGGTTCACTTAATTCATGCAAAGGCCGGCACTGAACAAAGCCTATCCATTAAATTTTTTGCATTCTTTTTACAAATTATGGATTCTTTGAGTAAACATACATGAAAAATATTCTCCGTGACCGTAAAATCAACTGTTTTCGAGAAAAATGCATTTAAAAAATTACAGGACGCCCATAAAAAGTGTTACTATTTATTTATATATATTTTTGGGCTAATGTGTAATAATTTTTAATGTGGAATCATCCTGCAGTGTTAAATTATTATATTAGTACTTTTTTGGGGCCTATTTAAAAGACCTACATTCAATGAGCCGTAAGTCAATTGGGACCGATTTGGGGCCCTATGTTTACATCATTTTTTTAATATTTTTTAATATATTATGTGTCCCATCAAGGATGGTCGCAAGTCCTTGGACACACTGTATAAATAAAAGTTTTCTCGGCCAAAATAATTTTATAGAAAACAAATCTTAATGGAGCTCTCTTCAACTAGAATTATGAAACAAAAGACGTCTACCCTATCTCTATCTCATTTGTGCTACACTTTCCAGCCAACCAAATAAATACTGTATTTGTTTTTCATACAACAAATACGGTATTTATTTGGTTGGCCGGAAAGTGTAGCACTGAGCGGCACGAACGAACATAGCTAATATGAATCTGTAGAATAAGATAATTCTACTAAAATTTAGATGGCGCCAGTAATTTCTTTAATATAGTTACACTTTTTGCCCGGCCAAGTAAATATTGTATTTGTTCAACAAAGAACAAATACAGAATTTGTTTGGTTGGGTGGAAGTGGGAGTGTATGTATGCATTCTATCCTTTTTGGGTAGAACTTTCGTCCCTGTCTAATCTAACGGGAGAAATCTCCATTCAATCAATATAAAAAAATTATCTAAAATAAATAATGTATAGTCAAGGATATAAGACTTGGTGTTAAATAAATGAGTAAAATAATAATTATAATTACCCCAGAAACGTATTTGAATATTGATTTTCAGCACATTTTATACCGGGTATACAAGGTTATTCTTTAAAATGGTACACTCCCGTAACTGTTGAACGGGATAAGATATAATCTTTAAATCTGGAATAGGTCTGTTCGTTGGTGTTGCACTTTCTTGCACTGACGTACACTTTTCGTTTGGACTCGCATTCCAAGCATTCCAGCCAGGTGACAGTTCGAAAAAATTAGACAGTTTAGTATACGGTAAAGTATACCTACTGTGTCCGTAGATTGTTACATAAAAAATAGTGAATTTGGACCCAAAAAAGGCCAAACCAAACTTTAGACTTAAAGTTTTTAAATTTTTTAAATTTTCACGTAGTTTACTGAACGAAAATGTGATTTTCACGAAAAATGTCCTATTTAGTTAGGGTGAGCAGATGAACTAAAAAAAAAATACGTAAAAATGTCCTATTTAGGATGAGCCGATGAAAATATTGATGTCCCCGTAAATCCGGGAGGTATGGACACCCTAAGATAGATAGATAGATTTTATTAATCCTTCGAGACTATAAAAATACATTCGTAGTCAAACAGAATAAAATATAAAAGACAAAGTATAAAAAACATGAAAAATTACAAATACATATGTTGAACAAAAACAGTTTAAGAATCATTAAAATATTCATTTAAATTATAAAGAGCCTTATCATTAAACAAGCGTTTTATTTGTTTTTTTTAAATTTATTTATATTGTTGATTTCCCTTATGCTTGGCGGTAACTTATTGTATGCACGGATTGCCATGCATCGTGGTCCAGTTTCGAATAGGTTCGCGCGCACGGTTCACCTGGGCGATTTTAAATAAAAATTTCGTGGACCCCTACATTTTTTGGACTAAAACATACCTGATGATATAAGAAATCAATTTCCATTTGAAAGAAAATCGTAAAAGATACACTTTTTTATAAAGATAAAAAACGTTTTTTTGAGTAATAGGGTGTGTCAAAAAATTCTGATGTACGAAATCGAAAACGCTCTCTGGCTCAAAAGTTGCTCCTTAGTAAAAAACAGTGGCCACTCAAAAATGAGCCAAATCGATTAATGTTTAGAGGTAGCTCAAAGCACTCAAACTTTGAAAAATATCGGTACCCGTTTTTAGGAAAAAAAGTGATTGTATATAAAATTAAGGAAATTTTGGAGGGTTTCTTTGGTAATATTTAGAAACAATACTAATTGTGAGAAAACTAAAAAAATTATATTTCCCCTTCCCTTAAGTTAGAACATAAAAAAATCGCCAATTATTTGAAGATTTTGCGAAAATTTATTGAAAATGGGCATATTTAAAAGGACATAACTTCCTTAGGAATGATTTTTTGACCAAGGTGCATATAAACTTTTTCTATGTTTTTAATGTTAAATAACCACTCATTACTAAAATATTTGTTTTTTGCTTTATATTTTTTAATTTTTTAATTTTTAGTTCTTCATGCGTAAAAATTTACTTTTAAATGCATTTATCTTTAAAACGGTTAAACCTGCGATGTTAAACCACAGAAACTTTTTTGTGTATTTTTACATAAAAAAGTATTCCAACCAAAAAATCAAAAAAAAGTACACCGAAAAAAGTTTTAGGCAAAAAACAGAAAATCCACCCGGTTTCTAATCGAAATTAATTTTTTTTTACTCAACTTGAGGAAAAAAATTATGTTTTCTGTATAGTCATGTAGGTTAACATGTATATATGCTTATATACTAATATATAATTTTGCAGATTTTTTATTTAAAACTATTTTTTATGCACTTTTAAAAACTTGCAAAAATTAAATTTTCGCGAAATCTTCAAATAATTGGCGATTTTTTCATGTTCTAACTTAAGGGGAGGGGGGATATAATTGTTTTAGTTCTTACATTTAGTATTGTTTCTAAATATTACCAAAGAAACCCTCCAAAATTTCCTCAAATTTTATCGGTATCAGTTTTTATCCGAAAGACAGGTACCGATTTTTTTTTAAGTTTGAGTGCTTTGAGCTACCTCCAAACATTTATCGATTTGGCTCATTTTTGAGTGGCCACTGTTTTTTACTAAGGAGCAACTTTTAAGCCAGGGAGCGTTTTTGATTTTGAAAATCGCGATTTTTTGACACGCCTTATTACTCAAAAAAACGTTTTTTTATCTGTCTAAAAAAGTGTATCTTTTAAGATTTTATTTCAAATGGGAATTGATTTTTGATGTTATCAGTTATATTTTAGTCCAAAAAATATAGGGGTCCACGAAATTTTTATTTAAAATCGCCCAGGTGAACCGTGCGCGGTGGACTTTTTTATTAATTGCATAGTGGCGCTTTCGCCAAAATTGCAAATACGAAATTATTTGGAATGCCAAGTACCTAGGAGTCAATCTCGACCACAAATTAAACCTAGTCCAGCACTAAACAAAAATGAAGAACAAAACCATCCAAAGAGCAAAGTACTTTAGATCTCTCACTTTTAAAGATCAAGGCATCAGCACCAAAATATCTGCAAAAATCTACAGTACGATCTACCGTCCCATTCTTGAATATGCCTTTGTTCTTACAATCAACATCAAAAACAAATCCAAAAACCAAATTAAAGTAGGGGAAAGAACAAGTTTACGCTCCATCACGAAGATCAGGGACATATCCAATGCTTTACTTTACGAGAAAACAGAGTTAACTCCAATTAGTCAAAGATTAGAAAGCCTCAGACTTAAGTTTATTAACAACAGAGATAACCGAGAGAAAATCTCTTTACTTCTGAACTACGAAGAACCAACAGCAATCCCAAAAAGAAAGAACCCCACACTTTCTGCATACAACAACCTACTACATTAGCTAAAATGCACTTATTTATTTTTTTTTTTCCTACCATAACTTACTTACTATTTTTTTTTCTTTATCTTTATTACTCAATTCATCCTTTTTTTTCTACTATTTACCTTTACATTGTATAATGTACATAATATAATTTTTGTAAAACTGGGCAGAAAGACTTCTGTCGTTAGCCTATTGGTGCTCCAATAAATATATTTATTATTATTGGAATTTTGGTCGGAGCGCTATTCTTTTAAATGCTTTAACTTTTAAACGGCTCAAAATAAAAACTTGAAATTTGAAACAGGTATAGTAATCACATGAAATAAAATTTAAAAAAAAAATTAAAGGAAATAAAAAAATGCCATTTTCTTGTACCAATAACAATTTATTTTAGACATGCATAGTGGCTCCTTTCGCCAAAATTGCAAATACATAATTATTTGCAATTTTGGTCGGAGCGCCACCATACAGCGCTATTCTTTTAAATGCTACAATATCTTTAACTTTTAAACGGCTTAAGATATAAACTTGAAATTTGAAACAGGTACATAACATGAAATATAATTTTAAAACAAATTAAAGGAAATAAAAAAATGCCCTTTTCTTGTACCAATAACAATTTATTTTATACATGCATAGTGGCTCCTTTCGCCAAAATTGCAAATACATAATTATTTGCAATTTTGTTCGGAGAGACTCCATACAGCGCTATTCTTTTAAATGCTACAATATCTTTAACTTTTAAACGGCTTAAGATATAAACTTGAAATTTGAAACAGGTACATAACATGAAATATAATTTTAAAACAAATTAAGGGAAATAAAAAAATGCATTTTCTTGTACCAATAACAATTTATTTTAGACATGCATAGTGGCTCCTTTCGCCAAAATTGCAAATACATAATTATTTGCAATTTTGTTCGGAGCGCCACCATACAGCGCTATTCTTTTAAATGCTACAATATCTTTAACTTTTAAACGGCTTAAAATATAAACTTGAAATTTGAAACAGGTACATAACGTGAAATATAATTTTAAAACAAATTAAAGGAAATAAAAAATGCCATTTTCTTGTACCAATAACAATTTATTTTAGACATGCATAGTGGCTCCTTTCGCCAAAATTTCAAATACATAATTATTTGCAATTTTGTTCGGAGCGCCACCATACAGCGCTATTCTTTTAAATGTTACAATATCTTTAACTTTTAAACGGCTTAAGATATAAACTTGAAATTTGAAACAGGTACATAACATGAAATATAATTTTAAAACAAATTACCGGAGATCAAAAAATGGGATTTTCTTGTACCAATAAAAAAAAGTTTTATACATGCAAAGTGGCTCCTTTCGCCAAAATTGCAAATACGTAACTATTTGTAATTTTGGTGGGAGTGCCACTAGACAGCGCTATTCTTTTAAATGCTACAAAATCTTTAACTTTTAAACGGCTTAAGATATAAACTTAAAATTTAATACAGGTATATTACGTGAAATAAAATTTAAAAAAAATATTTATACATAGTGGTGCTTGCGCAAGTACTTAACTATTTGCAGTTTTGGTGGGAGCGCCACTATACAGCCAAGGGCGTAGATGAGGGGGGGTAATGGGGGTAATTACCCCCCCATAGGTGTGGCCGTCATTTTTTTTGTAGGGGCGCCACGTTTGGTAGAAACCGTCAGGGACAAAGCTTTTTTTCTTGATGGCATTTTTTGGGGGGCAATTTTTTTTGTAGGCGCACAAAGCTTTATTTTAGGGTGTTTTTTCTTTTGCTAGGGGCGCCAAGTTTGAGGCTTGAAAGGCCGGCCCTGGGTATTACCCCCCCACCCCATAGAAGAAAAAGATCTACGCTCTTGTGTCTTTGGGCTTAAAGCCCACCGTGATTATTAGAGCTCGTACATTGCGCGTGCATAAAAAAGGTATGAACCATCTAATGCAGGGATCGGCGCTGGATGAAACCAAGCGTTGCCTGTCTCGTACAGTTGCGATCTTTAAAAAGTACTACACCCAAAAATTGTACCATTTAAATCTAACTTGCCACTAAAGTCAATTTAGGACCTAACTAAGTCAGAGATATATAAAACTAAATGTAATAGTCATCTTGTTCGACACATAGTTGTGTCAAATGAGTCAACATGCAACACTTAAACCAGCAACAAAAATCAATTTTAACAATATATTTTGGGGCTAATAAGGAGAATGGTCGAGAAATTAGAGATTCAGAGCTAAAATATATAGGAATGAAGATTTGTGGTCCTTTAAAGTTTTAACTGCTATTAAATAAGGTACCTTATTGCTTTTCGTTATTTTATTAATTATATATTTTTATTTCTGTTATTATTTTTTAGTTCTATATATTTCTATAAATTGTACAAATAGGAATATATTTTACGAGAAAGAATGTGTTTTTTACCGTTTTTAAATCCACTGACAATGTACATAACCCTAAAAATTTCATAGTAAATTACTTGACACACCTAAAATTTTAAAAATTTGGTGTACCTCCAGGTCCAGTGATGTAGTACTTTTTTTTTAATTCCAAGTGTACCTGTAATTTGATACCAAAATTAAGTAAATTTTCGATAATCTGAATTATGCGGTAAACCGAACAGTGAAACATACATGCATGTAATTTGAAGTCCGAATTTCATTGTTCGGATTACTGCCTCATTCGGAGTATCGAACATTCGGGTTATCGCGACATTAACTGTATAATAAACGCGTAGGCCCAAATATATAAAAAAAAATTGAAAAAGGAATAAATGGTCACCAGCTCGCCGACTAAACTGAAAAAAAATATTTGGTTGAAAAGTCCAAAAGTATAAGTATATTGGGTTTATGACGTTAGATAAACGTTGTTTTAGTAATAGATCCCTAACGATACAGACAAAACATTCTCCTAACGTTAGGTAAAGTGGTTTTAACGTAAATTTCTATAAGGGAAGTCCCTTGCTTAAGAAAAATAATCACTTTATTTAATTTACAATACGTTTTTCGGACTATATGGTGAGTCAATATAATCAACTATTGCATTTCAGAAAGTTCAATATCATAAAATGAAATGTTTTGTATTTCCTCTAGAGGAAAGCTTAATCATAAATGGTATTATGTAGGAGAGTTTCGATCATGGCGTTTCCCGGTAAAATGCATTGCCAATCCTAAAAATTTTGATGTCTAATTTGAAAAGGGACTATATGGTGATATAATGATGTTTAATTTTCTTATTAGGTTGGAAATATACTATTATTTATAAAGAAATTCAATCTGCTTAGCGAAAGAATTTTTGAAAACCGATATTACATTCAAGAGTTAACTTATAATTATAAGGTTTGGAGTCCAAACCATAAGACAAACAGATGGACAGACAGATAGACATTTTTTTACCCTTTACACTTACCACCTCTAACTAGAATAGTTGTGCTCTTTTCCACACCACCCAGGAGGTAAAGCACTAGGTGCGTTACGGTTAACGTGCCGTTCCCCAGTGAGAAAACCTCAGTTCCCCTCTGAGGATCCCTCAGTAGGCCTATACACGTGGAGTATAATCTCGTCAGGCGACAATTTAACATACACTATATATACCTAACCCTTGTATGACAACTGCCCACTTTGTAAGTTCGGTCTCACCGATGTCAGGGTTGGTACTACTCTCTCTTTCGAGATACCTGGCGTGTATGGGAAAAAGTCGACCATCCAGAAAGAACACCTCAAATGTCCGTCTGTTCCTTTGTCTTTTGTTCGCGGTTATCCTTTTCCCCTTGAGGGAATTTTTGCAGATATTGACAACCTGTGCGTGTAACCCTACCTATCCATTCCCCCTTGAGGGAATTTTTGCTGATATTGACTACCTGTTCGTGTAACCCTGCCTATCCATTCCCCCTTAAGGGAATTGGTGCGGATTTTGGCTATTTAACTATATACTAAATTAAACCTAGGGGAAACTATGCCAACAGCCCGGGTTCGTTTCCCGGGTGGGGGAAATTGGCTTGGCTTGAATGGAAATAAAAAACCTTAACCTTAAAAAAACTTACTGTTACTAGCTGTCAATTTTACCTTAAGGAACCTTACAAGTTCTGATTACACTGTCTGTAAAAGTTGTCCTTCAAAGATCTAAAAAATAAAATAATTAAAATTAAAACTCTAATTAAATCCTTCTTTCATATATATCTGAAATAAATAATATTTACATATTAGTATTAGTCTACCCCAGGTTATTCTACACGCCCCATGCTACCTTAAAAAACATACTATGTTATTATATTAAGGATATTATCCTTAATGTTTATGTTTATAGGCCTATAAACTTCCAAAAACCTACAGTTAATATACTTAGCGTATTTTTGCATAAAACAATATGTAACTATCCTATAATTTTAATCTGATTGTAGATTAAAATTGTATTTGTACCTGTAAAAAAAATAAATACCTGAAAAAAATATAACCAACAAAAATATCCTATAAAACATATCATGAAAAATACATAAAATAATTACATTTTAAATAAAAAACACTATATCCTGAAAAAAATATACATAAATATAACCAAAATTATTATAAACAATATCCTTAACAATTAAAAAATATTAATATACCTAGTAAACTTTCAAATAAAATCTAATATTACATTATAATGTAATTAATATCTGAAAAAAAAATAAATGTTTAGAATATTTAACCTAAGAACACTTTTTTTTCAAAAAATACCTAATGCACTAAATATAGGCTAGCCGGCTATATATTATATAGCATTATCTGAAAAAAAGAAAATAATAAAACCAACATTGTATAATATAGTTCTTCATTCTATAAAACATAGAACCTTATCATTTTAACCCAGTGATATAATGCTCAAAAGAAAATAATAGTACCTGAAACAAATAAAATACATGAAATAAAAAATAATACCTGAAAAAAAAATATACATAAAAAAAATATATGTGTGTAAAATAAGAACACAAAAAACACATTAATAAGAACAATGTTCTTTTTTGATTAAACTGTAAAAAAATATTTATAACACCGAGGTGACTTTTGACGGGGTAGGATGATTTCGGACACTTTTTCTCAAAATCTTCTGAACCAAAGCACGTGTGTAAAAGTTGTGGGGTTGTGTGCTCAAGTTGTGGGGTTCATTTCCACAACTTTTACACACAAACGCACAACTTTTACACACGTGCTTTGGTTCAGAAGATTTTGCGAAAAAATGTCCGAAGTCACCTACTCCGTCCGAAGTCACCTCAGTTGATGGTACCTGTAAAAAATATTATTATATTAGGCTCTATGCTCTTGGCGGTTTTAGATTCCAAACTATTTTGCTTTTGTGCCTTATATGAACTGTGCCTTTGGGCACAACCCTTCTATTAGCACTACTTCCACTTCCGTTGTTTTCATTGCAGTTAAAAACAAACTCACATAGATCTTGCCTATATCCTATAACATATTAGTGTTAATTACCTATAGTCCAGTCAAATAATAAATTTAAATTGCAATAAATGTACACGGACTGATATTTTAAAGGGAAGTAGTGGATGGTAACAGAACACATCTGTTAGTTTTTCACTGGATGATTTGCGTAAGGGGTGACCGATATCTTGAATTTTAGGGGTGATTTGCTTAATCTTAATCTAGCGATAAAAATGCATATATATATAAAAAGTCCAAACCAATTTTGTTAAGGAGGAAATTTCCAACAATTTTTATTGAGATCATTTTTTTAATATATTAATAACAATGGTTAATTTAAAAATTGTCATGTTGGATGTGGAATTGGTTTTTTCCATTTTTTAGCCAAATTATTCATCGGACGATATGAGCAAACTAGTAGCTCTCGAAATTCTCTTTAAGTTTCATATACTATTAAGAGAGCGCAACCGCCCACTGTAACCGCAACAAAATACTTATGAAAAAGCATAACATATAATAGTTCAAGAGCTACAAGTTTGCTCATAACCACTTTTATCCTTCGATGAATAATTTGGCTGAATAATCGAAAAAAACAATTTCACCCCCAACATGGCCATTTTTAAATATTTATAACTCGATTGTTATTAATATAATAAAAAAATTATTGAAGTGTCTTTACTTTCTATACAAGTGTTAACACTTAACAAGGTGTAATTAAATGCCGAATTACTGGGTGGGTTTTTATTAACAATAATAACAAATATGTACATTTACAGTATCACAGAATATTGTAGACTGACTCCCGAGGAGTCGTTCGTGATCGGGTTCAATCACGCATGCGCATACAGCACACTATTCCCTCCTTCTTTAATTAAATTTTATGTAAAAATTTAATGTTTTCAAGATCCATTTTTATTGTAAAAATGAATAGGGTTGTTTGGTGAAATCATGTTCTGCTTTTTATTTTTGTAAGTTTACAGGTTCTTTAATTTACATTTAAATCTGTGTAGAACATGGTTTCAACAAATATTGTTGTTAATATATATGTTAAATTAAATTAAATATGCATTTCATTTTTAGTTTTACAATTATATGTATTTTTTTTTTTATTTCGTTTTTAGGTTTTTAGGTAAGTACCCAAATAACATGTAAATTTTATTTTATTTTGTAAATAAATATAATTGCAAAAATCCATGACTTTTATTCTATTTTTAAAATATTCATATGTATAACTATATATATATTTTTTTTTTAAATTCAATTTCTGAACATTTATATGTATAAACATCCTTATTGAATCCTTAAGAACAGCTATGTGCACAAGTGTTTCTTATTAATATTTGAAACACTCAAGCACAGAAATACTTCATTTGGTCTCAAGATAGCAATATTTATAAATATTTGTTATTGCTGCAAAATACCTATAATGGTTTGTACAAATATTTACAACAGGTATTCGAAATTTAATTTAACATTATTTATATATATTTTTTTTTAAACTTAATAAGGTTTTATATTATTCACCTTTGTCAATAATATAATCCTTATATTTATTAGGTAGTTTAACTGCGCGTTTTACTCTATTTCTAATTTCTTTACTTGAGTCTATTTTTAAATTAGTATCTGACTTTTTAGTTAAATTGCTTTCAGTATTCTTAGCTAAGTTATTAGTTAAAATATTATTTTCAGTTGAAATGTTTTGAGTTAAAGCATTCTCAGTTAGGATATTTTCAGTTAAAATATTACTTTCAGGTAAAACACTATTTTCAGTTAAAATACTTTCATGATTTACCTTATCAGTTATGACATCGATTTCTGGATTTCCAGATGCGATTTCATGCTGCGGATTCCCAGGTACATTTGCACTAATCTCGGACGGATTGGCAGACAGGGTCGGACTGTTGGTAGGTATATGAGTTAGATCTTGAGGTAAGTAACCCATTTTTGTTTTTGAGCATTTTATATTACTTTTTCTTCTCTTTTCCTCCTTGTTTTCCTCTTTTTCCATTTCCGTATTCCCTGGTTCTTGAACTATTCTTCTTTCCATCTGATTTTTATGTCTTTTCCAGAGATTTCCTTCCTTAATTTTACAGATGAAGATAGATTTACCTTTTTGTTCTATAATTTGGGCTTCTGTCCAGTTTTTCTGGTTTTTCTGCCTATAATCACGTACCATTACATAATCTCCCACCATAAATTTTCTTTTTATGCCTCCATATGATTTGATTTGATTTTTCTGGGTTTTTCTCATATTTTCCAGTGCTTTTGGTTCTTCAATAGTAGGTTTTTGTTTTATACATGTGAGTAAAGTTTTAATTTCCCTCCCAAACATGAGTTTTGCTGGAGTTTCATTGGTTGTTGTATGTGGAGTTGTCCTATAATTTAACAGAAAACGGTTCACTAAGGTTTCCAGTTTTTCTTTTTGGTTTTTCTCATCCACCAGGTATGTTTTGAGTTTATTTTTGAAGATTTTTACTCCAGATTCCGCGAATCCATTAGATATAGGGCTAAACGGCGGAGAAGTCAAATGTCTTACTCCATTTCTTGCCAAGAATGTTTTAAACTCCATAGAAGTGAAATATTTGGCATTGTCACTCACCAAAAGGTTTATTAAGCCAAATCTTGCAAACAATCCTCTCAGCTTCCCAATTATTTCTCCTGAAGATGTATCTTTCAAAATAAAAGCTTCTATCCATTTTGACATTGCGTCTACAGCAATTAAAAACATCTTTCCTTTGATCGGACCAAGAAGATCTATGTGCACCCTTGACCACGGTTCCTTTTCAACCGGCCAGGGTGTAAGTTCCACTTTTGGGGGACTTTGCTTATTTAGAAGGCATGGTACACATGTTTTTGTTAAGTTTTCTAGATCTTTGTCTATATTGGGCCAAAATAAGAAGGTTCTTGCCCGGTTTTTCATCTTAATTGTCCCAAAATGCCCTTCATGAAGGAGTTCTAGCATGTTTTTCCTATAAACGGCAGGAATAACAACTCTATGGCCCCACATTAAAATATTTTCATCTATATAGAGTTCATTTCTTCTATGAAAATACGGTTTTATTTCCTCAGAGATGTTTTCTGGCCAAGAATCATTTTTCAAACATGCTATAACTTTACTTAAAACATGATCTTTACCTGTTTCCATTTCAATGTTTTTGTTGCAGATGGGCCATTCGTCCCTTGTTGATGTGAAGTTCACATATGAGGCTTCCTGTTTCTCTATTTTATTTCCTACAGGGTTACGAGAAAGATAATCACAAATTATGTTGTCTTTTCCTGGTAAAAATTCTAACGTATAGTTAAAATCTGACAAATAAGAAGCCCACCTTTCTAATTTTGATCCTTGCATTTTTGGTAACGGCTTGTGTTCACCAAAAAGCGCCAGTAAACCTTTGCTGTCTGTCCGTAGAACGAATTTTTGACCTGCTAAATAGTGATAACATTTTTTAACAGCAGAATATATTGCCAAAGCTTCCCTTTGAAAAATTGAGAGTTTTTTCTCCGTATCACTTAGTTTTCTAGATAAGTATAATACTGGCCTTTCCTCACCATTAATTATGTTGCTTAATGTGCTTGAAATTCCCACATCAGAGGCGTCACAAGTCAAAACTATCTTTTTGTTTGGATTGAAATGTGCTAAGGTGACTTTTTGTTCCATAACTTCCTTTATTTTGTTAAAAGCTGTCTCACAAGGCTTATTCCATTGAAATTTCCTCTCCTTTTTCAATAAGTCATAAAGTGGTGCCAGTACAGTTGCCATATCTTTAAAGAATCTTCCATAGAAGTTTACCAACCCCAATAGTGACCTTAATTCTGGAACATTTGTTGGTCTTTCTGCTTTTGTGATTGCTTCCACCTTCTCTGGACACTTTTCTACACCATTTTTACTTATAACGTGACCCAAAAATTCGATTTTTGACTTGAAAAACTCACATTTTTCTTTACGAACAGTAAATCCAGCCTCCTTGAGAATATTAAAAACTTTCTCCAGGGTTTCTAGATGTTCTTTGATGTTTTTCCCTGTAATATAAACATCGTCAATATAATTACCGACATTTTCCAAGTGTGAAAAGAGTTCCTGGAGCGTTTTCTGAAAAATTGCACTTGCCGGGGTTATGCCATAAACCAAGCGATTGAGTCTAAAAATTCCACGGTGTGTCGACCAACATAAGATATCTCTACTGTAATCATCCAGTACTAATTGAGAATATGCCCTGTTAAGGTCAAGTTTTGAATAGACTTCTCCCCCCTCCATTTTAGCAAAAATTTCCTCAAATCTAGGGAGTGCAACATGAACTTGCTCCAACTGTTTATTTAAAGGTCTGTAATCTGCCGCAATTCGAATTTTATTTTGGGATTTTAGAATCGGAACTAGAGGTGCAGCAAATAAGCTTGATTTTACCTCTGTTAAAATACCATCTTTTATTAATTTATCTAGTTCTTTATCGACCAATGCTTTATATGCAAATGGTATAGGTCTAGGTTTTGAAAAAATAGGAACAGTATCTTTTTTTAATTTAATACCCACCTTATGGTGTTTAAATTCTCCAATCTTGTCTGTGAAAACTTCCGGGTACTTGCCAATAAGTGATTCTAACTCATTATTAATGTTGTTTACCATGCTGATTTTCATTCCAAACCTTGCCAACCAATCTTTTCCGAGAATATTGCAACTGCTTGTATCCACAACATAGAATCTGCAAACATTAGAAATATTATTGTACAATACATTTAAAAATATATAACCTAAAGGTTTGAAAAGACTTCCATTGTAACCCCTTAAAACTAATTCATCATTATGAAGTTTATATTTAGAAAAATATTTGTCAAAAGTTATCATGTTAATGGCTGTTATTGAACTGCCACTGTCAATTTCGCAATTTATTACATTATTGTCAGCTAAAATAGTTACATTAAAGTCTTTATTTGGAGTTACAGAATTAAAATTTACAACTTTTTGTAGATTATATACCGGACTGTCACACACATTTGAGTCTACAAAGTTCACATTTTTCTTTCTGCATACCTTCTTGAGATGTCCTTTTAAACCACAAGAATTGCACACGAATTCTTTATACCTACAATGATCAGCTTTATGGTTTTTTCCACATCTAAAACACGTTTTCTTAGCGTTTTCATCTTTATTTACGAAACGATAATGAGATCTGTCAGTTTGATACCGCGAGTTGTTACCAACCTTACATTTTCCACCAGATTTCCCCTGCTTTCTCACCAGATTGACGTTTGAAACACTTCCCGCCTCTTCTTTGAGGATCGCCTTTTTCCGGAACACTTCGAGAGATGTCGTCACATCCTCTTCGCAGAGACGTTGAAAAATGGCGTTATCGATCAAACCACAGACAAAACGATTTTTAAGTTGTTGCACCAAACTTTCTTGAAATTCACAATTTATGGAGAGGCTTTTTACACGGACATACCAATCTGAAATTAATTCACCATCCATTTGTTTGGCATCGTAGAATTTCTTCCTTTGTTTCCATACATTTTCTATTTTGCACAATTGTCCTTTTAGAAGTAAAATTAAGTCGCCATATTCCTTGTCTTTGGGCTTATCAGGGTAACACAAATTACGCAACATTTTATACGATTCGATTCCCAGTCCCGAAATAAGACTCGCCACTTTAATCGCATTGTCCGTAACATTATTCGCAGTAAAATATTCGTTTAATCTCTCTTCGTAAATAATCCAATCACTTTCCTGTTCAAATTCTGGAAGTTTGACCGCCATATTTGAAATTTGTCACACCCGTTTTTCGTCGCGTTTTTCGATTTTCACGGAAAATCACCAATTTTTTTCGTCGCCAGTGAAGTGTCTTTACTTTCTATACAAGTGTTAACACTTAACAAGGTGTAATTAAATGCCGAATTACTGGGTGGGTTTTTATTAACAATAATAACAAATATGTACATTTACAGTATCACAGAATATTGTAGACTGACTCCCGAGCATATAAGAAATACACTATAAGAGAAACTGAATACGTGACCGTGAAAAGTATTCAGGACCTGAACCTGTGTTTTAGCTTCTAGGTACGACGGAGTGGTGGCGCGAGCTGTATATGAACTTGATTGTTTAGTGGGAGTGGGGTGAGGGGTGGTATATCTGTCAAAACAATTGAAATGGCGGGCATTGTATTTTGTAATTTTACTCGTGATTTGCAATTTATTGTGCTTTTATACCGAACTTTTATTGTGATGTCTAATAAAAAGTGTATTGTACCGTTTTGCAAGGATCAGTTAAGTAAACGACACCGTTTTCCTAGTGATGCAAACTTATTTAATGTGTGGGTCAAAAACATTAATAGTGCCAAGTTAAATAAAATGACTCAAGAAGAAATCCTCAAGCACGTTTTATTGGTTTGCGATATTCATTTTGATGAATCCGTAAAACTAAATTCCAGACGTGGACTAACGATTGACGCAGTACCAACACTGCATTTGCCAGGTAAATTATGTTTATTTTTAATATACCTATGTTTATTATTTTGACTATATAAGTAAAGGTTCTCTATAGAGCCTTATATATAACAAGCAAGATATCTGGAGACTTTCCTCCTGTCATCTAGGTAGGCCTACCTACTTGTTTTAATATTATACCTATGTGGTTTAAGAAATTACCAAACATTTTTAAAGTGTAATTTTACATTTAAAAGGTATGAAAGAGGAGGCTTGTGTCCTCTAGAGGGACCTACATCATAAGTAGGTACTGTGAACCAAATGTGCAGTATTCCTGTTATATTCACGTGTGTGCCATTTTCACAATATTGGCAAAAATCGCATATTGTCTTTTTCAATACTGGCCAAAATTGCATGAGATTTTTGCCAAAATAGCAATATTGTTTACACACGTGTACTGGTGTAAAAGTGCACATCACAGTTTAAAGTATTTACAAAACGACTAATAAGGTATAAACAACCTGTTAAATAAGGTCCCCAAACAAGTATAAACAATAAACTGAACTAAAATTATTAATTTTAGAATGTTTCTTTCCCTTACAGATAGGGGATAAGATGACAAAAGGGTCACATTCTAAATTTAAAGTGCCTATGAAACTAGCGATTTTAATTAAGTGTTGCATAGAATAATAAGTTATTATATTCAATTTTAATAGTAATTTATTTTTTCTAGTCTCAATTAAGGACCTGCAATTACCTGAGGGTTTAGTGCCCAATAAAATAAGGAAGATAATGAAAGGTAAAGTTTTTTTAATTTAAGGGTTGGACAACAATTATGTCATCGAATGTTTTATATTTGTAGACCTTACCTTATAAGTAAGTATTAGATAAGTTTTTACACATTTTCATGGCCATTAATTTTATAAGAAGTAATTTTGTTGTCCGTAAATAATTATAAAATCTAAAAAAAAAAATCAGGTCTCATTTTGGATCCAGACTGAGACCTGAATTTGTTTCTAATTTTCTTTTCTGTCTGATATGCCACTTATATTTTCTTTCATTAATTTTATATTTTAAAATTATATTTCAAATAAATGTCTATAGAGATGTGTAAATTTACTAATTCAAATCAGTATCATACTTTATCATAAGCCTACGATACAGGTCAAAATACTGTTTATTTACTATTTTGGTACTGATTTGGACATATGTATATGTTGTTTTACATAATGTATAACCAGCTTACTATTTTGGTACTGATTAAGACATTTTTTTATACATAATATATAAAAACATGTATAAATCATGAAGCTGAAGTTTGCAACGAAAATTCAAATAGTATATTAAAGTACTAGTTTCATAACATACGTGTTCAGCGCACGAGTACAAGTTAAGAAAACAAGCCGCTTGCGGCGAGTTTTATAAAGTACTAGTGCGCTATAAACGTGTTATGGAATAAGTGCTTTAATATACTATTTGAATTTTCGTTGCAAAAAAAACGTTGCAAACTTCAGCTTCATTATAAATCAGTACCAAAATAGTAAGTAAACAGTAATTTGACCTATATCATAGGCCTATCATAATTATGATAAAGTTATCCAGCTTAAGCTTAGCCAGGTGTACATTTATTTTTAGTTTTATCCTACATAATAAGCTTAAGCTATGCTATTAGACAGTACCTATTTGTTAAATATTCTTAATCCATTTACCTTAGGGTCACTAGCACCAATTTTTAAACTGGGATAAGCTTGACTAAACTAAGTTTAAGTTAAAAATGCTGCGTTGTGATTGGTCGACCGTCAATTTATTCCAAGTTTAAAGATAAACCATCGTTGGTGTAAGTGGCTCTTAAAGGAAAATTTTGAATGTTATTAAAAATAACAATTATTGTACTATTATGCCTAAAATCTTATTGCATATGGCGCCCACCTTGGCCCACGCTACCAAAACAAAAATATACCCTCAGAAATCAGAAAAAAAAGCTTTGTCCCTGAGCGTTTCTACAAAATTTGGCGCCCACCTTGGCGCCCCTCCCAAACAAACAATTTTTTAACTTTTTGTTTAAAGTAACAAAAAAATATAAAAAAACTGATTCTTGGGGAGAGGGGTTAAATACCCCCTCTACCCCCCCATATCTACTTGCCTGTGGTTTATCAAGCCAAATCAAAAAAAATATCACATACCCCCTATGTTATGAAGCCCTCTATATTAATATAGTTCTTATTTCATATAGAATATTAATTTATCATTTATTTTCAGATATCACAAATAATCCGGTTCCTTTTGGTAATACCTCCGAAATAAGGGATGAAATTGCAGAAAACATGATATACCAAAGCACATCAAAAATTGATCATGATTATTGCACGATGACTTCTGAAACTCAGAGCACATCAAAATATGATCATAATTACTATAATGTTATTTCTGAGGTTATTTCTGAAACCCCAAGCACATCAAATACATTAATTGATTCGAATTTAACTCCTATTGAGAATGTTGATGATAATATCAACATCAACACCAAGAGCAAGACTCCAGTTACCTATAAATGTAAGTACAATTAACCAGAAAGAATAATTACACAAACAGGAATTTCTAAGACAACATATTCATAATAAGCCCCTTCTGAATGGCTAATTAGTTCCCTCAAACTCCAGGAAGTTCCTCAAATGATAGGTAGGCCCCGGCTGGTACCGGCATAAAAAGTATTTCTTCTGGCAAAAAAGGCAAAAAAATATTGACAAACATTTCCGGATTAACTTAAACAAAGCTGTAAATATATGAGAAAGTTTAAGGGCCAAAAATAAAGTAAAATGCAAATGGCCTACTTTTATTTATTTTTAAAACTTTTTGAAGTCTGTTTTTTTTTGGGAAAGGGGCCCGGGCCCCGGTGCAACTTTTTACCAGAGGCCCCCATTTTTCGAAAACATAATTGTCTCATACAGAGCCGCAGCTAAGGCACTTGTATGCTGGGGATTGAAGTGGCGCCCCTATTCATTAACTAAGTTAGCGCCACAGGCGAAATTTTTTACAATTTTAATAATCCATTTTAATTCTAATTTTAAATTTCATAAAAATGCAAGCTCTAGCTCTGCAGGCAATTTTATTTGCAAATTTTACTCTTAAGTTTTACAATCTTAAATTGAAAAAAAAAACTTAATTAGCCCAGCGCTGCAGGCGAAAATTCTTACCAAACGAATGAAAACCCTAGCGCTGTAGGCGAAATTTTTTACGAATTTTAGGGTCTGTGGTCCACTTGGAAAGGGCTTTAAATATTTGCTCGTTTTGACGCCCTTATTTTTCTGGGGAAGTATACATAAATAAACTGTTTGTTGTAAACTTTCGACGCCGGGCCCCCTCGAGCCCGGGTAAACTGCACTTACCCTGAATCCGGCCCTGGCTGTACCTGACACTGTCTATCCTATACATGTAGTATTTAGTCCAAATTTTAAAATAATTTTTTTTGTCTAATGAATTAATAAAAATATTTTTTACAGGTAAAAAAAGGAATTTGATTTTGAAAGAAGTGAATGTTTCTCGAATAAATCAACTGACACCCAACTGCAAGAGATTGTATAAAATGGTTACAGAATGGAGCCGTAAAACCACAAACAGCCAGAAACAAATAACAAGCCTAAAAACTCGTCTCGAAAATGCCTTTAAGGTTGCCAACTCTCCTGACTATGCCCAATTTATGTCAAAAGTTAATACGCCTACATATACTTTCATTGCACAGCAAATAAGAACACAACATCAGAAACCTAAAGCAAGACGTTTTACAATTGACGAAAAAATTCTTTCGTTGGCTCTTTTAAAAAGCAGTGGCAAAGGGTACCGTCTTCTAAGTAAAATTTTTTCACTGCCATCAAGAAAAACCCTAACAAATTTACTAAACAAAATACCTTTTGGCCCTGGTATAAATAATGAGTTATTAAACTCATTACGAGAGTCAGTTTTAAAAATGACCACCTTGGAAAAATGTTGCCTTTTAATATTTGATGAGGTGGCAATTGGGACTGGAGTGTCATATAATCAAAAGCTGGATATGATTGAAGGGCTAGAAGATTTTGGTTCAGTTAGAAGAAGAAAAATAGCTGACTATGCGAATGTATTTATGATAAAAGGAGTATATAAACAGTGGAAACAACCCATTGCATTTACTTTTTCATCTGGGCCAATGAAATCTGTAGAGTTAAAGGTAAAAGTTAAGGAAGTCATTACGGCACTCCAAAATATTGGTTTAAATGTTGTTGCGACTGTCTGCGATCAAGGTACTGGAAATTCAGCAGCTGTGAATGGTTTAATAAATCAGTATGGAGACCCAAGCACAAGATCTATTAAACTTAATGGAAAAGATATAGTTTTACTTTTCGATGTCCCTCACATATTTAAATGCTTACCTAACAACCTCCTTACAAAAGATTTAAAATTTACAATGGACAACGAAAAAAAAATAGCGAAATGGAAGGATATACGTGACTTTTATTACTTGGATACATCAGAGAACACTCGAATATGCACAAAGTTAAATGATTCACATATTTTAAAAGAAAAAATGAATAAAATGAAGGTGTCGCTATGTACTCAAGTGTTCAGCAATCAAGTTGGTTCTTTAATGAAGCGCATTGCACAATGGGGTATGTACTCGACAATTTTGACTTTAAATTAGGAAAGAAAATCCCACTGTACTAGAAATTAACGTGAACTTGTTGTTGAACTTGTTTGTTGTTTTTATATGTAATTTTTAACATTAGTATGTCACACTCTTTTTTGGTAATCATTGACCGCCTTACCCTCTTGTCACGTTGTGTCACACCGGTTCCAACCCCCCTTACCCCCATTGTTACGTCAAGTTAAATTTTTATTTTTTATATAACAAAATTGTACTTTACAGTTTTTTATTGTATTTCCTTAAAGTAAAAATAGTAAAAAATTAGAACTAGGTACCTAAAATTAATTTGAATACTGGGTGTTTTATTAATGTCCACCCCCAAAATTAATTTTACATTGGCTATAAAATGGCGGATTGAATTTTGTTTTTCACTTCCGGTTTTGCCGGCATAAATATGTTTTTTTTAATGGAACACCCTGTAATTTTTTATATTTTTGAATTCAGCCTATAATTCTATGTATAAAAACCTGATTGTTTTTTCTGTACTTTTCGTTCGTATTTTTATCATATCAAAACACATAATTTACATTCTGTTTACTTACTTAATCTTCAAAGTAAATTATATATTAAATATATAATTTACTTTGAAATACAAATTTTGTTATAAGAAAAATAGCGGAAATATACTCTACAAATAAAGTTTACGTCACCGGTACATCAACCCCCGACTAAAAAAATGTATTGAAATTATTTTTATAAAACATTTTTCAACACTTTCGTGCGAAAAAAACGGGGTTTATACAATTCACCCGTCCCCTTAATTAATCATTTATTATACATAAATCTAATTTAATAATTTAATTTACAGATATTAAGGCTGAAAATAAGTTACATTCAAGAGCTGTTCAAACTGCAGATCTAATTTTATTTTTGGATAAACTTTTTGACAGCCTTAATGGTAATAGCAAAGTGGCTCCAAAAACCAAACCACTTAAAGGAGGAATTACAAAGGATTCTGAGCATTTGGAATTTTGGAAAATTGGTATCAAAATACTGGAAAGTATGGAGTACATTTATCCCAAAGATTACAAAGGAGCAAAAACCCCATCAATTCGAAATCTTATACGAACGATAAAAGGATTCATCACATTAAAGCATAATTTATTGAAAATGGGATTTTTATATATATTGCCGAGAGCTTTTAACCAGGACCCTCTGGAGAACTTTTTTGGTATACTGAGAAGTCATTGTGCCCGAAACATAAAGCCTCAAGTTCCCCATTTTATTTCCTCATTCAAAGCCTTGCTTACCACAAATTTTATGTCGTCACACTCACCTGGTTCTAACTGTGAGGACGATTCTACAGAAGGGGCGTTAGATAATTTAAGATGTTTTTTAACTGGAGAGGTGATTGCTGGTATTGGAGAGTTAGAAACGACACAAACTAAGTACACTTTGCCTACTTATGTTTCAAAACACAAGCATTCATATGTGGGAGAGTGTACGATAACGTATATTGCGGGTTATGTAGTAAAAAAAATGAAAAAATTTGCAAACCATTGCGACAGTTGCAAAAATAATTTAACCATTTCCTCAACTCAGTCCCATATGGATTTTATTGAAGCCAGGGAATATCCAACAGTTCAGTTTAATAGACCTGGAGGTTATTTGATAATGTTCACAAAATTTGTCTTGGATAAACTATTTTATTATATACCAAGAATTTGTCATGAAAGAAATATAGCAAAATTATTATTTAATTTAGTGTCAGATCCTATGCATCTAAAGGCTTTAAATTGTCCAACTCACCAGCAATTATCCTCTACTGTATTAAAAACAATAATTAGGTGTATTTTATATTTTTGGAGTAAAAGGATCACCCAAATTTTAAAAGGAAAGGATTCCAAATTTGCTACATTATACAAAAAAGATAAAAAAAACAAATACCTTGATCCAATGAAAATTCTGGCATATGAAAAATACTTAAGTACATTAAAAAAAAGAAATAGATAATAATTTTTGTTTAACCACTATTTGATGTAATTATACAGTGCGGTCCAAAACTCACTCCTTCCCCTCTTAACTTTTTAATGGGTAAAACAACTTAAACTATCTTTTGGCATATACATATTTTATATTTAAAGCTTTTTAAATGTGGTCAGGGATTTTTTTGAATGGAAAAAAAAGTCCTGTGATACATAATTTTAAAGCAAAAAAATCTCTATTCGACCACGTATTTTTTTATTTTTATTTTCTTTTTTAAGGTGTTTATGTCATATAAAATGACATAATTTTATATTTTTTAAAATTTGGATGTCCCATTAGTCTGTAATTTTGAAAATTTTAAAATTTGGGTGACCCATTAATCTGTAATTTTGAAAATTTTAAAATTTGGATGACCCAATAGTCTGTAGGTAGTAAATTATAAATCGCACAGTGAATATATCTAATATATAGATATATCTATCCAAACATATTCAAATATTGGATGTGCGTATAGTGATCTATAAAAACGGGGTAATGGTATTAAAAAAATAAACTTTTTGTCTTTATTCACTGGGTATTATACCATATAAAATGGTGGCTCAGTCATGACACAGGGCTTTTTTTAATATTTTACAGTGTATACATCCAATACAGACAAAAAGTTATTATTTTTTAAATCCGGGTATAATACCCTGTACCTGATTATAATTAACAATAATATAATAAACTGTGCCAGAATTTTTGTAATTTAAAGGGGGCATGGGCGGATTTAGGGGGGGGGGCAGCGAGATATATTAGCATAGAAATATCTTCAAAATTATATTTTTGGCGAAAGCGCAATTTTTTTCCCTATGGATGGCCCTCCCCCTTAAAGTGAAATAAATCCGCCCCTGAAAGGGGGAAATTACATCCTCATACTGATTTTTTGGATCCGTCCCCCAGGGGACGGTCCTGACCTAAAAAGCTTATCAGTTTGACTGAGCAGTATTATACAGGGACTATAATAGTCCCTGTCCTAAAAAGCCTACCAGTTTGACTGTTTCAGGCAGGTACTGACCCTGTCTTGAAAAGCTTCTTATTACTTTGACTGCGCTATTTAGGGCAGGGACAGCCCCTACACAAAAAAACATTGATTTGACTGACCTGTTTAGGGCTGGGACAAATGCCCTAAAAAGCTTCTTACCATTTTCACATATATTTTTTGGGCAGGGATGGCCCCTATCGAAAAGAGCTTATCAGTTTGACTGAGCTAGCCCTAAACAGCTGTTTAGGGCTGGAATAGCCCCTGGTCAGAGAAGCTTATCGGGTTAACTGATTCATGTTAAATGTAGGAATACTAATTATAAAAACTTTCAAATGTGCTCTGCACTTAGGCAGTATATTGTGTATGACATTCAATTATATATGAAGGCAAATGTTTACTCCTCATATTTATTTATTCATTTATAATAAAAAGTTAACTATTAAAAGTACGACATAATTCTTTTAATTTCCTATTTACGTTTAAAATAAAATATATAAAAATCAAAGCCAAGTGTTTTTTTTTTAATTATATAGGTTTATTTAGCAAAAGATAAAATTTCATATTTTTAAAGTTTAACAAATTATACATTTAATTAGAATTTCGATTCATATATTGTTATTTTTAATTAATGTGCGGGTTAGATAACCCACTTGTTAGACTTTTTAAAAATTTGTTTTATCTTTTGGTGAATAAACTTTTAAATAAAATTGCAGAGCTTTTCCCCATTTTTAAAAAATTGATTTGGGAAAGCAATAGTAATCTTTATTACCGACTTCCGTAGGTTATCTGTATTATCGGCTGTCGTTGACCGTGAATTTAGTGAATTTTAAAAAACAACCGCTAATGGCGGTACAATAGTTTTCTATCTCTATCATTTGACTTTCTCTTATAGTGTAGTTCTTATATGCTCCCGAGGAGTCGTTCGTGATCGGGTTCAATCACGCATGCGCATACAGCACAATTATCTAAACAAAAATTGTTGGAAATTTTCTACTTAACAAAATTTTTATCGTAAGATGCATATTTAGCGAAATAACAGCACTCACCCCTAAAATTTAAGATAGCGGACATCCCTTACGCAAATTACCCGGTAAAAAACTAACAGGAGTATTCTGCTACTATGCACTACTACCCATTAAAGTATCAGCCCATGTACATTTATTGCAATTTAACATGTGAATTTTTCGTTATTTGACTGGACTACTAGGTTTTCTTACCTGTACTGTCTCTGTTTATATGACTGACTTCTCCAGCTTATGTAGTTCTGTAACAAAAAGATTTAGTTTAAAAAAAATACCTCAAAATAACCGAGATGAAAGTTAAATAACAGTTTAAATAAAATAACTTAATAAGTTATTAATACGTTTTTGGACGTTAAATCAGCATCGGACTGGCGGCTGTAGAACATAACGAGTTCTCGGATGGGTTTTTGTTTGATAAAAATCGGGCTTAATATTGGTCGCATAACAAAAATTCGTTTTTATAGGTTTTTATTTTTTTAAGTACTTTTTCGAAAAAGAGTAATATGAAACTAATCCGTATTTAATATAAGAGTTTAACAGCGGCCATATTTAAAAGTTCACAAAAAATGTATGAGGTGGACTTCGTGAGCTATAATAATCTATTATTTGAAGCAATTATACATGAGACTGATAGAATTCTATAGTGCACGGATCCGCCAGTAGTGTCATCTAGTAAAAAAATTAATTTAAAAATAAACTTTTAAATATAGCCGCAGTTAAATGCTTAGTTTACACCATGGGTACTATATTTTAAGTCCAGGTACTTTTTATCTACCTATCTCTGTTTACAAAATGCTGGGTAGCCAAAATATGAAATCTCTATAACGTATAATAACGCGAGAACCGGGGTATGAAGTGTATGAATTTTGTTACAATTTGCGTTACGTAATACTTGAACGTTTCTTTTATAATAAATACTATATTCAAAAATATTTCAAAAAGTAACTGTTTTATTTATTCACAAGTCCACAATTAAACCCCAAAAAAAATAAAATTTAATAATAATGAAAATTCTAATCCAAAATAACACAGCCACACAAAAAAAAGGTCCGGATTTTTTTTTGGAGACCATTTTATTCCTATGTATTTTGAGGCACCTCATCCAATTAGGAGATAACCTCAAAAAACCTTATTTTCGAGTAAAACGAGCATAAGGGAACGTTCAAGTACTACGTACGCTCCTAGGGGGGGTCATTTTGAAGTGTTACGCCCATGTTAATGGTATATGAAAATAGCGTTACAGGGGGGGGTCCAAAATGATCAAAATTTGCGTTACGTAATACTTGAACGTTCCCTAACATTTTTTGAGTTTATCTCCAAAACTAATCGGATGAGTGGCTATTTTGACCTCAAATTCGGGTTCAGCTCCATAAAATACACGGTAATACAGTGGTCTCCAAAAAAACACTTGACATTTTTTTTTGTGTGGCTGTGTAATTAAAAATTGTTCAAAATCGTTTTAAAATTACTTACATTTACTCGCGGTTTAAAAATTATTCCTAAATACACTATAGTATTATAAAAAAACACACAAAACATACACTATAGTGTATACAGTATTATAATACTGTTTAGAACAAAAAACAAACAAAAACGATCCACTTTATTCGGCAGACTGTAATGAAATGACTAAAATATTTAGTTTACAATGGCACTTGTTAAAAAATTACATAACATTATCATATGAGTCAGGCATATCGTTGCCGATTTTATTATAATAAACTTTAGAATATTTTGTGCAATGATACCGCTCAAAATGGGGGCCCACTTGGGCATGCTCAGCTGCAACTTAATTTCGATATTTCAGCTGTCGTAAATTGCCCCTCCCCATTTAAAAATTTTCCGTTCCCCAAAGTTACTCATAATTGCTCAAAGTTAAAAAATATTTATCTTAATAACACTGGTCTACAAAAAAAGAAAAAAAAATCTTCTCCAAAGAGCAAAACCTATCATGCGTTAAGTATTTTTGTGTGCTGATGAATCCGAAAAAGTTTACTTTTTTAGGCACGTATAACCAACCAATGTCTAATAAAAACAGGGATTTACTCGAAATCTACGCGGTAGAAAGTTTTTTAAATTGAAAATTTGGTTTCAGCACACAAAAATACTTAAGGCATGATAGGTTTAGTCCTTGGAGAAGATTTTTTTTTTGTAGACCAGTATAATCAAAATTACTTACACTCGCGGTTGAAAAATTATCCCTAAGTAGTCCGACAAGCCATATATAGTTAGTGTAAAAACACAAAACATACACTAATAACGTTCAGAACTAAAAACACAAGAAAAAACAAGGAACGATCCACTTCATTCGGCAGACTGTAATGAAATGAACAAGATTAAATTTAGAATGCCTTTTGTTAGAAAATTACAAACATTATCATATGAGTCAGAAATATCTTTGTTGATTTTATTACAATAAATGTTAGGAAGTTTTGTGCAGTGTTATCGCTCAAAATGGGGGCTCACTTGGGCAGATTAATTTTGAGATTTCAGCTGCCGTATCACCCCCCCATTTAAAAATTTCCCGCGCCCCAAAGACTTATACAGCACATTTACCACTATACCACCAAGCTAAATTTTCTATTTATTATAAAAATGAAATGAAAAATAAATATCTTAATAATCAAAATTACTTACATATACTCGTGGTTGAAAAACAATTCATAATAATCCGATATAGTGTAAAAACACAAAACGTACACTAACACTGTTTAGAACTAAAAAGACACAAAAAATCACGAAAGATCCACCTCATTCGGCAGACTGTAATGAAGTGACTAAAAGATTTAATGTGAATGCCTTTTATTAAAAAATTACATAATATTATCATAAATACAGAAATACGGTTGCCAAATCTATTTTTTTTTTCGAGCGTTTTAAGTTCTCCCCAAAATGGGGGCCCACTTGGGCAGATTAATTTTGAGATTTCAGCTGTCGTGTCGTGTGGTATTTTTTGGGGGGCATTTTTTTTGTAGGGGCACAAAAAGCTTAATTTTAGGGTGTTTTTTCTTTTGCTAGAGGCGCCAAATTTGAGGCTTGAAAGGCCGGCTCTGGGTATTACCCCCCCCCCATAGAAGAAAAAGATCTACGCCCTTGTATACAGCGCTATTCTTTTAAGGCCCACTTGCACCAATGCTGGTTTAACTTTAAACTTGGATTAAATTGACGGCTGACCAATCAGAACTCAGCCTTTTTAACTTAAACTCGGTTTAGCTGAGTTAATCCCGTACCAAAATTTGGTGCAAGTGGCCCTAAATGCTACAATATCTTTAACTTTTAAACGGCTTAAGATATAAACTTGAAATTTGAAACAGGTATATTACATGAAATAAAATTTTAAAACTAATGCACAGAAATCGAAAAATGCGATTTTCTTGTACCATTTTCAATTTGGTTTATACATGCGTAGTGGCGCTTTCGCCAAAATTGCAAATACGTAATTATTTGCAATTTTGGTGGAAGCGCCACTATACAGCGCTATTCTTTTAAAATCCTACAATATCTCTAACTTATAAACGGCAGAAACTATAGACTTATAATAAAAAAACAGGTATTAAATGAAGGGAAATCGAAAAATTCGATTTTCTCGTACCATTTTTAATTTATCCGATAAAATTGCAAATACGCAAGTATTTGCTATTTGGGTGGATGCGCCACTACATACTTGTAGCCCCCCTTCCCACCTTGAATTTTTACATACGATTATAAGTATACAGGGTGTATTTGAAATAGGGTCGGAAATTTTAACAGATGATTCTACATCATAAAATATGACAAAAAGTTCCTATAAACATATGTCTAAAAATGCGTCATAAGGGAGCTACGCCCCTTTGAAATTGGCTAAAAAAATCGGTTTTTATTTAATAACTCAGGAACCCTTTGAGATATATTAACGAGGTTTTGCACGTGAATTAATCCTAATAGTAGGATTAACCATTTTCGAGAAAAGTTCATTTGAAGGTGAAATTTCACGGTTCGAGGACGAAAAATTAAATACTAAAATGTCGAAAACCAAAATTTTAATGATGCAATGTTACTCTACATCAAAAACTAAGAAAAAAAGTTTCCATACATGTAGGTCGAAAAAACGCTTCTAAAGCTACCATAGCCCTTTAAAAATGGTGCATATTTAGGAGACCATAGCTCCATTAGGATTAATTTTTGGAAGTACCTGTATATGAGGTTTTTTTCTTAGTTTTTAATGTACATTCGCCCTGCATCATTCAAATTTTGGTTTTCAACATTTTAGTATTTAATTTTTCGTCCTCGAACCGTGGAATTTCACCTTCAATTGATTTTTTCTCGAAAATGGTTAATCCTACAGTATTACAACAAGAGTACCTTTTTTATGTATTTTGACCTGAGGAATCATATTTCAAAAATAAAATTGCAAAAAAGTTACACAGAAAAAAGTTTGGGACAAAAAACTGATAAGCCCCCCCCCCCGTTTCGCACACCCCTGGTTTAAATAAGTACGTGAAAATGACATACAAAGATGGACCTTGGTAGGATTAGTTGACGTGAAAAACCTCGTTGATATATCTCGAAGGGTTCCTGAGTTATTAAATAAAAACCGATTTTTTTAGCCACTTTCAAAGGGGCGTAACTCCCTTATGACGCATTTTTAGACATATGTTTATAGGAACTTTTTGTCATATTTTATGATGTAGAATCATCTGTTAAAATTTCCGACCCTATTTCAAATACTCCGTGTACAGTATGATTATGCAGGTGCAACATTTTTTTTAATGCTAATGTCTCCTCCCTTGAAAACTTCTAAATCCTCCATTGGCTGCAGTATAGAAAAAAATACATTTTTCATTAAATTAAATTTTATTCAAGAATATAATTTTTCGAGTCCAATAAACTGATTTTAATGTGCATCTTTTTATAAAATTATTGGTATTGTTTTTTTTTTCTGTTAACTCGAGAAAGGAATTAGATTACATTCAGGCCTATTCACATGTACCATTGAAATCTATTCAATATTGACAAAAATTACAATCCCATGCAGTTTTAATACATGACCTTGCAATTTTCGTCAATATTGCCACAAATCTCAATATCAATGGTACGTGTGAATAGGCCTGATTAATGCAGCCACGTTCATTTCTTAAAGCCGTACGCCACTGTCTTTTGGCGCTCGTCTTAAGTTTATGCAACCAGTAAAACAGTTGTGCTGGCACAACTTGTGAGGTAGGCAACCCGTACGGCCACCTGTATGCATGCAGTAAGGTGCAGTTTTTGTTGTTCCACAAAAGATTTGTGAAATTCATTAAAAATGTTAATTAAAGTGTTTTTAAATTAAGCTGCATAAAAACGTTGAAATTTTAAGTGAAGATGTGCAATTTTGTCCATAAATGAGCTGCAGCTATGCTATGAGTGGAAAAATATGTTAACTCCAAAACTTGGTTATTTGATAACAATCTTTGCATTAAGTTCAATAGCCACGATATTTCAGATACAAATTGTAAAATTACAAGAGAAAATATTAGAAATTGGTAAGAAAAAAAGGATAATAATGTAAATATTTTGATTGACATAACCTCAAATAATCAATACCGATTTCAACGCCTTTTATCTAGATTTTAGAATGAATGAAAATACATACACCTAAAGTATGATCCGTTTAAACGTGATAGTGACTCATATTGAAAGTGGGAGAAAGCGGGAGGTTGCTTTAAGCATGAGTCACTATCACGTAAAAATTAATAAGCCTATAATTGATTAGAAACTTTGTGTGAAAAATCTCTCTCACCTCTTTGGCAGTTATTTACTACTAGTTATACAGGGGCTGTTCAGCTATTATGTAACATATTTTGGGGGTAGCAAGGGCAACGCATTGCAACCATATAATTACATTTTTTGGTTATTTTTTCTTAGATTGTTTTCATGCTATCTAAGTAAAACTTCACCGCTGCAGCATACTGAACCATAATAATTTTTTATGTTTGCAGAATGTTTTTAGGAATCCCAATAGTTTTGCAAGGGGGCAGGTTTAAGTTGGATGCTTTTTAGCTTTTCTTGAATAAAATTGTTCAGTAATATTTAATATAATAATATTTTTAGAACAAAATCAAAACAGACATGACCTGAGTTATAAAGCACTTAAAGAAGAAAAACTTGTTGATGATGAACTCGTACTTATATATAACCGAGTGCCCAAAACAGGTTCAACAAGCTTTGTAGGAGTGGCATATGATTTATGCAAAAAGAATAAATTTCGTGTGTTACACGTGAACATAACTGCAAATAACCACGTATTATCCTTACATAATCAACTCAAACTTATCAAAAATGTAACAAATTGGCAAGAAATGAAGCCTGCTTTATATCATGGACATTTTGCTTTTGTTGACTTTTCCAAATTTGGAGCTTCAAAACCTTTATTTATAAATTTAATTCGAAAACCATTGGACAGATTTATCTCATACTATTATTTTGTGAGATATGGTGATAACTTTAGACCTCATTTGGTGAGGAAAAAACATGGTGATACAATGGTAAAATAATTTTAAAAAAATATACATATACTGGGTGTTTCAGGTAGGTGGTTCACCCCCCTTAACTTTTTTACTTTTTTATGCAGGATCGTGAAATTTGCAGGAGCTATATTATGTATAATTTAGAATTTTTTTTACATGGTCAGACATTTTTTTGAACTTCCGGTCTCACCGGAAATTAATCAAACTTTCGATTTTTAAATAGAACACCTCTATATTTTTACATACTTCGATTTAAAAATCATTTCTGAGAACAAGCATGTGCCACTTGTCAATTTTTGACAGGTCATTTTTTATTTAAATTTTTATTTTAAATCTAGAGTGTCTTAAATTAGCTTAATTGCTTAATTTTTAGTCTGGTATCTTCAGAAAAATACTGTTTTGATTTTTTTCCCAAAACTCTAAGTGTGGTGGGCTGTTAAAGGTTTGAAAATCATACTTTGGTCTGTAACAGAGTGGTCACCCTGTATATATTGAGTATTTATATTTTTATTTGTATGGTTATTGAACGTGACATAGCATTGTTCTTAACGGGTGGTTTGCTGTTTATTTTTACAGATGCTAATATTATTAGTATTTGGGAAGCTTGCATTTTGTGTAATTGAGGCGTTTACATAAAAAGGGTGTACATTTTTACTAGACTAATTAATTGGTTAATTCGGTTTTCTTAATTAATAAATATGGGAATATCTTTAATGATGTTGTTTTAGATACTGGCAATAGTTAGGGATTGTTTGTAAAAATGGTTTTTTCTACTTCGAAGCAATGTCATGAAAATCAATATCAATCAATAAGTAGAAGTAGTTTTTTTAATCATTTCTCTTAATTAAATTTAAATTCATTTTCAGTGATTTAAAGTAATTTTTCAATTAATATTATTTTTATAATAATATAACTTTTTGGCAGAAAACTCCTCAGATATTTTCGTTAATAGTTTTATGACTGGTATATCGGCATCTCTGAGAAGGGAAATCTTTGCCTGTTTTTATGTTATGGTCAAAAATGGGATTCGGAAGTATGTAGTCGTCTAGTAAAGTTGCGCCTTAGGGAAATTAGAATTAACGTAATATGTGAAAATTTAAAGTAAAATTTAGAGTCGCGCGTATAGAAATATCTGAAGGGTAAAGATGCTATTTATTCATAATTTTTTTTCATTTCAAATTAAAATATTTTGTTGTTTTTTATTTGTTTTTAACTTTTCATTTTTCTTTGAATTAAATTCTTTTCATTGTTGTTTAATCCTTTTGTTTTATTGGCAAGATATATTTTAATTAATTTAAAATATATTTGAAGTTTTTTACCTTTCACATTTCTATATAAAGTTAGTGATATTGGAAGACATTGAAGAAACATCTAAGAAAGTCAGATAAGTATTAAATAGTAATTAGATTCTTATATTAACATTTGTTATCATATGATATATGATATTGTGATAATATTATGTAATATTATTACTGGTGGCACGCTACCCAAATAGCAACTATACAGCTATTTGTATTCGATACGCCTCCAAATAATAGTGTGTGGTTCTAAATTAATGTCTTAGATAATTAATATTTTTGGCTTTAATTGGGACTAGCACCCTATTACAGGTCCATAAGTCATTTTTTTCAAATAGAAAGGGGGTACAGTTGCTTTTCATCCGTGAAACGAGTAAGATGTACTTTCGGCAGGAATTAGTAATACGTTAAGCGCGTTTAATTTTCTAGCACCAAGTCTTTTAGTATTAGTTATTTATTTATTTATTTGCTATCTTAGATATGCCCCAGAATCGATGGAAGATGTGCAGTAAAATGACGAACATGTGATTATATTGGAGTAAGGGAATTTTATGTTTTTTAATCATTTATAATGCTGATAAATTTTGATTTGGAAGCAACTAACACGTGAAGAAGTTTTTATACGTACAAAATTTTTTATATACTAGCGCATGCGCAAATATATTTACAAATTAGAAAAAAACTGCCTTGGCAACAGCTAACACAACCAACAGTAAACACGAAAAGGAAAGAAGGAAAAGAAAAAGAAAAGGTCTTACAGAAGACTGGAAATTTTATATATTTAAAACAGGAGTGGGCATGGCGAAAAGCCAGACAAGAACCACTCTTGGTGAAATGAGTAACTAAGAGGGATCTGGCTAATTATCTCACTGAGAAAAGGCCATAATAAAGGAAGAAGAAGAAGAAAGGGGGTAGCTCGTTAGGTTAAAATCTAAGAGAATTTTCTTGTGAACATTTTGGTACCACACATGAATAGTTTATTTGGAAAAACTTGGCATTAAAGAAAAAAGATCTAAAATGAAGATTTAACTAAAAAATTACATGACCTGTCAAAATTTGACAAGTTACACATACTTGTTCTCAAAATTGATTTCTGAATAAAAATATGTAAAAATATACAGGGTGTTCTATTTAAAAATCGAAAGTTCGATTCATTTCCGGCGAAACCGGAAGTGCCAAAAAAAATCTAACTATGTCAAAAAATCTTAAATTATACATAATATAGCTTCTTGAAATTTCAAGATCCTACCTAAAAAAGTATAAAAGTTAAGAGGGGTGAACTACCTTCCTATATATTTTTTTAATTTATAAATTTTAATTTGTAGACTTTTGATGAATGTGTTGCAAAAACTCTTCCTGACTGTGATCCCAGTAGTATGTGGCTGCAAATTCCTTTTTTCTGTGGACATTCTGCTAACTGTTGGTATGTATTTACTCCAAATAAAATTTCCATTTTTAAAAAAGCGTTTTTGAAAAAAAAAAACTTGAAAATATTTTTTTAGGAAACCTGGTAACAAATGGGCTCTAACAGAAGCAAAGAAAAATTTAGTGAACAATTATCTCCTAGTAGGTGTGACTGAAGAATTGAATGAATTTATTTATATTTTAGAGCAAACCCTTCCTAGACTTTTTAAAGGTGCAATGGACCATTACTTAAATAGCAATAAGTCTCATTTAAGGCAAACTGTGCAAAAAGACCTACCCTCTGAAAAAACAATCAAGAAAATCCGAGAAAGCCCGGTATGGCAAATGGAAAATGAACTATACGAATTTGCGTTAGATCAGTTTCATTTTTTGAAAAAGTTAAGCAAAAATAAAATGCAAAGTTACATGTATGAAAAAATCAGACCAAAACAGACATAAATTATAATATTGAGTTAAAAATTTGAACAATGTTCTATTAATAAATATTAATTTAATTTAAAAATGTGTAATTTTGTTCCTCAAATTTCTGTTTTGTGATATCTAAAGTAAGGTATAATAAATGTATTTTTTGTCTAAAAATATATTTAAAAGTAGTTTATTTAAAAAAATATATATAATTTAATTATAATGAATGTGAATAAAAATAATGATTCATAGTAAGCAAAAAGTTTTTACTGCAGCCAAAAATATTCAAAGTATATTTTATTAGAATTCTATATCACAAATTAAAATTTTTTAGCTCAAAAGAAAAAAAATTAACAAAACTTCAAAGAGTTTTTTTGAATATGGTGGTAGTTCAAATGTACCACTTGAAATCAGTGTCGCCATTGGTAAAAAACAGGTGCTGTTTTTTGCATTTTGTCTATTGGTTACACTGAATCACTTAAGTGATTTTCAGTACTACCAACACAAAAAACTGACGTTTAAGGCCAACTGCCAAAGTACACGTCAGTTTTCAGTATATTTGTGAGTTCTACGCAAGCTATTCGGTTGTAATTTGTAGTGAGAATTCGTATAAAACATGAGTAAAAAGAGTTATGCCTTATACATTTTAAGATGAAGAAAAGTTTATTGTACATAGGTTATATTTTATCCTTTATCTTATGCTGTTTTGTGTAAGTAAAAATGAAAATATTTAGTTAAACATTAATTTATTGAAAATTCTTTTTTTAACTTTTGTTTTCTATTTGTATCATTTGGGCTCAGAATATGTTTACAACTTTTATGCAGGGCTGTAACTATAAATAGACCAATATCTTGGGACTGATTTAGCTTACAAAGCTGGCTTGTGAAATCTCAAAATCTTCAATAAAACTTGAAGGGCTCAAATATTTCCAAGATGGGCTGAGACCCATGCACTTTATTAAGTCTACTTTCAAGGATTGTCACAATCCGATTGGATTGTCACAATCCGTTGTGTACATAGGGAACTTTTAAGTTTTAAATTTTGGGGATCAGATACAAAATTTTACTTGAAAACAACATTCAGGGCTTGAAAAAAGCTGGATGTGGTGAGCTATACCCAGATATAGGTTTAGATAGACAGACAGTGTGGAAAGAGGGGCGCCGGACTTTAAGCGAAAAAATTACCCCAAAGACCATTACCGCGCAGTCCATTGCCGCGACAAGCCATTACCGCGCATGTCCTTTACCGCGAAGGCTATTACCGCGCAGTCCATTACCGCGAACGGTCTTTACCGCGCATGACTTTTACAGCTAAAATCGTTTACCGCGCCATTTTTTATATATTATTTTTAATTTATGTAAGAGTTTTTCTGTGGGCAGTTTGGTTTAGGCTTTTTTTTGTTTTTGGTTTGTATTTTTATTGATAAAGTGGAACGTTTATGTACCCATATACTTGTGTTTGGGTTTTTTATGTTTGTCTTTTTTTTAATTTATGTCAATTCATTTGTATAAATCACTCATTAGAAATCAGTTTAATATGAATCGGCATGTTGATCGAAATAATGAAAAGGGCTAGAGGCAAAGACCTCGCTGTATATAAACATTTAGGAAGGAAATAAAAAAAATTCGAAGTGCGTTAATTACGACGTGCATTTGCATACTTCAAATGGTAATTTTTAAAGGAAACTAGTCATGCCCACAACCCGGACCCAGAAGCTTTATCATCTAAAACTCTTTGATTGTTTTCTGCAAAATATTTATTTTTTTTTATTTAATCTTTTTTTCTGCAAAAAAAAAATTATGCGCGGTAAAGTCCATGCGCGGTATTGACCCCCTCGCGATAATGGATTTCGCGGTAAAGTCTATGTGCAGTAAAGTAAAGGCGCGGTAAAGTTCATGCGCGGTTACGGTATCGCGGTAATGGACTGCGCTGTAAAGACCCCTACCCTGGAAAGAGAGAAAAATTATACTTTATAACAATTTTCTGGGGCATAAGATTGAAAAATATCACCAAATTAATTTTTTTTTAATATTTATATTTATTGTAATCCTTGTTAGTTTGATAATTGAAAATATGAAAATCTTATAGAGTTTAATATATAAAGGGTCTTTAGTTTAAACCAGAAAAAAAAAACTAGTCTTAACTGGAAAAGCCAATTAGTTAAAACCTTGCCAGCCCTGAAAACATTGACTAGTTTTTAAATTTTCATGAATGGTATGGCCTTTGCGTTTCAGCGCCCCTAGCAATAAAGAATTGAATTTACTTACCCCCCCCCCTTATAATTTTGATGACTGACCTAATTTACCCTCCCCAATAATGACTAAAAAAAACGCAGAAAAAAGTTTACCCCCTAAATAATTTCGACGACTAAAAAAAAAATTTTTTTAGGACTTGGACAAAAAAATCGCCCCTCTAGGCTGGCGCCCTGAAACAGGGAGTTCACTTGATTTATACAAAGGCCGGCTCTGGCAGGGGGTAATGGATAATATTTTTTTAAATGGTAGGGGGGGTCGTGTAACACTTTATTTAAAAGCCTATTTAATTCTCTTTTTTACCATGTAATTCTTAATGTTTCAATTTTTTTTTGGGGGTGTTGAATTATCGTAATAAAACTAAATTTTCCAACTACTTTAAAAAAATCTTTACCCCTGGCAGATTTTTTTATGAAAAAAAATAATCAATTGTTTGATTCTTTTTAAGAAATTTTGATGAATGTTCCAATTTTAACACATTTTTACCCAGGGGCTCAAAAAAATGTTAAAAAAATAAAAAATACATTTAAAAAATGATTCTCCTTGCCCCCTCTCTCCATTGTGCCCCTAAATATATTAAATATAAAAAAATTGGGTTATGTTATTTACATATATGTTTTAAATTTGATATCCATTCAAAAGTTAAAGTGGCATACTTTTGACATGCACTGTATATAATTGAAATGTACATGCATACAAGGGCTTAGATGTTTTTTTTTTCTATGGGGGGGTAATACCAAAATCAATTTTTTTTTTGGTATTTAAAATGAAAAAAAAGTAAAGTATAAATTTATATTTTTTATAGGATAATACAATACAAAAAAAAATCTTTTTGTCCTTTGGGGGGGGGGGGTAATTACCCTCATTACCCCCTTCATCTAGACCCTGCATAAGGTCTTAAGCACTATCTAAATAAAACAAATTTAAATCTCTATTATAAAAATCTGGTTAATTATAATTAACCAGAATTTTAATAATTATTAAGGGCTGATTCAAAGTCTGTTAGATAGTATAGGTAGTTCATTATCTTATGTTTTTTCATGCAGCCCTTAATAATTCACCATATGTTTTTAATAGAATAAAAAATACATTGTCTTTTATTGATGACCTTTTGAATCTGATTGGGGCCCAGTCAGACTGACCCTCTTCTAAGGAGGCTTCAGTTGAAATGTTTTATTTATTTTCAGCTTGAATCCATTAACTTTTGTTAATGCCCAAGATGCCAAAATTATACAAACAGCAGATGCCACAATTCATATCACAGAAAATATTGAAAAAAATCGTTCCAGTGAAAACGAAGAAAAAATCGTTAATTATGAACCAGTTACAATGAACAGTGATATTTTAGAACCTAGTGTTGATGTAGAGAAAAATTTAGTTGAAAATAATGATAAACTGGACAACATTAATCAGCAAGTTGTTAATGAAATCGTGTCTCAAAATTCAGGCATTCCAAATGAGTAAGTAATAATTTGCATGCTTTTTTATTTTATTTAATTTTTTTGGGATGGGTGTAATATCTAAAAAAAAATCATTCGAAATATGATACATTTTGTCACCCCAGTAACAATGTTAACACGTTCGCGACGACGGTGTTTTCGCTAAAACTCAACTATAGCCGTATGGAGTTTGCGGCCTATTTAAAATGCATTAAACTGTGTACCACCTGTGGCGCTCGGCGACCCCCAGGCAAGTCGTCCGTGTACCAGCGGTGGCGCAAGTCGTCGCGAACATATAAACATCAAATGTTTAAGAATAAGAAATCGTTTTGGTGGTTGATATCTATCTTTTGTTTATATTTTTTATCCAAAATTACTCCCTCTTAACCACAATAACTTCTCGCGTTCAGCTTGATTAATTTTGTTAGCAAATTACTATAAAAAACGCTGTGAATACGTAGGTAAAAAAAATACACTGCCCAGTAAAAGAACTTTCCCATTTTTCACCTCCGCGCGTGAAATGGATTTTTATTATCAGATTCACTTTTAGCAACCTTAAAAATCTCAATATACCAATTTACACGAAAACTCTTTCAGCAACCTCAAAAAGCCCAATAAACAAATTTTCACGAAAACTACCCCTGCCCCTCAGGTGGTGGAGTTAAATTTTTATTTATTATTATATTCACTTTCACACGTTGAAAGTCCCATGAATCACATGTGATTCATGATATGTTTACCCCACGCGTCCATGAAGCATATGTGATTCATTGCCATACCCATTAAAATTAGTTTTATTTTTGAACGCTGTGGCCTTGGTAATTTCTTTAAAGTGGACGTCTAGCTAAAGTATAGAGTGTTTTAATTTTTATAGTAGAATCATATTTGACTCATTGGACTCATTGGGGAGGTTAAGATAAAAAAAAAATAAAAAACGGTTGAACGTCTGGGGATGGAAAACACATCCCAATGGGGACTGTCAACGTGTTAAAAACCCGAATTTTCACGAAAAATACCCCCCGCCCCTCAGGAGGTGTAGTTTAACTCAGAACATTTTTATTATCAGATACTAATAGTATCCTTAAAAATGCGAAGTAATTTTACTATTACACTGCGAAGAGTATCCTAAAAAATGTGAAGCAATTATACTATTACACTGCGAATAGTATCCTTAAAAATGCGAAGCAATTATACTATTACACTGCGAATAGTATCCTTATAAATGCGAAGCAATTTTACTATTACACTGCGAAGAGTATCCTAAACAATGCGAAGCAATTATACTATTATACTGCGAATAGTATCCTTAAAAATGCGAAGCAATTATGCTATTACACTGCGAAGAGTATCCTTAAAAATGCGAAGCAATTATACTATTACACTGCGAATAGTAACCTTAAAAATGCGAAGCAATTTTACTATTACACTACGAAGAGTATCCTAAAAAATGCGAAGCAATTATACTACTACACTGCGAATAGTATCCTTAAAAATGCGGAGCAATTATACAATTACACTGCGAATATTATCCTTAAAAATGCGAAGCAATTTTACTATTACACTGCGAAGAGTATCCTTAAAAATGCGAAGCAATTATACTATTACACTGCGAAGAGTATCCTTAAAAATGCGAAGCAATTATACTATTACACTGCGAAGAGTATCCTTAAAAATGCGAAGCAATTATACTATTACATTACGAATGGTATACTTAAAAATGCGAAGCAATTATGCTATTACACTGCGAATAGTATTCTTAAAAATGCGAAGCAATTATACTACTACACTGCGAATAGTATCCTTAAAAATGCGGCGCAATTTTACTATTACACTGCGAATAGTATACTTAAAAATGCGAAGCAATTATACTATTACACTGCAAATAGTATCCTTAAAAATGCGAAGCAATTATACTATTACACTGCGAATAGTATCCTTAAAAATGCGACGCAATTATACTATTACACTACGAATGGTATACTTAAAAATGCGAAGCAATTATACTATTACACTGCGAATAGTATCCTTAAAAATGCGAAGCAATTATATTAATACACTACGAATGGTATACTTAAAAATGCGAAGCAATTATACTATTACACTGCGAATAGTATCCTTAAAAATTCGAAGCAATTATGCTATTACACTGCGAATAGTATCCTTAAAAATGCGAAGCAAATATACTATTACACTGCGAATAGTATCCTTAAAAATGCGAAGCAATTATAATATTACACTGCGAATAGTATCCTTAAAAATGCGAAGCAATTATACTATTACACTGCGAATAATATCCTTAAAAATGCGAAGCAATTATGCTATTACACTGCGAATAGTATCCTTAAAAATGCGAAGCAATTATACTATTACACTGCTAATAGTATCCTTAAAAATGCGAAGCAATTATACTATTACACTGCAAATAGTATCCTTAAAAATGCGAAGCAATTATACTATTACACTGCGAATAGTATCCTTAAAATGCGAAGCAATTATACAGGGTGTATTTGAAATAGCATCGGAAATTTTAACAGGTGATTCTACATGATAAAATATGACGAAAAAGTTCCTATAAACATATGTCTAAAAATGCGTCATATGTCATTTTGAAATTGGCTAAAAAAATCGTTTTTTATCTAATAACTCAGGAACCCTTAACAAGGTTTTGCACGTAAATAATTCCTAATAAGGCCCATCTTTGTATGTCACTTTCACTTACTTATTTAAACCAGGGGTGTGCGAAACGGGGGGGCCTTATCAGTTTTTTGTCCCAAACTTTTTTCTGTGTAACTTTTTGCAATTTTATTTTTGAAATATGATTCCTCAGGTCAAAATACATTAAAAAGGTACTCTTGTTGCAATACTGAAGGATTAACCGTTTTCGATAAAAATGCATTTGAAGGTGAAATTCCACGGTTCGAAGACAAAAAATTAAATACTAAAATGTCGAAAACCAAAATTTTAATGATGCAATATTATTCTACATCAAAAACTAAGAAAAAAAGTTTCCATACATTTAGGTCGAAAAACGCTTTTAAAGTTACCATGGCCCTTTAAAAATTGTGCATATTTAGAAGACCATAGACCATTAGGATTGATTTTTGGAAGTACCTGTATATGAGGTTTTTTTCTTAGTTTTTAATGTACATTCGCCCTGCATCATTAAAATTTTGGTTTTCAACATTTTAGTATTTAATTTTTCGTCCTCTAACCGTAAAATTTCACCTTCAAATTAATTTTTTCTCTAAAACGGTTAATCCTACAGTATTACAACAAGAGTATCTTTTTTTATGTATTTTGACCTGAGGAATCATATTTCAAAAATAAAATTGCAAAAAAGTTAAACAGAAAAAAGTTTTGGACAAAAAACTGATAAGCCCCCCCCCCCGTTTCGCACACCCCTGGTTGAAATAAATACATGAAAATAACACACAAAAACGGGCCTTGGTAGGATTAGTTGACGTGCAAAACCTCGTTGATATATCTGCGCAGTGTTCCTAATATTATTTTAATAAATAAAAACTGATTTTTTTAGCCACTTCCAAAGCTCCCTTATGACGCATTTTTAGACATATGTTTATAGAAACTTTTTGTCATATTTTATGATGTAGAATAATCTGTTAAAATTTCCGATGCTATTTCAAATACACCGTGTATCATTACACTGCGAATAGTATCCTTAAAAATGCGAAGCTATTATACTATCACACTGCAAATAGTATCCTTAAATATGTGAAGCAATTATACTAAAAAAAAAATATTTTTCCCCATTTGCCGCACACCAAAAAAAAACCGAGCGAGAACTTTTGGTAATATACCTGTATGCCAAATTTCAAGTCTATATCCTAAAGCGTTCTTAAGTTATCGTTCACACAAAATTTCCCGGACAGAACGACCGACCGACCGTCAATTTTTTTTTGCTCGAAATTGATTTATATCGACATAAAATGTCATGAAACGCAAAAATACGCAAAAAAAATTGAATTTTTTTGCGCTTAAGCCTTGCAAGGCTTTCCGAAATTTTGAAAATTTTCAAAATGGGAAAGCAAAAGATAGCCCTTAGGCGTATAGGGCCCTGTTTGTATAAAAAATTAGAATAAACACTGTAAAGTTATGATACTAAAATTATAATTTTCTTATTCTGCATATAATACATAGACAAAATAAACAAATGGATTGATTTTTGACCGTCTGCGCATACTTCTGCGTCCCGACTAAATGCGTCCTCCATTTTGATTCCAATTGTCCAACATAAAGTAAAAAAATATATATTTTATGTTGGTAACACTGTGTTGCTTTAGATAGGAATATTTTCTTTGTTAGAGATGTGTCTTTTAATTACTTCAGTAGTCAGTAAAAGTTTCTTTTTTTCGTTGTTTTGTTGCAACAGTTTGTTATATATGTAAAAACTAAATCAATATGTTATACTACACAGATATTTATTTATTTTTACCAGTAATTTAAATATAAAAATATAATTCTTCGCACACACCTCTAACATATTCGTGCAACAGGTTAACATAACCTAATTTATGTATGTTTTGAGTTTGTTTTCGAGGTTTTTCTGTTATTTTTTCTACGCGTTTGGTGCTAGAAGGGTGAACATTTTATTTTATTATAGACTATATAATAGCGTTTTTGAACTTTTAAAGTCTTGTGTTTTTTGTATATTTTATAGTGCTTTTCCAAAGAACTAGTAATGTCTTTGCAATGACGTGTTTTATAAAAAGTTGTAGAAACATAAAACGACTGCTACCTGCAGACAGCAGTATCATATTTTTTAGGTAAGTTTGATTTTTTTTAATATAACATAAGAAAACATTAAAAAGTAAGGTTATGTCGTTTATTTATTTACATTTTACCCACTAATTTAAATTTCCCGGCTGATTTCTGACGTAACTTCCGATCAAAATGGAGGACTCGTAAATTTGTATATAACCTTGAGATGACAGCTCATCTATGTTCTTTGTCTATGATATAATAGGAAAGACTAGATATTTTGAAAATCTATTTATAGATTTTATAACTAAATATTTAACAATCTTCAAAATATATAAGTAACATTTTGATATAGTGGGTAGTTCTTAAAACTGTTGTTTATTAAATAAATGCCATAATGCGTATGTCCTATTTAATTTGTTTATTATTAGTAATTTATTTGTGCACTACTTAATTGATTTATTATGAAGTACTTATTATTAATATTCAATAATTATTTTCTCTTAAATAACTATTTCGTACAAATGAATCTCGAAATGAATTTAATTAGTTAATTAATTAGCCAGACTGGTCAGTTAATTGGCAAACTGCATGTGACCTACTTTTAGCATATATGACTGCAAAGTTAACACAGTATTTTCCTGTAAAAGTGAAAAATAAAGATTTGGGCTTAAATGAGAGTTTGAATTAAATTGAAAATTGAGATGCCAACAAGACACCAGTCTATTTCTACAAAAAAAAATACGAGACAACGTATTTTGTAAAAAAAAACTGTCATCTGGCTCAAAGCGTTCTCAAGCTATCGTGCGCAAAAATATACTTTTTTAAATAATATTTTTTTAGTTTTAAGTTCTTGTTAAGTAAAATTGTAAAGTTTTACATAGAAATTTATTTATGACTGAAGTATTGCTTAGTTTCATTAAGAACTAGATGAGTTTTATCTCAAAGCATTTTTGAGTTATCATTGATAACTTATCATTCACATTGCTGAAGGCGATATTTTTTTACTTTCAATTTGCTTTTTAAATTCTTAATGTAGAAATTGCTTGTCCTGAAAACTGTACTGTAAATTTTTTTAAAACTTTAGTAATGATGATAATGTGATATTACAATTTTAATTAATAGATTTTATAAAATTATTTACATGTCGGCAAGTTTTGTTTTTCTGGGAAATGCAAAAACTTGTGATTTCCTGATTTCCACCGTCTATTTTATTTTTTTTTTAATAAATTGTTTTTCAAATTTTGATGTAAGTTACCTAGAAAATTCTTATCAAAATTGACTGCAGAGATAAACTTGCTTACCAATATTGCAAAATTTTCTGGCTACACCCTTGTTTGTGACTTGACAAAAACTTTTTATTGATACTGTTAGAAAGCTAAATAAGCTTGCCACGGAACAAAACATCCTGTTGCCGTTTCTGGCTAAAAATTAATTAAGGAACAATTTTTCTTTTTTTCTTTGAAGATGATTTTTTTGTTAGTTATCCATATATGCATATTTTTGTCATCAAAAAGTGTTAATTATTGAAAAAAGAAAAAAAAATGAAAAAAAAAAACATTTTTACAAAAAAAAAAGTTTTATGACAATCGGAATGAAATTAGAAAAAAAAATTTCCAGATTTTTTTTTTTAATAATATATACTAAAAATATTTTACTATACCTGGAATTTTAATAATTTTTACCTGGAAAACCTGGAAAATGCCTGGAATTTAAATGTCAGTTTTTGGTGGGACTTGGTGGAACCCTGATTACACCGGCACACAAAAAAAAAATTGTCTGTACACCGGGCGCCACCTATCTACGGGCATGTTTTTCGACCCGCTGAATACGAATTTCAAGTCAGTTTAGGCCGTCCAGCCTTCAATTTCGAGTAAAAAAATTTTTTTCTTGCCAAAACATCGAATTTTCGCTATTTTTTGGGTTTTTTTGCAATTTACTCGAAATTGAAGGCTGGACGGCCTAAACTGACTTGAAATTCGTATTCAGCGGGTCGTAAAACATGCCCGTAGATAGGTGGCGCCCGGTGTACAGACAATTTTTTTTTTTTGTGTGCCGGTGTTATTTTTCATTGTATCACTATTTATTTATCTATTAGCCATGTGGCGTATTCATTTTAAGCAGATTAAGAACTTTATCATAAAGTCTTTATAGCATATGTTTCATTATTTAAAGGTCAACGTCACTACTTAACATTATTTTTTATATGTGGGTATTAAATAAATTCACTTCCATGTACCATGCAGCATGCAGGGCCGTAGCGAATAAGATTTTGTGGCGGGCGGGAGAAGGTCAAAAATTACAACTTTTTTCAGCCTAAAAATACAACTTTTTCCCTTGAGAAAAAAGTTAGACTAAAAAAAAAAAAATAGGTCATCACCTTTTCGTGAAATATAACTTTTGTATCTTGAATCCCTGCAATATACGACTGAAATATACAACTTTTTAAGATGATAAAATATACAACTTTTGTTTTGGATCAATGCAATATACAACTTTTCAAGATTGGTGGGGGAGGGAGCTTCGTAAAAATTTTCACTTGCGGCGCTAGGGGTTTCATTCGTTTTTTTTCAATATAAGTCTAAAAGTTGTAAAAAAAATTTCCTGCGGCGCCAGAGCTTGCATTTTGTTGAAATACTGTTTTAAAATTAAAATTGAAATTATTGTAAAAAATTCCGCCTGCGGCGCTACGGCTTTCTATTTTATTTTTTTTTTTATTTAAGATTGTAAAACAATTATGTTTTGGTTAAATGGGGGCCCGGGTAAAAGGTTTTCCCGGGGCCCGGGCTGGCTCTGTCCGGCCCTGACCTTGACGATGTTCTAGAGACAAAAATAAAGGCTGCTGACTGTCAACCAATGTTTCAAGTTGATATATTAAGCAGTTCAAAAGTTAAAAGGGGTGGACTTTAGACGCACTGTATAAATATATAAAAAAGGTCATCAGTCTCTTGACAAAATTACACACTCATCTCAAATTTGCAGTCTCATCTACTAAAAATGCAGACTGGGGGAAATTTATCTACATCGGTTAAAATAACTGTTTTTTTTATAGTTATTTTCTTAACTAGTGTATTAAGTGGATAAAATCACTTAATACACGAGTTGAGAATTTAATTTTATCCAACACCTTTTATTTTTAAATAAAAATCTATAATTTTGCGAAAAATTATGTCAAAAATATTAAGAGTTAAGTTTTCTTAATACTAAAATAATAGGTAGCCATGGCCTAAGTATGCCTATTAAAAATAAACAATTGCTAGTTTTACATTTCTTACAAACGTCAAAATGGACGCGGTGATGACAGAATTTTTAATAAAAACAGTATTTTATTCAAAAACTAAAGAATAATTTGGGCTTATCTTTAATTTTTATGGTTTAGTTAACGTGCTTCTATTTATAGAATAGTTATAATACTTAATTAATAGGGTATGTAACTAATTTTGGGTGAGATCAAAAGCTGTACGTAAAAGAGTGGGTGAAAAATTTTTTAGTGTAGTGGAAAAAAACTCACTTTTGACATTTAAAATAGTGCTCAAAACAAGTGTTTCTGTGAAGGTGTTGGATAAATGTTTTTTATAAAAAAAAGAAATAAGTAATAACAATGGGAAGACTATATATAACTGAAGAAAGTACTATTTTATTAATCAACTTCCTGAATGGAAATTGTAAAAACCATATAAATACAATAGTAGTATGTTCCTTGACTTATGGAAATGACCTTAGATTCTCAATTTAAAAATAACGCACTTATACAAGTCATTACACTACTATTTCTATAATTAAACTGTTTGTGAAGCCAATTTTATTTTATTAAAATGCGTTAAATTTGTATATATCTTAATTAATACAAATTAATTGACTTATTACACGCTTTTATTACATTCACTTACTTTTTTTTTGATTTTTTATTAATTTTTTTTGTTTTTTTGAAAAAAATTGAAAAAAAAATATAAATTTATTTTTCCAAAAAAAGAAAATGATTTTTTGTTCATTTTGTATATATACAGAGCGGTCCAAAAAAAAGTCCACCCCCCCCCCTCCTAACTTTTGAACCAGGAGATATCGACTTCAGATTTGGAACTCTTTAATAAGACAACTTAAACTATCTTTTAGCATATATTTGATACTTTCAGCTCTTAAAATGTGGGCAGGGGGGCATGGGGGCACATTTTTTTAAATGGAAAGGGGGGTCGTGTAATACATCATTTTAAAGCTTATAAAATTCTCCATTTAACTCCATATTTTTAAGTTAAAAAAAAAATTGGGTTTAAATGTATTTAAATGTATTAATGTCAAAATTCCTCTAAAAAAAATAATTTTTTAAAAATGCCTAATTTCATCATAAAAAAATGTTAATTATACTTTTAAACTAATTTTAGTTGACATAACTAAAAATTTATAAAAAAAAAAACTTAAAAAATCGAATGTTTTAGCACAAAAAATTGAAAAATCAAAACCTTAAAAAACATTTTTAAAAAATTTAAAAATATTAGTTTAAATAGAGAATTTTACAAGCTTTAAAATGATGTATCACACGACCCCCCTTTCCATTTAAAAAAATGTCCCCCCATGCCCCCCTGCCCACATTTTAAGAGCTGAAAATATCAAATATATGCTAAAAGATAGTTTAAGTTGTCTTATTTAAGAGTTTTAAATTTGAAGTCGATATCTCAACTCGTTCAAAAGTTAAAAGGGGGGGGTGCCTTTTGGACCGCACTGTATATATATATATATATATATATATATATATATATATATATACTCATATTCCATCAATAGGGAGCCCGAAATTGCATGTTCGACCTGCGATACGAAGCCCACTACCGACATACGAGGCCCGGTTTTGGGCTTCGAATTTTTTATAGTGTATATCGTTTTATTGGACCTTAAATATAGTAGAAGAAGAAGACTTGAAAAATTGCCCAGGGCTTCCTATTATTCTAATACCCATCAAAATATACGCGCCTGTGTTCACGGAAGTTGAACTAGATGGCGACACAGTAGAACTGTATGTTGCATGTATTTTTATGTAGTTGTCATATGATATGAGTCCCTAAGATTTGGCAACGTTGTTGACTACTTCAACTTAAATTGTTCAGCACTGTAGTATTAATTGGCGCTAAATCTTTTGTGGTCATGTGCTTGTTAAAGAAGAAATGAATAGGTCTAAGAAGATATTAGAGCTTGCTTTAAAAGCTCAAGGTAAGTTAACGTAACATACCTAAATTCAATAAATAACTTTAAATATTTTCTATATTTCAAAGAGTTTTTATTGTAAGAAAAAAACTGTCTATCAAGTTCCGTTAACGGACTCTCGTGGGATTCACAGTGGGAAATAACGATCTTTTCCTGCGGAACGGTAAAAAAAGAGTACTTTAAATTATCCGATCGGGCTGAAATTTTGTACGCTGACTTAAGGGACCTTTCTGCACCCCATCATGAAATTTCAACCCCATCAAACAATATTTAAGGGTGGCTTCCCCCTTTAAAACAATTTTTTTTCAGCGGAACGGTAAAAAAAGAGTACTTTAAATTATCCGATCGGGCTGAAATTTTTTACAGCGACTTTAAGGACCTCCCTGCACCCCATTCTAAAATTTCAACCCCATCGGAAAATATTTAGGGTTGGTTTACGCCTCTGAAACGATTTTTTCTGCGGAATGGTAAAAAACGAGTACTTTAAATTATCCGATCGGGCTGAAATTTTTTATGCTGACTTTAGGTACCACCCTGCACCCCATTCTAAAATTATAACCCGATCGGAAAATATTTAGGGTTGGTTTACGCCTCCGAAACGATGTTTTCTGTGGAATGGTAAAAAACGAGTACTTTAAATTTTCTATGCTGACTTAAGAGACCTTCCTGCACCCCATCCTAAAATTTAAACCCCATCGGAAAATATTTAAGGGTGGCTTCCCCTTTGAAACATTTTTTTTCAGCGGAACGGTAAAAACAGAGAACTTTAAATTATCCGATTGGCCTGAAATTGTTTGTGGTGACTTTAGGGATCTTCCTGCAACCCATTCTAAAATTTCAACCCCATCTGAAAATATTTAGGGTTGGTTTACGCCTGCAAAACGATTTTTTTCTGCGGAATGGTAAAAAACGAGTACTTTAAATTATCCGATCGGGCTGAATTTTTTTATGCTAACTTCAAGTACCCCCCTGCACCCCATTCTAAAATTATAACCCGATCGGAAAATATTTAGGGTTGGTTTACGCCTCCGAAACGATGTTTTCTGCGGAATGGTAAAAAACGAGTACTTTAAATTATCCGATCGGACTGAAATTTTGTATGCTGACTTAAGAGACCTTCCTGCACCCCATCCTAAAATTTGAACCCCATCGGACAATATTTAAGGGTGGCTTCCCCCTTTGAAACATTTGTTTTCAGCGGAACGGTAAAAAATAGAACTTTCAATTATCCGATTGGGCTGAAAATTTTTGTGGTGACTTTAGGGACCTCCCTGCACCCTATCCTAAAATTTCAACCCCATCTGAAAATATTTAGGGTTGGTTTACGCCTGCAAAACGATTTTTTTCTGCGGAATGGTAAAAAACGAGTACTTTAAATTATCTGATCGGGCTGAAATTATTTATGCTGACTTTAGGTACCACCCTGCACCCCATTCTAAAATCATAACCCGATCGGAAAATATTTAGGGTTGGTTTACGCCTCCGAAACGATGTTTTCTGCGGAATGGTAAAAAACGAGTACTTTAAATTATCAGATCGGACTGAAATTTTGTATGCTGACTTAAGAGACCTTCCTAAAATTTGAACCCCATCGGACAATATTTAAGGGTGGCTTCCCCCTTTGAAACATTTTTTTTTCAGCGGAACGGTAAAAAATAGAACTTTCAATTATCCGATTGGGCTGAAAATTTTTGTGGTGACTTTAGGGACCTCCCTGCACCCTATCCTAAAATTTCAACCCCATCGGAAAATATTTAAGGTTGGTTTACGCCTGCGAAACGATTTTTTTCTGCGGAATGGTAAAAAACGAGAACTTTAAATTATCCGATCGGGCTGAAATTTTTTAGGGCGACTTTAGGGACCTCCCTGCACCCCATTCTAAAATTTCAACCCCATCAGAAAATATTTAGGGTTGGTTTACGCCTCCGAAACGATTTTTTCTGCGGAATGGTAAAAAACGAGTACTTTAAATTATCCGATCGGGCTGAAATTTTGTATGCTGACTTTACAGACCTTCCTGCATCCCATCCTAAAATTTTAACCCCATCGGAAAATTTTAACGGTGGCTTCCCCTTTGAAACATTTTTTTTTCAGCGGAACGGTTAAAAAAGAGAACTTAAAATTATCCGATTGGCCTGAAATTGTTTGTCGTGACTTTAGGAATCTTCCTGCACCCCATTCTAAAATTTCAACCCCATCTGAAAATATTAAGGGTTGGTTTACTGCTGCAAAACGATTTTTTTCTGCGGAATGGTAAAAAACGAGTACTTTAAATTATCCGATCGGGCTGAAATTTTTTATGCTGACTTTAGGTACCACCCTGCACCCCATTCTAAAATTATAACCCGATCGGAAAATATGTAGGGTTGGTTTACGCCTCCGAAACGATGTTTTCTGCGGAATGGTAAAAAACGAGTACTTTAAATTATCCGATCGGACTGAAATTTTCTATGCTGACTTAAGAGACCTTCCTGCACCCCATCCTAAAATTTAAACCCCATCGGAAAATATTTAAGGGTGGCTTCCCCTTTGAAACATTTTTTTTCAGCGGAACGGTAAAAACAGAGAACTTTAAATTATCCGATTGGCCTGAAATTTTTTGTGGTGACTTTAGGGATCTTCCTGCAACCCATTCTAAAATTTCAACCCCATCTGAAAATATTTAGGGTTGGTTTACGCCTGCAAAACGATTTTTTTCTGCGGAATGGTAAAAAACGAGTACTTTAAATTATCCGATCGGGCTGAATTTTTTTATGCTAACTTTAAGTACCCCCCTGCACCCCATTCTAAAATTATAACCCGATCGGAAAATATTTAGGGTTGGTTTACGCCTCCGAAACGATGTTTTCTGCGGAATGGTAAAAAACGAGTACTTTAAATTATCCGATCATACTGAAATTTTGTATGCTGACTCAAGAGACCTTCCTGCACCCCATCCTAAAATTTGAACCCCATCGGACAATATTTAAGGCTGGCTTCCCCCTTTGAAACATTTTTTTTCAGCGGAACGGTAAAAAATAGAACTTTTAATTATCCGATTGGGCTGAAAATTTTTGTGGTGACTTTAGGGACCTCCCTGCACACCATCCTAAAATTTCAACCCCATCGGAAAATATTTAGGGTTGGTTTACACCTGCGAAACGATTTTTTTCTGCGGAATGGTAAAAAACGAGAACTTTAAATTATCCGATCGGGCTGAAATTTTTTACGGCGACTTTAGGGACCTCCCTGCACCCCATTTTAAAATTTTAACCCCATCGGAAAATATTTAGGGTTGGTTTACGCCTCCGAAACGATTTTTTCTGCGGAATGGTAAAAAACGAGTACTTTAAATTATCCGATCGGGCTGAAATTTTGTATGCTGACTTTACAGACCTTCCTGCACCCCATCCTAAAATTTTAACCCCATCGGACAATATTTAACGGTGGCTTCCCCCTTTGAACCATTTTTTTTTTCAGCGGAACGGTAAAAAAAGAGAACTTTAAATTATTCGATTGGGCTGAAATTTTTTGTGGTGACTTTAGGGATCTCCCTGCACCCCATTCTAAAATTTCAACCCCATATGAAAATATTTAGGGTTGGTTTACGCCTACGAAACGATTTTTTTCTGCGGAATGGTAAAAAAACGAGTACTTTAAATTATCAGATCAGGCTGAAATATTGTATGCTGACTTTAGGTACCACCCTGCACCCCATTCTAAAATTATAACCCGATCGGAAAATATTTTAAGTTGATTTACGCCTGTGAAATGATTTTTTCCTGCGGAAGGGTAAAAAAAGAGTACTTTTAATTATCCGATCAGTCTAAAATTTTGTACGCTGACTTTAGGCACCTTCTTGCACCCCATCCTAAAATTATAACCCGATCAGAAAATATTTAGGGTTGGTTTACGCCTGCGAAACGATTTTTATCTGCGGAATGAAACAAAACGAGTACTTTAAATTTTCCAATCGAGCTGAAATTTTTTATGCTGACCTAAAGGACTTTCCTGCACCCCATCCTAAAATTTCAACCCCATTGGAAAATATTTAGGGTTGGTTTACGCCTCCGAAACGATTTTTTCTGAGGAATAGTAAAAAACGAGTACTTGAAATTATCCGATCGGTATAAAATTTTTTATGCTGACTTAAGGGACCTTTCTGCATCCCATCATAAAATTTCAACCCCATCGAACAATATTCAAGGGTGACTTCCCCCTTTGAAACTAATTCCAAATTATGTTGATATTTTTTTACACCAGACCAAAACATCACTTTTTTAATAAAAAACAAAATAGTTTCATTACATTTTAAACATTTTAAATATTAAAAATAAAAACTACTTTTATAACAATATTATTCATTTATCATTAAAAAACAAGCGTTAAACTTTCATACAAAGACAACTTAAATAATTATTATATCGAATTTATAAGTAGGAAATATTGGCAACATCGCAGGGCTTCAAATAACTGTGAAAAATCAAAAAAATATGCATTTGGGCTTGCTATGACCGGAAAATATAATAGGGACTCGTATTAGCGTTACACATATATCTTTTTTCCTTGCCCCTAAACCCGGGCTTCGAATCACCTATGCTATGTATCGGGCCTCCTATTGATAGTTCTACGTGTATATATATATATATATATATATATATATGCAGTGTGTCCACAGATCAGCGAAATGAGGAAAAGATAGATAGATAGATATATTTACCAATATAACATGATACATATGAGTAGCTACCTAGACTATATAAACTTTAAACATGTTACAAGATACGTCTAAAAGAATAATAATTTAAGAATAAATAGTTTAAACTATATAATAATGTATGCATCATGCATTAATATACATCACAATTAAAATAAGGTTTTAAGTTAGTATTTTTGCATATTATCATATTAACACTAAACAAAACATACATCCTCAGCTGAGTACGGTACCAGTTCAATTAGGTAATTTTTTAGTGTGGTTTTAAAATGATTTTTACTACTAATGCTTAAAATTGTATGTGGTAGTTTATTATAGAATGTTATACCTTTATTATAGCAGTTATCTCTACTTACAAAATCAACTGTAAAAAATTATTACTAAAAGAAGTATTTATTCATAAAGTTCAACCAATCCATCGACCTATTTTTCAGAAAAAAGTAAAATAAGTAAAAATATTCTAAATCAAAAACCAAACAGCATGTTTAAATTTTTTGCGCATATTGGTTTTAAACCCTTTTTTTTTGGTATATCAGCGAAAATTCTAAATTTTGATTAGGAAAATCAGGAAAAAATCAGGAAATCTTAATTTGCAAAACCTGTGTCCACCTTGCATATTAGGGTGCACAGGCAAAATTAAAAAATTGACTTTTTTAGGGTCCCACCCCCTATAAATGTTCATTTAGGTCAAAAAGCAACCTTATTTTTTTTAATTTTTGAAAAAATATTTGGAGGTGGCTTTTTTTTTGAAAGAGAAAACATGTTAAACCTTTTTACTATTACTTAAATATAAAAACGTTGAAATCGGGCGATTTTGAGAAGGAAAATTATTTAATAATATTAAAAAAAAAAATACCCTTATGAAAAATACCTTTACTAGGGTATAAACATGGTAAAAATTGACGTATAAAGCTAATATTTGCTACAAAAAAGGATGAAGCTAAAGTTTGCAACGTTTTTTTCCAACGAAATTTCAAATAGTATATTAAAGTACTAGTTTCATAACATACGTTTTTAGCGCACGAGTACAAGTTTAGAAAACAAGCCGCTTGCGGCGAGTTTTCTAAAGTACTAGTACCCTAAAAACGTGTTATGGAATAAGTGCTTTAATATACTATTTGAATTTTCGATTCAAAAAAACGTTGCAAACTTCAGCTTCATAAAAAAGGTTACTTAGAAAATTTTCTCATGGGTTATTTTTAAGTACCAATTAACGCCCCATAGTTATTTTTTGAGAAAAAGAATAGAGTGTCCAAAAAAAAATCAAAAATCCCATAAAATGTGAAATAAATCACTTCATTTCGATAAAAGAGAAGATATTTGGCCAAAAAGTATGTATGTACAAATTGCTTTGAAATGTGTTTATTCATATAACGGATGTTGCGGATTTTTTTTCAGATTTTTAGAAATAAATTAAGGGTTTACGCCATACACTTTTTCTTAAAAAATAATTTTATCCAATACATACAGATAATAATACAGTTACCAGCTTTATTTTAAATGGGTAAACTGTATAATAACCCCCCCGTGGCTTTTACTTTATTGAGTGGATAATTATTGATTTTACCCACTCAACTGTTACTTGTTAAATTATTTTCTTGTAAATGTCATTATAATTTTTAATAAAAATATGAATTCATAAGCTATTTATTGGATAAAACCTTGTATGGCACTCATGGGTAAACCGATATTGCCCATGAGAAAATTAACCTGCGAGGCGTCAGCCAAGCAGGTTAATTTTCGAGTACTTCGAGTACTAGTACCATAAATTACTATTATTTAATGTGCTTCATTACATAGTATAACATATTACAAGGCATTTTGAAAACATTTTGTATTTATTTTCTGGAAATTTGATATTTTTTTGCAATTTAATGCAATTTTTTAGCTTTTATTGAGTATTTTAATTATTTTTTGGACACGCTGTACTTTTTTTCAAAAAAATTAATATAATTCCTAAATTCGGATATATTGAAGAACACCCCAAAAAGAAGAGGTGCATTTTTTTCTAGTCTTTATTAACCTCATGTGTCAATTTTTGACTTTTTACCCCATAAAAAACCGTTTTATTTTTGTAGAGGGGCATAAAAATTAAGAATATTCCTTTATTATCCAAAAACACTTTTTTGTTCCATAAACGTCCAATATTAATGTTTTTATATCGTTAAAAAAATAAAAACCATTCACCTAATTTTCTATTCAAAAAACCGCAGGGGTCGCGCTCAAGATATTTTTTAAAAAATCTAAAAAAAATCAGGCTTGTTTTTTCACCTAAAGGAACAATTTTGAGGGGTGGGACCCAAACAATTCCGTAGGTCTTTTACTGTATAATATACATATACATATTATGTAGCGTGATCTATAAAGGAAACTATTTTTTTGTTGGCAGAAGTATTTTGTATTAATCTACTAAATTTCAATATAGTCTAAAGTTATGACGTAAGTATTTCTGATTAGTTAATTACTAATAGTAATAATTACAAGAATTAATCATTAATTTTATTAATTAATCTATAAACATTTTAGTTTCAATCAGGGCCGTGCCGTATTTTTTTTAGGTCATTCAAGATCAAAATTTTACGCCCTTGGTTTGTTTACGCCCTTGGAATTGATGACCAAAAAAAAAGGTCAAGCAGCCAGGGACGTTCCGAAATGACCCATTTCAGTAGATAAGTCGGCAGTTTTGCTGAGTCAGATTGATGTTTTATTTTAGTCATCAGTTTCAGATAGATTTTTTTTTTGGTATACGGTGGAATAGGTGGAAATAAAATTCTGGCGAGTCGGGAAAAATTCTTAGATGTGATAAGCTTTTTTTAGTCATCAAAATTTTTGCCAGGGGTAAAGCTTCTTTTCGGAGGTGATGTTTAGTCAAAATTTCAGGTAGTCGGAAAACTTCAGACGAGTCGGCAAATTTTTTTTTAGTCATTAGAGACACTAAGATAAAAAATTCGCCAGTCGGCAAATTTTGTTTTCAGCAGTCGGCAAATTTTGTTTTCGGCGGTCGGCAAATCTCACCTTCACACTCTTACGAAAAAAAAGCTTGGAACGCCCCTGCAAGCAGTATCAACCTCACGCCCTTTGAAGGCATAAATAATATGTATACCCACAAGTTTAAAAATTTGGTAAAAAGATGTCATAAACTAGACAAAAAAAAAACTCCCTATTAGTTCAGTCAAATAACGAAAAATTCCTATGTTAAATTGCAATAAATTTACACGGACTGATATTTTAAAGTGTAGTAGTGGATGGTAGCAGAACACTCCTGTTTCAGGGGTGATTTGCGTAAGGGATGTCCGCTAACTTAAATTTTAGGGGTGATCTCGCTAAATATGCATCTTACGATAAAAATGCATATAACTTATTTTGTTAAGGAGAAAATTTCCAACAATTTTTGTTTAGATAATTTTTTTATTATATTAATAACAATCATGTTATAAATATCCAAAAATGGCCATGGGGGTGAAATTGTTTTTTTCGATTTTTCAGCCGAATTATTCGACGGAGGATAAAAATGGTTATAAGAAAACTTGAAGCACTTGAAATTCTCTATACATTTTATATATTATGCGTTTTTATAAGTTTACAGTGGGCGGTTTCGAGTTGCGCCCTCTGTAACCGCACCAAAGTACCTATGAAAATTTATAGTATATGGAACTTATAGAGCATTTCAAGAGCTACAAATTTAGTCATAACCACTTTTATCGTCCGATGAATAATTTGGCTGAAAAATGGAAAAAACAAATTTCACCTCCAACATGACTATTTTTAAATTAACTCCATTGTTATTAATATATTAAAAAAATGATCCCAATAAAAATTGTTGGAAATTTCCTCCTTAACAAAATTGGTTATATGCATTTTTATCGTAATATTAAGCACATCACCCCTAAAATTCAAGATAGCGGACACCCCTTAGACAAATCACCCGGTGAAAAACTAACAGGAGTGTTCTGTTACTATCCACTACTACCCTTTAAAATATCAGCCCGTGTACAATTATTGCAATTTAAATTTATTATTTGACTGGACCATATGAACTTTACGCCCTGAAGCAGCCGCCTAGTTAGCACATCTCACGGCACGACGTGTCGTGTCCGGTTTGAATTCTCTTACATTTCAAAATTTGGCGAAGGCACTTATGCTAAAATAAAAGGCTACAAGTTGCAAATTAAAAGGACTCGCTTTTTAACCCAGTTAAAAAATAATGTTTCAAGTGATCACAATATTTTCAGATTTATAAGTATAAATTTGAAAAATCACAGGACAATTCAGGGTAAAAAAATTAAGGAGGATTTTACATAAAAAAATATGAAAAATTAATTCCAAAAAGCATTATTTTATCTTTATCGTAGTGTTTTATACATGCTTTAATTGCGTATATTTTACTCGATTTTACATGAATGTAATTAAAACTATACCACTGTTATCAACATTTTTATTGTGAACCAATTTTAGTCCACATTATTAACGTGGCGTTTTAATGATAAAAAACATTTTGTGCATGGGCGAAGTTTGGGGGGCGGAGGATTTGTTGTTTCCCACTGGAAGATAGAAATTACCCTCTTTTTCAAACTCAAAAATTTTTGTCTGGTCATAAACTTGTGCGAAAAGCAAGATTTATTGTTCTAGAAGCTAAACATCCCCTTAAAAAAAGCTTAACTAGGGGCACTTGAATTGAATTTTATACCAAACTTTCTCAGAACTTATTAAACATAACTGACTGGATCCCTTTAACTCGATTTTTCTTGAGATACTTTATGATTACCCCTTTACGTGTTTTTATGTTTTATATGACAGAAAAATGTGTTTTTTTAATATTTTGAATTTTTATTTTTTAACCCCTTCAAGAGGGTTAAAGGGATCCAGTATGTTTAATAAAATGTGAGAAAGTTTGGTATAGAATTCAATTCAAGTTAGCCCTTTGTTTAAGGGGGTGTTTAGCTTTTAGAACAATAAATCTTGCTTTTCGCACAAGTTCATGACCAGACTAAAATTTTGAGCCCTTATACATTACATTTTATCAATTCCAATCAAAGTTACAGATGTTTGAAAAAGAGGCTAAAAAAACTCTTTTTTTGCGGTCACTCTTTAGCCCATACAAAATTTAAAAAAAAACAAATAAATAAAAATTGTTTTAAAAAATTAAAGTTAAAAAAAAAACAAGGGGTTTATTTATTGAAAAAAAAGTGTACAAGGATCGTAAGAGTCAAGGTATTGTGGAAGATTCTCAAAAAGATTGTACAAAATTTTAATGATGATTGTTGGAAGATTTCAGATGATTGTGGAAGATTGTAGATGATTGTGGAGGATTGTGAAAGAAGGAATTGTCAAGGGTTGTAGAAGATTGTTGGATAGGTGTTCAATGATTGTACAATAAATAAACCCCTCGAAAAAAAATCTAGCCAATAACTTTGGATAAGGAAGCTTTGTTCAAAATTTGAAGTCTTTAGTTCAGAGCGGTAATAAAATGTTTTTATAGTTTATTTTGAAAAAAGTTATAAAAAAAATGAAAAATTACGCTGATCACAAAACTTTCTGTTTAGGAGAAAGTAAAAATGGGTAATATAATACAAAAAACTCTGGTACCCTGTTGCCCCTTCCCCTGGAAAATGTGCCAACGACGCCCATGGTTTCGCATAAATGTGTGGTATAATGCATTATAATGTAGTACTGGTAAACATATTTTTAAATGGTTTCAAAATTATTCATAAAAATATCAGAATGTGGCCTAACCATAGAAATGTCATGATAAAATCTATACAGTGTGTATAATAAAACTGCGGTGGATAGAACATACAGCGCCTTTGTGATTTTGTCATGCGCAGATATGATAGTACCGAAACCGATTAAATTAATAATATTGTTGTGCAGTGTTGTGTGTTTAGTACCAGAAGTCCTGGCACCTGAAAAAGGGTTTGTTTTTCCCTTAATTGTGGCTAGAACCAAAGAAAAAAGGTTTATTCCATGTCAAATCAATACACCCAATTTACCTCACCTTCTCAGATTTTGAGGAAATTTGGCACACATGTACTATTTATGCAGACTTGAAAATATACAAAGTTTAATCTATGTAAATTTACAAGAACTCGCCAAAAATCCGAACAAAATTTTTATTTTTGGACCGTTTTCAAGATATACCCTCCCGAATTGACAAAAAAGTCGTATAAGAATAAAATTTATTAAAAAATTAAATTTGCCTAAAAAATTGTATCGTATTGGGCTTCAAATAAGGGTTCAGTTTTTCATTTTTGAGGTACGGAACCGTAAAAAAGGTCTAGATGTACTTTACAGAGTTTGGAATAAATTTATAGCAGGGTCGATTGTGAGACGCATACTTTTAGATGTTCTATTTTGTTTCTAAATAAAATTGTTCATAAGCAGTACCCGGCGTATTTTCAGTTATAGTCCAGTCTTCAAATTAATAAACGAGGCTTTACCTGGAAATAATTCAGGGAGTTTAGATTTTTTGTTTATTAGGTAGGGTTTAAGGCCGCAAAAAAATAATTTTGCGACATTCTACTCGATTTGGAACTGTCATTTTTTTAACTTATTTTTCACAAAAAAACAGACTTTTTAAAATATCTTAAGATCGGTGCATCCTAGAACAAAAAACTTTTGATATGAAAATAAAGAGGACCAAATCTCCAACATTTATGGTGTCATATATTTTTATAGCTAATTCACGGCACCGCCTTAAACGTTACACTGTAGGGTTTTAGATTTTTCTTTATGACTCGGTTAGGAAGGTTTTTTTTATGCTTAATACAATGGTGATTCAATGGAAAATCGGTTTACTCGAAATAATGGGGCACAAATGTGTGAATTATTTAAAAAAAAAATAATTTTACGTAAATTAAAAAGAAAGTGACAGATAGACTTTTTTAATATTCACCCAAAATGTTCTCAGGGGCATGCCTGACCGACTATAAAGAACAATTTTGGTTTTTCGAAAAAAACATTAAAAATTTTAAAACGTACAGTGTAACGTTTGGAGATATTTTAAAAATCCGTTTTTTTTTTGTGAAAAACACGTTAAAAAAATGGCAGTTCCAAATCGAGTTCAACGTCGCAAAATTGTTTGTTATTTGCGGCCATAAACCCTACCCAATAAACCGAAAATAAAAACTCACTGAATTATTTCCAGGTAAAGTCTCTTTTATTGACCTGAAGACTGGACTACAACTGGAAATACGCCGGCTACTGTGCATAAGTCATTGCCTACAGATAGAATCCTTTATTTTTTGCAATCACTTAGCAGGTGATATTTATGTAATTTTTCGGCATTTAACAATATTTTTGGCACCGAATATTTTATAGGTTAATTACCTGTCGTCGAAGATAAGAATTTCGTCTATACATTTGCATGCAAGGTCGGGTAATTATCGTTTAAATAACAATTTTTTTTTTGACAAACATTACATGGATTACATACCTACGTTTGTTTGTTAGGTACACACACACACCTACAATGTATAAAGTCTGGCCACTTATTTTATCAAATTTAGTTGGGAAACTTCTACTGGGATTAAAAAATGTATTACAAGTGGGCATTTGTGGTCCTTTCGATCGAATTTAAATAATTTAAATTAAAAAAATTAAATAAAAATTAAGGTCCTGAATTAGCTATATGCAACGCATACAGCCCTTTGGGAACGTTCAAGTATTACGTAACGCTCCTAGGGGGGGGGTCATTTTGGAGTGTTACGCCCATTTTAATGGTATAGGAAAATAGCGTTACAGGGGGGGGGTCCAAAATGATTAAAATTTGCGTTACGTAATACGTGAACGTTCTGTAGTGAAGTTGAAAATTCGATCACTAATTTTGTGATATATATATAATTCGGTTATAGCCGAGCAGTTAATTATAACTTTTATTATAACTTACTCAGTTAGGTTGGCCATACAATCTTCTATCGTATTTAAAGTATACCCGAGCGGAGAATATACTTAACCACTATCACTTTATTCGGGAGCGGGTATTCTAGGAGACGGCGCTTTGGAAACAGATAAAACGATTTCTTCTTAACTTAAGAATAATATATTAAATAAATGTGAATAAATTCTTCAAGAACATGAAAGATCAATTCTTACTTCTAAGTCCTATTTTTATGCAAAGCCCTTAAATTCTAAATTCCATTATAAATTATTTTCCATTAATACTTCTAAATTAAAACATTCTATGTTTGAAATCCCAACTATTCGCAATCATTTTCAAATCCCAATTTATTGTCCACATTTTTATTAGTGTATATTAAAACTGGTTCGTATAAGTCATTTAAATAAGTTTACAAAATATTTTTCAAAGTTAAATAATATTCGTCAAAATTTCTATCAGTGTTCATACTAACAGTATTTATAAGTGTCCAATTATTTTTGTCTGATAAAACGAGTCTCAACATTTTTCTAAGTTTAAAAACTATTTTTTTAATTCAAGAATAAATCTCAAAATTAATTTTCACAGAAACTACATTTTCACTTTTGAATTTTACATAGTGACACCCTGAATAAAACTGAATCATTATGAATCTTTTCATGAGTTTATATACCCAATAAGAAGGTCACTAGTTAAATTTATTTGACAATGCTATTAGCGCAAAATATCTACAAAGATACCGCGCATATTTAATTACCCCGACAAAAGAGTTTCAGTCTCATCAATTTGCAAGCTAATTGCTATTTCTGACATCTGAAACGATCATTTTGACCGTAAATTAAATTTTTATAAACAATTTAGATATACTAGACAACTTTTAAGTTATACCGACAAGAATTACCGAGGAGGGGTCCGATGTAATGTAGGTCAAACCGGACTTTACCGAAGCCGAATCTCGTGAAGCCAGATTGTATCATAGCGCAATATTAAAGAAATATTATTTTAAAATTTTAACTACATATAAAATATTCGGATCATAACATAGCTCTCCCCCTAATTTTTGAAAAATGATAAGCATTTTTCAAAAAGAAAATGTGCAACATTTTCCTGTTCGGTTCTTGCTTAAGTTGGAATTTCAAAACACATTACAAAGACCAAAAACCTATATCTAAATCATAAGAACAACTAAAACATTACTTTTAAGAACAAGATATAACAAGTTATATCTTCCTTATACGTTTTATAGTTAATAATTTACATTATTACTTACATAAACTTTACGATAGGCATCTCTATTTTATTCATTATACCATAAACTTTAATAAAAAAAATCTTTACTACGTGTTGACAAACTTGCTAAGTTATATAGTTAATAATATGCAATATTATACAACTTTAATAACTGCAACTTCGCACACTTAAAAAAAAATTATACCATTAAAGAATAACCCCTTACATATTTCAACAAAAATAAAGTTCAATATTCATATAGCCACTTATTGGACTATTTAGAATCATTCGTTACTTACTATATTCGAAATATCCCTCGTATTGATACAACTTCTACTACTTTTCCGAGAATCTCTAACTCATTTTATAATTAACTCCATTTATTTCAAAAAAAATATACTATAGTATTCGCAAAATTTATTGCGACCAACCTCACTCACTATTTGTCGACTATTTATCGGTGCCTATCTTATACTTCATAAAATACTACCCCTTTTTTTTTTAGTTTTAAAACAAAAATTCATTCCTCCACTTGGGTAACGTCATGGCTCCTGTCACCAGGTTCCATGGAAATTTTCTTTGGTAACTGCAAATTATTGCGAATTAACCAAGACTGTTTGGTTCTGTGTTAAAAACACCACCTAACCCCCTGATTTAAAGTTTGAGTCTTTACTTAATTGTAATACTTTTTGTCAAATTTCTTACTATTTCCAGATTTTAATAATCGTACTATCGTAATACTATTTGCGAAATTTTGCGCACATTTTCGTAAATTTCTTACAAATTTTTCAAAAACCCAAAACTCCAAATCTGCACCATTTTATAACTTCCACTTTTGCTTAAGTAGCAAATTTAAAAACATAAAGGACTATGTCCTTTTTCAAACTTTTCATGTAACAACCAAGTGTTACTTATTATAACACCAATTTCTCGGACCTTTAATATAATACGTCAATATATTATACTCCCAACTCGATATTTAACTTTACGTAACGTATCCCTCTAATATCCTAACTTTCTACGTAAATTCCAAGATAAATCCCAATAAAAATAAACCTACATTGCAATGAATCGCAGGCGTTCTCAAGTTATCATATAAATGCTTTGAGACAGAATAAATTTATTTGGCTTACTTTAAACTACGTTAAGCTGTTTTACGATAAATTACGCTTTTTTACCAACTGGTTAATTATTTTTACATAACATAACCCTCATAACCCTCATATATTTCAAACTTTTACGTAAATCATAATAAAAAATCATCCTACATTGTAGGCGTTCTTAAGTTATTGTAATAACTTTTCTGAGACCTTTCCGATATTTTATTTTATTTACACTCTATATTACTATAGGCAGAAAGACTACGTTAGCCTTCTGAAAGTAAAAGCTTAATAAATATATTTATTATTAGTTACATATATGCGATATACGCACACCTTTTATATATTTCGAATTCACCAAAAATACTAAAAAACAGAAACATAACTCATTATTGAACTTCATTTTGTTTATACATATGTTTTACCCATTACACCAAAAATTGTATCTTTCATTAAAAAACATTACTAGTATTTTAATATACCCAACCAAAATAAATTTAATAATATATAACTTGCTGCCTTAATTTATTTTTGAACTGGACCTTTAAAACCTTTAACCTTAGTTTTTTTTTACAAAAAAAAAAACTGTTACTCAAATACATTTTCAAACCAATACAACTTTTTAACCTTTGTCTACAGAAAACTATTTTTGTTATAATTTTCATAAAAAACTGGCTTTCCCTATTTTTACAACATTTAAATGGGAAAGCAACATATGTGACAATATGTGACTATCTATCTCTTTGTGCAATAAATATCTTGCCTAAACAAAATAAATTCATATTAACCAACGATAAAACTGCAAATTCCATAAAAAAAAATAAAATAATTAAGTACACGGAGAAAAATATAGTTACGTTCAGTGTGATCAGTACTGAACAAACGGTATTTTTCCATAAAACTGTAGGTTTTCTCAGACTATACTAAACAAATTCGCTTTGACTCAAAATTAATTTTAAAAAAAAAAAATATAAACTGCAATTAAAAAAAAATAAAATATTATTTCGAAAGAAAAAAAATCTGAGAAGATAACAAAAAAAATACTCATTACGTTTGGGGTAGCTAATCCCAGACGAATAAATACTTTTTTTTTATAAACTGATTATTAACATCTCCAATACGATAGATAAAATTGTGTTATAAATATACTAAGATAAAAAAACGAAGTCACAAAATAAACCATTAAATTTTCAAATTGTAAACACTATTAATTTTTATTACACAAACACTTTAAAAGACCCAGCGTGCACCTGTGGGTGAAGAGAGACTTACGTATTTCCTATACACTGAAAGCAACATTACAAAATTATAATAAAGTAGTTCTTAAAATATTTTTTTTATAATAACAAAAAATCAGAAATCAACTAAACATTTTTCAAGATATTTAAACTAAATCCAAGTAGGCATTCCTTACATATAAAACCTCGATATTTTTTTGCTAATTTTTAAACATTTTGTTTAAATTTTCACACTGAATTATAATAAAAAAAATTAAATATTTCTGTTTCCACTAAAATAACAATCAAATTCCAGTTTGAAAAAATAATAATAAATGATAACCGTTAAAAAAAATTATATGTAGGTACACTTTAATAAAATATATACATTTCTTTAAAATTAATTTTTTACAAAATTTAATTTCCCAAAAAAAAATTTTATGAATTATAACCCTTAGAAAAAATTACACTGTAGGTACACGTTAATAAAAATCAAATTTAAATTTCCCAAAAAAAATAATAAAATAAAAAAAATATTTCTTTTTTTTTTTAAATATTACTTAAAAAAAAAATCTGTACTATTTAATGAAAATAAAAATCGTACTATAAGTTCCAAAAAAGTAAAAAAAAAATCTGAGAATAATTATTGTACGCTTTAATAAAAATATCATTTTAAAAAAAAACTAATAAAATACAAACCTAAAAAAAAATTAATTACGTTTTTTTTTATTAGTACTAAAAAAAAAATATCGAAAAAATAAAAATATCCTGAAAAATTATTCCATTAAATAAAATAAGGTACACGCTAATGAATAAAACTAAATATATATTTTCTTTTCGTCCAGTTCAAATTAAAATTATCAAATACTCTAAACCTAAGTATATTCATTTCTTTCTGACAAAGGAAAATACTATTGAAAAAAAAAATATTGCTTAAGTATTAAATCGTATTTTTATACTTTATTTTAAAGACAAAAAATTCTACAATTGTAATATAATTAAAATTAAAAACCAAAAACTCAACAAAAAACACTAAAAATTTCCAAAAATTTTAAATACGATTTCATACTTTACAAATCTACAACGAATAACTCGAGAAAAAACATACCAACATTTTTTAAAAACAAAAAAAAACAATCTTCCCTTCAACTGACATTTTTCTATAGCCCATAAAATTCTGCAAATTTTTTTTAAATATCACTCTTCTTTCCTATTCATGATGTGGCCAATTTTTGATGCTATCTACTTTTCCAAAATTCTACTTGCCTTTTCTGCCATTATTCAAGATTCTGAAGTCTCTGTTCCCTTAGCCTATTTTTGATTTTAAGCAAAAATAATCCAGTCTCACATCAAAAACGATTTTTTAAATTTATTTCTCATAAAAAAATAAAATCATTCATATTACCGACTCTTTTGTCATAATTTCTTATTTGATTTTTTTTATTAATTACTTCTGCACAAAAATCGCTTTTGTCCCGTATGACTTGAACACCATTGTAGTGAAGTGGTTTTTTACTATTAAATATTTTTCTACTAATGTAGTGATGTCGAATATAATTCGGCTATAGCCGAATAGTTAATTATAACTTTTATTATAACTTACTCAGTTAGGTTGGCCATACAATCTTCTATCGTATTTAAAGTATACCCGAGCGGAGAATATACTTAACCACTTATCACTTTATTCGGGAGCGGGTATTCTAGGAGACGGCGCTTTGGAAACAGATAAAACGATTTCTTCTTAACTTAAGAATAATATATTAAATAAATGTGAATAAATTCTTCAAGAACATGAAAGATCAATTCTTACTTCTAAGTCCTATTTTTATGCAAAGCCCTTAAATTCTAAATTCCATTATAAATTATTTTCCATTAATACTTCTAAATTAAAACATTCTATGTTTGAAATCCCAACTATTCGCAATCATTTTCAAATCCCAATTTATTGTCCACATTTTTATTAGTGTATATTAAAACTGGTTCGTATAAGTCATTTAAATAAGTTTACAAAATATTTTTCAAAGTTAAATAATATTCGTCAAAATTTCTATCAGTGTTCATACTAACAGTATTTATAAGTGTCCAATTATTTTTGTCTGATAAAACGAGTCTCAACATTTTTCTAAGTTTAAAAACTATTTTTTTAATTCAAGAATAAATCTCAAAATTAATTTTCACAGAAACTACATTTTCACTTTTGAATTTTACATAGTGACACCCTGAATAAAACTGAAACATTATGAATCTTTTCATGAGTTTATATACCCAATAAGAAGGTCACTAGTTAAATTTATTTGACAATGCTATTAGCGCAAAATATCTACAAAGATACCGCGCATATTTAATTACCCCGACAAAAGAGTTTCAGTCTCATCAATTTGCAAGCTAATTGCTATTTCTGACATCTGAAACGATCATTTTGACCGTAAATTAAATTTTTATAAACAATTTAGATATACTAGACAACTTTTAAGTTATACCGACAAGAATTACCGAGGAGGGGTCCGATGTAATGTAGGTCAAACCGGACTTTACCGAAGCCGAATCTCGTGAAGCCAGATTGTATCATAGCGCAATATTAAAGAAATATTATTTTAAAATTTTAACTACATATAAAATATTCGGATCATAACAGTTCCCTTTACAGTTATTTTCGGAGTTTTAACATATTTTTTATGTAGAATCGCCCCAAAAATGTTATCCCTTAAATTAGAGGCCCCAATTCTTAATTAATTATACTAATATATAGGGGAAGTCCGGGTTAACTGGGCCGCTTTTTTTCATATCAAGTTTTTGAAAAACCTGTAAACAATTTTCAAATATTTTCTATATCAAAGGTAGATTATTACTATAGTTAGAACATATTAATATATTAGACAGATATTATTTATATAAAAAAAGTTAATAACGATAAACCCGCTGGACCAGTTAACCCCATAGGGCGGGTTAACTGGACCACTACTTAGGGTAAACTAGTCCACTAATAAAAAATATATTGTGTTGTAATTAATGTGAATGGTCCAGTTAACCCAGAAACTAATTAATATCGACAAAGGTGATTTTGAGACCACTGAATGAAATCATAAAATTTTAATACCTAATAAGATGTTAGAAGGCGGCAATTATGCAGAATAATTAACAAAATACTCAATGTATTAGGTAAAATATTAATCTAGATCCTCCTATTAATAATAAAGTATTAATTAAAAAATAAAAGTTAAGGCAAATCCACAAAAAATGCAAGTTTTAAATATGCCACAATGTCGATGTTATTGATGATTATTTTATAATATAAGTGGGATTTTAAGATTTAATTGATGCATTTCCAATGAAGCTCTCTACAACTAGAATTATGAAATAAAAAAAGACGTCTACCCTATCTCTATCTCATTTGTGCTACACTTTCCAGCCAACCAAATAAATACAGTATTTATTTGGTTGGCCGGAAAGTGTAGCACTGAGCGGTACGAACGAACATAGCTAATGTGAATCTGTAGAATAAGATAATTCTACTAAAATTTAGATGGCGCCAGTAATTTCTTTAATAAAAATAATATAGTTACACTTTTCGCCCGGCCAAGTAAATATTGTATTTGTTCAACAAAGAACAAATACAGAATTTGTTTGGTTGGGTGGAAGTGGGAGTGTATGTATGTCTTCTATCCTTTTTGGGTAGAACTTTTGTCCCTGTCTAATCTAACGGGAGAAATCGCCATTACTTTATAACTATTATAAATAATTTTTACAAATATTGTTAACATTGACAATCGCATTGTTTGTAAACAGTTATTCAACGTATACAATAAATTTTCTATCTTGCGCTTTTTTTGGATTCAAGTGTACAAACTTTTCATCGAAAAAAAATAATTTCTTTACTACAACTTACACGTGATCAGCACGGTCCGCCATAATACTTCAAACAATACTACTAACTAAATATCATTAGAATTAAATATAAAAAAACTTGATAAAATCCAGGTGGACCAGTTAACCCTGTAGCCCAGTTAACCCCGACTTCCCCCCTATATATATATATTAAATTAATCTTCCTTTATTGCATGCTTTTTGAATACATTTTAAATGGTATATAAATTTTTAAAGGAAGTGCAGTAATACCAGTGTAATTTAAGTCAAGGAGCAAACTTTTGTGAAATATAAAACTTTTATTTGCTTTGTTAATTGAAACGTATGTTTGTAATATGCTTGCGTTAATAAAAATAATTGAACATGTAAATAATATTTATATTGATTATAAAGTTGATCAATAATATGCTCCTGCTATGAAAACATATGTAATATTACTTTCTCATATAATTCATTTTTACAAAAAAAAATAAATGCTTTATTTCCAGCGTTTTATCGTACGCACAGATTTTCGGTCCATCTTTTATACCCTGTAATTTTTTTATGAAACCGGTTCCAATACGCATATCAAAACTCACATTTTTTGAAGTTTCATATAACTATAGTTATATATGAGTCATATATGAGTATGAAACTCTAGAGTTTCTAGAGCTCTTGGTAGCTTGGTTGTTCAGCTTTAATTTGATTTTTTATTCTACGTCGATTTTTTACTTGTCATCAAAATACTTTTATTTTAATATCATATTATATGGGTCTATTGTTTATAGTTTTTGAGATATAAACTTTTTTTGAGAAAAAATGCATTTTTAGTGATGAGATAAAACCTGCTTCAATTTCTTTACTTTTTGTCAAATATTAATAAAATTTTGCAAACTTATCTTAAAAAGGTGTATCTATTTACTTTATGTGCAAAAAATAAAATATTTTATACAGGGCCTTCAAAATTAATATTTAAACTTTTCGATTTTGAAACATAAAAACTCAATTTTTTTAATTTAAAACATGTTTACCTAAAACAAACCCGAGCGAGAACTTTTGGTAACATACCGTTACGCCAAATTTCAAGTTTCTAGCTTAAAGCGTTCTTAAGTTATCGTGCCCACAAAAACTTCCGGACAGAACGACCGATTAATCTACCGACTGACCGATTAATCGACCAACAATTTTTTTTTTGCTTGAAATTGATTAATATCGACATAAAACGTCATAAAACGCAAAAATACGCAAATCAAAATTTTAAAAATGTTTGCACAAATATCTACTAATGTTCGTGGAAATAGTATCACTGCAAGTATGGAGTAGAACCGTAAAAAAAACTTTTATAACTGTGATCATTGCGATGTCCAAAATCTCGAAAAAAGTCAACAAAAAAATCCTGCCAAATTTTTTTGACCCATCGTCCATGAATGCTTTTGTACCGCAAGTAATTTTCACATTATAGTGTTAATAAATCAAGTGATTCTATCAATGCCTATACAAAAAATATTTTTACCAATATAAGCCTTGAAAATGTAATTTTAATAGCAGCGGGATAATAACACTATAAAAATCGATACATAGCATTTATAATACTTTGATAATATATATACCGGGTGTTTCAGGAAGGTGGTTTACCCCCCCTGAGATATATAATACATAAAGAACAAGAAAAAGAATTTAAATATTCCATTTAAAAAAATTAAGTCAGATACCCACCCTAGGAGGACCTTCCTGTATATTTCAAAATATTTACTGAATGTGCCTTTTTTAAAACTATACAACTTTTCCCTTTAAAGTTTTTCTCTAAAGTGGATACTTCTCTTTATATCGACCAAGTCGGCTTCGGTAAGACAACCTGTATATAGTTTTCGTGAAAGTTGGTATATTGGGGTTTTTGGGGTTGCTGAAAGTAAATCTGATAATAAAAATCCATTTCACGCGCGGAGGTGAAAAATGGGAAAGCGTTTTTACTGGGCAGTGTATTTATATTATTATGATGTTATTACTGTATGTAATTTACAGCAGCTTACGCTTACATTTTATAATAACAGGTATTAAAATAATATAAATTAACTTGTATTGTTATAAAGCAACTAATATAAATTATGATTTTATCTACAAATATATCCGCGTTTAGAAAAAACCTACGTTTCATCAAGCCCGGATAGTAAATTAAAAATCGCACAGGTTGGAATAGTATATGTTTGTGTATAGAATATAGTTATGTTTGATAAAATAAACTACGCAGTATATTATTTATATTTGGTATTGACATTGTCATACATTTTTTTCTGTGTGGCAGTGAAAAAAAATCATTTGCCTAATGCTTATAATTGATTTATCAAATAATATTTTTATTAATTATCATAATTATTGAATACGAAAACAAATATATCAATAATATTGAATGATACTACACCTTTATAAAAAATTATTTGTTATATTTTTTGAAGTGTCGACATGTCACTTTTAAATTTTTTAAATTCTAACATATTCGATTAAACAGGACCACCATTTTTTCTGTTGGTTGACTTGGATCGTAAATGGTTTTCTAGGTGTATTTTTAAAACGGACTACGGATTCAGCGACCAAAAATACACCTAGAAAACCATTTCTGATCCACGTCAACCGACAAATTGTGGTCCTGTGTTATCCACAAATAACATAAAAAAAAAAAACAAGAAAAAAATCCTAATTAATTAAATTTTCCAAAAAAAACTATACACTATGGAATGCAAAGTATTATTTCTAGAAATAATCGTTTTTTATTGCTACAATTTCAAAAATTCTGTTTAAACAGGTTATTACCAAAATGTTCTCAATTTTATGAAGTATTTATTTTTGTTACAGCATTATCACAAATGGTTCTCCTGTAGTCCTGACACTATCCGACACCGCAAGTGCAGAACTGCAACAAAGAGCCGAAATTTCTAGTCAGTTAGAACCCCGAGTCAATGATCAGCTCTTAAAGAACCATTCAAAAGAAATAGTAGAACAGGTACCACCCTTAGCAACTCAAGATTTAATTGAAGAACCTGTCGACAGATCTGAAATAATAACAGAGCTCCCAGAAGTTACCTCAGAAGCCCCTATTGTGCCAAAAAATCTCACCGAGACTCAAGATGAGATACCTTCGTTTTCTGAGTGGACTCAAAAAAAACGGCTTGAAGAAAAAGAAAAGGAGCAAGTAAATGTTTCAGTACAAGGCCACCAAACCAACGGCAACAAACAAAACTCTAATGCCAAATTAAGGTGGAAAAACTACGCTTCGTTAGATTGTGGTGCCAAAGTGATAGCCTCAAATCCCGAGGCTATAAGCCCGTGGGCTATTTTGTCACCTTCCAGAGACGAGTACAAGCTGAATACTTGCACTAGCCGAATTTGGTTTGTTGTAGAACTTTGCGAAGCTATACAAGCTAAAAAAATTGATTTGGCCAACTATGAATTATTTTCCTCATCGCCAGAAAATTTTACAGTGTCCGTAAGTGATAGATTTCCCTCCAGGGAGTGGTCTACTATCGGTCATTTCACCGCTAAAGACGAACGAGATATACAGAGTTTTGATCTGGACACTCAGTTTTTGGGAAAGTACATTAAGGTCGAAATAAAGTCGCACTATGGAAAAGAACATTACTGCCCCATTTCCTTATTACGGGTGTATGGTACCAACGTTTTTGAAGTTTTACAAAAAGAAGATCCGGGTCACGAGAACCGCATTGAAGATGAAGATGATGATGACGAAGCTTTAGAAACAAAGGGCGATTCCCCGGGTATTTTTACCTCTGCTAAAGATGCGGTTATATCAATGGTGAAAAAGGCAGCGGAAGTACTAGGAAATAAAGGGAATTATACATCTGAAACGGTTGTAAATAATAAAAGTAAGATTTATACGCCTTTAATTAACTCTTGCACCACACCAAGTCACTACGTCGTTTGTAATAATTGCAGTGACTTGCTTTTTGGACAGGTTTACGAGTTGTTGAGTTGCAAAAATAACCATATCAACAATTTAGTAGGAATACCATTTATAAAAAAAGTCCTGAAACATTCAAATACATGTCAAAATTTTGGGTTCGATTTTCATAATAAAACTGCAAATCATACAAAAAATACGTGTTCACGATGCGTCGATACCTTTTTCCCGTTACGATTTTTGGGGGCTATGTGTAATACTATAGCGATTATAGAAAGTAAAGTTGTTTTAAACATAAGTCATCAATACCCTAACATAACTCAAAACATAACAAATGAAAAAATAGTAAATATAGTAACACCAGAAGTTCATATAACCCAAAAACCTAAGGCAGATGAAATAAAAACTGATGCAAAAACTGATTTTGAATCAGTTAAACCGACTGATCCCTTAGTTTTGGAACAAACAGAAACTAAAGACATTAAAATTGATGTTACAAATAATACACCTCTAGCTTCAAAAATTAAACCTACTAAAACTTTGAGTGATGTGGATATGCAAAGTTTAAACACAGATACAAATACCAAAAGGGTCGAACCAGAAAATGTAGATACTCAACAAAGTATGGAAGCAGAACCAGCTGTAAATAAAAATAAATCTGAACACATTGAAATTGTAATTGAGAAAAAAGAGGAGGCGACAAGTGAGTCAGAAAGTATAGAAATTATTGAGGATAATTTAGAGACTTTTATAAATGAAATTAACGGTGAAAGTACTCAAAACGTACAAAATCCTGCTAGTAATAGCATTAGTACACCACCTGGCCAAAAGGAGTCTGTGTTTTTAAGGCTAAGCAACAGAATAAAAGCCCTAGAACATAATATGTCACTTTCAAGTCAGTACCTTGAGGAATTAAGCAGAAGATATAAAAAGCAAGTCGAAGAAATGCAGAGGTTGCTTGAAAAAACAATAGTAACCTTGCACGAAGAAAGTATAAAAAAAGACGAGAGAAATAAACAGTTAGAGGAGCGCTTAGATAATCTTACAGCAGCTGTTGAACATTTGCTGTCGGATAAAAACAGCTGGAGCAATACTATATATTGGTTATTTTTAACTATTACTATTGCAGTAGGTATTTTTACATTTTGTCGGAGATCTGCACGAAAACATCCTGATGCAAAATCACCAGATCAAACTATTGAGGTTCATCGTAGGCAGTCGATAGACGTGGTGAATCACCAACCTCCGACAAAAAAGAAACGAAGACCTAGTGACCAAGCCCTGAAGATCTGCCGTTCAGCGACTACAGCGCAAGAAAATGAAAAGAGACTTAAAGATAACAAACGGAAAAAGAAGAAAAATAACAGAGTCGTCCAAAGATGTAATTCTATAAACACTTTGAGCGAAGAAAACGATTATAGTGAAGATCAGATGTTTAATCCAAGACATAACTCTACCAAGGATTTCAATTTGGAGCGTAAAAATGAAGATTGGGTTGCTGAGCACGATAAAATCGAAGATGTCCCGTTTATTGCATTAGACGAAAGTGAGAATAGCACCCTAGAAGCAATTCCGGTTACGGAAATAAGCAAGATTGACGTTCCAGATTTTGTTGAAACTGCCCAAAGCAGAAGGTTAAGTAGAACTGGTAATTCTGTACCGATTAAGGAAAAATTTAAGAGAAAAGCAAACAGTTTGGATGAAAGTAAGAATAAAATTTCGGTTTTAAGTAATGGAAACGGTACTAGCGTGTCTAGTAGCACTGAGGAAAACACGACGCCAAAAAAGGAACGAAGGGGATTTAAGAAGTTATTTAAAAAGGTATTTTAAGTTAACTAGTTAGGCTCAGGACCAATTCTCAAGAAAAGGCTTGGAGTTTTTATTTATTTTAAACCATTAAAAATTAATATATATTTTAAAGGATGATTCTATTATGTATATGTTTTGCATTTAATTTGTTGTTAATAGGGGTTTGACTCTAACCATCAAAGATCTTTGATCGCTGAACCCAAATCGCAAAATTAAGCTGTCAAGTCTGGTTTTCGATAAAAACATCATCAAAATATCAATTTTGGAGGAAACTTTTCTTATTGTAAAAGCGCAAGATCGTCCTTCAGAAAATGCATTTAAATGAGTAATTTCATGTTTTAAAAATCCGTATATGCAGTAAGTTTATAGCGTGATTATTTATCAAAAACTATGAAAAAATAGTATATTAAAGTAGTAGTTTCATAACATACGTTTGCGGCGAGTTTTCTAAAGTACCAGTGCGCTAAAAACGTGTTATGAAACGAGTGCTTTATACAATTTTTTCTATTTTGCTCTAAAATTTTAAAAAACTTACATTTAAATTGATGACTGAATTAGGGATTTTTGTTTTGAGTTGGCATTACAGTTTTAGCCATGTTTAAAATTCTAAGAACAAATATTATTTTGATATATTTTATAGTCATTTCTTCTTTTTTTCACTGGAAGTAACCAACACAATTTTAACGGTAAAAATTAACCTAAACACAAAATTTTGTAGAAAATTAAACTTTAAAGCGACGTTCACATTTGCACGGAGAACGTCAAGCGATAGGCTTTTGTCTGTTGCCAACCCAAAAGAAAAAAAGTAGAGACCTCTTATGGACCTATAAGAACACGCAAAATGCGTGTGATTATGAGCTTATAAGAGTCGCAAAATAGAAAAGATTAATTTTAAGATGTATAACATACATTGTATGTATGTATTTTTTTTAATTTTCTGAAACTTTTCACCCGGTTATAGTTGTTTTTTTACTAAATGACACATTGTATGTGGTTAAATTTTTGTAATTTTTGAAACTGATTCACCCAGTTATAAGAGTTGTATTAATTATAAATAGTTATAAATATTAAACAGCGTCTCTTTAAACCAACGAACTAACAACTCTTCTCTCTAGAATACGTATCGCCAACATCTCCGTTTGTTTGTAAACAAATAGTAGGTATATTCAGGCCTGAACAATAACAATTACCAGTAACTGTTATTGTTGTCTCTGTTAGAACAAAGCTGTGCGAGTAAGGCAGACAAATGTATATGTTGGCTACGTTTTTGTCAGTTTTTACAAATGAAAGCCCTATTCTAGAGAGAAGATTTATTAGTTCGTTGCTTTAAACTCGTGTACGAGTGGTTTAATAACTGCCACGTGTATCCAATGTAGATACATAATGCATGCTTATTTGTACACGTGGCAGTTAACGTGAAAACTAATCTATGATCATGTATAATTTATTATTAGTTTGAGGTACAGATGATATGCTAGATATTGTTAATTTAATATTTTAAAGGTAATAGAAAAATATAAAGAAGTTTTATATATAAAATAAAGAAAAAGTTTGTAGAATAACGCAAAATTATTTAAAGCTAGTCAATGTGTTATAAAAATATTTTAAAATGTTTTTGAGTTAGCAGTCATTATAGTATAAAGACTGATTATTTTTAAGTATTGGATGGTAGAAAAAATGAGGCTGCGAGTTATTGGAAGTTATAATTATTTAGTTATCTTATTACCCAGCTTATTACCTTTAAAATTAAAAAATATATGTTATACTATGGAAGTCTCTATTATTAAACATTAAGATCTCCCCTAAAGTATTATTTTGTTTTAATTTTGGAAATACTAAAAAATTCTAATACTTGATCAAAATTTCTTGTTGAAATGGCTAACATGGGGATTGTCATGATTGGTGCTAGAAGCTTCAAATTTACCAAATATTTTGCAACCATACTAGACGTTTCATAAATTATGGAATGTCTATTTTTTGATAAACTAGTATTCCGTATAACTATTAATAGAACACTAATATTTTCTTAAATAAAATAGGACAAATGTTTCTCAACTAGTTTATAGTTTGTCTCTGTGTGTATGTTTATTTATTTTATAAAATATGATATTTTTATTTAAATTATTTTTAGAGTATGTTTGTAAAATATTTGTAAGATAAATTAATTTGTGTTCTGTATAAAATTCCTATTCTGGTGTTTCTGTGATAAATTATGTTATTTTATAATTTAAGATTTTTTCTCATAATTTTTTAACTATTTATTAAAGGTTGGTTTATTCAACAATTAACACTAAACTAATTGATGGTTTACCCAGTCATTAACATTAACTAACTAAGAATTTTACCAATGCAATGTCAGAATTATTTGACACATTTCATTTCAATGGTTAATTTCTTAAAGGGTCTTTCTACCTTCAAATTTTAAAAATATTTTGTTTTTAAACATTTTTTTTATATAAAAAGAAAAAAGATATCATTGTGAAATTTTGTAGGTATGTTTATTTATTTTTAACCCTTAATTTGGTAATGTGTAGTATATGATACATGAATTTTAAGATAACAAAAATAGATATTTACAGTACAAGTGAGGTAAGTAGGATATTATTCACGAAAAAATAGTTGACTGATGAGTCTCCTGGTCCGAGTGGGAAATTTTTGAGTGAATAATGTTACTTACCCCACGTGTGCTTTACAACATTTTATCCAATACCTCTTAAAAACACTTCTTCTTCTTCTTTCCTATTTGTTATTGGCGTTGTATATACGTTTCCGCCAATTTCACCCGCGGGATTTGACTTCACTACCGCACAAATTACTTGTAACTTTGGTTTTATTTTTTTATTATTTTTCACTAATTTTTACTTTTATTTTGGCAGAGGGGTACCTTAAACACTTATCAATCAAATTTACAAATGACATTTCCACTAAATTTACTTGACATTTCAATATAATGTCACTTTTCGGTGATTAGAAATTTCATTACACAACTTGTTTACAGGATGATTAAAACGTCATTTTCATTGATTAAAATGTCAAGTGTAAACTAACATTAATACTAGGTATTGGATAAAAATAATTTGGCAAAAAAAAATTTATTTGGCAATGTCATGATACAAGTCAGTATTAGGCCACGTGACTTTTTTTTAAATATTTTTTTTCATAAATGTTTTACATTGATGTATCTAAATTTACCCTTAAAAGATTTTTTATATACTTCATCCCAAAGAGTGTTTGCCAAATTAAGGGTTTAAGGAATACAATTTTTTTTTTTTTTGATTTTTAGAGTGTAATTTTTTTTTTTTTTAACATCAAAAAACGGTGGTCGCCATGATTCCGGTCGTTTGGATCGACTGAAAAAAAAAACGGGATATTATTCAGTATTGAAGTTGCTATAGCCCTATCTAGAAGATTTTTTTTTGCCAAAAAATAACGAAATGGCGGATGTTTTTTAAAAAAAATTATATAATTTTCAAGAAACATCTGCCATTTTGTTATTTTTTTGGCCAAAAATTTTTCTTCTATAGATAGGGCTATAGAATTCAAACGGCCGAAATCATGGCGACAACCGTTTTTTGATGTTTTTTTCAAAACAAATTTATGACAAAAAATGGCATTTTAAAAATTAAAAAAAAAATGTATTCTTTAAATATAAATAAACTTAACAACAAAATTTTACAATATCTTTTTTCTCTCTATATAAAAAAAATAAAATTTAAAGGTAGAGACCCCTTAAATTAGTTTAGGGTTAATGATTGGGTAAATCAACCTTAATCAACCAATAAAATTAAACGTGACAAAAATCTGGCGGTTTATTGGTCAAATTCTTAGTTTATTGTTAATTATTGGTTAAACCACCTTAAATGTGAAAATTTAACTTGGGAATACCCTAAATATAGGACGTATAATTAATTAGGTATTTTTATTTTTATCACCAAATCCAAAATCCTCATTTTCCAATTTACAGTAATACTGAGTGAATAATATTAAGGATACTAGATCAGTGGCGCAGCCAGGAAACTGAACTACTATAGTTTACGGATTAGTGTCCTTGGATAATATCCAATGGATATTCCTCTCGTGCTATGTACAACTTGTTATCCAACATTAAATGAAAATTTTTCTTAAAAAACTCAAGTGAGATTCTTTGAAATAGTGTCCGCAAAAAAGTTTTTAGCCTCTTTTTCAAACATATGTAACCGATTGGAATTGATAAAATATAACGTATAAGTGCTCAAAATTTTTGTTTGGTCAAGGGGTTAAAAATTCAAAATATTTAAAAAACACATTTTTCTGTAATATAAAACATAAAAAAACACGTAAACGGGTATCACCTTTGCATTTGATGAAAATCCACCCGCACGGAGAGGGTTAAACTACCCCCCAAGCCCCAAAAAAAGTAGTAAATCATAATGTATCTCAAGAAAAATGAGTCAGTTATGTTTAATAAAATGTGGGAAAGTTTGGTATAAAATTCAATTCAAGTACCCCTAGTTAACCCTTTGTTTAATGGGATGTTTAGCTTCTAGAACAATAAATCTTACTTTTTGCACAAGTTCATGACCAGATAAAAATTGTGAGCATGTATAAGTTACATTTTATCAATTCCAATCGAAGTTACAGATGTTTGAAAAAGAGGCTAATATTGCGGTCACAATTTTTGTTAACACGATAACTCAAGAACGAATAATCCGATCGACTCGGTGTCGGACTGGGCAGCCCAAGGCTAATGAGATTTACAACCTAGGGGCCCCCTTTGAAAAATGTTGATTGACTAAAAAATAGAGATTTTTCTCACTATCTCACCTGTCCAGTCCGACACTGATTCGACTTGAAATTCTCAGGAAAAATCAAGTTTTATGAGGGGAAGATCTATATTGTTTTTGAAAGTAATCTCCCCAAAAACAAAAGTTATGGGGGGTTTAACTATTAAAACAATCGAAAAAAGCTGAAAGAAAATTTCGATTAACGTAACTTTTTGAGAAAAAAAATACTTATATTTTAAGGATCAATTCTACGAATTTTTAAAGTAATCCCCCTAAAAACAAGAAAGTTCTGGAGAGTCAAACCTTTTAAAAAAATGAAAAACTATGATTTTTAATTATTTTTTTTTACTAATTTTTTTGTTTTTCGCAAAAAGAAAATAAAAAAAATTGAAAAATTTTAGAATTTTTTTTAAGTGTTCAAAAAAAATGATTTTAATTTTCTTAAAAAAAAACGTTTTACCTAACACTAAATGATGAAAATTTTTCTCAAAAAAAAAACTCAATGCGCAGTGAGATTCTTGGAAATAAATTTGTTTCATGAAAAAATAAACTTTGTTTTGTCCGTCCGTCCGATGTCACGACTTCTGTTAACACGATAACTCAAGAACGAATAATCCGATCGACTCGGTGTCGGACTGGGCAGCCCAAGCTAATGAGATTTGCAACCTAGGGCACGGTGCGGTGGTGCGACAGTTTAAATCAACTTCAAATTACCCCATTTATGTTTCTATACATTTTTTTTATTAAACAAAAACCCCGTATGTTGGACACTTACCTTGTATATGACTTTTCACTAAATATTTACTCAAATTATTATTAGTTTTTTGTTTCGTTTTGTTTAATATACGTGAACTGCAAAATATTCGTCATAAAAAAATTAAATTTATAATAAAAAAACCCTTATACTGGGTGACACAAGAAGTATTGCCTACGAATTATCTCCGTAACTATAAAAGATAACTTTTTGAAATTTACAGAACTTGTATGAACCGTAAATACCCCCATTTTAGCATGGTCATTATAAAAATATCACTTCCGGTCTAAGCGGAAGTGATACCAACTTTGATTTTTAAACGGAACCCTTTACATTTACTTACATATTTAGATTCGTATTTAAATTCTATTTTCATTCTCAATATTGGTGTTAAATATGGCGCCACAGGAAACATTTTACATAAAAACAACATGGCGGTCCTATGACTTCCATATTGGAATATTTCTGAAACTTTTCATTTCAAATCTTTTAATAGTAGGCTAAAAATTTACTGTTTATCTGAAACTGATTGTCTTGTTTTTTTTTTTTTGAAAATGGCGTTATGTTAATTTTTTTTAATCATCAACTTTAACGCCATTTTGTGCTAATTTTTTAAATGAATCGACCTATTATTGATTTCACTAGTTCAAAAACTCAGGTATACTCAAGAAAAACGTAGAAATACTCTAATAGCGTTGGCAATTTTCGGGGAAAATGTCCATATTCCCTTGGGATTTAATAAGCTCCCAACGGAATATGGCCATTTTCCCAAACAATTTCCAACCCTATTAGGGTTTTGTACTTTTTTCTTGTAGAGTATACCTGACTTTTTAATTTAGCGAAATCAAAAAAGGTCGTTTCCTTTAAAAAATTTAGCACAAAATGGCGTTTAAGTTGATGATTTGAAAAAAAAAAACTTCAAAATAGCGCCATATCCATAAAAACAAAAGGAAATCAGTTTCAGATCAACAGTAAATTTTTAGCCTACTATTAAAAGATTTAAAATGTTAAGTTTCAGAAATATTCCAATATGGACGTCATCGGACCGCCATGTTGTGTTTATGAAAAATGGATCCTGTGGCGCCATCTTTAATGCAAATATCGACTTGATATGTTAATAAAAAGATAATTTAAATACGCATCTATAAATGTAAGCAAATATATAGGGTTCCATTTAAAAATCAAAAGTTGGTATCACTTCCGCTAAGACAGGAAATGATTTTTTTATAATGACCATGATAAAATGGGGGTATTTACGGTTCATACAAGCTCTGTAAATTTCAAAAAGTTATCTGTTATCTTTTATAGTTACGGAGATAAAAAGTGGGGGGTGAGATTTTTCTCACTATCTTACATGTCCAGTCCGACACTGGATCGAGTTGAAATTCTCAGGAAAAATCAAGTTTTATGAGGGAATCCCTATTGTTTTTGAAAGAAATCCCCCAAAAACAAAAAAAGTTCCAACTTTTAAAACAATAAAAAAAAAGCTGAAGGAAAATTCCGATTAACGTAACATTTTGAGAAAAAAATACTATTATTATAATGATCAATTCTACGAATTTTGAAAGTACTCCCCCTAAAAACAAGAAAGTTCTGGAGGGTTAAACTTTCTTAAAAAATGAAAAAACTCATTTTTTTAATCCTTTTTTTTTATTTGTCGTTTTCCGAAAAATTTTTTTTTTTTAAATAGAAGTTTTAAAAAAATTGAAAACTGAAAAAATTTTTTTTTTCATTTAAAAAAAATCGAGGGGTAAACCACTGACAAAATTTTGTACACCTTTAGGAGGCAGTCTTCAAAGATTTCCTCCAGGTTTCCTCCAATTTGTATTTTTTTCCTTAAAAAAAATAAATTTTTTCGTTTTACTTTCCCCAAGGTAAGTCTTGCGTTAGTAAAAGAAATTCGAAAATTTTATTTTGCTTTTTTTTACGTTTCTGGAGGTTTTATATCCAAAAAATATGATTTCCGTAAAAAAAATTCTGTCTGTCGGTCGGTCTGTGTGTCCAAGAAATTTGTGACCACAACAACTCAAGAACGCTTCGGGCTAAAGACTTTTTGGACCACAAGTTCATTATCCAAAGTTCTAGGCTGGGATTGTTTTTCGTAAAAATCGGGTTGGGGTAAAATGGGGTAAAAACATTTTTTTTCAAAAACACATTTCTTTATTTATTTTTCGTTTTACGAAAAAATAAACTATTTTTGAAAAAAAGTCCATATAGACTATTTTTGAAAAAAAAATTTTTTCTTTGAAAAAAAATATTGAATTTTTTTTGAAAAACTAAATTTTTTTTTCTTTTGAAATTTTTATTTTTTGTTTTTGGTTTTAATGAACCTAGGGCTATAGGCGAAAGTATTATTTTGTTGGGAGCAGTATTTTTGTGTACCTTTTTATTTTTTTACAATTGTTTTTCGTTTTTCGCAAAAAGAAAACTAAAAAAAAATTGAAATTTTTTTAAATTTTTTATTTAAAAAAAAAATCCCAGTATTTGGGAAAATGCAATATACCATTTACTGTGAATAGTATACGGGGTGTCCGTTTTTCGAGCTCAAGCATGAGTATCTCGCTAGGTTTGGTAAGACTTGATCATCATCGTAATCAGAAAAAAAACTGCATTCAAAAATGTAAAAATTGTAAATTGCGCCCATAAGAAAAAACGAAGATAAGTGTTGTAGCTCTTGAATCTGAAATGCCATTGAAGATATGATAACAGATTTAGATTCCTTGCAAAAAAGTACCTTAACAATGTTTCAGTTAAAAACGTCTAGCTTTGTCGGTTTTCGATTAAAAAAATAAAAACGAAACTCCGGATTTAATTTTTTTTGCAATAAAAACAAAAAATGATAGGTCCAATTTTCATTCAGATTATTGATCAGCATAAAAATGCGTAACTTTTTCTTAATTTACCCGATCTTGTAATCTTATAATAACCGAGATACCCATGCTAGAGCTCGAAAAACGGACACCCTCTATAATGGAGTGAGTAGCATTGCATATCTTCACGGCTTGTTTTTAAATACATAGATCTAAATTATATTTTTAATATCTCGTATTTCTTGCACTTTTTCACAAAAATGAACCGAACGATTTTTTTTTATTTTTGGTTTTAAATTGGTTGTTTTCACATAAACAAAAAGCTCATGGAAAAAAATCGGAGTTGGCAAAAAAAACGTGTATATGGTGCCATTACAAACATCTGTTGGATAAAATATCCAAAATATATTTTGAAGGTAATAAAAGTAAAATGACAGTGAAGTCGGATTTTTTATAAAAAGACAATTTTTTATATTATTCATATATTGTAATTGTTGTTTTTTTTTCATTGTTGTATCTATAAACAGAGATGCCCACTTTTCGGATCACTTTATTGGGTTCACAATCACTTTTCAGTACTCTCTTATTTAAAAAAGGGCACTTCACTCTAACATATTAGGCACAATATAAAAAAGGCAGTGAAAACCATCCTGCTACATACAAACATACATACTATTTGTTTTTTTTTTTGTAAAGCAAATTGAAAAAATACGTAAAATTTTCTTTAAAACGGTGTATCACACCCTAAATTTGATGCCTAGCATGCCAAAATATTTTAATTTAAAAATGTATCCATAAAACAATGTCGTCAGTTTTTTTTTTTTTTTCGACGTCACAACTGAATATTTGAATTTAAATGTTTCAGCTTATAGAGCATTAAATTTAAAGCGTGAGACACCATTTTAAAATAAGTTTATTGTATTTTTTTCTTTATAGGACTCGACAGAAATGACTTAAAGCCTTTATTTGACATATTTTTCAACCTATAATTGTAAACTTACAAACATATACAACATATAAAATTGTTAATTTATTAATATGTTTACAATTATAACAAAGGCGTAAAAGTAGCATATCTCTCTGTAAGTTTTGAAACATTGTATCTACAAAAAAAATATTTTTGGTTTCTTTTACTAATTGACTGGTAACTGATACAAACTCCAATTTATTACTCGACTATAGCGTAACTTATAAACTAAGTTGAGTAGTTAATTTGGAGTTTGTATATGTTACCAGTCATTATGTACAGAGGTACAAGGAACCGAAAATATTTTTTTGCAAATACGATGTTTCGGAATTTACAGGGCGATATCAAATTTTTATACATATTTTAAATTATAATAAATACAGGTTGTCCCAAAACTTGCGTGTCCAATTTGTGTGTACATTGAATATAAAACTGTATGTACAAATTATTCATTCGTTTTGTATACACTTCAGTATAGAATTTGTATTCTCTTGTGGCCATAATGACTTACTCTCTTAATTGAGCAAAAGGTGTGCAGATTCATTCCGCGCCAACTGCTACCACAGAATAAAAAATTAAATATTATATATTTGTTTATATATTGGGTAAGGTTATTGTTTAAAATTAATCCAGCATTTCCAAAACTCTTGTGGTGAAATACCAAGTCCAAAAAAACTTGTAAAATACCCAAAATTTAAAGTTTAGGTCCCCTAAACAAACCCCAAATGAACCACGATCAACTGATTTTTTTTGTAGTATACTGCCCTACAGAAGAATAATTTAACATATAGGTAGTTTTCCCAAATTCAGTTTGAAATTTGGTGAAAGCCCTCAGGTAAAATTTTTTGGTAATGTATGTAATAACTATATAATTTCTGAAAATCATATTTATTTATTTGTTCATTATACCATATGCTTATTAGAAAGTAAATCTTTCACATAATTAAACAATAAAAAATAAAATCAGATTAGCAGATTTTCATTATCATTTACTTCACTCCATAAGAGTACCCTGCTGAAAATAACGGGTCTGGGCGGGTATAAATGGTGCATAAACCGGACTTGAGCGGATGAAATTCACCCGCTCAAGTCCGGTCTATGCAACATTTATACCCGCGCAGAACCGTCATTTTCAATAGGGTACTTTCAAATTTTGTAACATACGAAACGTGCACATAAGCTTATTGTTATTGCTTAATGGATTATTTAATTTATAAGTAAACTAAAAGATGTAAACTAAAAGTGCCTGTAAGGATTATAACCTGATATACAAAGAACGAGTATTTTTCTGAGGCCTAAATTAAGGTCTACGAATGTTACGTACGTAACGACGGAATGACCCTGCAGGGGATACGAAATCTACTTCCAAGTGTATACAAAATCCATGAATTACCTGTATGTCACAAAGCGCCTTCTTACTTCTACTCGTGTGCAATATCATTAGCCACGCCCCAAAAGTGGGAGGAGCTATACGAGTTCTCGGGAAACTTAAGGGTTTTTATTGATTTTTTTCAGGTATATAATCACAACTTTATTCGAACGATCTATAAAATATCAAATAGTATACGTTGGGATGCGTTTGTGAAAAATGTTTTATTGCAAAAATCGGAAAATTGTGGAAACAATGCCCCGAAACGCTTTTTTTTTGCGGTGACCACGATTTCTTGAAAACACCTAAAAAATTCAGATTGAATCTCACAATTATCCACAATTTTCCGAATTTTCCAATAAAAATATTTTAACAAACACATGAAAACATATACTATTTGATATTTTGTAGGTCGTTTGAATAAAGTTGATTACATACCTGAAAAAAATCAATAAAAACACTTAATTTTCCAGAGCCACAAGCTATATAACCCCACAACGTATTTAGTTATAGTTATTATAGTATAACTAATATTTTACATTAAAAATTAGGTACGCTGTTTTGCGACACGATGTATCTTACTTTTTTAGTTATTTTTGTCAAATTTAAAGTAAATATAAAAATCAGTTACAAAATATAAATGCAAAAAAGTATTTTTTTTTTAATTTCTCAAAACATGGAACAAAACGAGGAACATTTGAAATATTTATATTTATGGCTTAGTTCTAAAAGGCAGTATCTCACGACAGCATTTTCAAATTTTTACTTTTTAAGTACACAACCCATCAGAATACGATTTCACCCAAAAGTTTGAGGCAAAAAAATGAAATAAAAAATATCATTTACAGTATTAATAAATTTGAGCCATTTCGCCTCAATGACTATTTATATCAATAAAAAATCTAAAACAGAAAATAAAATTAAAATGTTCTTATCAGGCGCACCTATTTCTAGATGCGCTGGTTAACGATTTATCAAGAATTTTATTAAAAATTCTTTATTTAGGCAAAAGTTTTAAACTTTGGTAAGGTATTGACTAATAATATTTTTTAGGTAAAGAAGATATAGCAGATAAGTATTATTTTAAACGCAATACCTTACCAGCGCATCTAGAAATAGGTGCGCCTGATAAGAACATTTTAATTTAATTTCTGTTTTAGATTTTTTATTGATATAAATAGTCATTGAGCCGAAATGATATACGCCTCAAATAAATTATAGATTCTATTTAAAAAATATCATATCATAGTACCTTTTAGAACTTTAGCTAGTTATACCACACGGTACAACTTACTTAATTGTATAAATAAAAACGATATTAAATTTAATAGGCCATTTAGGTATAATTCCCCATTCATAGACTAATTTATTAATAAAATCATGTTTACAGGTTTTACCTATATTTAAATTTTGATTATTAAAATAACTTTCTAATCAATTAAATTAGTGATACAAAATTACCAATGAGCATTTTAGTTAATTTTCATAATTTCAAATAAATTCTCTAAAAATTTAATAAAAGTAGCACCTATGTGAAAAAATATAGAAACATTTTACATACATTTTTTATCATACAATATAATATCTATTATATTCATATTTACAAAACATTTAATATAAACTACAAGAATATAAATAAGGTTTTATATACATACATGAGCTGTATATTGTTTAAAGAAAATGTATTACTGTAAAAACAAGATTTCAGTAATACAATATTTGAGATAAGAGATGATAAGTAATAAAAAAACTTTTTCTTATGCTTTATAATGTGCTCAACAGAATATTTTTTCATACATCGTGAAAAAATATCGATAATTCAACATGCACTTGGGATATCTCTGCATTAGGTTATTGCAAAAACATATTTTTTGAAATTTTTCATATGCACCCCTCCCATGCTCTTTGAATTGAAAAAGTATACTTGTACACCAAATTTCAGGTTACTTGGATATTTTTTGACCCACGCACAAATCACTTATAATAATGAGGTAGTTGTATTGTTTCATTTCTTACATTTTCACAGTTTTTTTTTTTTAATAATTTTTTTTTATATTTTGAAGTTGCGTTATTTGGGAAAATGCAATATACCATCCACTGTGAATAGTATATAATGGAATACGCAGCATTACATATCTTCACGGCTTGTTTTGTCTTTAAGACTTTAACAATGTAAGAAATTAAACAATACAAATACCTCATTATTATAACTAAGTTAGGCGGGGGTCAAAAAATGTTCAAGTAACCTGAAATTTGGCATGCAAGCATAATTTTTCAATTGAAACAACATAGGAGGGATGCGTGTAAAAAATTAGAAAAATGTGTTTTTTCTTGCAATTATGCATGCATAAATAAAATAAAAGATAACTTTTGAAATGCACAATATAATTTATAATAAAAATAAAGATCCAAAGTTTCTGTACTGTTTTTTTTTCCTAAAATGGAGGATATTGGATATTTATTTTTGGCATATTAAATAAAATTAAACAAAATTTACCTATATATTAAAAGATGAAAATGACCCTTAAGTTAGGTTAGTTCAATAAGAACTGACGCTCCGAATTTTTGAAACCATAGTATATTCAACTTCAATATGCAGTAGAAGTAAATAAAACAATCGCGCACGTGGCAGCTGGCGCGTGGTTTCATTGGTTAAAACACTCGAATATTGCGAGAGTAGGCATGTAGAAAATTAAACAGGTCAGTACGTGAGCACTTGCGATGAAGCGTGCAATGCATTGCAATGGACCGTTATATATAAATATATTGTTTTGAGTCCTACCCCGTCACTAAATCCGTCGTTGTCACGTGCATTTGTTTACACTTACTGCATTTTGAAGTTGAATATACTATAACCTATAAAGATCTTTCAGCATCTCTTAAAAAAAACAAATGTATGTAAAGAATATAGCATAGGATGGTTTTACAGCCTTTTAAAAAATGCTAAACTATTCAATCAAATTAACAAAGAGATATATAGGGCATTCCTTTATTTCTACAATCCGATTCATCTGAATTTTTTGTACAAAATCCACAGGCCGTTCCCGCCGAATTTTTGCACAAAATCTAGGATCTGATTCAGCTGAAATTTTGCACAAAACCTTCGATCCGAATCAACTGAAATTTTGCACAAAACTTGCGATCCAAATGAGCTGAAATTTTTCAGGATTCACAAATAGGAACGAAAGTCGAATTTCAAAAATAATGGACCACCCTAAAACACTACATAGTGCACATAAAAAGTCCATAGTCAGATTACATAGAAAATTGAAAAACATTAGTAAAAACTGTAACAAATACATTTTGTTGTACATTCAGTGTTCATAAAACTAATATTATAAATTTGTTATAGTTCGTTCACTTTTTTTTTCACAAAAAATTGATTCTACACCTTTTTTGAAATAGTTCGTTAATTTTAACACAAAATATGTGTTATTAATAATTCTACAATGTTGTTTACAAGTCCCTTTTCACTAAAAACTCTGTCCATATCACCACTGAGATTATTTAAAAATAATATTTGGGAATCACTCTTATATAACATAAAAAATTTCAGTCTCAAAGAATTTTAATTTTTTAAAAAATATATGAACTTTATTTTTTTTATTGCTACAATAACTAAAAGTTAAATCCTATAAAGATAAAAACTAACGAAGGGGGCGTTATTTTCCGTTCTGTTAGTTTATTTTTATTTTGGTACAACTTTTTGGCAATAGAAATTGATACTTTTTGGTTTTGAACTCACAAAAAAACAACCATCATAATATTTAATTAAGGGGACTTTTCATATCATAATTGGAAAAAAATAAACTTTCTATTTTTTTGTGCAAAGAATATTGTATTTATTGAACTGATTACTTTTGGACATATTTATAAAATATATTAAGAATATAATTTTTTGCGTTTTTAATACATCTTGACCACTTCAAAGAGCGTCTTCCAAAATACACTTATAAATGGCTCCAGTTTTTGGGCTTCCTGTAACACATAGAGTAAAAATTCCAACGGGATTCTATTAGGGACACTAGATCTAGGTCTTAAATTAGCAAGGCGACAGACAGACAGACCTAGATCTAGTGTCCCTAGATTCTATTCATAAGACTGAATACTAGTAACTAAACCTAAAAAATATTGTTTTTAATATTTTATAAACATTTTTCTGAAAAATTAAATGGCGTTTTTTTTTCAAATTGTTTATAAAATGATAAAAATATTAAAAATAAGTTACTAGTATTTAGTCTTATGAATAGAACCCCGTTGGACTTTTTACTCTATCTGTTACAGGAAGCTCAAAAACAGAGCCTTTTAAAAAGTGTCTTTTGGAAGACGCCCTCTGAAGTTATCAATATGCAATAAAAATGCAATAAAAATATATTGTTAATATATTTTATAAATATGTCCAAAAGAAATCAGTTTATATATTATATATAAATACAATATTCTTTTCACAAAAAAAAATAAATAAAAATTTTATTTTTTTCCAATTATGATACGAAAAGTCCCCTTAAGAAATTATACACCAATAAAAATCGTATAAAAGTGAATTTTTCATTCTAATTTTTAACAATGTATAATCATCATTTTTGTAAAGATAATTTTTAATCGATTCTATTTAAAAAGGGTAACAATTTAAAGCCAAAAACATAGAAAAAATATTTAAAAAACTAAATGAATTAAATAAAAATAACGTCCCTAAATTGAATAAGAAAAATACTAAAATTATTATTCTTTGAAATTGAAACTATTCATTTTATACAAAAACGATCCCTGTATTTAGTCCAAGAAAATTAACACTTTATTTTAAAAACTTTAAAAATTCTGTCTATTTTTTATATTACAATTTTTTAAAAAAGTCATTGTCCACCATTCCAGAATAAAAAATTAACACTGCACTATTATATTTTTTTCGTTATGTTTTTTTGTTTTTGCTTGAACAGGGTGATGCAGAAATAGGTTACAAAATTTTAAGGGTGATTCTACAAAAAAATATATAAAAGTTAATTTTCCCTATTTTTAATATTTTTGAAGTAGAATAATTCATCAAATATTTTGAACCCTAATTCTGAATCACCTTGTATTTTCTTGATTTGAGCCGATCCGATAAAGTAGGCTACTATCTAAAGTCTGTTATTTTTTACAACTATATTAATATATAATCCATATACCTTTTTTTAGAAGAGTTTAGAAGATATTTTCTTTTAACCCCACGCTTCGTAAAAAACTGAGTCCATCCCTTATAACAAATATAACTTTAAACAATAAATTTTACAAGTAATAAGGAAAAAATGTTTTTTACAGTAAATTTTACAATAAGAAAAAAAATGTTTTTTTCAATAACTGCTATTTTTTAAAGCCCCGCCAAAAGAAGCCATTTTTAAGTATGTTTAATTTTTTTTTAATATAGGGAGATTAGTTTATTAATTTTATGTCGTAATCTGGACAATTATTGAAAAGAAAAGGCAATAAATAGAATAGAATATTATGTTTTAAATATATTAAGCAACTGGTTTTAAAATTAGAAGAAAAAAGATTGAGTTTGTCAGTGACAGTAACCCAAAACCAAATGATGCTACAAAACGATTATTTAGAAAAACAAATAATGCTGTTAACGGTTACTTAGAAGACTTACTAAGATTTTTTTTAATATATCCTTTAAGTGAACAAGTAATTTATACATAGTAAAAAATATCAGTTAAAAAAACTTTTTTCCTGTAAATGTGATATTATTAAGTATTTAATTCGTTTACTGTCGAAAACTAACATTGTTTAGGTTGGACTCTGTGTAAAATTAACTGATAATTTTATTATTTTTAGACCATTTTTTAATAGCAACACCGCGGAACAGTTATTTGCGCCAAGAACGAAACAATTTGAAATTAAAAAAAAAAATTGGAGCGAGACCGGTTATATGAAAATTAAGCAATAGCAAGGTATTTTTAACACAGAAACTTTAAAAATGATTGAAACTATGATCTTTTGTAGAATTTGCATTCGCTTTTTTTCAATGCACATACAAAATTTAATTTTTAAGTTGTATTTATGTAGATTATTTTAAAGTTGAACTCAAAATCTGAAGTTTAATTTGAAAATCGTCAACTTCAAACTGCCATTATGACAGGATAAAAAAGGGCATATTTGGGCCGTTTTATCGATACTACTTTTCATACAGGATAAAAAAATTGAAATATTTAATGGCAAATAGGAAAGTTTCAGTGAAAATCAAACTTTGGGAGTACTGAAAATACTGCTTTCACATAGTTTTATTGCAAAATGTATAGTGCAAAACAATCTGTGCAAATTGAGGTTCATAAATTGTGGCTTAACCTCAAAAAAGGAAAAACCGTTGTTGAAGATACGGAAAGAGAAATCAAAAATTTCCAACAAGCCGCTCGAAAAACAAGGCAACATTGTTTTATTATTTTACATCAAGAACAGCGTCTACAAGCAAAACTTCAGCAGTTACTGCTCCTCTGCCACAACGGGGGAGAGGGCAATACTTTGTGACTATGTGTGACATGGGGTCAAAAATCACCTAAAAAAGTGTGACGTATTTTATGGACGACCCATAACAGGAACAAGAAAAAACGGCCAATAGGACTTATCCTTCAATATACTAAAAAAGTATATTAATGTTTAAGAGTTTCTGTGTTAAAACATTTAAAAACTGATATCTACTGAAAAGAACTAAAAGTGGCATACTAAATTCAAAGTACGGATTTTAAAATTTATCTGACACGGATTTTTTTGTCTATTTGAATCATAACAAGCTTAACAGAATAACACTACAGAAAACAGCGGCCGTATAACAAATATGTGTTTCTTAATATATTTTTTTTAATTTTCAATATCGGTTTTTTAACGTTAGTTTCGCCCTCCTCGGCCCCCTCTGCTCCTATTGCTGTCGCCTCGTTCCTGAAATAGAATAAAAATATCACTCATTAAATACTGATACAAAAACATAACAACGTAAAAAAGACTGCAAATATACTATAAATAAAGGGTTTTGACGTTTAGTAATAAACTTAAAATTTATTACTAAATTTTTTTTAGTGTTGTACCATTGCCGCCAATAAATTCAGCTACACCCAAAAATGATACATATTAAAACCAACTTTAAAATTTTACAGACATCTGTAATACTTAACTTAAATTTTAAATTTTGACAAGAAATGTCAAATTGTCAAATTAATTATTTGACATTTTTTTTTAATAATGCCAAGCGAATTAAAACAGGCAATTCTAACAGTAAGACTAAATGATGGTTTTAGTATAAGAGCGATTGATAATTATAATTATTTATTTATGAATTGGATATTTCAACGAATAAGGTTTGCCGCGCGAAAAAGAGAATAGAAGAACGAGGTGTAATAAATCGGAAAGAAGGTTCGGGCCGTCCAAAATGTTCCACTCACAGACCAGCTTCCACCAACATTTATTTATTTTATGTATTTATTTATTTATTGTAGAAAAATATACAAATTAAAATACCTTTGTTTTGTTTTGTTTTGTTATAATGAATAATAAAACAAAATTTAGTATAAAAATCCTACATTTTAACTTGAAAGTTTTTGCACTGCACTGCAGTTAATTAATAAACATTAACACAAAGCACAATTTTTTATCTTTACATTATTATGAATTTCTTAGAGCACTGTAAGTTTGATTTGGCCATTCTTTAAAACTTAAACTAACCTCAGGACTATCGTTACTATTTATATTTGTATATTGATAATAATAAAATATAGTTATTTCAGAATGACAGCATGTCTAACCCTACTCTTTAAAAATGACAGATAACTCATATGTCACGATCTACGCAACTATAATTTTAAATATTGGGTATTCCGCAAGGATCTTTGCAACACTAAAAATTTAAGACCAATTTAAAATTATTGAAAAATTAGTAACGGGTGTTTGTTAATAAAAAATTATAGAAATTTTAGTATGTGTTTAATCTTCTCTTATTTTCTTAAAATTAACAACAATTTTATTTTATATTATTGAATTTTTTTTATTTTGTTGTCGCGAAGCATGTCTGTAGTGTGTATTAATTTGCGAACAAGCCACCAGATATGGGTCAGCGCACCGGCTTCAGTCAGTATTAAGCATTCAATCGACCCACTTACGGTGCGTTTTCGCGTGTATTGTACACTCGCACGAAAATCACACCATCAAAGCTATGAACTTTCTATGAATAAATGTATAGTCAAACTGCTCTCCCAAAATGCTATCGCGCGCTCACTATAATAAAGGTGTATCTACAGCATACCAGAGAAGAAATACTAGATCTAGTCAGAAGAGCTTCAAAGGAATAAGGTACCTAATAAATCTTTATCTAGCGCTGGTACTTAATTAGTTTTTTTTCGCATTTAACGCCCAGTTTTACAGTATGAAATTGTGTAAAAGCTTAATTACTAATTACTATGTTGTTCCAATGCATTTTTTACTGGTGATGTTAAGTTTTACTTACTTTATGATGTCCACCATCCCTATTATGATGATGATCATTGTTCCTATGTCCGCCAGAACGATGGTTCTCCCTGTCTCCGTCTCCCCTATGCTCCTTGTCTCCTCGGTCTCCCCTATGATCCCTGTGTTCGTGGTTTCTTCCTCCTCCGCCACCCCTGTGTTCCCTGTGTTCGCCGCGTTCCCTGTTGTGGTCTCGACCGCCTTGCGGGGGGCCCCCATGAGGACCTCCTCCTCCTCCGTGCGGCCCTCCTCCGTGTGGCCCTCCTCCGTGTGGCCCTCCTCCATGTGGACCACCTCCATGTGGACCTAGTGCATTAAACATATGAAACAATTTGAAGAAAACTAGAGAAAACCTAAACAAAATCCTTATTAAAATGAAAATAAAGCCTGAAAGCGAAGTTTCCTGATTTTTGAACATTTTTAATATTTTCCCTGACTTTTGGGCAAAAAGTGGAAAATTTGCAGGTCTTCCTTTTTACTAAATTGACTGATTTTCCTGATCCGTAGTAACCCTGAAATAATTCGCCAGTGGACAGGATTAAGTCTAAATATCAGCCATTCTTCATGTAACTGACGTTACATTTTGACACTTGAAACACAAATATATCTCAATCTAAAACTATATTAAAATGTTTTTTTAACGTATATTATTGCAATAGGAACTACTTTCCTCATGTCAAGTATCATTGTAAAGCTAATGATAGTTTTCTTGCTACAGTAACATTAATGAGTGTATCTGACGTATGGTGAGGAATTTTTCAAATCTAGCAGGACATAAATAGCAAAACCAACTTTTAAATAAACGGATTAAAGTATTACTACCTGAAAATAAACTGTTTGAAGTTTCACAAAATGGCTGAGAAAAATCTATGGATATTACATGTTTATATTTTTATAGAGCTTAAAGTCGGCGTATAAGCAAGTAAAAAAAATCCGTTTTTGTTGGCTGCATTGAGTGGTAGAGTACGGATGTACGAAAAGTATAAATTATTAAGATCAACGTATGTACTTTAAATCGCTGGCTTTATTTTTTATTTAACGAAATTATTTTTACTTTGATATTAACTTTTATTTTACTTGACAAATTTATCAAAATTTTTATTTTGTTTGATCTACAATTTGATTCATGTTGATTCCGGTACTCTTGGATAGTTTATTTACAACTCTATTAAACCAATCTAAATTTTATATTATTTTTACACGCTTATATTATGTATATGTGTGTGGTCGAGCAAAAACGTATATAAGCGTCAAAATGTAGATTTTAATGTTGTTTTCAAATCAGCCCAAAATCGGTATCGGGGGCACAGGTGTCTTCAGGCAAGCATAGGTTTGACAAAAATGTCACCACAAACTGTTTAAGGGGCTTTGTAGTAGACGTACTGGAGATCATAGAAATCCATCCAACAAAATCGTAGCTGCTCACTTAAGGCATTTATTCAATTTTATATATTTAATTACACATGTAGTGATGAAAATTGAACAACAGCTTTCTTTAAATGATTAATGTAGCTAGGATCGTCTAAAAGGTTATTTCAATAAGTAAGGAATTTTTTGTGAAAAGATTCACCAGCCTGTTCTGACCATAAACCTAGTCCTTTATTTTTCAGAAATTTTAACGAGTCTTGAAAGTGATGGATAATTACATGAATTTTCAAAGTTTCAGATACACCCGTTGCTTTGAAACATTTCGATAACATATTTATATCTGCTTGACAATCATAATCTGAAGGAACCTTCCCACTGGTGAAGCATTTTTCAACAATTTTATCAAAAGTCCAAGTAGCGGCACAAGACCATCCCAAAATAAATGATTGACGAATCCTTGGAGTAGATAGAGTTCTGGGATGGTGCACTTGTGCTATAACAATCCTTCGCAAACTTTTTGTCTTTCGCTTCAGAACAAAATTTTTCGTTACTTCTTTTCAAATCTCCATATGTCTTTAAAGTAGTAGTATTCACATCTTTTTATTCTATTTCATCATGATCGTCTTTTATTGTCATACCCTCACGCAAATCTTTCAAGGTGATAAAACAGTACGGACACGGATAAGTGGCGGTAGCCGTTTGCTGGCCATTGATCAACAGTAAAAGTTTAAAATCGCGAACAAATTTAAAAGCAGTTGCATTAAGATTCGTTAATCTAAACATCAACTCAACATTTTGATAAGTTTCTTTTACTTGAGGTACAATGCAAAGCATTATAAGTCGATTAACAAGTGTTAATCACTTAATTACTGTTGATCAATGGCCAGCAAACGGCTACCGCCACTTATCCGTGTCCGTACTGTTTTATCACCTTGAAAGATTTGCGCGAGGGTATGACAATAAAAGACGATCATGATGAAATAGAAGAAAAAGATGTGACTACTACTACTTTAAAGACATATGGAGATTTGAAAAGAAGTTACGAAAAATTTTGTTCTGAAGGGAAAGATAAAAAGTTTGCGAAGAATTGTTATAGCACAATTAACCTCCCTCTTTTCGAAGAAGATGATAATATGTATGTCATCGAGAAGTGCATCATCCCAGAACTCCATCTACTCCAAGGATTCGTCAATCATTTATTTTGGGATGGTCTTGTGCCGCTACTTGGACGTAATAAAGCCTTACTGTGGCCCAAAAAACTAAATTTAATCTCTAAAAGTTATCACGGCGAGATCTTTGAAGGGAATGCCTGCCGAAAACTTTTAAAAGAGAGCAACGCGCTAACCGATCCGTTAAGGATGTAGGAGTACTTCAAGTTATTCCTTTTATATCCGCCTTCCAAATCATGAACAAAATTGTTGAAAAATGCTTCACCACTGGGAAGGTTCCTTCAGATTATGATTGTCAAGCAGATATAAATATGTTATCGAAATGTTTCAAAGCAACGGGTGTATCTGAAACTTTGAAAATTCATGTAATTATCCATCACCTTCAAGACTCGTTAAAATTGCTGAAAAATAAAGGACTAGGTTTATGGTCAGAACAGGCTGGTGAATCTGTTCACAAAAAATTCCTTACTTATTGGAATAGATATAAAATAAACCGTTTAGACGATCCTAGCTACGTTAATCATTTAAAGAAAGCTGTTGTTGAATTTTCATCACAACATGTGTAATTAAATATATAAAATTGAATAAATGCCTTAGTGAGCAGCTACGATTTTGTTGGATGCATTTCTATGATCTCCAGTACGTCTACTACAAAGTCCCCTAAACAGTTTTTGGTGACATTTTTGTCAAACCTATGCTTGCCTGAAGACACCTGTGGGGGGTTTCGGGGTCAAAGATTACAGTTTTTTTTTGTCAAAGTTAAAAAATTCAAAATGGCGGACGACTTGTGCCATTTCTAGCCGATTCGAACCAAAATCGGTATCAGGGCATTTTTTTTTTCGCAGATTACGAATTTTTGGCTGAAATTTAAAAATTCAAAATGGCGGCGCTAATATGGCGAATTTCAACATTTATGAACCATGCCGACTCAAAATCGGTATATAGGAGTTTTTGGGGTCGTAGATTACGAATTTTTGGTCAAAATTTAAAAATATTTTTTTTTATATTTTTTATTGAAATTTAAAATATTGAACCCCCCTAAAATCCTTAAGCTTCAAACTTTTAAAATTATTTTTTCTGTTATCAGGTTATTTAGAGTTGGTTTTGATTTTTTTAGATATTTTTTTAAAATTTACCAATTTTAACCCTTTAAAAATTTCCCACCGAAAATTTGGATTTTTTAAACTATTTTTCTCGTTATCGAAAGATTATTATTACTGAAATTTTTAAAATTTTGTCCTTCTAGAAATTTATTTTGCCCCACTGTGTGACGGGGCAAAAAAAAACACCGACACTTGCTCACGTTTGTTTAAAACTCTGTTAATTGTCGACACATGATGTATCCTAAACTTTATTAGATTATTTGAAAAAAAACACGGCGTTCTCCAGATTAACAAAAATTGCGTGAAAAAGTCTTTCGGATTCGAATTCCTACATGTTTTGGTGTTACTAATCTACTGAACCCAAATCTCACCCGCTATAAAAAAACAGAAAAAATATCGGAACTTATTTTTTATCTTAATACGATATAGGATCTTTTTTTTGTTTCATTTAACTTTTTTTTTTGTACTCGGTACCGGTTGCAAAAGAATGGCCGATATTTTGTTTATAAACCTTAATTCTCCTGTACTTACCTCCATTATTGTGGTTCTCATGGTGTCCCCCTTGCTCCTTGGGCAGTGGTACTTTCCGGTTGTCTTCTTCTTCCTGTCGTTTCTCGTAGTGGATGAAATCGTCGAAAATGGAGGTTGAGTGACGATAGGAGTGCATGATGCGCAGCACCTGGAGCCCCTTGGGGTGGGGCACCTCCTGTGTGTCGCGGGAGTTCGTCACGGGTTTGTTGTCGTTATTTTCGAGCCGGATGTGACGGAGTTGCACGTTTGGGACGTCTTTTACGTATATCCATCGTACCTAAATTAAACTGGTTATAGAAAAGTAGGGGACAGCCGCCAACAGTGGCCGCTGGAGGTGGCCACCCTAACATTTACTAGAAATTATTCGGCCAATTACGATTGGAATTACTTTGTATCCAAAATTTTTACTTGCTTAGGTATTATTATTTTTTCTTAATTATTACAGGTGGACACACCCGTTAATAAAATCGACCGAAAAATCAATTTTTATGCATTCGACTTAAGAATGTCATAGAAAATTTGAAAAAGTGGGTGTTAAAATAATGTCTGTCTGTCTGTCTGTCGGCATGTATACCTTATAACTTTTTAACAAAATTTCTGATTTAAATCTTTCAACAAAAAGATTCAGGACTTTTTATATTTGCGTCACATCAAATATGGTTAACATTAGCGTATGGCAATGGGGACAAAATTGACAAAAACTATAATTTTTAGCGATATTTCACTTATTATTCACAGTAGGACAATTTTTTTTGTTGCACAAATGAAATTAATGTTTAAATCCCTACAAAAACATATTATGTTAATAATTATATATTATATAATTATCGAGGGGTTTATTTATTGAAAAAAAGTGTACAAGGATTGTGAGAATCAAAGGATTGTGAGAGATTGTCAAAAAGATTGTGATAGATTGTACAACATTTTAATGAAGATTGTTTAAGATTGTGGGAAGATTTCAGATGATTGTGGATTGTAGATGATTTTGGATGATTGTAGATGAATGTAGAAGTTGTCAAAGATTGCAAAAGATTGTTGGATAGGTGTACAAGGATTGTCCAACAAATAAACCCCTCGATAATTATTTTTATTGTAGGACTGTTAGTTTTCGAGATATAGGCCTTTTAATAAATTTTGATATATTTTTACTTTTTTAATTAGATGTCTACTGTCAAATTTCAATCATAGGTAAAATTAATTTTAATTAATTTTTATTTTAATACATTTCTGATAATGACGCGGCCAGAAAAACAATGCGATAAAGCTACAAAGAAAAAAGAAAATGATATGATCCAAAAATACAGGAAAAATCAATTTGATATCTTATTTTATACTTCCTCATTTTTCCAACCGTCTAGAAAAGGTACCCGTTTTACATATTTATTACCAATTATGAAAGTAATCCCCCCAAAAACAAGAAAGTTAATATTTTTTAAAAAATGAAAAAACTATTTATTTTTTTTTTTTTATTTTTCTTATTAAAAAAAAATGTTGGGAAAATGCAACATACCATTTACTGTGAATAGTATATAATGGAATGCGTAGCATTACATATCTTCACGGCTTGTTTATATTTTATTTGTTTTTGTCCAATGGATATAATTACCCCCTTTACCCCTCATATACACCTTTGCAATCTACACATTAATCTAAGATACTGTATACCTCTGTCAAAGTGTTTTTCACCTTGTCGTAACCTTCTTCTCTACGAAAACTATCATTGTGCACCCTAGATATACTCGGCGCATTATCTATCTGAGTAACAAATTGGATCAAGGAAGCTATGATTAGTGGTTTAAAAATGACTTTTAGTAATATTTTTGTAGCCCATTGTGCTTTTGATAATTTTTAACATTTAGGTTAAATTGACTGTCATTTTATGTCTAACAAATAATAACAAAATCTGTTTAAAAAGTAAAACTTTGTTCAAAATTATAATACAAGTAAGTTTTTATTCATTCATTCAGTTTTTAATTTATTCATAAAGTGCTATTATAAACTTAAATTTAACATTACCTGAATAAAATTACGGACCAGTATTATTTTAACCAAAAAATTCTCTGTTATAGTGTTTACTTCAAAAATTTATAGAGCACTGCATTATATTACTTCATTTAAACAAAATGTTTATAGATTGATGCTTTAGTTTTCTTTTTATGCACTTTTCTTCTTATTTCTTCTTGCTAAAGCAAATTATTTGGTTTTTTTTATAAATGTCAAAATAATGTCTTGATTGACAATAAATTTTAAACAAGATGAAAACCTTACATAAGAAACTAAATATATTCTGCCAACCAAATAACAAGAAACAAATTACCATCAACTCAGATAGATAATGCGCGGAGTTTACATAAATAACTATTCAATTTCTCACCTTAAACTGTCCTTTCCACTTGTCCTGCGACCACACACTACTGTTCGCGTGATAATCGACCGCCGACACCATCTGAGCCATTCCGCAAAAATGTCCGCTCCCGTTCACCGAAAAAAACAAATACACAAGTCCGTTCCCCTCCCTCTCCCTGTACGCCTGGTCCAGCCTTTTATTTCCATGCTCCGTACTGCACCAGATCTCGTACTTGATGCTCCGGTGGATGTCGTCTTCGGAGTAGGATTTGATGACGAAGAACCGCGTGTTCGGAGCCGTCATGTCGAAGTCCGGCGGGTTGTAGTTGTTTTTTCCGCGCAGTTCGTCCAGCACGGGGTGGTTGGGGGCCGGCACCTGGGGCGTGGTGACCATCATCTGCACTGGTGGCGGCATTAGACCCTAAATTCATTTTATTAGTCGTTAACAATAATACATGACCAATAAATTGCATCAAATAAGTAAAGTAAAATATAAGGTGGGTGAGCCAATTATTGCCATGTTCCTAATATTGCCACCTCTCTTAAACTTGTTAGTTCGTCCTCTGCGTCATAGAGGACACTGCCAGTATATCTTTTATATCAAAAAGATGCCTGTAAATATGATTTAACTGTATTCAGTTGGTAATGGCGTACACCAGAACGCATTTCGTGTTTTGTTCTCTTCCACTATAAAAACTTGTAAAATTGCGCTGACTGCCGCAAGCTGGGTATCATTGATTATTGCAGGACAAGAAAGTATTAAGGTAGGCACGAATACCATTTCTTGGCCCATGTTATGTTTTACTTTTTAAGGAAGCAAAAAGGTAATTTTTTGAAATTGTCTAAGTAGCGGTGTTTCTAATATTGCCAGTAGTTGATAACAAAAAAAATTACTTCAAAAAGAAACAAGAAAATAAGGTAACAAATAATTCAGAGAGTTCTGAATCTTGGTTTTGCTTTTTATTCAAAGAGAATCGCCAGGCCGATATGAGGTTGTACATGAAATGCGTGCAGATTACTAAAAACGACAAATTGTTATTTAAGTGCCCAAATTGTACCTAAAAACAGCTGAAATTGTTATTGTGCCACAATATTTTCTTATTAGTTTGTTAACGTTTTGTAAGTTTGTTCTTTACTATTATTGCCAGTACCCTGGCAATATTTGGGACATGGGTTCCTAATATTGTCAGTATGCAATTATTAAAAAAAGCAATAATATATTTTTTGAAGCTTCTGCAGTTTTTTTAATTTTTTACCAATTAGAATAAAGATATGTTTATGTTAAATATAGAAAAGTTTTAGGTGGTTACAAATAAATTTGAATGCAGTAAAAAATAGCATGGCAATAATTGGCTCACCTACCTTAATAAAAACGAAAATTATTATTTGCAGTTGTGTAACTTTAATATAAACTTATTTGTATATAGAATACCTGTATGTGCCCTGCCTGGGGCATATTAACCGCCTGCGGCATATGCGGTGGCAGGATCCCTTGGGGCTGATAAGTCTGCATGGGATGCTGAGGGGGGCGGGGCTGAGCTGGAGGGGCGTGCCTCTGGGTGGGTGGTCCGTTCCAACCGGGTCGCACTTGAACTGCAGAGGGCGGTACTATACTTTTGGGGGCGTTGTTCACCTAGTATAGAGAAATTGACACAACATTTAGGGAAACTTATTTTTTAAAGTCTATCAAACGAAAAAAAAAACAAATAAAAAAGGTGAACGTGAACGCGTTTTTTATGTCATCATTTTTTTAGAATTTTTTAACATTAGGAATCCCTAACATTTTTTTTCTGTACTTACCATGGGCATCTGTGGAGGCGTGCTCTTGCTCGTGTCCCACGTGCCGATGTCCATGTTGTGCTTGCCGGGTACGATGGGCCCGGGTGGCATGCCGGGCCCCTTCTTTTTCAAGCCCTGGTTCTGAATGGTCAGTTGCGGCTTCGCAGGCTGACTGGCTATGCTCGCCCATGTCGTCTTTTTCTGCTGCGCGCTGAGCGATTCTTTTGATTCTCCTGGTTTTAAGTCTGAAATCAAAAAATATAAATTACCCAATCTACAAAATTTAACTCTTTAGGTCTTAGATACGAGCTTATAAAGTACCCTTCCTCAATAAATAATAAAATAATAAAAAATTAGTAATAGTCAATATAAAATTATACATTAGGGCAAAAAAAAACACTTTCTTCTAATTATGTCGTTTTAATTGAAAAACTATGCTTGCATACCAAATTTCAGGTTACTTGGACATATGAAAAATTAGAAAAGTGTTTTTTTTGCAATGCCCTATTATATATGAAGGAACCCTATCTGATTTTTTATACAATAAACCACAAACTTCAAACCGTTTTCTCACGTGTTTTTTTTTGCAAGTACATATTTATTTAAGAAAATACAGTTTTCAACAATTTTTTTGAAGTACATGCAGCAAAAATTCTAACTTGCAGAATTTTCAATGAGAAAATACTTGCTTGTAAGACTATTTATTACTTAACCGTTACATTATTAAATTAAAAATTTAAGCAACATAACGCTTTCCATATGTAATAAAACTGCGTATTTTAGGTATAAAATGTATATTACGAGTGGCCGAGCGCCTTCGATAAGAAAGTTATCATCCTAATTACTCTAGGGAAAAGTTTGTTATATTTTCGTTGTTTGTAAGACTTTTTTACAACTAAGCAATTCTTATAGCTTATGCCATAAACCTTATGGTAAACATAAAATCCAGAAAACTTGTAAATTTCCTTAATATTCCAGATATTTCAGATCAGCATACATATATTTTAATAACATAATAATAAGGCCAAAACAACGACTTATTAAATGGTTAAGGCAATGTGTATCATCGTCTAGTTCAGAAATTATTACAACTTTAACATCTCCTTACCCAAATTTTGCATAGCCTGCTCAACACTCTTGAGCGTGTCTGGCATCGCGGGCGTATAAATGTTCTGCTGGTCTCTGTAGTAGTCGTCGTACTTCCGCGGCTGTTGCTGTTGCTGCCCGCCCAGCTGGTTGCCCCAGGTGTTGTAGTCTCCATTGCTCGGAAAATAGTTGAATGAGGAGGGCTGGCCCGCGGCAAACGCCGTCGGTGTGGAGAATGTGGTCGACGGACCGAACATTCCTGAAAAATGAACTGTGAAATTTTTTGAAACTTCTTTTCTGTGAATAATATTTTAGAAAAATGCGGGTAGCGCAGGTCTTCTTAAGAACAAGCACGATAAAATGTCTACGAGTTATATAAGATTTTTTAGGGGTGGCAATCCACCAAAACATCTTTTTTTTTGCATTTTTGAATGCCATGAACAAGCCGACAACTGCAACGACGGATTCTGTCGTTGCGTTTTTTCGTTGCGGTTTTCGACTTGTTAGCGAGGAGTTAATCTCCCGCATAATCCCTGTACAACAGGGTGGTTCAAAACAAAAAAGTTGGAATTTTTTGCTACTCATGGAGAATATCCCACAAAAAAAAATAAAAAATATTGGAGTATATTTACCACTCCCTCACGAGGGTGCAAGTTTTGGCTACTTATCCAGGGTGGGCTCGAAGTGATTTTAACTAAAATGGTCGCTACCTAATTAGTAAAATTAGGCCAAAATTATCAAAAGTATTGAAAAAACATGTTTTTTTGGGATAAACGCCCTCTTTTGGTGTGTTAGCAAAGCGCATTTTTTTTGATTTTTAAGTTAAAACTTAATCTAGTATATAAAGACTATATTATGAAAATTTCAGGTCATTTGAGAAAACGCATAATTTTTTGCTACATAATTTCCAGATTTTCCGCTTTTTTCCCTATAAAAAAAAGTCGGGAAAGCGGTTATTTTTATTTTTGGATTTTTTACTAACAATCGACCCCTAATTAGGAATTTTTAAGGTAGCGAGCATTTTAAAATCACTTTGAGCCCACCCTGGATAAGTAGCCAAAGCTTGCACCCTCGTGAGGGAGTGGTAAATAGACTCCAATATATATATATATATTTTTTTTGTGGGATATTAATTCATCAAAATGAGCTTTATTCTCCATGAGCAGCAAAAAATTCCAACTTTTTTGTTTTGAACCACCTTACTGTACAAGCTCTGCATAATCTTTCATAATCTTGCGTAATTTCTTGTGATCTTTAACAATCCTGAGTAATCTTGCGTAATCTTTTGTACACGAAGTTTTCGGGAGATTAACCCCTCGCTTGTACCTATCCCAATTCTTCGAAAAAATCGCAACAGTGATTACAGTGATTATTTAAAAATGTCATTTTCAAAATATAATATAGTTTTTAATCTTTACTAAAGCCCGGTTTAAAGACAATTTACAGTTTTTTTAGAAAAAAGAAATTGCATCTGATTTTACTCCACCCACTACACCCTGTTTCGGAGAAATAATCCTTTCAGCCATTTTAGCTTGTTTGTGTTTATGAATATGATTCTAATTACCGTCCATTGAGTATGAATCGTGTGCATAAGTGCCGAGAAAAGTCATCGGATCCGTCCCGTTGGACCAAGTTCCATCGCCCACTCCGTAAGCTTGATATGGGTAAGTTCCACCACTTCCGTAATATCCTGAAAAAAACGGATACGCAAATAGATCAAAAAAGTAAATATAAACCAGAAAAACATGCGTGCATCCTTATCAAAACATCAGCAGAAATTGTATTTTTTTTGTAAAAGTCTAACTTGTTAAAATATTGTGAAAATTATTTATTTCTAATTTCCATAACCTTTCAACGCTTTGAATACTTTTGTAGATACACACATCGAAATTAACTTTCAAACTAAATTTTAAGTTTCTAGGTGAAAACGTTTAAAAGTTAATATAATGGAAAAAATACGAAAAATGGCTGTATCCAAACCAAACTTGAATATCTAATAATTTAATATACCCTAAATAGCTCTTCCCCACTACACAAAAACAATAAACAAAAAAGCAATTTACGTTTCAATGCTAAAAGTTTTAAGACAATTACATTACACTTAACTTATTTAGGGTTATTTGTGGTAAATACTCGGAAATGAAGCAAAAAAAATCTTTATTGCATTACATAATCATGCCAACGTTTCACCTAATATTTAGGTTAATTTTTATGTCTTTTTAGCCCTGAAGAAGCCTAAATATTAGGTGAAACGTTGGCATTATTATGTAATGCAATAAAGTTTTTATCTGCTTCATTTCCGAGTGTTTAACACAAATAACCCTAAATAAATTTCAAGAAGCATCCTGTAGGAAATATTGTTATTATTGTTCATCGGATTACACTTAACTTGTTGCATTCAACATTAATTGCCCTTTGTCGTTTGTGTCATTTTTTGTCTTAAAATAAGTAAATATTTATATAAGATTTATTATTATAAATATTAACACCGGCCCACAAAAAAAAAGTTCAATTACTATTAAGCAGACTTTATGGGCGGATTGGTGTAGTGGTCTACCGCGTCTGTACATGACAAGTCTACTAGCCAACTAGCGTGTGTTCGATTATCACTTGCGCCGGTTTGCCTTTTTCAGTTAATTAATAATTGAAATTTGGCGAAGGCGTAAGTGAAGCGAACACCCTATAAAAACTATTTCGAAAGTCAGTATAAGCCGATGGTTCCCTCTACTACTAGCCCACACAAGTCCTGGACTTAGAGGATGCTAATTAAGTAGACTAGTACGAGGTTAAACAAACATATAATGTAATGTAACATTGCTTTCCTATTTTTTTACGTGTTTTTGAGCCCTGAAAACGAATTGGACAAATAAAAGGTCGCTGACCCCCAAACTACCTCGCTTCCTTCTTATGTAAAAGTGGTTTCAACCCGATTTAGCTGAATTTTGAAAAAGTTAAAAGTTTATAAGGTCGCTTCGGTATGATTTGGCTGAATTTTGGATATGTTATAGTTCTCCAATTTCTGATCGAAAGTGCCTTCGGGCACAATATCCTAAAATTCAATAGTTTACGTGCTAGAGACTTTAAAGATCTTAAAACGTTCGCGCCGACGGTGTTTTCGGTATAACTCAACTATACAATTGTTTGTACTTTATTAACATCGTATATAATCCATATTTTCGGCCGAATGCGAAAACCCTGGTACACCGATGTATAATATATAATATGCATATTATACATTATATATGCAGCCTTAAATCCAATATCGTAAGTATAACTGACAAGCAATGGATTTGGCAGCGTATAGAAACTGAATTAAACTGTGTACCACCGGTAGCGCACGTCGGCGCGAACTGGTTAAGCTAGCTCACCCAGTATTCTTTTTTGCAGTTTTTTTGGAAAAGTAATTGGATCAGCGATCTTTTTCAATGTCAAATTCCTTTTCAGCACAAAAAAAATACGTAAGACATGATCTGGTTAAAAGTGAAAGACTCGGTAAAAGACTTAATTTTTTTTTTGTTGGTCTGTGTAATTTATTAATAAGAAATTTAAGTAAATATTCTACTATCCATTTGTTTTGTTTTGCTGACGTTGTTTTGATAAAAAGTGCAGAATATATAAAATTACATAAACAATTAACAAAAACATTGAACAGTGTTTTTAAACAGTAATGATACATCTAGAAGCCAAATGTTATAAGTTATTTTTGAGATAAATGACCTTAATGTTTGGAACTATACTCCGCGCATTATCTATCTGAGTTGATGATCATTTGTTTCTTGTTGTATGGTTGGCAGAATAAATTTAGTTCCCTATAGCCAATTTTTTGTGAAGACACCGGTTAACCGTACGGTTTTTATCCCAACCACTAAATTCGTATAACCGACAGTTCTCACAAAAACGCATTGGCTATTTTCTTGCTGGTTTGACAAGTACCTAACCTAACTTCTCCCAAAAAACCGACAAGGTATATATTTTTATATATTTCGTTTGGATAAGATATTATGAAAAAGCACTTAAACTACATTTCCAAGTTTATTTGCTCATGGGAAAGGTAACAAACAACAATGATAAGTTTAAATAGTTTTTTATACAAGAATTTAATTAATTATTAGATAAACCACATAAGCAAACACTTAAAAGTTAGCACTACTACTAAATAAAAGTTGAAATACCTTATCTACTCTATTTTGTACACTTTACATACAAATCGAAAAAAAAATCCCACAGGCCTGTGAATTATGGTCAGTCATCTGCGAATTTCCAGTACTCGCATAGGCGCCGCGTCGATTCTAGCGCTGACGCGAGGTTTTAAATATTTACATTTTTATTTCTTTTTATCTTGATTTTTTTTAATGATTCCATTTAAAAGAGTTAGGTGGGAAAAAAGTTATCGATAAATAAAAATTAAAAACTTTCGTATTCTTAAAAGATAAAAATCGAATATCGATTTTTTCTTCGAAAAAACACCCATATATATATACATATTTATAGTTAATATGTATAGTCAATATTGTTGTGTGTAACAAATTAGTCGTCAAATGTTTCAATTTAGTGACCCTTATAAAAATTTCCCTCATAATTCGGCAAAATTATTCCGTAAACCTATGTTTCTGTGTTTATTTTCAACGTTGATGAGTCATAACTGAGTTTATTCCGATTACTGATTATGGTGTAAATAAACAATTTATAGGTTTGGACTTTTTAAAGTTTTTACGGTTAACCCTATCTAACTCACCTCCGAACCTGTGTTAGACGCGGTTACTGCCGGTTAGTGACGTCATCGCTTCCCCTCACTTACCGTATGTAACCGATTCTCACAAAAACGAGTTTTAGTAACCTGGTTAGTTCCGGTGACCCCACAAAAAAATGGCTTATGTAAGGTTGCTATCTTGTTTCAAATTCATTGTCAATCAAAACATCATTTTGACGTTTACAAAAAAAATCCAAATAAGTTGCTTTAGCAAGAAGAAATGACAAGAAAAGTCCTTAAAAAGGAAACCAAAGCATCAATCTATAAATATTTTGTTTAAATGAAGCAATATAATGCAGTGCTCAATAAAATTTTAATATAAACGCTGTAACTGAAAATTTTTAAGTTAAAATAATACTGGTCTATAATTTTATTAAAAAAATATAATTTAAAGTTTCAGCAGATTAGGTAACGTAAAATTTTATTTTAATCACATTGTGAATAAAAATTTACTTTTATTATAATTTTAAACAAACTTTCACTTTTTAAAAAGATTTTTTTATTATTTTTGGGACGTAAAATGTCAGTAAATTTAACCCAAATTTTAAGAATTGTCAAAAGCACAATGGACAACAAAAATATCACTAAAAGTCATTTTTAAACCACTAATCATAGCTTCCTTGATCCAATTTGTTACTCAGATAGATAATGCGCCGAGTTTATGGTCTATTTCATCAAGCAAGAGAGTAAATTAACAATCGCACAATAAGGGTGAGGGTTTCTTTGGGATACTAGAAGCAAAAACAAAAAAGTACTTTGTTTACTGCTGTGCCTCGTAAGAAAAAAGCACTCCCCTGTACTAAAAGGTTCGCGTACTCGGTGCGTAATATACTATTTTATCATTGCTCTACGACCATTTTTCGCTAGGTTACCACCTAAAAATTTAGGATGTTTTTTATATCCTTTAATTTTTGTGCTAAGGGTATTTAATTTTTCTTAAACAAATTATATTTTTGTATGTTAAATTCCAGGTACTATTACAAAATTCCAGGTAAAAAACGTGTTTTTTAAGAAAAAAATGTCAAATTCCAGGTATTCCAGGTGGGAATCTTAATTCCATGCGTTTTCCAGGTTTTCCAGGATTGGTGGGAACCCTGTATATGTTTGTGTATGGAATATAGTTATATTTTATAAAATAAACTACGCAGTATATTTGCACATACAATATTCGAATCTGTTTTGAAAATATTCACTGTGCGATTTTTAATTTACTCTCTTACTTGATGAAACAGACCATAATAATTATTATTAGTTTTTCCATATAATATATGGAAAAATAAATTAAATTGTCCAATTATTTTTTTTTTTCGTTTAGATATCTGTGATGTAGATATCTAAGTTCGGTCCCAAACCACTCGCCAAGTACGCCGAATATTAGGCCGAGTATAGTTAAGCAACAGCACACACAAACACATGAATCTTGTGACATGATTGACTGGGCACTTGCTTTGGCCGACTGTGATTTCTTGTAAGTTGACCAAATATTCGTCGTACTTGAGATGTGTGGGACCGGCTTTACAGTGTAAAGTTTACACATTTATATTTTCATCATTCTTGGGTTAAGAAAAAATTGCCTGGCCTCTTTGATTGATAAGCGGCCGGTGCAACGGACGTGGTACTATTCTCCGTGTCTGAAATAGAACGCAGTGACTGATACCTAACACTTATAATACTGCTCTCGTATAAGGGATTCCCCTCAGACGGAGTTACGCGAACCGCACCCGAATTGGTATGATCCTCGCTTTTTAGCACACTTTTGCAAATGAGTCACTGCGGTCTATTTCAGACACGGATAATACGTTGTATCAAAATGTGTAGGTCTGATGGGTATAGAGCAGCGCGCTTAAGTACGACTCTGAAATAGCTCGTCTGTTTACAGGGCTTAGTTGGAGGGTGTTACTCGAAATGGAGCCTAGCGCCATATACGGTCTTGGTTTTGTTCCTTTTTCAGTAACGCCCTCCAGTTATAACACTATTTCGTAATTTAAAATAGATTCTTTATACGGGAAACAAATATTGATTTGGAATAAATTGCCCACATTAACCAATCTCTATTTTTAAGTTCATTAAAAAATTTCCCAATAATGTGTTTTATTATTAGTAATATAAGGAACCAAAACTGACGACGATTTAAATAGTCAAATAAGTTGCGGGTCATACTTTAATTTTGGGGAGCTTACGATTTTCATGGCTACAAAGTTTTGAGCAAAATTTGATAATTGATTTTGTATTTTATAAAATTTTAATTTTTTATGGCGTTAGTTTGTTTTATTTTTTGCCCCCAACTATTAAATGGCGGACAGTAAAAATGCGTTTGTAAAGGAAAAGAACGGTTGGTTTGGACTTTTTTGACATGTTCGAGTATTTTTTACAAACTTATCTCCTAGAATTTGTGATATCAATAAATTGCCTTATACAGTTGAATCCGAAAAAAAACAAGATTGAAAATTTAGTAAATTCAATAATTCAATAATTACAATACAAACAAAGCCGTTGTCATGTTGACAATATTTGTCAAAATTACTTATAATAATTAAAAAGTAATTAGAAATGCGTTAAGAAATGTTAAGAAATCTCAAACTATTAGTATATTGGAAGCAGGATGTAAGGAAGTGATTGTGGCTAGTGATCTCTATAGAGACCTTTAATTGTGGCAAGGTTATTTAGTGTTTCGGAGAGTTGTGTTAAGATCATAGAAAAAAGAATAATGGTTAAGATTGAAGAAAAAATAGATGGGGGAGGAAAGGGCGGTGCATGCTATAAACAATACAAATTTTCCTGGGTCCAAACCATCGCCCGTCGCCGCATCCAAGATTAAAAAAGCGAAAAAAAAACCTAAAAACCTTTTTTTAAACGAAAATCATAATTTTCATAGATTTAGTAGAGTTCAAATTTTTATTTTTTCATAAGATTTATTAAATATTGTGTTTTAATTTTTGATTTGATTAAATATTCTAAATGTTTTTTCAGTTTATTATTATTATTATTATTTTAATATTCGACATTATTCGCATGCATTTTCTGTAATAAACTTTGAAAAAACTGACAATTAAATGTCAAATTAATCTAACCTATTTCTTAAAATCTTACTTAAACTATAAAATAATTAGTAAAATTGACATTTTAGCATATTTAAATCTTGCGTTTTTTGTGGGTCCAACTGTACAACTATTCTATTGCTTCATAGGTAATCTATTATCAAATTTTGTCGCCACGAATATTGTTATCTTGCAAGGCTAATTAAGAAATATGTATACCGGTTTTAACAGGGAAAAACATGAAAAAGCTAGTTTTAACATGTTAAACCGGAAAAAGCAGTTCTGGCAAAAAACTGGGAAACCCGGTTTTGAATAAAAAAAACCTCAGTATCAACCGGTTAAAACCGAGAATCCCCGACGAAAACCCCACTTCTAACAGGTAAAACCAGTGGTCTTTCTGGTCAATTGCTAATAAAAACGGGTTTTGGCCACCGATAAATTTACCGACATAACGTCGATATTTCTTGTTAAAAATAGTTTTAACCAGTTAAAACTGTCAAACCCCAGTTTTAGCTGTGTAAAACCGGACAATTCTAGTTTTAACTTGTTAAAGCTCGAAAATGGTTGTTTTTTCGTTTTTTTTTTCGACAATTGCTAAACTGATGTATCGACAGTTTTCATACATTCGATATTTTAGACATTCTGTCTGGTTTTAACTGGAAAACACTAGTTTTAACCAGTTACAACCGGAAAACAGTGGTTTTTACCGCTTGTTAAAAACCGGAGTTTTTGCCAGCCCTGTAATTTTGCCTTAATTTTGAATGCCAAAACTATCCTACCACAAAAAACTACATAAATAAAAAGAAAAGAAGCATATTTACGGTTGTGTATTACATGAAAATCAGCAAACTGACCTGCTGAAGTCATGTTGTACAGATCGGTGGCGCTGGAGATGGGCACGGTGGCGCCGTAGGCGGTGTGCGCGGCGGAATTCTGTTGCTGCTGCTGGCTTCTCCATGGTTCGAATTCTTCGGTGCCGACGGCTCCTTCACCTCCGCCTAGCTGTTCTTTAGGGCCATTGGAGACTAACAAAAAAACTGTTACATTTTCAAATCTAGTTTATCATAAAAATAACAAAAAAAACAAGCCGTGAAGATATGTAATGATATGCACTCTATTACATACTATTCACAGTAAATGGTATGTTGCATTTTACCAAATAACTCAACTTAAAAAAAAAAATAAAAAAAAATATTTTTTTCTACACAAAAATCTTTTTCTGAAAAACTAAAAACTTTTGAAAAACAAAGTTTTAAAAAAAAAATTTCGAGACGAAAATATTTTGAAAAAAAACTGTTTTTAAATAAATTCCTTTATTTCGGAAAACGAAAATAGATACAAAACAAAATTTAAAAAAAAAAATAAACAATTTTTTTTGTTTCTTTTTTTGAAAGACGAAAAAATTTGGATTTTTTTATGTTTTTTCGATTTTATTTAAGTCCAAATCCCCATAACTCTTTTGTTTTTGGTGGATTACTTTTAAAAACAATAGGGATCTTCCCCTCAAAGAATGATTTTTCCTAAAAATTTCAAGTCAATCAGAATTTGTTCTTTTTCTACAAAAAACGTTACATCGGACGGACAGACGGACAGTTAGAGAGACATTTTTAAATTTTCTTATTTTTTCATGAAAAACATTTGTAATACAAAAAATTCCTGGATACAGTATCCAGGAATTTTTTGTCTAGGACGTTTTTTGGCATAAAATAAATGGAAAAAACATTAATTTCTAGTTTTTACTTTTTATAACCTAGGGGAAAATATTATTGAATCATGTATATATTTTTTTTTGCGATGTTGGCATTAGGCTAATACCAAACTTGTAATAAGATAAATCTTTAGATACAATAAAAATCTAATCTAATCTACTGAATCATGCAGTCTGTATCAGGGAACTAATAACTCTTCTTTCGAGAATACACATACCATTAAAATAAAGTATCGCCAACATCTCGGTTTGTTTGTAAACAAATAGTAGGTATATTCAGGCCTGAACAATAACAAATGCCAGTAACTGGTATTGTTGTCTCTGTTAGAACAAAGATGTGCGAGTAAGACAGACTAATGTTTAAGTTGCCGACGTTTTTTGTCAGTTTTAACGAATGAAATGCCTATTCTAGAGAGAAGAGTTATTAGTTTGTTGGTCTGTATGCATTTAAGCTGTAATGCTAGCATATAATACATAACAAAAAGGATATTTCCAATCTACCAGCATTGCTCAAAAGGGGTCAGCCTCAATTGAAAATTTGTACAATTTGAGAATTCCAAGTAATTCTAAGTAAATGGTATAGGAAGTGAATGTACAATGAATTCCCCAGAGGCTTACCCCTCATTTTTATTATTGTCAAGCAATTGTAAAGGATATTCCCAGAAATTAACGTTATGATTTTGTTCACTGGTAAAATGGATTTTTATTAGTATATGATAATACTATATTATAATTATAGGCCATTTTGAGTCAGTATTATTATTATTATTATTTACACAAACTGCAGAGTGGGAAATGCAAAATATAGTATATTACATTAGGGAATGTTCAAGTATTACGTAACGCTCCTAGGGGGGTGGGGGTAATTTTGGAGTGTTACGTCCATGTTAATGGTACAGGAAAATAGCTTTACAGGGGGGGGGGTCCAAAATGATCAAAATTTGCAATACCTATGTAATACTTGAATGTTCACTGACCTGCACAATAAGCAGAAAAATACTAAAATGTGTGTAGCGTATTATATGCTTTTTTTACTGCACAGGTTTCAGTTTTACATTGAAGCCTGTTCTGATTCCCTACTCAGATGTGTCTGAACATATATCTATGCTTTTTTTATGCATCGAGTACATTGCAAGAGCTTTTGCTCTAATACACATGAGTAAGGTATCAGAATGCACCCCTACACATTTGAATAGTATTTTACAATATGTAAACAAAAGTATTTTACAATATGTAATATATTGCAATAGTATTTTATAACATGTAATTGTATTTTACAATATACTGACTATTCTACTGTACTTTACAAAATATAGTTTCTTTTTTGCAGTTCACACTTTGTTCATGTTGGAATAATCCCTGGTAAAATGAGAAACGGTTTAATGTGTTACTATTTAAGAAAATAAACAACAGTTAATATTTACTGATAAGATAGCAGTTTGAAGTCAAACATTTTTGTGATAAGAAAAATATTGTAGGTATTTACAGATTTTTATTACCTTGATTTCCCTGTCCTTTCATCCGCTGCAGATAGTTGAAATACATGAAACAAAAGGGTTTTAGTTGTGTTTGTAGTTATAACTTTGAATTTATAAATAAATTTCTGATCCATAATCTGTCAAAAATTAATATTTTGATTTTTACCTGATCTGACACGCCTGCTGACATTGACTGGTCTTTTAAATTGTGTTTTCGCACTTTTAAAGTCAGTCAACAATCACTAGCACTTTTGCTCCGAAATTTCGCAAAGTTCACTTACACTAATCACCCGAAAAATCGTCAATAAAGTCCCGATTTCACATCAAATCATAGAACAGTCAATTCTACAACAATGGCGCTTAGTTAACACGACTCTTGCGCATTCTGTTTGCGCATAAAATAGCGGTTAGGTGGCAGCACCTTTCACGCGGGAAATCAAATTTTATACGCAAAATCGTTTAAAAATTAAAATTGATTTAATTGTATAAAAATACTCGCAAAACCATATAAAAGATAAGAAATTAATCTATTAAACATTATTTGAACATAATAAACAGTCCATAAAGTAAACATAATCTGATAAAATAATATTTTCCGAATATTACAAAATATTTTAATCTCGCGTGCATATGCGGTTATTCTTAAAACATTAAATAACTTATTAACTCCTGGACTGTAGTGTTTTTAAATATTTAAATACTAAAGAAAACACATTAAAATATTTAAACATTTATTAGAACAAAAATTGTATAAATAACATGTAGAATTAAAATTAATAAAATATAGTGAGCAAAAATTATGCTATCAGTACATTCTTAGGTATATTTTTTTTATTATAATTATACTTATAAACTAAGGCATAATGTCCCAAAGACTTAAGTTATTTTTGTAAGACCTGTAATATTAAAAAATACGAACATTTTCCTTTAAAATGGTGCCTCCCACTTTAAAATTGTCAACCCCGATATTTAAATTGCAACATTTATCCAAAGAGTTCTAAATGAAAACTTGTGATGTCAGTGTAAACAAGCCGTGAAGATATGTAATGCTACTTTTTTGAATTTTCGCAAAATTACGAAAAAAAAAATACAATTTTTTAACAATTTAAAAAAGACCTTTTAATTAAAAACAAAAAAAAATCAAAAAAATTAAAAAAAAAACTTCCCTAATAAAAAAATTTTCAAATTTTTTTTTTTTATTTTTTTTGTGGTAAAAAATGAAAAATTAAAAATGATGGGTTTTAAAAAAAAAAAAGTTTAACCTCCATAACTTTTTTGTTTTTGGGGGGATTACTTTCAAAAACCACTCATAGAACTTGATTTTTCCTGAAAATTTCAAGTCGATCGGATTATTAGTTCTTGAGTTATCGTGTCTTTCATGAAAGATTTGTATCCAAGAACTTTTTGTCTTGGACGTTTTTGAAAATTTTGGAAAATTCGAAACTACCGTATAATACTATTCTAGCGCTACGCGCTGTGAATAGTATAAAAGGGATATTTCGTTTTAACTTTTTGGTGTGCGTATATTACAATAGTTGACATGCGCTAAAAAAAGAGAACGCAACTTGTCTCTTTCTAATTCTGACATGACTGTATTATACAGTCTGTATAAAATTTTGAATTTAAATATCTCAACTTTCATGGAATCAAATTAAAAGTGCGAGACATCGTTTAAACGCAATTTTCTTATATTTTTAACTGAGCTTAACAAAAAATGACTTAAGTCCCCATTATACTTATATCCTAATACATTAATAACAAAATGTACATTTATTATAGGTCCTGATAAAACTTGACACATCATTTGAAAAAACACACATCACATAAATTTGGAATGTCCTAAAATTCTTATAAGAAATTATGGTCTGACTAGTGTACCACTTATTGCATATCTCTTTCTGGAAAATATTATGCCATTTGGCATATTGGGTTTTTATTATTTATTTTAAGTTTAAGACTTTTAGTTACACTGCAGTCATGTAAGTTAAAACTACATATTATAATTCGGCCGTCATAGCTTAAAATAACGTATTATTTTTTTATCTAGTACCCTATTGAAAATGACGGGTCTGGGCGGGTATAAATGGTGCACAAACCGTACTTGAGCGGGTGAATTTCATCCGCTCAAGTCCGATTTATGCAACATTAAATGTTGCTGGTATAAATGATTTATACCCGCGCAGACCCGTCATTTTCAACAGGGTAGCCTTAGAAAATGACCATTAGGCAATGATGTAGATGAAATTTGAACCAAGGGCGTAGATGTTTTTCTTCTATGGGGGGGGGGTAATACCCAGGACCGGCCATTCGGCGCCCTGATGCAAGCCTTAAATTTGGCACCCCTAGAAAAAGAAAAAAAACCCTCAAAAAAAAAGCTTTGTTGTCCCTGACGGTTTCCAGCAAAACTTGGCGCCTTGGCAAAAAAAAATGACGCCCAGAAAAATGCCCTCAAGAAAAAAAGCTTTGTCCCTGGCGGTTTCTTCCAAACTTGGCGCCCTTGCAGCAAAAACAGCAAAAAAAATTGGCGCCCAACCCTATGGGGGGAGGGTAATTACGCCCCATTACCCCCCCCCCTCATCTACGCCCTTGATTTGAACTCAAGTGCATACTTAATCGCATTATTTATGACAGTTTTGACATTTATTTTAAAATGTGCCACATTGTGAGAACAAAACTCTATAAGTAACAATTTATCGCTAAAAAAGCAAATTTTTATTAAACTGGAGTACTCAAACGTAACAAAAAATAAACTGAAAGAAAGCAAAAAGGAAAAACCAAGAGAACGGCTTTAGAAAAAGTGGAATGTTAAAAATTCGAATAGAAGATATGAATATAAAACATTAATTTGAGGTACCAAAGTTATTAAATCATCTTCAGGGGTTAGAATATGCATTGTTAATATATTTTTCTTGTAAAATTAAGTGTATTTATTAATTATTAATTAAACTTTAGTTTGCTTCATATTATAAAATGTATAGATGTCAAATATATCGATATATTCTTTCTTTTTTTACTCCGATTTATTGATGCACCATGTTGTCTAATTTCGGTTTTTTAGGGCCTCCTATGATAAAGACTAATACGTTATTTTAAGCTGTGATGGCAGAATTATAGTAAACGCGCAAAAATTAGTTAAATTTTTACATAAAATTGGCATTTTTTGTACAAAAAAAAAGAAAAAAGGAATTTTCAAGTAAAAATTCTAACGAGCCTTTATGTGAGAACTCTTACTCAACTCAAAGTGGAACTTTTTAAATAAAAGTCACATGTCAAATTGATAAGCTCCTCCTTTTTGGAAGTCGGTTAAAAATGGGATTTTTTGCATAAAAATGGTCCTATTTTACATTAAAATGTTTTTTTGGATAAACTGGGCATTTTTTTAATAATAAAAAAAAAGATTTTATATTTGTACCTAAAAATTGACCTATTATAAATTTATAATTTATAAACATGGGCTTTTTCACCCAACAAAAAAAAACAAGCCTTGAAGATATGTAATTCTACGCATTTCATTATATACTATTCACAGTAAATGGTATATTGCATTTTTTAAATAATTTAAAAAAAAATCAAAACAAAATTAAAAAAAAAAACAAATTTTTCAACATTTCTTTTTAATTTTATTTTTGCGAAAAATTAAAAAAAAAAAACACCCTTTGAAAAACCAAAAATTTTTCGAACAAAAAATTTTTTTAACTTAAAAAAAAATCAGATTTTTTTTTTAATTTTTTTTTTTTGCGAAAAACGAAAAGTTTTTGAAAAGTTTTTTGTTTTTGTACTTTCAAAATTGGTAGAATGAATCTTTATAATAAAAGTAATTTTTCCAAAAAGAAAAATACGTTAATCGGAATTTTCTTTCAGCTTTTTTCGATTTTTTAAAAAATTTAACCCCTATAACTTTATTGTTTTTTTTTGGGGGGGATTAATTTCAAAAGTCGATCGGATTATGCGTTCTTGAGTTTTCGTGTCCACAAAAAAACGTGACATCAGACAGACAAAAAAAAACTAAATATTATTTTTTCATGAAACTTTGTATCCTAGAATTTTTTGTCTAGGACAATTTTTGAAAATTTTGGAAAATTTGAAACTATTCTAGCGCAGGCGTTGCAGCGCGCTGTGAATAGTATAAACATAACCAAAAAAATTCGATGTATACATAATATAGTCGAAATAGAATCAAGCCTTTAGGTGTTTTAAACTTTAGAGCCAATTCGATAGTTTAATAGTTTTTAGGCAGGCATATTTCCAAAAAGTAAACCTATTATACCTAGGTCTATAATGTCCATTAAAATAATGTATTGCTTTAAGCAATTTGCTTGCTAAATTTCACCCTGTACTTCCAGAGATATAAAATATTAAAATTATGTCCGCTATAACGGCACGTTCTACCGGCAGCTGAATATCTCCGAAACCCGTAGACCGATTTAAACGTTTTCACAGGGTGACTTCAAATATCATATTCTACGATTTTAAAACACAAAAAAAAAATAAAAAATATATTATTAAAATAAACTGGTGAAGTTCATATAATTTTAAGATCAATTATTTCGAAAACTACTAAATAGATTTGGATAATTTTTGAACTCGGTCTATTCTATTGACTACTATTCGCAGAAATATATATATAAAACAGGTCGTGAAGATATGTAATGCTACGCATTCCATTATATATTATTCATATTGCCAACATTCTCTAAAGTTTTAGAAAAGGTTATTCAAATACAGCTGTTGAAATTTTTAGTAACTAACAATATTATTCCTTCAACACAGTCGGGTTTTCAGCCTGGCCTTGGTTGTTGTACGGCCTTATTAAATATTTGTGATGATATTTTCGCTGCATCAGATCAGGGATATTTGACCATTCTAGGTATGCTGGATTACACAAAGGCGTTTAATTGTATAAACCATGAAACTCTTACAGCTATTTTTCACTACATAGGTCTATCCGATGTAGCAATCAACCTACTTGTTGACTATCTAAATGAAAGATTTCAGGCAGTTATATATGATAAAAATACTTCATCATATAGAAAAGTGGCATGTGGCGTCCCGCAAGGGTCAATTTTGGGCCCACTGCTGTTCATCATTTACATTTCTCAATTTATTTTTGCTTGCACTTCTGCTAAAACACATTACTATGCAGACGATAGTCAATTTACAATTTCCTTTAAGCCAGAAGAATCTTCACAAGCTGTGGCAGCCTTAATGATATTTGGTCAAAAAAGTCAAAGAGAACATTTTTTACAAGACTATGCTGATGCCATTTATATGAATAATACTGCCATAAAGTTTCAGGATAATGCCAAAAATCTTGGCCTAACTATTGACCATAAAATGCGTTTCACAAAACATATCTCTAAGTGTTTAAGTAAGGCTTATTTAAATCTTCGGCTTATATATCAAAGTAGAGAATATCTTAGCAAAAAACATAAAATTATGTTATGTGATTCATTGGTTCTATCACAATTTAACTTTTGTGATGTAATATATGGTCCTTGTTTAACCTTATTTGACAAAAACCGTATTCAAAAAATTCAAAACTCTTGTCTCAGGTTAATTCATGGAATTCGAAGAAACCAGCACATTAGTCATACATTAAAACTCACAGAATGGTCAAATATGGAAGATCGTAGGTATCTACATTCTGCAGTTACATTTTTTAAAATTCTAGTTAACAAAAAACCTAATTATCTTTACACTAAAGTCAAATATCGTTCAGATATGCATAATCTAAATCTGCGTCATAAGGACTCCCTTGCATTGCCAAGGTATAGCACTGAATTGCTTAAACGTTCATTTTCGTACCAGATAGCCAACTTATTTAATAAATTAAAATTTAATCCTTTTAACTTAAAAATGTATCAATTCAAAAACAAAATCCATGAAAGTATTTTTAAAAAGGCCTCAATATAAATAGTTATTATAAGGTGTCTCTATCCAATTTTTTATGTGTTTCCTTCTTCACTAGTTACGTAGGTATATAAGTTAATTTCCCAGAAATTTTGTATTTTGACGTTTAGCTAGATAACTCGTTATATGTAGTTATATAATTCTTTAACTTAGTAATATTTTTGTTAGATATTGTTTTTTTCTTAGGGTTAGATGTAAGAATAGACTTACGTGCTCTGGGCAGTAGTCTGGGGTGTGTAAGAACTAAATCTCGCCCTGTATTTAAATATTGTACAAGTATAATACTGTATTTTAATCAATAAAGTCCTTTATTATTATTATTATTATTATTATTATTCACAGTAAATGGTATATTGCATTCTCCCAAATACTTAAAAAAAATAATTTTCAAAAAAAAAAATAAAAAAATTAACAGTTAAAAAAAACGGGAAATTATCATAAAAAAAATAAAAAAACTTCAAATGATATTTTTTTAAATTTTTTTAAAGAAGTTAAACCTCCCATTATGAAGGGATACATTTTTTTGTTCACTTTTAAAACTAGTAGAATTGATCCTTATAATAAAAGTAATAATTCCTAAAATATTTACGTTAATCGCAATTTTCTTTTAGCTTTTTTCGATTTTTTTTTAAGTTTAACCTCCCATAACATTTTTGTTTTTGGGGGGATTACTTTCAGAAACAATACGGACCCTCCCCTCGTAGAACTTAATAATTCCTGAAAATTTCAAGTCGATCGGATTATTCGTTCTTGAGTTATTAAAAGTTAACAACATCAAGAGTTAACAAAAATCATGACATCGGACGGATCGACAGACGGGCGGACATTTGAAAAAAAAAGTTGCTTATTTTTCATGAAACAAATGTATATCCAAGAATTTTTTGTCTAGGACAATTTTTGAAAATTTTTGAAAATTCGAAACTAACGTATATTATTCTAGCGCAGGCGCTGTGGATAATATAATAATATGATACAGGGTGTTGCAAATTAAATCAGGCAATGTTTTTTTGCATCAATTTTAAACTATCTTTTGCAGGATTCTAGTATTTTCTAGGATAGAATAAACATTCAAAAATATAAATATCACAAATGATGGGGCTTTTACAGTATTTAATAAAAACTGGTAAAATATTCTTGCTACAGATTTAGAGGAATTCAAAATTTGATGCAAAAAAAACATAGTCTGGTTTACTTTTCAACGCACTTTATAATATATGTTTTTTTTTAATAAATAATAGTCAAATAAACAGATTTTCACTCATTCCAAATCCATTTAATAGTTTTTGATATATTTCAATTTAAAGAAATTTTTTGGGTAGTTCACTTTATTTTCTCAGCAGTTTAGTTGTAGTTTTACCCATTCCTTCGCATTTGCTGCGTTCATTTCCATAAAATTTTTGGTCCAAATTTTAAATGAATAAAAAAATTAAATTTTAATCCTAGACGAATACAACAAAGTAAAATTACCATATTCAATGTATTTTTCAGAAATGAACGGAATATAAAAAGCCCTGAAAATTTTATTTGACCTATTTGAATTTAAAAATGGGTAACTCGAAACAATGTGCCAGTTTGCCGTAATTTTTGAATAAATTGGTTCTAATTTCGTTTCTACACCTAAATCTAGGTCAAGCATAAAATGACACTTATTGATATCAAAATAAAGGCTAGGTTCTTCCTTGTTTTGGTCGTTGAAATGTTTCGGAATAGCAGTTGTCCCATGTCTTCCTTCTAAATAGGGAGCTGGAAGCATCCCATCAAATTCTGATTTGATAAAATGTATATTCCAGTTATTTTTTGGCAGGAAAAATGAGCTAGGGTACCTGTGCCAATCTTTGCCCACGCAAAAATGTATCGGAGATGTTTCTGTTATGTTGTTTTCATGTGAAAAACGACCCAAGTCCATCATTAGGTCAAATGGAGCATGATAATTCTTGTATAGAGCGATAATTCTTGAAATCCCTAAAAAAAAATCTCATAAAGACCTTAAATATCTTTAACCCTTACCCTCCCGAGACTAAACTAATGATAATGTTTAGATTTAATTGTGTTTTTTTTTTATATTTGCTATGCCAAAAAAGAAGAAAAATAAAATAAAAAATAAACCATTTTTTTTTTAGTTTTTGCTCGAGTTTTTGTTTCCTTAGAGTTTCAGGAGAGCTGTATTATACTGAATTAAATTTGCATATTTGTTTGCATACATAGAAAGTCTATAAAAGTATTTTGGATTAATATTGCCTTAAAGAAAAAATAAAGAAGTAAAGTCACAATTGTGACACCCTGGAGGATAAGAGTTAAAATATTTTAGGCTGTTTGTAATTTTTTTAAAGCAATTTTTTTTGAGTATTTTTTTGCCGTTTTTTTTTTCGGTTAAAATTTTATACGAAATTTTTTTTGGTAAATTTTTTTCAAGAAGGTAGCTTTTGCAATAAGCTTTTTGGGTTCTAGTTCCAAATAATAATTTTCAATTTTAACCTCCTTATAAATATGCAGTCGAGGGCTAAACCGCTGACAAAATTTTGTACACCTTTAGGAGGAAATCTTCAAAGATTTCCTCGTAACGTTCAAAGATTTCCTCCGAAATATTTCCATTTAAATGGAAGAAGTCTTTAAAGATTTCCTCGTAAGCTTCAAAGATTTCCTCCAATTTGTACACCTGAATTCCTCTGCACTTTACCTTTTGTAGGAAAACGTTCAAGTATTACGTAACGCTCCTAGGGGTGTGGAGGTCATTTTGGAGTGTTACGCCCAAAATTTGCGTTACGTAATACTTAAACGTTCCCTATGCAGTATAATGTAAAATTACTTTTATCCAACACAGAAACACTTGTTTTGAGCACTATTTTAAATGTCAAAAGTGAGTTTTTTT
>OY294046.1:54552360-54638439 GCA_958510825.1 Brachypterus glaber | reverse complement strand
TTCAGCAACCTTAAAAACCCCTATATAGCAATTTTCAAATTTTTCTAAAAAAAATGTATTTTTCCCCATTTGCCCCTTTGCCCCACCCCAATGTTCACCAAAAACAATCCCGAGCGAGAACTTTTGGTAATATACCTGTATGTCAAATTTCAAGTTCTAGCTTAAAGCGTTCTTAAGTTATCGTGTACACAAGATTTCCCGGACAGACCGATCGACCGACCGAGAGACAATTTTTTTTTCTCGAAATTGATTTATATCGTCATAGAACGTAAAAATACGCAAAAAAAAATTTTCAAAACGGGAAAGCTAAGGTACAAAAATTATGAAATACAAGATTTTAAAAGTGAACAGATGGACAGACAGACGGATATTTGTTTACCACCCATTTATTCATGATATTCTTAATTCGAAAATGCAAAAAAAAAACGGTCGATTTCAATTCCAGAGGTATTTTTTGGGCTATAAAGGACTCTTTTAGTAAGTTACCTTTCTTCCTTGTGAGCCTGGAACATGAAAACAGCCAACCATAAATAAATTGGGCTTAATGATAACCAGTGGGGATAATTTAAGGTACTTTTATTCTTAGATGGTACAAAGTAATAACTTAAAACCAGAAAAATGGGACACAACAAGGCCAATACCTAAAAATATTTTAATTTTAATAATTATCCTACCAAAAAAAATCGTTATCTACAAACATACATTTTTTTTAATAAGGAACCATAAGGTCCACATTTCACATAGGCCAATAGATAGGTATTTAGCTCAAAGCGTTCTCGAGTTATCATTACCACAAATTTTCCCAGACAGACCAACACAGAGACAGACAGTCAGACAGACAATTTTCTTTGCAGAAATTAAATTTTTACGTAAAAAAAAGTAGTATCATTATAATAGTATTATACAGGGTGCAAGTTTTTCGACCTCAAGCATGTGACATAGATTATCGAAATGTGAGGAGCTGCTAATTGTAGATCTAAATGTCGATCTCAGTCATGCGCGTAGGTCACTGACAATATTTACGATTTCAAACCTAACCTCGGTTAATTTAATTGCTTGGTTGTTTCCAAAGCACTCTGCGCAAAAATGATTTTTTTTTAATTTCGCTCAAAATCTAAGATAATATCTTAATCAGAAAAAAAAGTGTATTCAAAAATATAAAAATTCAAAATAGCGCCCAGAACAAAAAATTAAGTTAAGTTTTGTAACTCTTGCATCTAAATCCCCTCTCTATCCCAACCCTCCTCATCCCCCTCCCACTTCTTACCCCGCCCCCAACGCCAATTCATGACAGATGCAACTCCAGCATCAGTGAGCAAAGACTCACTCCCCCAATTATCCATTCAAACTAATTCTATTTTAAACAAATGAGCCATAGGCACTGCGCCTATCTCTTAAAGATCCAAACAAACTACTGATGATGATGATGCATCTAAAATGACATGGAAAATATGATAACAGATTTAGATTCCTTGCAAAAAAGTTCCTTAACTATGTATCATTAAAAACGTCTAGCTTTTTCGCCCAAAAAAAAAAGACGAAACTAGGAATTTTTAATTTTTTTGCGATAATTAAAAAACAAAAAATGCTAAGCATAAAAATACGCAACTTTTTTAATTTAACCGATCTTGTATCTCTTATAATAACCGAGATACCCAGGCTTGAGGTCGTATAATTGTATTATTTATTCTATAGTATATTCAACATCAAGAGGGAGTAGACGTAAACAAAAGAATCGCGCACGACGGCAGCTAGCGCGTGGTTTCATTGGTTAAAACACTCGAATGTTGCTAGAGTAGGGATGTAGAAAATTAAATATGAGCACTTTCGATAAAGCGTACAATGCATTGCAATGGACTGTTATATAGAAATATTTTGTTTTGAGTCCTACCTTGTCACTAAATCCGTTGTATTCACGTGCGTTTGTTTACAATTACTGCATCTTAAATATACTATAGTAAAAAAATATTATATTTACCCAAATAATGTTAAAATTAACAAATCCATTTAACAAATAAAAGCAAAAAGGTTCAGTTCCATAGAGATCTGGTCCAGCACCTCCAAAAACATTATAAATAACAATATTTAAAGGAGCAATAACCAATTTTCCAAATTGTAGTGAATCAATGGCAACCATTGGTATTAAAATAGCTACGCCAGATATTGCACACCATGCCACAAAGTCTATGTATAGTTTTCTTCTTATAATTATATCGTAAGCAATTGGAATACCCAATAACGCAGCAAATGGCCAACCTAAAAAAAAATACAAGAATAGTATTTTTTTTTAAGGAAAGATTTTTGGAAATTTTTTTTTTTGAGAAAAAAGTTTTATAAAAAAAATAAAAATAGTTATTTATATACCAAGGGACTAAACTGGCTGTTTTAGTCCTGTTGCATTAGTGTTTCCTGAGCGAGCCTAGCGAGCGAGGGAAACAGAAATGCAAGGGACTAAAACAGCCAAGTTTAGTCCTGAGGTATATACACTATTTTTTGTAGGACCAAACATAATTTAGATAGGTAGATAAAATTAAAATTAAAAACCATGCGTCTAAAATCGGTTGTTTTATTTTCGTAATTTAATCAAGATGCCTGTAAATTGCGAAAAGTCAGTTTCATGGCTATCGCGATTTCAATTGTTTTTTAATATGGTTGACAAAAACGTCAAAAAAATGGACAAAGATGATAAATTTTAAGTTATGTATAAATTGTTATAACAATGTTATTTTTAAAGGTTTTCTTTGTTAAAATCAAATAAATTGGTTTGAATCGCTAATTTATTACAAAACACCACCAAACCTAATTTTTGAACCAGCAAACCACATTAGTAGTATAGTAAGTATAATATTTTAATATTATCAAGATTGCCGTGATTTTTATTCCCTAGGGAGAAAAACGGCAAGTTTAGTCCCGAAAATGAAAGCGTAAAATTAGGTTTTAGTCTTGGTCGTGCAGAAAATATTTTACCTCCTTGCCCTACCCCGATTTTTACCAAAAACAATCCCGGTTGAGTACTTTGGATAAAAAACCTATGGTCTAATTTGAATTCCTTATCTCAAAACGTTGTGTAGTTATTGTGGTCCGAACACTTACCCAAAAAAGATCCTAATGCAACAAAGAACACCGCAAGTGCGTGATTTTGCGTCCACCATGCCGCACAAGCGGCACTAAAAGTGTACATAGCGAAAGTCGACGGGAGTAAAGCCGAACTTGATATGAACATTCCTGCTGAGAATATTTGAAAACCCAAACATATCCTGCCTATGTGAATTCCAAATTCTTTTGATACAGCTCTAAAATTATAACAAAAAGTTAGATTGAATAAATTCGTTATAATTATTAAAAAAGAAAGTGGTTGTGGTACCAAAAGGTTTGGTCCAAACCTTTTTTCAGGTCGCGTTAAAATGCTATAGGCCGAAGTTTTTTTTCCAAAATATTAAATAAATATAAATAATAAAATTATTATATATTATACAGGGTTATTCTTTTAAATGGTACACCTCCCGTAACTTTTGAACAGAATGAGATATAAACTTTAAATTTGTAATATTTATATCACATAATAAAAACTATCACTTTCCAGATTTTTCAATTTTTTATTCGCCACTATTTATTTTTTAATATATTTTGTGAAGATTTTTTTTTCTTCAACATTACTCAAATTTTTAATATTTTGTGCATAAATATTGAAAATTTTACATGAATGATAAATAATGTTAATATGATAATACACCATGCATTAACTATTTTGACCTTTTTGTGCAATATTTCCAAAATTAATTCTTTTAAAATATTGAAAATTTTATCAATTTTGAAGAAGCAAAAATCTTATGGTTAAACAGAGAATTTTTAAATCTTTAAAATCACATACACAAGGCCTAAGGTGTCATTTAAAATATTGTCCCCTACTGCACCCCTGACAAATGTTGTATAATATGCATACTCCAAATTTAAAGTTTATATCTTATCCTGTTCAAAAGTTACGGGGGGTGTACCATTTAAAAGAATAACCCTGTATAAATAATATTCCCAGAAAAACCTTAAAATATACTAAGAAGGTTTTTGATATCTAGGATTTTTTTAGTTACTATGGATTTCAGTTTCCAGTAACTGTACAAAAAGTATACTTTATTATTAAATAAATAACTCATTATATATTACCTAAAAATTACAAAAAACATCTAAAAAAATAAAAGAGATTTTGAAAATATTGAAATAAAATTAAATTACAAAACATTATTAAAAATAATATAACCATTTAATTTAATAATTAATTCTAAAATTTTTCCGGATCACTTTCGGGATTTCGGGATTCTGAATTTCGAGATTAATCCCTATTTGTTACCTGTAAAAATAGACCTCTGCTAAAGATGAAGCCAAAGCTAACAAGCATCTTATAAAGTAAAACATAAGTATAGGATTTGGTTGAAACAAATTATGGTAAATATAGAGCGGGGCTGCATGGAACATTAAATATGTGTATGATCTTAAAGCATATTCTGGGCTATACTCCCATGTTTGTAAACCTTTACCATACACTAAAAATAAAAAAAATATATTAGACTGTGCAATAATATTTTTTCCCACATGTGAGGCATTTTATAAGCAAAAAGAGAAAACCATACACTTTTGAATTCTGAACTGAATTTCCTCAAAATTAGCCTAAATAATTTAGAAAACCTTTGCCAAATTAAAAATCTTTATCTCAAAAATATGAAAAGGTGTTATAACATTTGTACCCCTATAAAAGCATTTTATTAACCATGATTCATGGTTAATGATGTGAAAATATAATTTTGAAAATAATCCCCCCAAAAAACAAAAAAGTTATTTATTTAAAAAAATCGAAAAAAGCTGAAAGTAAATTACGATTAACGTAAGTTTTTCAGGAAATACGTATTACTTTTATTATATGGATCAATTCTGCCAATTTTAAAAGTAATCCCCCAAAAACAAAAAAGTTAGGTGGTGTTTTACTTTAACTTAAAAAAAAATTGGAAAACTATAATTTTATTTTTCGTTTTTCGCAAAAAGAATAAAAAAATTGTTTTTTTATTTTTTTTCAAAAAATTTCGTTTTTTGCAAAAAAATTTAAAAAAAAAACAAAAAATGAAAAAAATTGAAAAATTTTAATAACATTTTTTTGGATTTTTTTATTGAATTTTTTTTTTAATTTTCGTTTTTCAAAGATCTTAAAAAAATCTCAAAGTTTTTTTTTAATTTTTTTGTTTTTTTTTTTAATATGTGGGTAATTATTTCAAAAAGGGGATATTAATAGTTCATATTTTTAATTATATATTTTTTTTAATTCTGTTATTTTTGTTTAAGTTTTATTGCGAATATGTTATAACAAATAAGGAAAAAATAGTGGTCGTTATTTAATGTGACTAACTTTAGAAAAAAACAATAATTTTTGAAGTTGGTAGGTACGGAGGTGAGGGGCTATTACGGAGGTGAGAAATTTAAAAGAAAGCAAAAATATTTTACAGTATTGTTGTGTATTTTTAAGTAAGAGTACACTATAATGAAACAAACATAGTTTATATTTATTATTACATACTTTTTAAAGAAGGAACATAACAATTTAAACCTATATAGGAACCAAAGAAATTATTTTTAGGTACAATAATACTAAAAATATTTCTTAAAAATAATTTGCACAAAATCTGTATTAAAATAAAAATAAACTGTACAAGTTTAAATATAATTAGAAAAAAAATATCCACAAAATAACTTCATTTACCAAAATAAGTTATAGCATTTTTACTTTAACGTAAATTAGGCACAACGGGAAGATTAAAAATATGTTGACCTCTTTTAATTTGAGGTTTTTTTAAAACAGATACTATATCATCGTTTGATATAATCCCGACATCTTCAACATTTGGAAAAATAAAAAAATTTCCTTTTGATGATCTTCGGAAATATTTAACAAGATAATCATTTTGGTTTTCTAAGGATATAACCACTGCTACATAATGAAAAAATTGTTTTTTTTTGCCTGAAAACCTTACCAATACATAATCATCTATCTTAAGACTTAAATAACCTTTAACAATTTTTGAAAGAGGCACATCATCATCTGAACTGGATAAATTTAGTCTATTAGATGACAGTGGCTGCAAAGGTAGGCTTTCTTCGCTTTCTGTGTCGGAACCATAAACGTCTGCATAACGGATTTTTTTATGCATATCTAAATGTTTAAAGTTAAGATAATATTTGGCAAGTTTTAAAAACCTAATTTAGTAAATAATAAGTAAGAATTAAACGAAAACCCAAATAATTAAATGCAAACCCAAAGAATTAAATGAATACCGAAAAAAAAAGGATACGATTCTCTTTATTAGAAATGTTATCTTCCATCTTGTCCTTACCATAATAGTTGTACGGGTTTTCAATTTCTACTTTATAAGACATAGATCCCAAATCATAATGCATGCATACTTCATCTGCAGTGCAATCTTTACAAGTTAGTTCTCTAAAACGAATCACGAAAGGGTTTGTTTTGGTCCAAACAGCCTCGTGAACCTTCATTGTACCCTTAAACACTTCTAAAGAAGTCGGAAGTTTAGAGTCGAAGTCCAACATTTCTTGCTCATTTATGGGTAAAATTCTGATTCCTTTTAACGTTGCAAGCTTATCCAGTAATGTCTCGTAATTGGGTATATCCTCTCCTCTGGCTACAATGCTGTCAGCAGTTCTCTTCACACATCCGCCGATGCCATCTGGAGCACCCTTACCGTGATGGCTTTCAAAATAGTGCCATCTTACTGAAGTCGCTCCTAGTGACCTGGCAAGCACCGTTAAAAAGAAAAACATTTTTTTGTTTTTATACTGGGTACTTGGCCCATCACTTAAAATATGGACTTCATTTAAAATTGAGTGTTTGCTTTTTATATCTTTGATTATAGGACTTAAATGGGCACATATGGCAGACGGGTCATGCCTTAACGACTTCGAGAGAGTACAGTATGAAGTTGTTACTGCTTTAGGTTCTTCTGCTGTCTGTATTTTTTCGTACGTTACAACTGTGTGCAAAGTTATTTGGGGTTTGGAGCCACCAAAATGGGCGGATTGTATTTCTTCGGAGTATTTACATAGATAATTTTCCGAGAAATCCATGTGTATTAAAATATCATGGTTAGAAAAGTTTTTTTTAATTTTTTAATTTGTTCATACTGATGTAACATATTAAAATGGTGCTTTAAAAACTTAGGTAAGGTATTTTTAAATTCATATACTAATTGTTTTTTGGTACAGAAAATAGTTTCCTTAACTTTCTTAACGCAAAGTTTTTGTTTACCTTTTACTGTATGTTGTTCCTTTTTCGTCGCCCATTTTTCATATTTAACATGTTCTTTTGGGTTAAAGTCTAAAAATAGAACTTTCTTACATTTACAATCAGGACATTCTCTTTTAAAACACATTTCTTTTATTTTTCCTTCTGAAGAGCATATTATATTTTTAATAACTTCTTCGCTGCTGTTTTCTTTTATAATGCTGTAAAATTTTAGTTTGGAAACAACAAATTTAAAATTTTCATGTGTTTCACACATACAAGTATCACGATCTTTAGCGTTTAGGGGTACAACCCAAAATGGTCTTAACTTGCAAAAAAAGTTGTAACTTATTTTCGTATTAGGATATATATGGCAAAACTTAGTATGTAAATCTTTTAAAGAATAATTTAAATACCGCTTTTGCTTCTTCACTTTTTTGAACGTTATAGTTTCCTTTTTGCCAGGACACATCCTACTCGAATCATCATTTTCGTAGAAGTTTTTAATATATTTTTTAAGTTCTGTCCAGACAAGATCGCATTTCTTTTTGTTTTTACAGTGAAGCAACCTTTTAGGAACCAACGTTTTAAGCTTTTCTTGAAATCTGTATCTTTTTATAACTTTTCCTGAAATAGTCGAAATAAGTTTTCTTCTATCTTCTCGATTATTTTTGCCCGATACATTTTGTTTAATTTGCGTGGATAATACTTCCCCAAAAAGTAAAGCTTGTTTTACCTCTGCGGTAACTATTTGGCCTTTAATAATTTCTTTAACATTCGACTTAGGAGAATCTTTTTTTGGTTCCTTTTTTTTATTTCTATAGAGCTGTTTCTTGTACTTTTCTTTCTTAGCTTTTTCACTTTGTAGCTCTTTCTTTAGGGTTTTAATTTTAAGTTTTAACATTTTTCTGTTGTTTTTTGATCGTTTTTTTCCCGCTACATATCTTGCTGATGGTCTAGGATTTTTCGGAACGTTATTGTTTTGAACAATGGGATCATCTTGATGTGGGGAAGATGGTGGTGTTTCCAAGCTGTTAACTCTTTGCTGCATATTTTTTTTTCTGTCATAACATCTTTTACTTCTATCCTTCCAATTTTTTCTTAATAACCTTTGTTGTCGAGGAGTAAGTTCAGTGATAGGTTTTATTTTTCCCTGCTCTTTTCTTTGTTTGTATCTTTCCCTTTCCAACCTTTTTGCTTCTTCATACTTTTCTGGATTACTTCTAATCGCCTCTCTAAATTTTCTTGCTCTTAATTTTGCCTTTTCTCTTATTTCCTGCCTGTTTTTTTCATTACTGTTTATTTTATGTCTAGCCATATTGTCCTAAAGAGGTTAAAATATAAAAAGTATCACCTCCGTGCTACAAGTTTCACCTCCGTAACAAAAATTTTGTTATGGATGTGAGGTTACGGAGGTGAGAATTTTAACGGTTTTTTAATATTATAGCATTTATTTTAAATCATTTTCTTTTCAAAGTTTATATTTAAAAAATTTACCCTTATTTACATCAAAAACAAAAAAACTCATATTTTATTTTTTTCAAACGAATCTCAAAATAGCTGTTACAATAGTGAGAAAATTGAACTTACCCTGTGTCAAAATCACCGCATGGTCACAAAAAACTAGCTCTAATTACAGGCACATATCCACTTCGTTTCGCCGACAGGAGCAGACTGGTATAAAAGAATGCGGTTACTCCAAAAAAAGTCCCCCCTCTTCATTTCGTTGAATTTTACTGAATATAACGCACTTGGTTATGGAGGTGAGATCAAAAGCCGAGGACAACTTATTTTTAGTAATACCGCAAAGGGGAAATAAACAAAAAATACAAAAACGCTTTTTTTTATTAGATTTTGAGTTGTTTTAGGTCTTACAAGGCTATTATTTAGAGTAAATAATAATTAAGTCGAAAAAAAATAAAACAGTATATTATAATCTCTATGTGGGGACACTGAACGGAGGTGAGAAATGAGACTTTAAGGATAAAAAAAAAATATTTAAAAAATAACAACTCATTATTTTATGTGTGTTTCAGTAAAAGATACTATTCCTTTTCTGAATACTAACGGTTATTTTTTTTTAATATAAAATTAAAGTTAAAAAAACCAACGGGGACGGAAATATCCCCTTTTTGAAATAATTACCCATGTAGACCAGAGTTTGTTCAAGTTCCCTGGTTTTTCCCTGATTTTTTACAGTTGGTTAAATTTCCCGAATTTTTTCCTGATTACCCTGATCTGTGGGCACCTTGTGGTGTCTGCGCTGAGCAGACTTTGCTCCCCCCACCTGTAAAAAAGTACCTAAACAGAAATTATTTATTGTCTTCCTAAAAATCTAACAAAATATTGGTGAATGTGCCTATTCTTGCTTTATATTATCCCTTAATTTGGTAATGTGTGATAGTTATTTTAATATAACAAAAAAAAAACACTTAACCCTTGGATAAAAAAAAAATAAAAAAAAATCTTATTTCAAAAAAAAAAACGAAAAAAAAATTGACAAAAAAATTTTTTTATCTAAATTTCCCCTTAAAAACTTTTTAAAAATCTTCACTCCAAAGTGCCAAATGAAGGGTTAAGAAAGTGAAAAAGACAGCAAAAATAGCCCTAATTAGCGTAACGTTATTTGTAGACAGCCCTTTTCTTTAATATTACCCTAGACTTACCCAAGTAGTGAACTGGTTCCCAATAATTAAATGTTTCATCACAATCTGATATATGGGACCATATTGCCCCACAGACCCTTGCAGATAATAATGCTTTAAAGGCTGTATCACCTGCAGGATAAGCTATCCTATTGTTTTTCTCTGGTTTGCTAAAATTTTAATCAATAAAAGTTTGAGGTTATGATTTTATTTATCAATTTACTCACGCAGTTGGTGTTTTTGTTGTTATTTTCTTATTATTATCTTTTTTACTTTCTTTTCTCTTTGGCTGGGCAGCATTTTGCCTTAATCGAAACGAAAGAGGACTTTTTATCATGGTTTTTGTATTTTTCTTCATCGACACACCAACATTTTTGAACAGAACACCCCTTTTTGACCTTTGAAATTTATTTTTCTCTATTGGCTACACTGGATTTTAACGCCTACCGTAGTTCAAATGTACCAGCGGCTTGTGTGACGTTGACATTTGTTTTTGTGATTTCTTCAAAAATGGATCGTTTATTGGCTTTAGAATTACCAAATATTAGAATAAAAAAGCCCTCATGGATTCATAAACCATCTCCAATGCTTATGTTTACAATAGTATTACTTTCCTATTTTCTGGTCACTGGAGGTAACTTTTTTTTGCAACAACCAAAATTTTTGTGCTAATTTGTCTTTTTTAAGGTATTATTTACGATGTAATTGTGGAACCCCCCAGTGTAGGATCAACTACAGATGAACATGGACATTCTAGACCAGTGAGTACAATAAAATCTAAACTAGTATGAAACTATCAAATATGTTTGATTTTAGGTCGCGTTTATGCCTTATAGGGTAAATGGACAATACATTATGGAAGGGTTAGCCTCCAGCTTTTTATTTTCAATGGGGGGCTTGGGTTTTATCCTTTTAGATAATATACATTCACCAATGACCCCTAAACTTAACCGATTATTGATTACAATCATGGGTTTTATTTGTGTGTTGGTTTCTTTCTTTACCACCTGGATCTTTATGAGAATGAAACTTCCTGGTTACTTACAAAATTAATCATATTTAATTTTTATATTATATACCTATAGATAATTATTATACAATAACTTCAGAATCTCCAGTTTTTGTGGATTATTTATATTTTTTGTATTTCTTAAGTATTATGTAAAATAAAAAACAATAATTCTTATTTTTTTATTGATAAATATTTATAAAAAGAACACAAAGATAAATTGTAGAGTATAGTAGAGTATCATCAGTCATAAAAATTAAAGTCCATAATCTTTAAGTTATAGACGAATTCTAAAAGCACTGAAAAAAAAATGTGATTTAATTTTATGTTTCCTCAAAGAAGAGTAGTGAAATGTTGACTTTCACTTCTTTCCAATGAGGGTAAAGGCCAATTTTATGTAAAATTGCCCATTTTATATAAAAAATATATTAATTTTTCAGTAATTTTTATGTTACAATACCATTTTGTATTTAAAAGACATTTTTTATATGAAACATTACCATTTTTATGTAAAAAGTTATAATTTGAATATAAAAATTTACCATTTTTATGTAAAAAGAGAACTTTTTTACATAAAAAGTGTATTATAAAAAAAGTAACCAAATTACAATTTTTATGTAAAAATGTTCATTTAAAAAAAAACAAATTTGCATGTAAAATGGCCTGTTTTACAATTATTTTCCCATATTAATATTTTAAATGGTATATACTTACTGCAAAAAATCAGATGATCTGTCAATTATATGCTCAAATTCAGCAAAAGATAACAGGCCATCATCATCTAGATCTGCTTCCTCTAAAATATTTTGAATTAACAAGTTTAATTCTGTTTCGGTGAGTTTGTGATCACCAATCAATCTCATTATCACTTGCTTCAGATCATTTCTACCCAACATATCATCACCATCAAAATCTAGAAATTCAAACATTGAGAAATACTACTACCATAAAAATACTTTTTAAAAAATAAAGGAAATTTTTTGCAAAATGATTTCCAAAAAAATAATGAACAAAAAATTTTGAAAATTAATATTTGCCCCACACAAATTTTAAGCAAATAGAATAGCTGATTTTTTGTGGAGAAGCAGTTACTAACCAAGTTAGGGGAATATGTGTTTCTCTCTTTTTTAACTCATCAAATTGACTTGTATCAACTAAGAACTTTTTAAAAAACTTATAGTAAAAACAAGTCAAAAGACATAAAGCAATATTATTTTTTATGGAAAAGTAAAATGAAATAGTAATTTTACCAAATATTCTGAAAGCATGTTCTGCCTTAACCGTTTTTGGTGCTGATTCACTAAAAACAGACATCATGTCCAAGAAATCTTCAAAAGTACAATCACCATCTTGACTAGAACTGAATACTTTACAAATTCTATCTCCAAAGGGGTTTACATTAAGTTCAGGATATTGTAAAATTTTATTCATTGGCAGTTTTGAGTTTTTATTGTGTCCCACTTTTTCTGGAGCTAAAGCTTTAAATTTTTGGTGTGCACTACAAAAGAAAATTATTAAAAATGGTTGTTATAAAATAGAGTAAATTTTCTTACAATAAAACTTCCTTCTTCGTAAAGTATGTGAGATCCTAAAAAAAAAGACTGTTAATCGCTGAAATACATTTTAAATTATATTAATACCTGATAATCTTGTAGCTCCTCATCTGAAAATTGGCTTTTTCCTTGTCCCATTTCTAATATATTCTTATTTTATTGAAAAATGTGTCATTTATTCGTGTTTTGACGATAATCATTATTTTGGGACATTTGAACTATTTTTTTTTGTATTGATTTAGTATATTTGATCTAGTTTGCGTTTACCATAATGCTCATTTTCTGCAGTTCTCATAAGTTAAATTTTTTAAAAATAGTTCCATTGTCTTCTTTTTATTGGTAGTTTTTTCGTGTTGAGCATGTTTCGTTTGTACTTTTTAGGTTATGTTAGTAATTTGTAAGTTTAAAAATGAACTTATTACCGAAATCTCACGAAGAATTTAGTCAAAAGGAATACTGGGACTCATTCTTTAAAAAGAGGGGAAATAAAGCATTTGAATGGTAAGTTAAATCAACGTTTTATGCTAATTTTCTTTACAATAATTTCTTTCCACAGGTATGGTGAATATCCAGAATTATCTGAACATTTACATAAATACATTAAAAAACAGGATAATGTACTTATCACAGGGTGTGGTAACTCCACTTTGGGTAGAGATTTGTATGACATTGGTTATGAGTAAGTAATATTTTTAAGAAACTTGGAAATCATAATAAACTTTGTCAAAAGCTGAGCCCTAGTGTTTATAGGCTGACCTCTTTACACTATTATTAAATTATTTAAAAAAATTAAAAAATTATTTATGTTTGATTTATCAGTTTATGCTTTGATTGTCGTTAAGATTCAAGATTCAAGATATTTTATTCGTGTATTATACATAAAAAATGTTTTACACATGTCATTTTGTAATAAATATAAATAAAAAAGTAATCTTATTACTCACAATACATAATTTTGAACACTACAAATGTCTATTGTGAAAAAAGGGACAAAATGTCAGAATTCATAAATTCATCTACGCTATAAAAAACGTTTTTTATAAGAACACTCTTTACCTTATTACCCTCTATAGAGGGTCTATAGATTTATTTGGAAAATTTTGGGGAAAGAAGTGAAAATTATTTAAAATGCATTTTTTAGTTAAATAGGGTACATTTTTTCAATATTTGAAAATATTTTCCAATACTTCCACTTTTTGCAAAAAATTTGCACATGTTAACCACAGTTAACATTGCCAAACAACATTAGTTACAGTATTTTATCATAAATAATCCATTAAGTTACAATACATGAAATTATTATAGTTTTCTCTGTTCTGGAGCTAAAAAAAAGTTTTTTCATCTAAAATAAATAATAATAAATTATTTTTCTAAACCAAATTATGAAGAAATCAAAATTTTACTTTAGCAACACTACTCTTTTTTTTAGTCATCAAAATTATTCATCAGGAGTAATTCAGAGGCCTTGGTCCAACCCTTTCCCCAAAAATCCCTCGCATCACCCCTGATACTGGACAATGTAAACTAAGTTGACATACATAAAAATGGGTGTCATATGACAACATTGCCAATATTGATGATGTAAATTTAACATATATTTTAAAACAAATTATATATTTTTAAGTAAAGTAGATTTTAAATTTAATTTCACTACTGCATTTTACAGGCATTTATTAACAATTATACCAATTTTTGTAATCATATTTAAATTTTTAATGAAAAAAAAAATTAAAACTCAACTCGCACATGCTCTACTCACTTAAAAGGCAAAAAGGCAACTGGACTAAATGAATACTCCTAATTTTAGTTTGAATAATTACTGTAAGAAGGCATGTTTTATTTAAAATTATTAAAAATGGTAGTGTGTGATTTACTGTAAATCATTTACATCACTGAGTTTGGTATATATTTTTTAATACAATTTTATTTTAGAAATATAACAAATATTGATATTTCCCCTGTCGTAATACGGCAAATGCTGTCGCAAAACGAAAAGGAAAGACCAAACTTAAAATATTTGCAAATGGATGCATTAAAAACAACCTTTAACAATGAAGAGTTTAGTGTTGTACTTGATAAGGGGACCTTAGATGCCTTGATGCCTGATGAAAAACTAGAAACATTGGAAACGATAAATGCATATTTTGTTGAAATAAATCGAGTTCTGAAAACAGGAGGCAGATATGTTTGTATAACTTTGCTTCAAGAACAAATTTTGAAAATATTGTTGAATTATTTTCCCAGTAATAATTGGATGTTTAGAGCTGTGAGGTGCTTTGATGCTGAAAACAAAGCTTTGGAAAATGGAGAAAAATCCAGTATGCCTGTTTTTATAGTTATTTGTACAAAATTTAAATTATTACCTCGAAAAGTAAGTATACAAAAACTAAATATTTTTATCTACATACTTATGTAGGTATATATTTAGAACCTAGAGGTTCTCAACTGGGGTTGGATGTGGGTGGTATACCTCTTCTATAGAGGTAAAAACCTTCTATAGAAGGTAAAGACTAGACTTTAAAAAAATGGTCCTTCAGGATTTTTTTTTTAATTTTATCAGAAAAAAATGTGTTTTTTTTACTTTGTTTGTTATATGATCCACAGCGCCTGCGCTAGAATAATATTATACGGTAGTTTCGAATTTTCCTAGACAAAAAAAATCTTGGATATAAATTTGTTTCATGAAAAAATAAGCAACTTTATTTTTTCAAATGTCCGTCTGATGTCACGATTTTTGTGAACACGATAACTCAAGAACGAATAGTCCGATCGACTTGAAATTTTCAGGAAAAATCAAGTTCTACTAGGGATACCTATTGTTTTTTAAAAGTAATCCCTCAAAAAACAAAAAGTTATGGGGGGTTAAACTTTTAAAAAAATCGAAAAAAGCTGAAAGAAAATTCCGATTAACGTAATTTTTTTAGAAAAAATTACTTTTATTATAAGGATCAATAATTTTTCCTTTTTCAACAAAGATGTGTAAAAAAATATAATTTTTTTATTTATTTTTTTTTTGTTTTGAAAATTATTATTTTTAAGTATTTGGGAAATGCAATATACCATTTACTATGAATAATATGTAATGGAATGCGCAGCATTACATATCTTTACGGCTTGTTTTCAATATTGTTTAGTTTTCATTTATTTTTTACTTTCCCCAATGAAAGTATTCAGTTAATGAACAATCTTTCAAAAAAATGTATTGCTATTTTTTACGTTTTCTGACTTTTGGTCTCCGCGAAAAAAAAATATTCGCCGGTCCGTCACCCGGTCTGTCTTGGAAAATTCGTGACCATGATAATTTGAGAATGCTTTGAGCTAAAGACTTCAATTAAAATTTGAAACATAGGTGTCTTGAACAAAGTTCCTCGACTGGAATTTTTTTGGCAAAAATCGGTGAGATGAACTATTTAATTTTTCGTTTAATAACAAAATAATGTTTTAATTGAAAACATTAAAAAAATACACTGCCCAGTAAAAGAGCTTTCCCATTTTACACCTCAGCGCGTAAAATGGATTTTTTTATTATCAGATTCACTTTCAGCAACCATAAAAACCTTAATATACAAATTTTCACGAAAACTACCCTCTGCCCCTTTGGGGGTGAAGTTAGAATTTTGTTATAATCAGATTCCCTTTCAACAACCTCAAAAACACCAATATACCAATTTACACGAAAACTACCCCTCACCCCTCAGGGGGTGGATTTAAAATATTTCTATTATCAGATTCACTTTCAGCAACCTCAAAACCCCCAATACTCCAGTTTTCACGAAAACTACTCCCCACCCCTCAGGGGTGAAATTAGGGGAAAAAAATGTGATAAGAAAAATCAATTTCACGCGCGGAGGTGAAAAATGGGAAAGCTCTTTTACTGAGCAGTTTTTATTATCATATTTAGTTTCAGAAACCTTGAAAACCCCTATATACCAACTTTCACAAAATCACCCCCCACCCCCTGGGGGTAGGGGTAGAGTTAGACCATTTTTATTATCAGATTCACTTCCAGCAACCTCAAAAACGTCAATATACCAATTTTCACAAAAATCACCCCCCAACCCTAAGGTGGTGGGTTTCAAAAAATATATTTCAAGATTCATTTTTATCAACCTCAAAAACCCCTATCTACAAATTTTCACGAAAATTTTGAAAACATTTCAAAATATTTACCCCCTCACCCCCTCGGGGGTGGAGTTAGAGAAATTTAATTATCAGATTCAATTTCAGCAACCTTAAAAACCTTTATATAGCAATTTAAAATTTTTTCTAAAAAAAATGTATTTTTCCCCATGCCCCCCTTGCCGCACGCCAATGTTCACCAAAAACAATCCCGAGCGAGAACTTTTGGTAACATACCTGTATGCCAAAGTTCAAGTCTCTAGCTTAAAGCGTTCTTAAGTTATCGTGCTTACAAGATTTCCCGGACAGACCGATCGACCGACAATTTTTTTTTTGCCTGAAATTGATTTATATCCACATAAAACGTCATAAAAAGCAAAAATTCGCAAAAAAAAATTTGAAAATTTTTGCACGAATACAAGGCTTTCCGAAATTTTGAAAATTTTCAAAATGGGAAAGCAAAATAAACATTTTTGAAAAAAAAATATTATTTTGAAAAAAAAAAAATAGGGAAAGTATTATTTTGATGGCAGAATATTTTTTTGTATTTTAGATTTTGGAAGTAAATCTGGGCTCATCAGAAAAAATGCAAAGACTTGAGGCAGAACAAGAAGTCATACAAAGCATATCAAACGTCCAACAGGCCGCATTTATATGTGCGGGACTTCAAAAATCATCTATAGCAAATGAAAATGAAGTTTCCTTCGATTTATTCGAACCAAACTCGGATAATCCTAGATTTACAGTGTATGTTGTTGATATTAATCATGAGCCAAAAAACTCACAGTATGCTGCATTTATTGTACCACAAGGAAGGTAAAATTACTATTAAGGGATTACATACCTTTTAAAGAGCAAAAAAGCACATGTTCTCTTTATTTTTCTTCTACCTTCTTCCTTTTTTTTTTTGGCCTTTTCTCAGTGAGATAATCCCTCTTAGTTACTCAATTCACCAAGAGTGGTTCTTGTCTGGCTTGGCATCATGCCCACTCCTGTTTTGATTATAGAAAATTTTCAGTCTTCTGTAAGACCTTTTCTTTATCTTTTCCTTTATTTATTATATTAAAAAAAAAAATAAAAAAATGTGCTTTTTTGTCCTTTAAAAGGTATGTAACCCCTTAAGAATAATAATCTGGATATCTTAATATCACCTCTAAAGATAAAAATTTGAAAAAAAAATTACCATTCTGAATGATAATAAATTATCTTATTAAAAATTTATATTTCGGATTTTTTTCCATTTTTTTTTTAACATTTTTTTTCTGAATTATTTTTTATTTATTTTGCTCACCTATTTTGAAATTTTTTAAAATTTCGAGAAAGCCTTGTATTCGTGCAAAAATTTTCAATTTTTTTTGCGTATTTTTACGTTTTATGACGTTTTATTTCAATATAAATCAATTTCGAGAAAATAAAAATTGTCGGTCGTTCTGTCCAGGAAATCTTGTGAGTACAATAATTTAAGAACGATTTAAGCTAGAGACTTTAAATTTGGCATACAGATATGTTACCAATAGTTCTCGCTCGGAATTGTTTTTAGTGGACATTGGGATGCGCCATCCAAATGGGGGAAAAATACATTTTTTACAAAAATTTTAAAATTGCTATCTATATAGGGGTTTTTAAGGTTGCTGAAATTGAATCTCTTACTTAATAAAATTTATCTACCCCAGAGGGGTGAGGGGGTAAATATCTTTAAATATTTTCATTAATTTCGTCAAAATTGGTATATAGAGGTTTTTGGGGTCGACGAATCTGACTGTGATAATAAAACTTTTCTAATTTCACCCCCTGAGAGGCGGGGGGTAGTTTTCCTGAAAATTGGTATATAGGGGTTTTTGAGGTTGCTGAAAGTAAATCTGATAATATAAAATTCTAACTCCATCCCCTGAGGGTGGGGAGTAGTCTTCGTGAACATTGGTATATTGGGGTTTTTGAGGTTGCTGAAAGTGAATCTGATAATAAAAAAATTCTAACTCCTCTCCTGTAGGGATGGAGGGTAGTTTTGGCGAAAATTGGAATATTGGGCTTTTTGAGGTTGCTGAAAGTGAATCTGATAATAAAAAAAATTATAACTCCACCCCCAGAGGGGCGGGCTTTAGTTTTCGTAAAAATTTGCGTATTGGGGTTTTTGAGGTTGCTGTTAGTGAATCTGATAATAAAAAAATCTAACTTCATCCCCTGAGGGGCGGGTGATAGTTTTCTTGAAAACTGATATATGTATTGGGGTTTTTGAGGTCGCTAAAACTGAATCCTTGAATAAATTTTTTCTTAATCCAACCCCTGAGGGGCGGGGAGTGGTTTTCGTGAAAACTGGTGTATTGGGGTTTTTGAGGTTGCTGAAAGTGAATCTGATAATAAAAAATTGATTTCAAGCGCGGAGGTGTAAAGCTCCTTTACTGGGCAGTGTATTTTTTATAAATGTAGTAAAATGTACCTACAAGGGAATTCTCTTCCGGAAGTACTGTTTTCTTGGCAGAAGTACCTATGTTTTATATATTTTATTTTTATAATTTTTATGTGGCAGTTAAGTTAAACTGTTTTTAGGGAGGCAGAATGGCTGTTTGCAAGCAAATCTGGCAGAAAGCAGTTAGTAAAAATCACAAAACACAACAGACTGGCCATTATTACGTTACATAGAGGGCAAATATATACATCTTTTGAAGATGTTCAAACTGAATTGACTGAAACTATTTGTAATTTAGCACCTGCAAAATTGAATAACAGAAAAGTAAGTTTATTTTTGTGGGAGATGAAGTGAAAAAAGTATGTGGAATTTCCTTGCAAATGGTGTTGCGCACCTCATATTTAATGCATTGCGAGCCGATAGATTTAAAATCTAAATTGAGCAGTTTTAAGGAAATTTCTTGTATTTTTTTAGAAAATATACGAATTATTTTCAAAAAAAATAGTTTTAATAAAGAGCAAATAAACGTGCTACAGTAGTTCAAAATAAGGGGTAACCTGCCGAGTTATCCCTTTCGTCTTTTGTATTGCGTATTCTCTCGTAATCTTGCGTAATCTTTGGCTTGTGTAATCTTCTGTACAAATTTTTAGGGTGATTAACCCCTCAGTTTAAATTTATAAAAAAACTTAATTTTTAGTTCAGTCGAACGGTCGTGTGAAAGGGCCTTGCCTTGTGTTTTTTTTTTGTTGTAATCAACAGGGGTTCGTTTGAAAAGCTTAAATCCAAATTTGCACCCCTGTGCGATTTGCTCTGTAACTCGGCTTCGGCTTGTCGTTCAACAAAAAATTAACATGATATTTGTTCCCTATTGAATTCTCTGCAATTTATGTAAATATTTTTTTTTATTTAAACAATCAGAAAAAAAGTTACAGAGCGTTGAAATTTTGCAAAAGTTAAAAATTTGCAACATTTTTCGGTTTTTCGAAAACAACTGAAAAACTAATCATTTTTTCAATATGATGCCTACTTTTTTTCTGATCGTTTAAACAAAAAAAGTTATTTACATAAATTGTAGAGAATTTAATAACGAAGAAATATCTTGTTCATTTTTTGTTGAGCGACGACCCAAAGCCGAATTACACACCAAAAACAAATGCGTTTATGCACATGTGCAAACAAAATCGCACAGGGGTCCAAATTCGGATTTAAGCTTTTCAAACGAACCCCTTTTTATTGCAAAAAAACAGAGAGTGTGCATATCACCGCAAGGTCAAACTACCGTTCGACTGTGCTATTTAATTGCATTTTATTTTTTAGATACCTTTTCTTTCGCTTGGTTCAGACGTTGGCAAACGAGAAATTAAATACGAGGGCGAATCAAAATTCTCAGGAAAATACGTCATAGAAGACATAGAAACGGATGGCGGAAAATTTAGAAGACTCTTCTATCTGAGCACACAATTGGTTATCCAATCAGAAGCAAAACTTCGAAAAAGTGGACCCAAAAAATCAAATTTGGCTAAACCTAATCAAGATGTTGATTTAACATATTTAACTTGTAAACATCATGTTTATATGAGCATAGCAGCTTTGCAAGCTTCAAAAACTAAGAGTAATTCGTCAGTTGCTGTAGTTGGATTGGGTGGAGGCGGTTTATGCTCGTTTTTAAATAAAATGTTGCCAAAAAGTCAGATATTAGGGATTGATATTGATGAAGACATGCTAAAAATTGCGACAGAATGGTTTGGATTCAAGCAAAATAATAATTTGAAGGCGAAAATTGTTGATGGATTGCAATACTTGAAGGAAACTGCAGAAAATGGTAAATATCTTGGTAAAATATAACGTGAAAATGACTTATTAACGTTATTATCACCCTAAAATTAAAATTAGTTTATGTGGAGTTGTGTAATAACACTCGGTTATAAAGCAAGTTTGTGCCTTTATTTATTTAAGCTGACGTTTCTTCCAATTACCAATTGTTTCATAACCGAGTGTTATTACACATCCCCACATAATCATACATCAAAGAATCATTCATAGAAAACAAAATCTTAAATTAATTTAACGTTAGGTTCCTAACGTCATGTGAAGGCAAAAACTATTATTGTTTTACGATAACTCGTGATCTCATTTTTTTTTTTTGTAAAAAGTATTATTTTTTATTATTTTTTGCATTTTTTTTCTTTTTTAGGAGAAAAACTGGATGCAATTTTATTTGATGTTGATAGTAAAGACACAAGTATTGGAATGAGTTGCCCCCCTAAACAATTTTTGGAGACTACAGTTTTGGATAATATCAACAAAATTTTAACAGATACAGGTAATTTTAGAAACATAAACAAAATATATATATTTTAAGAAACCCTGTACAAATAGAATACTGATCAGTTTTTATGAAAATATTGTAAACATTTCAAAATTTATATTCCTCGCCACACAGGACCCGGCGCGCCGGCCTGTTATCCTATAATATACAGGGTGCCCGTTTTTCGACCTCAAGCATGGGTATCTCGGTTATTAAAAGTTGCACATATTTATGCTGATCAATAATCTGAAAGAAAATTTGACCTGTCATTCTTTGTTTTTTAATTATCGCAAAAAAAAAATAAAAATCCCGAGTTTCGTTTTTTTTTTGACTGAAAACTGACAAAGCTAGACGTTTTTAACTGAAACATTGTTAAGGTACTTTTTTGCAAGGAAACTAAATCTGTTATCATATTATCCATGGCATTTTAGATGCAAGAGTTACAACACTTAACCTTGTGGGCGCTATTTTAGATTTTTACATTTTTAAATAGTCAGAGTACCAATTAAAGTTCGACAGAAGCTACTCTCTCAGGATTCCGACAAAGGAAGAATGGGAGGAAAAAGAAATACAATTTGCGCCAAATCCTTTGGTGTGTTATACAGACGGCATCCAAAGCTCTGGGGCAGGACTTTTTGTGGAGGACCTGGACTTGCAAAAGAGTTTTTTACTTGGCTGCTTTTCCACTGTCTTCCAAGCTGAGGTCTATGCCATACAGGAAGCGGCAAATTGCAGGGAAATAAGGCAGTACCGGGGGCACGATGTATACATCTGCTCGTTCAGTCAAGCTGCAATCTCAGCACTAGGTCACCCCTAGTCAGGGAAGCAGAAGCTTTAGAAGAGTTAGCAAGGACCAAAAATGTTTAACTGGTATGAGTACCGGGTCATAGTGGAATTCCCGGAAACGAGAAGGCAGATTAACTTGCTAGACTCGGATCAGGGATGGCCTGGACGGGGTCGGAACCTATACTGGGTGTTACAATGAAGCAGGTAAAGATCGCCCTCAATGAGTGGGCTTATACCAAGCTAAAGGAGCAATGGAGGGCGGTCGACGGTTGCCGGCAAGCAACTTCCTGGCTGGCCCAAGCAAATCAAAAACCGACTGGTTGCTGGAAAAAAGAAGGACTGCACTCAGACAACTTGTAGGGGTCCTCACGGGCCACTACAGGCTAAGGAAACATCGGACAATAATGCGGATTCTAGAGAGTCTGCTATATCCAGAGTGTGGAGAGGATGAAACATCCTCTGGTTACTTAGCCGAGTGTGTCAGATACTACAGGATCAGGTTGCAATTCTTTGAAACTCAAAGACTCAACCAAGAGGAACTAAGAGATCTCCCCTGCGCCAATATCCTAATCTTTATTGGAAGGACGGGAAGGTTCAAGGAGGACTTAAATTAATAAATGGCTGGGATCACCTGGGGTGACAAAAAGGGCCAAATGGCCTAGTTGTCCGGCTTTGGCTAACCCAAAAATTTACTACTATAAGACTTGATGCTCTCATGTGATACATTATCGTAGTAAGAAAAAAATGTATTAAAAAATGTAAAAATCCAAAATACATAAAAAAAGTTAAGTGTTGTAACTCTTGCATCTAAAATGCCATGGAAAATATGATAACAAATTTTTAATTTCTTTGTGACTATTAAAAAACAAAAAATGTCAGGTCAAATTTTCTTTCAGATTATTGCTCAGCATAAAAGTGCGCAACTTTTTTCTAATTTAACCGATCTTGTATCTCTTATAATAACCGAGATACCCATGCTTAAGGTCGAAAAACGGGCACACTGTATATGGACGACTGCGCCATGTTTTATATAAAAATTTAACTTTTTTTTCAGGACTTTTTGTATTAAATATCGTACTTCGAGATCAAACCTTAAGGCCAGATATCTTGATAAACTTAACAAAAAAGTTTAAAACGATAATTTCATACAAACTAGAGGAAGATTTAAACGAAATAATAATCTGTTTAAAAACGAAAATGAATGTAAATGACGTGAAAGCCAGTTTAACAGAATGCTGTAAAGAATTCAACAGTTTTACACTGCGACATCAAAAAAATAAAGAAGGATTAGTTGATGTTTCTGAATATTTAAATTCTTTAAAAATAAATAGTTAAGTAAGTTTCTCAAAATCAGATTCTTTTATAAAATCGTTTTATTTTTATTTCAAACCCCCCGACATAAATGTACAGTATTTAAAAAGTGGGTTTGAAGTATTTTTTCCATTATTTCACTAACTTTAAGCCGCTTTTATTAAAGCCTTAAAATTTTGCATAGATTTTACTATTAAAGTTTTTGCATATTGCGAAAATAAAAGTTTTGACAAAGTTACCGCGATCCGTTTATATTTAAAGATTTTAAAATAATGTAACTAATCTGATAAATAACGTAATATTTTTAGTGGGGAGGGGGTTGTCAAAATTCTTACGATATCTTTCGAGGTGACAGGGGGCAGATTTTTTCTTTTACCTAAAATGTATTTTTAAAGTTTTAACATATTTGTTGCATTTTTATTTAATAAATATTGTAGTAAAATCTTATTTAAGAGTAAGGTGGGGTTAAACATTCCTAAAAAAAATATTACGTAATTTGTTCACGGCTCCATACAGTGCGTGTCAAAAGTCCGACCCCCCTAACTTTTGAACCACTTTAGATATCAACGAAATTCGAAACACAATTGACATAACCCAAATTATTTGTTGGTATATATTTGAAATGTATAGGCGGTAAAATGGAGGCAGAGGGCAAGAGGGAATATTTTCTTAAATAGAAAGGGAGTCGTGTGAAACCTCATTTTGAAATTATCTTTTTGACCATAATTTTCATTTTCTTATTTTTTTTTTAAGCTGTTAAAATTTAATTTCTTAGATTTCTTTTTGAATTTTTTTATTTATAACGTTTAATATTAGTTTAAAAGTATAATTTATGTTTTTGTATCATGAAATCAATCATTAAACAATTTATTTTGATTTTTTATAGTAATTTTAACAAAAATATTCAATTTCAAGACTTTTTTAACCCCCTCAAAAAAAAAAAATAAAAAATACATGGTCGGATAGAGAATTATATAAGCTGTAAATTAATGTCTCACACGACCCATCTTTCCATTAAAAAAAATCCCCCTGCCTCGACTGTGCCCCTAAATATATACCAAAAAATTATTTGGATTATTTTATTTATACTGCAAATTTTTTTATGGAAGTATAGATTTTCTTTCTTTTTTAAATTAACAAAAAAACAATAATTTTAATTAAAAAATAATTTTTATAAATATATCAAAAATATAAATACATAACAGTCACATTTCTTGCTTACAAAATTTATCCATACATAGGATATATAAAAATAGGCATAAAAATATATAAAAAATAACATTTTTATCTTAACACAGATCATTTTTGTCTAGGAATAATATCTCTCAACTTCAAAAAGAAGTTTATCAAAACTTTCTTCATCAATAAGAACAAAACTCTTTTTGCCTCTGCTAAAATAATATATCTCACCAGTATAAATATCAAACCACAAGGCATGTATGTGCAAGTCGTTTTTTTCTAAACGCTTTTTTAAAAATCCGTAACTTGCGATATTTTGCATCTGTTGTAAAGTGTTGATTTGGGAAAGTTTGTCTTCAATGTTGAATTTGTTTTCTGGGTCTATGTAGGCTACGACTTTTCGTATGGGGGTTTCAGCTTGAAAGATCAGGGGTTTGGAAAAATCTGTCTGTTGAAGCTGTTGGAATTTTTCCAAGCTGGAATTTGCGTGCGTGCACATCCAGGCTCTTAAAGGGGACATTCTTCTGTTATCCTAAAATAAGTATACAAGGTGAATAGGGTACAAAATTTTAAGGAACGACTACATGAGAAAACTAGATGAAACGTTGCAAGCACCCTGTCAAAGCATCGGCACTATTGTACACTAGAACCATCTAGTTTGCAAATTTTAAACTAGGTGTTTTGTTTGATTTTAAATTCTGTATCTTTAAAACATTATATTCTAGCAAAAAACTGTATATAACATTTTTTATGGGGCTTAAAAAGAGCTTTTATTTAAAATATAATTTTTTGAAATCGGGTTATAAATATGTGAGATATGCTAAAAAAACCTTTTACTGCTTTAAACGCCAATATCTTGAAAACAATGCGTTTTAGGAAAACATTGTTTATAACATTTGTTGACCAATTTAAAATTATCTTTTATATAAGTGCTAAATTAACCAAATAAATAATAATTGCCTTAATTATAAACAAAAAACCCTAAAAATAGGAGTTTTACCCTATTTTTACCCTCAATCGTTTACCCCCAAAATCTAATCAGCTCTTCGGAATACGATAAGAAACAATATGCAAAAAACCGCAAGTCGATATCTCATGTAGAAATGGAGTTAGAGAGTTTACACCCAGACAGACAGACAGACGGACGCAAATTTTTTTTTTACTGATTTCGACTCAGAATGGTCTTAAACGTCGAGAAATGTGAAAAAAACTTGGTCAAAGATTTTGACTTTTCGGCGGAGATTTCAATACATCGGCACTCTTAGTAGCACTAAGTGCCGATGTAATAGAAAAAAAATTAAAAAATAATATTAAAAAAAAACAAAAAAAATATTTTTTCAAAATATATTTAATTTTTTAATCAAAAAAACAAAAAATTTTCGAAAAAAAAAATTTATAACCTACCCTGTTTAACCCCCTAACCCCCACCCCCAATTTTTACCTATCTTTGGATAAGCAACCTATGATCCAAATTTAAAGTCTGTAGCTTAAGCTTTCTTAAATTATCATCGTCACAATTTTTTCCCGGAGAGACTGACCAACAGTTTTTGTTTCGAAAAAATCAGCTTTTTTGCATACAAAACGTGGAATAAGGCAATAATTATAATATTTTTCAAATCAGTCCAAACAAGCATTATAATTTTTTTTTTTAAATATCCAAATTTGACTTACCTGTGACGAAAATTTACTGTCCTGCAGCTTATATAATAAATTTATGGCTTTACAATCACTGTGTCCACAAACTATAACATGCCTGATATTGTTAACTACACATCCTAACTCTAAGGCTGCAGGCTCATTTGAATATTGCTCATCTGCAAAATTTTGAGCATGTGGGACCAGGTTACCAGCATTTCTTACTAAAAGTTTAAATGTTTTATCATTATAAATATTTACAACATTTTAAGGTTGTTGAGCTGGTACTCCAGTAAAAAAAGTTAATTAAAAAATCTTTCAAACCATTATAATTTCTTGAAGGTTTTTAAGATATTTAAAGAAGTGTAGTAGGTTTCTAATATAAATTAAAATTTTATTTTTTTACTAATATTTGATGGTTATTAAGAGGTCTTTAGTATATGTTAACATACTATAGACTTTTACTGTATAATATCTCATGAATATACAACCCTGAATGCACACCCATATAGCAAACGTTTTACTGCCCGTATATCCCAGGGATATCCCGAAAGGACATCCCCGGTACGTCCCTGAGATGTACGAAGGACATACCGTATATCCTTGGGATGTACGGTCAGTATATCCTCAGGACATACCTTTCGGTATATCCTTGGGATATACGACTAATGTCCCAGGACATGCGACATTAAAAGAACATTGAGAGGATATCCGGGGGATATTGTGTGCTATATGGGCAGTAGCACAAATCCACCCCACTTTATCTAAAAGAAAAACCTTTTTATCAAAATTTAATTGCAAAAGCACTAAATTTCAGTATTTAAATAATAATTTAAAAAATCTCAAGATAGGGCAGGGTGAAGTTGTTAATACGCACTCAAAGCTGAATGTTCATGATACATTGTACTAGCTATAGCTGAAATATTTTTTATATAAAATAATATTTTTTCACATCTGTTCCTAGGAAGCTGTTTTTATACAGGGTTATTCAGAAATAAGTTCGCGAAATTTAAGAGGTGATACAAATTCTTTGAAAAAATTATGCATGATAGATTAAAAATTTTACAAAAAAATGATTTTTTCAGTGACAGTCATCATGGTTTTTTACAAGGCAAATCAACAGAAACAGCAATCTATAATGCATATTCATTTATATTAAAGGGTCTGGATAAAGGTATGACAACGCTTGGAATATACTTCGACCTAACCCGAGCATTTGATATGGTGGTACATTCCATCCTGATAAGCAAGCTGGAAAAGGCTGGAATCCGTGGTAAAACTCTTGAATGGATAAAATCATTTTTACAGGGCCGTAAACAGTATGTAGAAACATCAGGAAAATCAGGTAACGTGATAAATCATAAATATAAATTAGAGACAGTGGATGTCGCCTGCGGCAACCACAGGGCTCCATACTCTCCCCACTCCTCTAAAAAAATATGTAAAAATAACACAATTCGCTGATGACACATCAGTAGTTATCACAGGTAGAAACGAAAAAGAGGCGGTTGAGCTAGCGAATGGGGTGGTAAAGCGTATGACCCTGTGGTGTGAGCAGAACGGTCTTCTTTTAAATCATGCAAAAACAGGTTTTCTACATTTTAAATTAAACAACCAGAGATTATCCAGCTTGCTTGTCAAAATGGATGGTAAATCCATCCAACAGGAATCACATGTTAAATTTCTGGGCACCCACATAGCGGGAAATTCTACATGGAAAACGCACACGGATACGATTGCAAAAAAAATCTGTAGTGCAAACTTTGCCATCTATAACTTAAGGGACACAGTTAGCCGTGAGTCACTAATATTATTTTATAATGCGTATGTTAAAAGTCGCTTAAACTACTCAATTCTCTTTTGGGGGGGAGCATCTGAGGTGGAAAGACTATTTACATTGCAAAAAAAAGTAATAAGAAACATATGTAAAGAAAAGTATGATGCGCATTGTGCACCATTATTTAAAAGTTGTAAGGTTATGACGGTATATTCGTTGTACTTGTACAACCTATGTATCTTTGTAAAACAAAACCTACAAGAATTTAACACAAATAGGTTACTTAATCAGGGAATCAGTACAAGGCATAACAATAGGCTGGCAACTCCCAGACACCGTACAACCACCTTTGAAAAAGGGGCAGAATACATGGGAATAAAAGTTTACAGCATGCTTCCAACTGAAATTAGAAATATTACCTCTTTTAATGTGTTTAAAAACAAAATAAAAGCGTATTTTCTAAAAAAACCGTTTTACTCGGTGGAAGAGTACTTTGGTGGTAATGTTGCAGCTTCCGACTTCTAATTTTATTATATTTTATTTATTTTTATGTAATTTTAATTGTGTAATTTTATGTTAATTTAATTTCTCTTTTTTAATATTGTACCTGACGTATCCATAGAAATGTAAATTTCTCAAACGGACCAAATAAATATCTATCTATCTACGTTAAAAAATATGAAAAAAAGTTCCTATAAAGGTTGGTCCGGAAATGAGTCCTAAGGGAACTACGGCTTTTTAAAATGGCAATAAATAATAATAATAATATATTTATTCACGGAAGTTCCATTTTAAAATTGACAATATAAAATAAATATTTCACTTAATATATAGGTACAATAAAATATGAAAAAACAGGTACAATAGAATCACGAACAAAATAGACTTTTACAAAAGAAAAAAATATATATATGTATATCACAGTCTGTCCAATTTTCTCTTAATATGAGATTTATAAGCACTTAGAGATAAAGTGAAATCAACACTAAGATCGTTGGCAAGCTTGCACGTTCTGTTAATTGGTGCATTTAACATATAATTTGTTTTACACAAGTTTAAATAAAAAATATGATTAGCCTTGGTGCCTCTCATATTCAGTGACGGAACTAAAAAATTTAATAATGATAGCGCTACTGGGCAATCTATCATACCATTGACTAGCTTATATAAAAAAATTAAGTCATGAAATTTACGTCTATTTTCAAGAGTATCAATATTAAAATATTGTCGAACTGTTGAAGTTTCCAAAAATAGCATCCCCGTCTTAAAATTTAAAAATCTAAGAAACCTGTTTTGAACTCTCTCCAATTGAGACTTCTGCTCAATATAAAATGGAGACCAAACTATTGAAGAGAATTCCAAATTAGATCTCACTATAGAAAAATAAAGCTGCTTTATACAATTTACATTTATAAAATCTCTCAAATTTCTTTTCAGAAAACCCAGAAGTTTAAGTGATTTATTGCACTGAATTTCAATGTGCTTGTTAAAACACAATGTGCTATCATATGTAACACCTAGATCCTTCATCATCGTAACGTTTTCAAGGACAACTCCATTGATGTTGTAAGCAAACTGTATGGGATTATGACTTTAAAAAAGTACATTGCTTTGCATTTTTTTGCATTTAATCTCATACCGTTTGCCACACACCATCCATGGAGTCTGTCCAGAGCTTCCTGAAGTTTTAAACAATCAATCAAATTTCTGATAATAAGATATAGTTTAAGGTCATCAGCAAATAGTAAAAAAAGCAAATAACCCAAAACGGATTTAATATCATTAATAAAACAGTTAAAAAGTATAGTAGATAGGTGTCCGCCTTGAGGCACTCCCGACGTTACCTCAAAAGCATATGATAGCACATTATGTAATTTAACCACTTGATATCTACTCTTTAAGTAATCTGAAAGCCAGTCAAAATAAGGTTTTTAAATTTTTTTTTAAATATCCTTTATTTTTTCATACAAATATTCTTACAATACTTCGTCTTAATATAATATTTATTTTAACATTTTCTTTATTCAAAATAAATCTCTAATTACTTTTTCATAAAGAAATAAAAACTATTCTAAAAATATTTATTATCTAAAAACCATAAATTTTATTACTAAATCTATCTAGCGTTTCATTTTTTATATAAAAATACCTGTAACTAATTATCATTTTTTTAAATTCTTCCAGATTACCTTTTTTTTTCCATATACCAATGTACTGTGGAAAATATTACCCAGAACCACACATTTTTGTCTTGTTTATTATTGATTTTTATTTCTAAGATTTAATTAATAACTTTTGTACCCTTTAAGCTAGAGCGACGAGCTTTTGCATGTATTCTTGTATTAATAAGGGCAATAAGTTTATGTTAATTTATTTATTTTATAGGACTTTTTTTTTAAAGACCAACCTTTATAGGACCTTTTTTTCATATTTTTTAACGTAGAATCACCTCCAAATTTCTCAAACTTATTTCTGAATAACTCTGTATATACTATTTTTTTAATTTTAAAGTCCAAACCTTCATAGGACCTTTTTTTCATATTTTTTAACGTAGAATCACCTCCAAATTTCTCAAACTTATTTCTGAATAACTCTGTATATTCTATTTTTTTAATTTTTAAACTATTTTAATATTTTTTGTTCTAAAAGTCCAAACTTTTTTTTATATGTGTAGCATTACACAAACTATATATATATATATATATATATATATATATATATATATATATATATATATATATATATATATATATATATATATATATGTGTATTTATTACTTACCAATAAACATATCTCCTACATTTGTTTGCGTAAAACGTGTCGGTATCATTCTACTGTCTATACACGTAAAGAACACAGCTTTTGGCTAAAAAATAAAAAACACATTTTTTAAAGTAATCTGGTTTTTCTCATTCTTTAATAAATGTAACGTAATTTTTGCTCTATGTGAGCTCGCCTAGCTTTCCTGCTTAACAAAGTAGCTGGAGACAATCAGGTGTTGAACAATTACTCAGCTCGAAGTACTATGTTTAAAGTAGCTTAAAATCCAGAGATCAATGCCCAGGCGTTCAACTTAAACGACCCCGTATAGTAAACAATAGTTATTTATATACCAAGGGACTAAACTGGCTGTTTTAGTCCCGCTGCATTATAATGGAAACACTATAGTGATGCAAGGGACTAAAACAGCCAAGTTTAGTCCTGAGGTATATACACTATTTTTTGCAGGACCAAACATAATTTAGGTAGGTAGATAAAATTAAAAACCACGCGTCTAAAATCGGTTGTTTTATTTTCGTAATTTAATCAAGATGCCTGTAAATTGCGAAAAGTCAGTTTCATGGCTATCGCGATTTCAATTGTTTTTTAATATGGTTGACATAAACGTCAAAAAAAAATGGACGAAGATGATAAATTTTAATTTATGTATAAATTGTTATAACAATGTTATTTTTAAAGGTTTTCTTTGTTAAAATCAAATAAATTGGTTTGAATCGCTAATTTATTACAAAACACCACCAAACCTAATTTTTGAACCAGCAAAGCACATAGTAAGTATAATATTTTAATATTATCAAGGTTGCCGTGATTTTTATTCCCTAGGGAGAAAAACAGCAAGTTTAGTCCCGAAAATGAAAGCCTAAAATTAGGTTTTAGTCTTGGTCGTGCAAAAATGTTCTTTTTGATCTACCCTCGTAAAAATAAACATGCGCAGAAAGCCTGAACTAATCTACTTTTTTTTATAGAAAACTTACCATTGGATTGTTTTTAACTTGAACAAACTGTTGTACCATTTTTTCCTTTTTTGTACATCTGTACCGCATTATTCCATGCAGTAGCTTGTCCATTTTTATGGGACAACATGGGCAAAAAGGTCAAACTCCAACAAGTGTTGGTCAAAATATAGTTTCAAGGTTCAAGAAAGTTTACACACAACAAATTTGTTTGATAAAATCGAAATTTAATTTAAAATAGTTGAATTTAAAACCTTATTGAAGGTCATTTTTTATTAAATATTTATGTAATATTGATAATGTATGTAGTATTCATTACATTGCAAAATTGGTGAAGGTGCTTCGACTTAAATCAAAATTATTTTTTCGCCAAAATACGTACTTACTCATATCGTTCTATTTACAATAAATGGAAAAGAATACATAAAAAAAAATTTAAAAAATATTTACAAAAAAGATTTTGACATAAACTTTTTTGTCACAGGACCAATATTATAATAAAGCTTATAAGCTCACGAAATTACACTTTTTGCCCCACTTTGACCACCCACCCAACTTTTAGCAAAAAAAATTGTAGCTGATAACTTTGGGTGAGAAACTTATGCCAAAGATTAAAAAAGCCAAACCATCACTAGTCTTTGCTTATGTCTCTTTGAAATGTTTATCTCCAATATTTTTCTACACAGTTAATTAGCCTTTTTTAATATAAAAATTATTAAATCATCGATAAGCACCTATATTTCACTCAAGAAAATTCGCAATACTGTAAGTTACATATTAGGACATAATTATGTGGTCTTAGTCACAGGACCAATATAAAGCTTATAAGCTCACAGTTTTTGCCCCACTTTGACCACCCACACAGCTTTTAGCAAAAACAATTGTAGCTGATAACTTTGGGTGAGAAACTTATGGCAAAGATTAAAAAAGCCAAACCATCACTAGTCTTTGCTTATGTTTCTTTCAAATGTTTATCTCTAATATTTTTCTACACAGCCTTTTTTAATATAAAAATTATTAAAACATCGAAAAACAGCTATATTTCACTCAAGAAAATTCGCAATACTGTAAGTTACATCTTAGGACACAATTATGTGGTCTTAATCGTCGATTATTACCAAATAATAAAGTCCTAATTAGGGTGTCTAATCTGTAGTTTTGGTAAATCGGATGCGGGATTAAATCCCATTAATAATCTTTTATTATTTATTAAAATTTAATACCCATATTAAATTTCGAAAATAAAATCCTAGATTAGAATTAAATATTTAAATTTAATGTGTATTTACAAAAGAAAAAAATTAAAAACCGATAATCTGGGATTAAAATTTTGATACCGAATAATATTTTTTATAGGTTTTTATAGTATAAATTATATAATTTATAAGTATATTATTTACAAGTTTATTTTTATTGCATAATATATACAAATTCAATTTTTATTACTATACATCATTTTAAGAGGCAATAAAATTATCATATAATAAGAAAAGTTTAAATAAAAAATGTATTGGCCATATTTAATACCAAAAGTGAGTTTTATTATTTAAAATAATAATTTATTTCATTGGAATATATCTGGATACAATGATATTATTTGTTATGGTGGTTTTTAAATTCCAAAACAAAATTAGTGAATATTATTTAAAACTATTCACATAGTAAAATGAAGTTTTTAATTGAAATAAAAATTATGTTTAATCTGTAATCATGATTATTAATAATAATAGAGTATACTTTATAATCCCCTATGGGAATGTTATGGAGCTAAACTGCCAAAAGTAGGTATCATTGCATCCTATTTTAAATTAGATTGGTTTAAACAGAGATCAACTCCATCAAAATCATATATAAGTAAGCATTTTCTTCAATTAAAAAAATATTGGCACTAGAGTAAAATTAAAAAAATAAGTATTTAACGCCCAATAGCTGGTGCAGAACTAGAAACTTTTTCCAACTTTTCAAAATGTTTCCTAGCATTTCTAATATTAATCAAAGTAACCTCTGAAGGAATCATTGGATCAGACATACACACCATGACATAAGTATTACTTGTAAACATATCTATATAAGCTGCAAAACACGAATTTCTGACCTCCATACTTTGAAATAGCGCCGCTAGTTTTGAGCAAGATAACTTGAATTGTTTAATAATGTTGGATACTTTTTCAAACCGGTGTACATCTCGATGATGTTTCCTCTGACAATGTGAAATAACTAAAAACGTAGCTCTTTCAAATAATAGGACTTCGTCTGCATCTACGATGTTTGCAAATTGTTGGAGACTACTTTCCAGTTCTTTTACATTAGGTATTAACATATATACTATACTAGACCAGGCCCTGTATAAAGTTTCATCCCAAATAGATGTTCTAAAACAAGTGCATTCTAATGGTTTGGATAACTTTTTTAAATCTCTTTCTCTCTCTGTAAAAATTATATCTCTTTGTTCCTCAGTTACCAGGTCCATTTTGTGGATTAAGCAGAAAATTTTTGCTTCTGGTGAATTTTGTAGAATCGCTTCTAGACAATTCTGGTAGTAGTGCATGTCTTTGTCTAATTCTCTTGATTCTACGTCGAAAACGTAGATAAGAACTTCTACGTTACGGAAGATGTTGTCTCGTTGAGAGGCGAAATAGTTTTCCATAAAGGCTTCTTGACCTCCACAATCCCATAGATTTAGGACCAAATTACCGAGAAACCGCACATGGGAGTGTTCCACATCAACTGTAAAAAATAAAGATAATTGTAATCTACCGGGTGTTTCAGAAAGGTGGTTCACCCCCCTTAACTTTTTATTTTTTTAGGTAGGATCTTGAAATTTGCAGGAGCTATATAATGTATAATTTAGGATTTTTTGACATGGTTAGACATTTTGTGGCACTTCCGGTTTCACCGGAAATTAATTTAACTTTCGATTTTTAAATGGAACACCCCGTATATTTTTATATATTTCGATTTAAAAATCAATTCTGAGAACAAACATGTGCCACTTGTCAATTTTTGACAGGTCATGTAATTTTTTATTTAAATTTTTATTTTAAATCTAGAGTGCCTTAAATTAGCTTATTCGCTTAATTGTTGGTCTAGTATCTTTAGAAAAATACTATTTTGATTTTTTTCCCAAAACTCTAAATTTGGTGGGCTCTTAAAGGTTCGAAAATCATACTTTGGTCTATAAGTAATTTTTTTTTAATGGAAAAATGGTGGCTCATCAGGTTAAAATGAAAGACAAATTTCTTGCGAATATTTTGATACCACACATGAATAGTTTATTCGGAAGAACTTCGTATTAAAACACAAAAGATTTAAAATGAAGATTTAACTAAAAAATAACATGAACTGTCAAAATTAACAATTGACAAATGCTTGTTCTCAGAATTGATTTCTGAATCAAAATATATTAAAATATACAGGGTGTTCCATTTAAAAATCGATAAATTTCCGGCGAAACCGGAAGTGTCAAAAAAATTCAATGTCAAAATATCTTAAATTTTACATAATAAAGCTTCTGCAAATTACAAGATCCTACCTAAAAAAGTAAAAAAGTTAAGGGGGTGAACCACCTTCCTGAAACACCCGGTATATTTAAAAAAAAATGTAAAAAAAAACAAAAGATTTTCCTTTCTCGAAAAAACTATTTCTTTTTATATAACTAAAGGGGAAGCATTCTTTTGTTGGCAGCATTATTTTTTATTGACCTCCCTTATAACTTTCTTAATTAAGTGATAGCTAATTTTACTACAAGTTTTAGCCTAAACCTATCACTTTTAAAGAAATAAATCAAGCCATGAAGATATGCCATGCTATGAATTCCAGTATATTTACAGTGCATGGTGTATTGCAATTTCCCAAATAAAGTTAAAACTATTTAAAACACAAAATAAAATATTGCTTAGGCGGCCTACAGTAGGCCTTTTTCATTAAAAGAAAACAGGTTAAAAAAAAATCGAAAGACGAAATTTTTTTAAAAATTATACAAAAAAGAAGATAAAAAAATATAAATTTTCAAAAAAAATCTTTTATCCAACACCTTCACATAAACACTTGTTTTGAGCACTATTTTAAATGTCAAAAGTGAGTTTTTTTCCACTAGTGACTAAAAAATTTTTCACCCACTCTTTTACATACAGCTTTTGATCTCACCCAAAATTAGTTACATACCCTATTAAGTATTATAACTATTCTATAAATAGAAGCACGTTAACTAAACCGTAAAAATTAAAGAAAACCCCAAATTATTCTTTAGTTTTTGACTAAAATACTGTTTTTATTAAAGATTCTGTCATCACCGCGTCCATTTTGACGTTTGTAAGAAATGTAAAACTAGCAATTGTTTATTTTTAATAGGCATACTTAGGCCATGGCTACCTATTATTTTAGTATTAAGAAAACTTAATCTTAATATTTTTGACATAATTTTTCGCAAAATTATAGATTTTTATTTAAAAATAAAAGGTGTTGGATAAAATTAAATTCTCAACTCGTGTATTAAGTTATTTTATCCACTTAAGAATACCAGCCCACGAGGCCGTCATGCTACTTAATACACTAGTTAAGAAAATAACTATTTGCGAAACGAACATATTCGTTAAAAAAAAATCAGAAGAAAAATAAAATTAAAAAAAAATGTTTTACATTTTTTTTCAAAAAGAATAATCATATAAAGTTAAAAAAAATCAACAAAAATTTTTAAAAATCAATTTCTTTTTTCGAAAAACGAAAAAATAAATAAATTCTTGAGTTATTGTGTTAACAGAAAACGTGACATCAGACGGATGTACGGACATTTACTAATTTCTTATTTTTTTCATGAAATATATTTGTTTGGCTTGGATATATTTTTTGGCCTCGACGTTTTTTTGGGATTTTGGAAAATTCGAAACTACCATATAATACTATTCTAGCGCTGAAAAAAATTTTCAATATCTTTTTTATTGGAAAAAATTTTTTTTATTAAATTTTCTTTTAGCGAAAAATAAAAATTAATTTTCGTTTGGTAGAATTGGTCCTTAATAAAAGTATTTTTCCTGAAAAAATTGCGTTAATCGGAATTTTCTTTCAGCTTTTTGCGATTTTTTTTAAAGTTTACCCCCCATAACTTTTTTGTTTTTGGTGGGATTACTTTCAAAAACAATATGGATCTTCCCCTTGTAGAACTTGATTTTTCCTGAATATTTCAATCGGATTATTCGTTCTTGAGTTATCGTGTTTACAAAAATCGTGACATCAGACAGACGGATGGACATTTGAAAAATAATTTGATTTTTTTTTTGAAAATTCCAAACTACCGTATAATATTATTCTAGCGCAGGCGCCGTGAATGATATAATAATAAAAAAATTACATGATTTATATTTCTATCACAATACTTTATGAGAAATCTAAAATACTGCTACCAACAAACAATACCCTACAATTATGTCATATGTTTAAGTTAGTTAATTTTTACAAATAAGGAATAAAAAGATTAATCAAAAAAATTTTTGACAAAAACAATTGAAAAAAAAATCAGATTTTTTATTTTTCGTTTATCTTTTAATAAAAAAAAATAAAAATTAATTTTTTTTTGTCGCAACAAATCAACTTTTTTTTGGCATATAAAACGTTAAGAAATGACAAAAAAAGCCATATAATTTTTTTTTTAATAGTACACAATATGTAACTTACTTGGGAAATTAGTGCTTAGCATTGGAAGGGGGTTATTCATGTAGCATAATGTTACTCTTTATTATTTCTAAATCAATAAAAACTGTTTTGTTTTTTTACCAAATATTGTTGTCTTTGTTGCTGGCATTACAAGGGGGGTGTGTGGTAGGTCGCATCATTATATGGGAAGTGGGAGGGTCAAAATTGAAAAATTTTGTGTTACCTATTTGGTAGGTTTTTACTGTGAAAAGACCTAAACGGTTTTTTTGTGACTGACCAGCAACAACTTTGCTGTAAAAAAACAACCCATGCAACAACATTTAGTAAACTTATGAACTTGAAAAACATTTTTGGTATAACCTTTAAATCATCAAAATTGGATAAGGGACACTATGCTTATTTATTATTATATTATTAAGGATAAACCAAAGAACGATTTCTTACTCGTTGCTCCAAGTCTCCTTGTGTCTCTGGCTATATAATTCGCAAAAATGATGGACCTCATACTAGTTTTTCCTGAGCCACTTTTGCCCATTAAAAGTACCTAAAATTACAGGTTATAATTGTTTTTAAATTAACATTTTTCATATATTTACTTTTTTCTTCATTTTTCAATATTTTTCTTCTATTTAATTAAGAAAATAAACAACACCAAAACTGATTAAAAAAAAATGACATTTACTACTACTGTCATCTGTCAAGCAACGAAAAAAAAAAAAGCAAAAGTCCCTAGGCATTTGTCACTTTTCTGAAGTACAAAAGCCTGAAAACGTCAATTCACGACGTACGTCTGCCAATCGTCACTCACAAAACTATCTGATTAAAAAGAGAAAGAAAATAAAATAGAGAAGTTTGATCAATCCAAAACATGACTAAAATGGTGGTCATCAAAAATGGAATAGCTGTTTAGATATGGAATTTCCACATATCTTCCGTTAAATGTACAAATACTGCAGCACCCCAGTTCTATTTAAGTTGTTTTTTAGTGAATTCACTTTAACTAGTGCCTGAAAAAATAGGGTAAGTTTCTCATAATCATTAAACGGCACTAATGGCCTTTTTCCAAGTAAAATCTGACGCATACAGGCGCACCCATTACATTTTTTAAGATAGATAAGATAAAAAATCAATTAGAACAAGCATATTATGTTATTTTTGAGTTATATTTACTTATAATCCTGTTGGCAATAAAACATCTGCATTCTCGAGTTCACTCTCTATATCTTTACTCTCCATAACATCTGTAGGTATTCCATAACTTCTCTTGGTAGTCCCTTAACATCATAACATCTTTACTTCATAACATATTTCCTCTATAACATCTCTACTCCCTGTCAGAAAAAAGTACTAAATTCTAAAAAATCAGTCACCTGTTTTTTCTGTCAAGGAGTAGACATAAAGGGAAGATGTTCTGGGTTATTAAGCAGAAATTATGGAGTACAAATGTTCTGGAAAATATATGTTAAATTTTCATCTTGTTTTAGTGATAATGTCGTCAGACGATGAGAAGCCTCCAGCACCCCCTGTTAGATTGACATCAAACAGGGGGACTGACTTAGTTAACAGTTCAATAGCTGTAGATAGGCCCCTGCCAAAAGAGCCAGAAGATGCAGAACGTAAGAAGAAAAACCTCAAGTCCAAAAAAGCCAACAAACTTTCAACATATGCAACAGATAAACCAAACATCTCTTATCCTACTAATTTTGAACATACTGTACATGTTGGATTTGATCCTATTTCAGGAGAGTTTACGGTAAGTAGTATTGTAGTTTTTCATGGTGGGTTTAAGCTGATTTTATCCAAAATTTTCACTTTCACAAAATATTTAGGTAGCTACTGTTTAAGGATTAATTAGAAAAAATCCCCAGGGAAAAATTAGTTTTTTTTTAAACAAACTTTTTTTGGATTTTTTTTTTCTTTTAATAAAAAAATGGTCAGTGTTTTATTTATTTATTTTTTTTTAATTAACCAGTTATTTACTAATAATTGTTATTTTGTTGGCTAGAAGTGAAAATTTGTGAAAAATTGGTTTGGGCTTGCAGTATTTTCTAAAACTAGTTACTAAGGTAGAAGCTTGTTTTTAATTCTTTTGTATAATAATGTTGATTAAATATTCGGTTTTTTTACAAGCTGCCCTTAAAAGTAAGTAAATACAATGTTTTTTTTTTGTTTAGTTGCATCTAGATTCTTTTACATTAGTGCTATAACTTATATTTTATACAGTCCAACCTCTATAACTTGAACCTCTACAACTCGAAGTTAACTGATGTTACCCACACATTTTTTATTGTAATAATGTCTTTTCACCTTTTTGCTTTAACTTGAAATCTCCCTAACTAAAACCAATCTCATGGTCTCTTGAGTTTCGAGTTATAGAGTTTTGACTATATATTTTAAATATATTTTCTATATTTGAAATATTTTGTATATATTTTAAATATTTTATTGGTATTTTTTTGAAAAATTTTTATATCCTTTAAGGATTTTTCCTAATATATGAGCCTCTTATTTCCTAAGTGGTCATGGCTATTTGAAAAAGAAAAGATAAAAAGTATAAAATATTGTTTTGTCCTAGTAATTTTATATCCAAATTATGTGATAAAAAATATATATATATATATTTTTTAAATAAACATAAAAGTAAATAACTTAATAAGTTAAGGGTTAAGTTCTGTAAACCCCTTCATTTGGCAAATAAAGGACTCGTTATATTTGCAAGCATTCTTTCCTTTTCCCATTCATACATTTTGTTCTTGCTTAGAATAGATACATTACCTGAGCATATTTGTTTATTTCCTTAATGAATGTTGACTGATTTTTTTCTTTTGTTTTTTTATAGGGAATGCCTGAAGCTTGGTCAAGGTTGCTGATGACTTCAAACATTAGTAAACAGGAGCAAAAGAAAAATCCACAAGCAGTATTAGATGTGTTAACTTGGTATGACCATTCTTCCAAAGAACCTCCAAATGCAAAATACATGACAAAAACAACAACTGCAACTCATTCAGGTATATATTTAATGAGGAATTTACTCTCTTAATATTTTTGGACTTGTCAAAGACCTTTGACAATGTAGATCCCCAATTTTTTTTTGGAAAAAGTACAAAACATAGGATTAAAAGAAACTGTATAAAATCTTTTAAGTACTTTGTAAATATAGAAAAACATTCAAAAACAAAATGTACAATATAAGCTTTGAAGAGACTATGAGTTGGTAATCTCCACAAGCAACCATATTAGGGCCTATCAAAAAAAAAATTATGTGAGAATCTCAATTTCTTATCTCTTTTATTTAGATTTATAAAAACTTGACGGAGTTCGCCTGCTCCCTTCTAAAATAGAATTTAGTGAATTTTGTTAAAAAAAATTTACTACAATTTTTCTTTCTATTTAGGATCATCATTAAGCAGGGTTTCAAGTTCCAGTCCAAGCAGTACCACGCCCACCGATGGTGAGGGCGGTCCCCAATCCTATCACAGTCCAGCGCACGCGCCCAGCTCCGAAATTGAAGAAGATATCCCGCCCCCACCCATAGCCAGCCGGCCAGAGCGCACGAAGAGCATTGTAAGTAAAATATTTTAACCATTTGAAGCACGCATTTTTCTAATGACTGTATTTTTATTCAAAATGGCGGATCCAATATGGCTGACCGAATTCGTAAAATTAACTCTGATTTTGGGGTAGCTGATTACGAATCTTCAGATTTTCAAAGTTCAAGAGGGCAAATCCAATATGGCGGACCCAAATCGTAAAATTAACTCTGTAATAGAAATTGATATATGTGGGTTTTTTGGGTAGCTGATCACGAATCTATTATTAGATTTACTTCCACAGAAATCACCCCCCACGCCTAAGGGGGTGGATTTAGAAAAAAATTATTTCAAGATTCAGTTTTAGCAACCTCAAAAACCCCTTGTACAATTTTTCACGAAAATATTGAAAACATTTAAAAATATTTACCCCCTCACGCCCGAGGGGGTGAAGTTGGAAAATTTAAATTATCAGATTTGAATTCAGCAACCTCAAAAATTCCTATACAGCAATTTTCAAATTTTTGTAAAAAAGTATTGTTTTTCCCCATTTGCCTCCCCTTGCCCCACCCCAATGCTCACCAAAAACAATCCAGGACCCCTATTCTCATTTCGGTGAGTTTTATTCTGATGAATTGATTGGCCTAGACCGTGTAGCTCCGCCCATATTCATCGAAATATCAGGCGAAAAAAATCCGCTCGAAACCAGAATAGACCCCCAGAGCGAGAACTTTTGGTCACATACCTGTATGCCAAATTTTAAGTCTCTTGAAAGATGCTACATGTGCATATAAAATTTTATCAAACTTTGCATGAAGAAGCGGTTTTTGGTGCAATTTTTTTTAGTTTTATCAAGTTTGACGGGATTTATATATTTTTTGATGATTCTTCTTAAACATATTATAAATTTACAAAAAAAAAAAACAAAAAAATTATTTAAAAATTGGAAAAAATGATAATGATCTAGGTGGTAAGTATACTTACCACCATGCTTGTAAGGATTAAACAGATGATTTTTTTAAGGTTTCCTCATAGTTTTTAGGAAACAGTGTTTATTTTATTTGATAAAGTCGTAGTCCAAGATCCTTTTCATGCATTTTTTTCTGAATTAAACTTCTTTTTTTGTTTTTCAGTATACAAAACCGATAGAAGAAGTCCAAACATTAAACACGAATACAACAAGCCCCTCCCCTCACAATTTAAGTCCCGCCCACACGACGACGACGATCACGCCTACTCCCGCAGCCAACACAAATTCGAACAGTAGCACGCAGCCCCCTATATTAGATAGAAATAAAAATCAAGCCGGTCCCGAAATGTCACGAGCAGCTTCGGAAAAACGAAAGAAAAAAATGAGCGACGAGGAAATTTTAGAAAAGTTAAGGGGTATTGTCTCAGTTGGAGATCCTAATAGAAAGTATATTAAAATTGATAAAATTGGACAAGGGTAAGTAAAACGTAAAGCTAACTGGAGGAACATATTCCGCTACCTGCGCATGCGGTAGCAGAAATCAACATTAGAAAGTAAACCAACGACCCCCATTAAAAAAAAAACACCAAAGCAAAAAGTCCAAAACAAAAACCCAACGTAAACCAACGTTAACGTAAACCAACGCTTTCCATTAAAAAAAAAAACACCAAACCAGCACAAAAAAAAGCGCATGCGTAGATCGCGGAATACGTTTCTCCCGTTAGCCCCTTCTTAAGTAAAAGCTATTATTCACAGCGCCTGCGCTAGATTAATATTATACGGCCGTACCGTACGGTATTTTCGAATTTTCAAAAATCGTCATAGACAAAAAATTCTTGGATATAAATTTGTTTCATGAAAAAATAAGCAACTTTTTTATCAAATGTGCTTCTGTCCGTCCGTCTGTCCGTCTGATGTTACGATTTTTGTAGAACGAATAATCGGATCGACTTGAAAATTTCAGGAAAAATCAAGTTCTAAATAAGCCCCCCAAAAACAACTAAACTAAACTTAAAAAAAAAAAACGAAAAAAGCTAAAAGAAAATTCCGATTAACTTAACTTTTTGTAGGAAAAATTACTTTTATTATAAGGATCAATTCTACCAATTTTAAAAGTAATCCCCCCAAAAACAAAAAAGTTATTTAAAAATTTTTAAAAAATAAAAACCTTAATTTTCAATTTTTTTTTTTAATTTTTCGTTTTTTTTTTTTCAAAAAAAAAGATCTTTAAAAAAATATATATTTTTGGTGTTTCAAAAAAGATCATTTAAAAAAAAAGTTATATTTTTTTAATTTTTTTTCTTCAAAATTATTTTTTTTAAGTATTTGGGAAAATGCAATATACCATTTAGTGTGAATAATATACATTTATACATGTATAATGGAATATAATATACAAAGCGTGTCAAAAGACCGCCCCCCCGTTAACTTTTGAACAGCTTAAGAAATTTAAAACACTTAAATAACATAACCCAAATATTTTTTTAGTATATATTTTATATGCTTGGAGGGCACAATGGAGACAGGGGGGCAAGGGAGAACATTTTTTTAAATGAAAAGGGGGGTCGTGTGATATATCATTTTAAAGATTATAAAGTTCTCTATTCGTCTATATAATTTTTAATCGAGTTTTTCATTTTTTAAACCTTTTTTTAAGGTTTTCATTTTTCAATTTTTTTTTTTTGCTAAAAATTCGATTTTTTAAGATTTTTTATCCAATACATACAGATAATAAGACAATTATCAGCTTTATTTTAAATAGATAAACTCAATAATAACCCCCGCGTGGCTTTTACTTTATTGAGTGGATAACTATTTATTTTACCCACTCAACTGTCACTTGACAAATTATTTTCTTGTAAATTTCATTAAAATTTTTAATAAAAATATGAATTCCTAAGCTATTTATTGGATAAAACCTTGTATGGCACTCATGGGTAAATCGATATTGCCCTCTCGAAAATTAACCTGCGAGGCGTCAGCCAGTGGGCAATATCTTACTTTACCCACTAGTACCATAAATAACTATTTTTGTAAAATTTTATTTAAATCGTTCAAAATTAGTTCAAAAGTATAAATGATGTATTTGCATCATGAAATAAACCATTTTTCAAAAATTGTTTAATTTTTTTAAAGAAATGTTGACGAAAATTCCTATTTTTGGGTTTAAAATAACCCAAAAAATTGCGCCGAAAAAATAAAAAAATATGTGGCCCAATAGAGAATTTTATAAGCTTTAAAATGATGTATCACACGACCCCCCTTTATTTTTATTTTTTTTCCTTGCCCCCCTGTCTCCATCGTACCCAATCCATACCAAATATATACCAAAAAAATATTTGGCCTATTTACGTATTTACGTACCAAAATTCTTCATTAAAATATATAAGTTGTCATGACAGCAAGTGGAAAAAATTAATTGATTTCATAGGCATACATGTTGAGTTTCGATTTCATTTAACACGTTATTTTTTTTAGTAAAGTCTTGTATTGGAATTGAAACTCAACATGCACCCCATCTTGAAATACAGCGCAATAAAAATAACGCTATTTCTTTTTCAGTGCTTCTGGTACAGTGTACACGGCGGTAGAAAATTCAACTGGTATTCAAGTTGCCATAAAACAAATGAACCTGTCACAGCAACCTAAAAAAGAACTTATTATTAATGAAATTCTGGTGATGCGAGAGAATAAACATGGCAACGTCGTCAACTATCTAGACAGTTATTTAGTTAATGATGTAAGTATAGGTTTAGTTACACACAAAAAATTAAATATAGTTATGTTTTAACTCTATAAGGTTCAAAACTACCAAATTAGGGTATGTGACTAATTATGATCACCTAAATCAAGTTCTATGATTAAATTTTAAAAAAAGGTGATATTTGTAGTTGTGACCATTTGGCAGCATGAGACCATATATATCGTTAGGTCTTAATATATCTGAAATAAATATGTACACCATACACAATAATTGCACAGGCCCACAAAATAAAAAAAAAATGGTGTGTGCTGGGGTTGAGACCCACCTACTCTTATGTATTTTGGGATGCTGAACACGAATATGTCATAAAAAAAGGCACTTCATGGGCTCATTTCTTTGCTACACTGAAAAAATTGTCTAAAATGGTAAAAATCTCATATTATTTCAGTGTAACAAAAAAATGAGCCATTGAAGTGCATTTTTTATGACAGATTCTTGTTCACCATCTCAAAATACATAAGAATAGGTGGGTCTAAACTAGGGACACTAGATCTAGGTCTTAAGTTAGCAAGGCGCCTTGCTAACTTAAGACCTAGATTTAGTGTCCCTAGTCTAAACCCCAGCACAGACCTATTTTTTTTGTGGCCCCAGACAGTTTTTCCAGTGTAGAAAAAAAATGAGCCTATGAAGTGCCTTTTTTATGACAGATTTGTGTTCAGCATCCCAAAATACATAAGAATAGGTGGGTTCAACCCCGGCACAGACGACTATTTCTTTTTGTGGGCCCATGCTGTTTTTTCAGTTTAGAAAAAAAATGAACCGATGAAGTGCATTTTTTTTTGACAGATTCGTGTTCAGCATCCCAAAATATATAAGAATAAGTGGATCTCAACCCCAGCACAGACCACTTTTTTTGTGGGCCCAGACAGTTTTTTCAGAGTATATACAAAATAAGCCCATGAAGTGCCTTTTTTATGGCAGATTCGTGTTCAGCATCCCAAAATACATAAGAATCCGTGGGTCTTAACCACAGCACAGACCACTTTTTTTTTGTGGGACCAGACAGTTTTTTCAGTGTAGAAACAAAATAAGCCCACGAAGTGCCTTTTTTATGACAGATTCGTATTCAGCATCCCAAAATACATAAGAATAGTTAGGTTTCAACCCCAGCACAATCCACTTTTTTTCTTTTGTGGGCCTGTGTTGTTTATTAACTAAGTTATTCACATTTGAAGTTTTTTTACCTTGAAATATTCAGCTTATTATGCAATAAAGTTATCATCAACATTAAAGCATCAACGCCTGTTGAACCAAACTCTAAACTGTTGGGAAAAAAAATAAAATTTGCTTTCGCTTTGCGCTAATAAATTGTGCATAAGCTTTAGGGGTTAAAACAATTTTTTAACCAAAAATCGAGAATTCGGAACAAAAATTCCCTTATGTATGTCCAATACCACAAGTTCTTGTGTTAAACAACTCAGAAACGAAATATTCTATCAACCATGTATGTAACTGGTTCGTACATAGGATTGCTTAGTTATAAGCAATTCTACTGTATTATACTTCTTGCAGAAAATCCTTGATAACAATCTGATACCATTTTTTAACCAAAAATCGAGAATCCGGAACAACAATTCCGGTCTGTATGTCCAATACCACAAGGTCTTGTGTTAAATATAACTCAGAAACGAAATATTCTATCAACCATGTATGTAACTGGTTCGTACATAGGATTGCTTAGTTATAAGCAATTCTACTGTATTATACTTCTTGCAGAAAATCCTTGATAACAATCTGATACCATTTTTTAACCAAAAATCGAGAATCCGGAACAACAATTCCGGTCTGTATGTCCAATACCACAAGGTCTTGTGTTAAATATAACTCAGAAACCAAATATTCTATCAACCATGTATGTAACTGGTTCGTACATAGGATTGCTTAGTTATAAGCAATTCTACTGTATTATACTTCTTGCAGAAAATCCTTGATAACAATCTGATACCATTTTTTAACCAAAAATCGAGAATCCGGAACAACAATTCCGGTCTGTATGTCCAATACCACAAGGTCTTGTGTTAAATATAACTCAGAAACGAAATATTCTATCAACCATGTATGTAACTGGTTCGTACATAGGATTGCTTAGTTATAAGCAATTCTACTGTATTATACTTCTTGCAGAAAATCCTTGATAACAATCTGATACCATTTTTTAACCAAAAATCGAGAATCCGGAACAACAATTCCGGTCTGTATGTCCAATACCACAAGGTTTTGTGTTAAATATAACTCAGAAATGAAATATTCTATCAACCATGTATGTAACTGGTTCGTACATAGGATTGCTTAGTTATAAGCAATTCTACTGTATTATACTTCTTGCAGAAAATCCTTGATAACAATCTGATACCATTTTTTAACCAAAAATCGAGAATTCGGAACAAAAATTCCCGTCTGTATGTCCAATACCACAAGGTCTTGTGTTAAATATAACTCAGAAACGAAATATTCTATCAACCATGTATGTAACTGGTTCGTACATAGGATTGCTTAGTTATAAGCAATTCTACTGTATTATACTTCTTGCAGAAAATCCTTGATAACAATCTGATACCATTTTTTAACCAAAAATCGAGAATTCGGAACAACAATTCCGGTCTGTATGTCCAATACCACAAGTTCTTGTGTTAAACAACTCAGAAACGAAATATTCTATCAACCATGTATGTAACTGGTTCGTACATAGGATTGCTTAGTTATAAGCAATTCTACTGTATTATACTTCTTGCAGAAAATCCTTGATAACAATCTGATACCATTTTTTAACCAAAAATCGAGAATTCGGAACAACAATTCCGGTCTGTATGTCCAATACCACAAGGTCTTGTGTTAAATATAACTCAGAAACGAAATATTCTATCAACCATGTATGTAACCGGTTCGTACATAGGATTGCTTAGTTATAAGCAATTCTACTGTATTATACTTCTTGCAGAAAATCCTTGATAACAATCTGATACCATTTTTTAACCAAAAATCGAGAATTCGGAACAACAATTCCCGTCTTTATGTCCAATACCACAAGGTCTTGTGTTAAATATAACTCAGAAACGAAATATTCTATCAACCATGTATGTAACTGGTTCGTACATAGGATTGCTTAGTTATAAGCAATTCTACTGTATTATACTTCTTGCAGAAAATCCTTGATAACAATCTGATACCATTTTTTAACCAAAAATCGAGAATTCGGAACAACAATTCCCGTCTGTATGTCCAATACCACAAGTTCTTGTGTTAAACAACTCAGAAACGAAATATTCTATCAACCATGTATGTAACTGGTTCGTACATAGGATTGCTTAGTTATAAGCAATTCTACTGTATTATACTTCTTGCAGAAAATCCTTGATAACAATCTGATACCATTTTTTACCAAAAATCGAGAATTCAAAACAAAAATTCCGGTCTGTATGTCCAATACCACAAGTTCTTGTGTTAAACAACTCAGAAACGAAATATTCTATCAACCATGTATGTAACTGGTTCGTACATAGGATTGCTTAGTTATAAGCAATTCTACTGTATTATACTTCTTGCAGAAAATCCTTGATAACAATCTGATACCATTTTTTAACCAAAAATCGAGAATTCGGAACAACAATTCCGGTCTGTATGTCCAATACCACAAGTTCTTGTGTTAAACAACTCAGAAACGAAATATTCTATCAACCATGTATGTAACTGGTTCGTACATAGGATTGCTTAGTTATAAGCAATTCTACTGTATTATACTTCTTGCAGAAAATCCTTGATAACAATCTGATACCATTTTTTAACCAAAAATCGAGAATTCGGAACAACAATTCCCGTCTGTATGTCCAATACCACAAGGTCTTGTGTTAAATATAACTCAGAAACGAAATATTCTATCAACCATGTATGTAACTGGTTCGTACATAGGATTGCTTAGTTATAAGCAATTCTACTGTATTATACTTCTTGCAGAAAATCCTTGATAACAATCTGATACCATTTTTAACCAAAAATCGAGAATTCGGAACAAAAATTCCCGTCTGTCTGTCCAATACCACAAGTTCTTGTGTTAAATATAACTCAGAAACGAAATATTCTATCAACCATGTATGTAACCCGTTCGTACATAGGATTGCTTAGTTATAAGCAATTCTACTGTATTATACTTCTTGCAGAAAATCCTTGATAACAATCTGATACCATTTTTTAACCAAAAATCGAGAATTCGGAACAAAAATTCCCGTCTGTCTGTCCAATACCACAAGTTCTTGTGTTAAATATAACTCAGAAACGAAATATTCTATTAACCATGTATGTAACCCGTTCGTACATAGGATTGCTTAGTTATAAGCAATTCTACTGTATTATACTTCTTGCAGAAAATCCTTGATAACAATCTGATACCATTTTTTAACCAAAAATCGAGAATTCGGAACAAAAATTCCCGTCTGTCTGTCCAATACCACAAGGTCTTGTGTTAAATATAACTCAGAAACGAAATATTCTATCAACCATGTATGTAACTGGTTCGTACATAGGATTGCTTAGTTATAAGCAATTCTACTGTATTATACTTCTTGCAGAAAATCCTTGATAACAATCTGATACCATTTTTTAACCAAAAATCGAGAATTCGGAACAACAATTCCGGTCTGTATGTCCAATACCACAAGGTCTTGTGTTAAATATAACTCAGAAACGAAATATTCTATCAACCATGTATGTAACTGGTTCGTACATAGGATTGCTTAGTTATAAGCAATTCTACTGTATTATACTTCTTGCAGAAAATCCTTGATAACAATCTGATACCATTTTTTAACCAAAAATCGAGAATTCGGAACAAACATTCCCGTCTGTCTGTCCAATACCACAAGTTCTTGTGTTAAATATAACTCAGAAACGAAATATTCTATCAACCATGTATGTAACCCGTTCGTACATAGGATTGCTTAGTTATAAGCAATTCTACTGTATTATAGTTCTTGCAGAAAATCCTTGATAACAATCTTATAAGATGGTATAAATACCATTTTTTAACCAAAAATCGAGAATTCGGAACAAACATTCCCGTCTGTCTGTCCAATACCACAAGTTCTTGTGTTAAATATAACTCAGAAACGAAATATTCTATCAACCATGTATGTAACCCGTTCGTACATAGGATTGCTTAGTTATAAGCAATTCTACTGTATTATACTTCTTGCAGAAAATCCTTGATAACAATCTGATACCATTTTTTACCAAAAATCGAGAATTCGGAACAAAAATTTCTGTCTGTATTTCCAATACCACAAGTTCTTGTGTTAAATATAACTCAGAAACGAAATATTCTATCAACCATGTATGTAACCCGTTCGTACATAGGATTGCTTAGTTATAAGCAATTCTACTGTATTATACTTCTTGCATAAAATCCTTGATAACAATCTGATACCATTTTTTACCAAAAATCGAGAATTCGGGACAAAAATTCCCGTCTGTATGTCCAATACCACAAGGTCTTGTGTTAAATATAACTCAGAAACGAAATATTCTATCAACCATGTATGTAACCCGTTCGTACATAGGATTGCTTAGTTATAAGAAATTCTACTGTATTATACTTCTTGCAGAAAATCCTTGATAACAATCTGATACCATTTTTTACCAAAAATCGAGAATTCGGAACAAAAATTCCTGTCTGTATTTCCAATACCACAAGTTCTTGTGTTAAATATAACTCAGAAACGAAATATTCTATCAACCATGTATGTAACCCGTTCGTACATAGGATTGCTTAGTTATAAGCAATTCTACTGTATTATACTTCTTGCAGAAAATCCTTGATAACAATCTGATACCATTTTTTACCAAAAATCGAGAATTCGGGACAAAAATTCCCGTCTGTATGTCCAATACCACAAGTTCTTGTGTTAAATATAACTCAGAAACGAAATATTCTATCAACCATGTATGTAACCCGTTCGTACATAGGATTGCTTAGTTATAAGAAATTCTACTGTATTGTACTTCTTGCAGAAAATCCTTGATAACAATCTGATACCATTTTTTACCAAAAATCGAGAATTCGGAACAAAAATTCCTGTCTGTATTTCCAATACCACAAGTTCTTGTGTTAAATATAACTCAGAAACGAAATATTCTATCAACCATGTATGTAACCCGTTCGTACATAGGATTGCTTAGTTATAAGCAATTCTACTGTATTATACTTCTTGCAGAAAATCCTTGATAACAATCTGATACCATTTTTTACCAAAAATCGAGAATTCGGGACAAAAATTCCCGTCTGTATGTCCAATACCACAAGTTCTTGTCTTAAATATAACTCGGAAACGAAATATTCTATCAACCATGTAATATCAAAGGAACATGTAAGCTTCAGATTTAGTATTTACACTCAAAAAACCATTTGACAGATCAATGCCAATTTTTAGGTTTTTAGGGGTGTTAAACTATAAATCCTCAAGGGGGCGGGTTTCCTAATTATTCTTTAGTCCCCCAAATAATAGGTTATGAAAATGCGATTTTTTTCTTAACATTTTCAATTCAATTTTCAAACTTTATTATACCTACTATTCACAGCGCCTGTGCTAGAATAGTATTATATGGTAGTTTCAAATTTCCTAAAATATTCTTGGATACAAATGTGTTTCATGAAAACACAAGAAACTTTTTCTGTCCAATGTCACGTTTTTTTGTAAGCACGATAACTCAAGAACAAATAATTCGATCGAATCCAAATGTTCAGAAAAAATCAAGTTCTATGAGGAGAAGATCCCTATTGTTTTTTAAATCCCCCCAAAAAAGTTATGGGGAGATACAATGTATTATTTTCAAAAAAGTTTTTTTTTTCAATTTTTTTTTTCGTTTTTCGCCGAGTTTTTCGCAAAAAGAAAATTATAAAAGCAAAAAAATTTTTGACGATTTTTTTTTAAGAAAAATTTTTTTTTTAATTTTTTCTTTTTTCGCAAAAAAAAATAAAAAAAAATGAATTTTTAAATACTAAAATGTTATAAAACATTTTACTATTCCTTAAAACGACTTTTGTTTGATTAACGCAGTCGTCCCTCCGAAGTGACTGATCGATTTCGTGCTTTTTAGCACTCTTCAGAGCCACATATCGGTAGTAGGGACAACTACGAAAATCAAATCTTTTCCATATATCTCTAAATAGAGTTTAAAAATCGTTGTAAGGAAAAGCAAAAACAGCTAGCGACATCTACTGCTAAAAGCAGAGACTGGATAAACCTATCGACAGTCCAAAAAAGGAAGCAGTATTGGTTTCAAGAACCTATTGCACGCTGTCGATAGGGGGCAGATTAATCAATGCAACGGTGGACATTGCCGCCAATTGAATCCTAAACGCTAGGAGGTCACCTTTTACAGTGGTATCTGAATTAATAAACTAAATTAAATTGTTTGATATTTACAAATTTAAAAAATCTATATAAAACATTTTACTATTTAATAGTAAAATGTTTTATATAGATTTTTTAAATTTGTAAATATCAAACAATTTAATTTAGTTTACTAAAATGTTGAAAACCAAAATTTTAATGATGCAGGGCGAATGTATATTAAAAACTAAGAAAAAAACCTCATATACAGGTACTTCCAAAAATCAATCCTAATGGAGCTATGGTCTCCTAAATATGCACCATTTTTAAAGGGCTATGGTAGCTTTAAAAGCGTTTTTTCGACCTACATGTACGGAAACTTTTTTCTTAGTTTTTGATGTAGAATAACATTGCATCATTAAAATTTTGTTTTTCGACATTTTAGTATTTAATTTTTCGTCCTCGAACCGTGAAATTTCACCTTCAAATGAACTTTTCTCGAAAACGGTTAATCCTACAGTATTACAACAAGAGTACCTTTTTTATGTATTTTGACCTGAGGAATCATATTTCAAAAATAAAATTGCAAAAAAGTTACACAGAAAAAATGTTTGGGACAAAAAACTGATAAGGCCCCCCCGTTTCGCACACCTCTGGTTTAAATAAGTACGTGAAAATGACATACAAAGATGGGCCTTATTAGGATTAATTTACGTGCAAAACCTCGTTAATATATCTCAAAGGGTTCCTGAGTTATTAAATAAAAACCGATTTTTTTAGCCAATTTCAAAGGAGCGTAGCTCCCTTATGACGCATTTTTAGACATGTTTATAGGAACTTTTTGTCATATTTTATCATGTAGAATCACCTGTTAAAATTTCCTACGCTATTTCAAATACACTCTGTATAATGGAATGCGTAACATTACATATCTTCATGGCTTGTTTTATTTTTTTATTTTCAGGAGCTCTGGGTTGTGATGGAGTATTTACCAGGGGGTTCGCTGACTGACGTCGTAACCGAAACTTGCATGGACGAGGGCCAGATAGCTGCAGTTTGCCGGGAAGTTTTACAAGCATTGGACTTCTTGCACAGTAATCAAGTCATTCATAGGGACATCAAGTCTGACAATATTTTGCTTGGATTAGATGGATCAGTTAAACTAAGTAAGAAAAATAGTTGCTTTTGTTACAAAGTTGAAAAATGAGAAGGAAATTGCGAAACAAGGTGTTACTGGCAGGGGCGTCATTTCAGATTTTGACAAGGGGAGGGCAAAACTAAAATTTGTGTTGACTAAAAAAAGAATGGTGTCAACGAAAATTGGAAATTGTGCTAAAAAACTTATTATAACTGCAGTAGCGGATCCAGGAACACAAATTTTATATTCTTAAATTAAGAAAAAACCTAAGAAAGCCCTAGAGCCGCAGGCAAAGACTTTTACAATTTCCATGGTTCATTTTAATTTCAAACCAGTCTTTTAAGTTAAAATGTATTAAATTTAAAATTTCCCAAAAATACAAGAAACTCTAGCGAAAATTTTTACGAATGTCACTCTTAAGTTCTAAAAAACGTAAGAAAACACTAGTGGCACAGGCGATTTTTTTTTTAATTTATAAGGTTTTATTAATGAAAATTTCAGAAAAAGCAAGAAAGCTCTAGTGCCGCAGGCGAAAATTTTTACGCTTAAGTTCTAGTCTTAAATAAAAAAATGTAAGAAATTCTGGTGCCACAGGAAAAAAATTTATTACAAACTTCCATTTTATTTTCTAAACAGTTTTATTATTCTAAATTTTACAAAAATTCCAGAAAGCTCTAGCGCGGCAGGGGATTTTTTTTACGAATTTCGCGCTTTAGTTCTAGAATCTTACATAAAAAAATACCCTAGAGCAACAGGCGAAAATTTTTACAAACTTGATGATCTATTTTAATTTTTAAGCAGTTTTATTATTCAAAATTTCACAAAAATGCAAGAAAGCCCTAGTGCCGCATGCGGCATGCGCAGGTATTTTTTTACAAACTTTAATTTTAAAACAGCCAAATTTTATACAAATTTAAAGGTCTGTCCGTCCGTCTGTCTGTCCGTCCGATGTCACGTTTTTTGTGGACACGATAACTCAGGAACGAATTATCCGATCGACTCGAAATCAAGGAAAAATCAAGTTATATGAGGGGAAGATCCCTATTATTTTTGAAAGTAATTCCTCCAAAAACAAAAAAGTTATTGGGGGTTAAACTTTTAAAAAAATGAAAAAACTATCACTTTCAAAAAAATTGTTTGGGAAAATGCAATATACCATTTACTGTGAATAGTATATAATGGAATGCGTAGCATTAAATATCTTCACGGCTTGTTATTAATAGAATAGGATTGAAACGGTCTATTTGTAACAAGTTTAACCTCTTCAGGGACGAATTTTTTGTTTAAATTAATTTTGTAGCAAAAGCTAAAAATGCTTTTTATTGTCAAAACAAGTAAACAACTGAAGATGTGCGAATCTTCGCAATTGGAAGTCACTTGTGATTGGAAACAAAGTAAATGGTAACAGCTATAGCCACTGAGCAATAAGGAATTCGGTGAATTTCATTTTGCTGAAATTATTTTTAAACATACACATATGTGCCTATGTCCCTGAAGAGGTTAAAGTAAAACTTCTGCGTAATTTGCGGCGTAAGCCGGTAGATGACAGTACTTGTGTGCAACTTAACCTGCTCTAGAATCATGAATTAAATTTTAAATTAAATTTTAATTAAATTTTGTAGATGTTTTTTTTACAGATTCAGAACGATATTCATATTTTCCCAAAAAAAAAAATTAAAACCATACAAATAGGGGAAAAACACAAGTTTTAATAATTTCTAATTTAATTTAATTTTTTAAAACTTTGACTAGAGATTTAAATATTTTATAAAATTGTATAAAAATTATTTTTTGCATGACCAGGACTAAAACCTAATTTTACGCTTTCATTTTCGGGACTAAACTTGCCGTTTTTCTCCCTAGGGAATAAAAATCACGGCAACCTTGATAATATTAAAATATTATACTTACTATGTGCTTTGCTGGTTCAAAAATTAGGTTTGGTAGTGTTTTGTAATAAATTAGCGATTCAAATCAATTTATTTGATTTTAACAAAGAAAACCTTTAAAAATAACATTGTTATAACAATTTATTCATAACTTAAAATTTATCATCTTCGTCCATTTTTTTGACGTTTGTGTCAACCATATTAAAAAACAATTGAAATCGCGATAGCCATAAAACTGACTTTTCGCAATTTACATCTTGTTTAAATTACGAAAATAAAACAACCGATTTTAGACGCGTGGTTTTTAATTTTAATTTTATCTACCTATCTAAATTATGTTTGGTCCTGCAAAAAATAGTGTATATACCTCAGGACTAAACTTGGCTGTTTTAGTCCCTTGCATTTCTGTTTTCCTCGCTCGCTACGCTTGCTCAGGAAACACTAATGCAGCCGGACTAAAACAGCCAGTTTAGTCCCTTGGTATATAAATAACTATTTAGAACACTGATATTCATTTTTTCGATTTTTTTAGCTGATTTTGGTTTTTGTGCTCAAATTAGTCCGGAACAATCGAAACGTACGACGATGGTGGGGACGCCATATTGGATGGCACCTGAAGTAGTTACTAGGAAACAATATGGGCCTAAGGTAAATTATGAAACAAAAAAATAGTCAACTTTAAAATGACAGTATGACAAGAGTAAAGCGTTTACTTTACCAATGTTCCAGCATCCGGTACAAAAAATTCTTGGATATAAATTTGTTTCATGAAAAAATAAACAACTTTTTTTTCAAATCTCCGTCTGTCTCGAGAACGAATAATCCTATCGACTTTAAATTTTCAGGGAAAATCAAGTTCTACAAGGGGAAGATCCCTATTTTTTTTAAGTAATCCCCCCAAAAACAAATAATTATGGGGGGTAAAAAAATCGAAAAAAACTGAAAGAAAATTCCCATTAACGTAACTTTTTCAGGAAAAATTCTTTTTATTATAAGGATCAATTCTACCAATTTCGAAAGTTATCCCCCAAAAAACAAAATAGTTATGGGGGGTTAAACTTTTAATAAAAATTAAAAAAACTATAATTTTTATTTTTTTTTTTTCGTTTTTCGCAAAAAATTCTGTTTTTTTTTAATTTTTTTTTTGACAATTTTTTTTTTTCAAAAATTAATCGTTTTTCAAAAAAGATCTTTTTTTTAAATGTTTTTTTTATTATTTTTTTTAATTATTTTTTTTAAGTGTCTGGGAAATGCAGTATACTGTGAATGAATATAGTCAATGTTTAGCATTACATATCTTCACGGCTTGTTTTAAAATTATATATTTGTTTTATTTTAGGTTGATGTTTGGTCATTGGGTATCATGGCAATAGAAATGATTGAAGGAGAACCGCCCTATTTAAATGAAAACCCTCTTAGAGCACTGTATCTTATTGCTACCAATGGAAAACCAGAAATTAAGGAAAAGGAAAAATTATCCTTGACTTTCCAGGATTTCCTGAACGAATGTTTAGCTGTAGATGTGGACAAACGGTCTTCAGCCAGGGATTTACTCAAAGTAAGTGCCCTAAAATACTTTTTTATTCGATTGATTCTAAAAGCGTCACTTTTTGTTCATGTTGCGGGCGAAAAGTTGGAATTTGTGGCAGTAGGGCCAAAAAGTTTTTTTTGGCCTGCTTGTTATTTTAAAGCTTTTTTAAATAAGATGCTTTACCTTTGCTGTAATATTTATAAAGAAATATGACATTTTGGTCACTTTTGGTCTTGAACATGTTCTTTTTGACCAGATACAAGTATTATAATCATTTCATGTAAATAAAAATTTCTTCTGTAACATAACCTCAAAACATATTTTTAACCAGTTAATCTGTATTCATCCACTAAAATAAATCACAAACACAAAATTTTAAATGTAAAATTAATTTCATTATTTATAATATTTATAGAACTTTTTCAGAAATATTAATATTTTAATAACAAACACATTGTAACACAAATTAATTAAAACACTAAGCTAATTTGAAAATGAAACCGCACACAAAAGAAACGATTCAATTTTTTTTTAGCGATTTGATTGGATGTCAATTTTTCATGGATAACTAGATAGGTTATAAGACAGTAAAAGGAAATATATTTTTTGCAATTTAAAATTAAATAACGTCGTCTTAGAGGTAAATTGCATACCGCTTATGGAAAAGGAACCAAGCGACACTTTTAACGAAATTTTCTTTTGCATGGGAATTAGGGACACTAGCAAGGCCTAGATTTAGTGTCCCTTATGGGAATAGGTTGTACTAAGCCTAAAGAACCTATTCCCATGCCTAACAAAATTAAATTAAAAATGTCGCTTGGTTCCTTTTTGATAAGCGGTATCTAATTTACCTAAACCTATTTTTTTTTCAAAATCTGTATTTTTACAGAATGGGATACAAAATTTCTTACTCTATGTTTCTGTTTAAAATTAACTTGTATTAAATCAATAGCTAATAAAAAGAACAAAAACTAAAATTTTACAGGTAAAATTACCCAAACCATAAAATTGTAAGCACTGAAGAGTTTTAGCTAGACTTTTAGATGACATTTCTCGTCATTGACATAAGGCAGTAATATAATAGGGATACTTTTTAATCTAAACATGATAGTTTCGTACTCCAATACAGAATTTGATCTTATAAATGCTGCGAAATATAAAAAAAGTACATAATAATATAGGATATACAAAAAAAAACGTTTATAAATATCGTAATGTTGAACTAGATTCCATATCCCCTTATGTATGGCCTTAGGTTTAGGTAAATTTACTGTGTCATTTTTAGAGTGTCAAGTACCTATACCGATTTTTGTTGAATTTAAAATAAAATAGTTAAGAATGAAATGATTTAAATACATTAACGAATTAAGGGATCTTTAAGGTACCAAAAAAATATTTATAGTAAGTATAAATTACAAACATAAATTTTAAAATCGTTTTTTTATATATCCTGAAAAATTTGAAAATATCGAGAGGTAAATTTACCTCTTAGCCGACGATATATTTTAATAATTTTTTATAAATAGGAACAATCGAATAGAAAGTATTTTATAATACACGGGCGAAAAGTTAAATTTTGATTTCGTAAGTTTATTACCCTCGGGCCGGCCCTCGGCTTCTAAAAGTCTACTCAATCGAAAAATTTAACTGTTTGCCCTTTTATTATAAATAACTATTATCAAACACCTTCATAGAAGCACTTGTTTTTAGCGTAGAAGAGCACTATTTTAAATATAAAAAGTTAAGTTTTTTCACTAGTGACTAAAAAATGTTTTTCGGATTAAGAAAACTTAATTTTTTTGTCATAATTTTCTGCTAAATTATAGATTTTGGATAAAATTTAATTCTCAACTCGTGTATTGATTTTATCCATAAAATGCTACTATGGCCTGTTTCTTCAAGAAAGATAGTAAATTAAAAATCGCTTAGTGAATATTTTCAAAACAGATTCGAATATTGGATATGCGAATATACTTCGTAGTTTATTTTATAAAACATAACTATATTCTATACACAAACATATACTATTCAAACCTGTTCTAAAAATATTTACTGTGCGATTTTTAATTTACTACCTTGCTTGAAAAAACAGACCATAGTTAACTTTTTTTGATACTAGCCAAGTTGTTTTATTTTTTCACCTAAGCAAATAACTTTTTCAAAATTTTTATAGGGGACTTCTAAACCAAAATATTTTATTTTTTTGCAGCATCCATTTTTAAAGACAGCCAGACCACTAACTAGTTTGACACCATTGATAATTGCTGCAAAAGAGGCGGCAAAGGCCCACTGATAATAAAAACTGGCCATTTGGCTATCTTATTATTATCTTGTTTGTGACAGACTATATCCCATGTTGCCAGAAATGCATTTTTAAAATGTAATTATTTTACTGTAACATGATATATCTGCCAGTTTTATTTTTTTTTACAAAAAAAAAATGTATTTGTAAATTAGAGTCAAATTCACTGACTTCTTCACAAAATACTACCTAAATACGGTCCATGTTGCATGATATATTACACTGCTCTAAATTCAACCAACCCTTAATTTTAGGGCGTCCGACAACGGAATTGCACAAAAATTTTTGTCGGACTTTTTAAATATTTTTTTGCACCACCAAGACTAAAACCTAATTTTACGCTTTCATTTTCGGGACTAAACTTGCCCTTTTTCTCCCTAGGGCATAAAAATCACGGCAACCTTGATAATATTATAAAATATTATACTTACTATGTGCTTTGCTGGTTCAAAAATTAGGTTTGGTGGTGTTTTGTAATAAATTAGCGATTCAAACCAATTTATTTGATTTTAACAAAGAAAACCTTTAAAAATAACATTGTTATAACAATTTATACATAACTTAAAATTTATCATCCTCGTCCATTTTTTTGACGTTTGTGTTCATATTAAAAAACAATTGAAATCGCGATAGCCATGAAATTGACTTTTCGCAATTTACAGGCATCTTGATTAAATTAAGAAAATAAAACAACCGATTTTAGACGCGTGGCTTTTAATTTTATCTACCTACCTAAATTATGTTTGGTCCTGCAAAAAATAGTGTATATACCTCAGGACTGAACTTGGCTGTTTTAGTCCCTTGCATTTCTGTTTCCCTCGCTCGCTACGCTCGCTCAGGAAACACTAATGCAGCGGGACTAAAACAGCCAGTTTAGTCCCTTGGTATATAAATAACTATTATTAAACGATCCTGAAAAAATCAGCTGTGAGGTGCTAAGATTCTAGGTACCCCTAACCTGATAAAGCTATGACGTCATAAAATTTAGCACCTCACAGCTGATCGAGAAAAACGAAAGAAGGTTCCGAAATCAGCGGATTAAATGTAGCCAGTTGCAATTAAAAGGTCCCCGACAAATAAAATCTTTTTTTGTAAAGCAGTGTTATTATCCATTTTACCATGGTAATTTGCTATTACAGATCATCCACAATAAAAAACACCATGGTAAAATGGATGAAATGCAAAAAAACGACGGCATTTAGGTACTATTTAGTGATGATGTCTGTCCAAATAGATTTGAATTTGACTCTAAACCTGATTTTTTTTTTGGGTTGGTAATTGCCAACTGTAATAAAATTAAAAGAGGCAAATATTGACGTTACATTATCCTGTACAATATTATTTGATTTAAGATAAAAAATTAAGTATTTTTAAGCAGTGTGTTTTAGTGTGAACATATACAATGTGTATCACAACACTACAGTAATTTAAACGGTATAACACACATCACCTGTGTGTATAGGTCGATTTTTTACTATACGGTAGTTTCTCGTAATTTTCTTAACCAGATATACCAACATAGCGCATTATCTATGTGATTAACAAATTGGATCAAGGAAGCTATGATTAGTGGTTTAAAAATGACTTTTAGTGATATTTTTATTACGCATTGTGCTTTTGATAATTTTTGACGTTAGATTAAAATAACTCTCATGTTACATCTTACAAATAATTATAGAAATTTTTTAAAAAGTGGAAATTTGTTAAAAGTTATAATAAAAGTAAGTTTTTTTTATTTATGATATGCTATTAAAATAAAATTTTACCCTCCCTGAGCTTAAATTAAGTTTTTTAAATAAAATTATGAACAGTATTATGTTAACTCGCAAAAAAATCATATCGTTTATTGGATACCCTTATTGAGCACTGTATTATATTGCTTAATTTTTGCAAAACATTTGTAGATTGATAATTTAGTTTCCTTTTTAAAAACTTTTCTTGTAATTTCTTCTTGCTTTTTAATAATTATTTGGATTTTCTTTTAAACGTCAAAATAATGTTTGTATTGACAATGAATTTGAAACTTGATAGCAACCTAACATAGGGAATTAAATTTATTCTACCAACCATACAACAAAAAACAAATAAACATCAACTCAGATAGATTCTGCGCGGAGTTTACATTTATTCATAATATCTTTATTCATAATTTTACTATACAAAGTTGGTATCCCATGGGCTTCCAACTTGGTATAGTTGAATAATGAGGAAAACAGAAGGTAATATGAATGAATGTACGTGTTGTTTAATTTACATAATTATATTTTTTAATCTTTATATAGAAAATTCAAATCTAGGGGATGTTTGAAATAAATAACTATTCGGGTGGATTCGTCATACGCATCGGCAGAACTAAACCACGTGAATTAGTTCGTTAACATTAATTGACAGACACGCAAAAAGTCTTTCGTGTAAGAAGTCGGTTGAATAGGCGAGGCATAAATTCACGTGATAAGTCATGTAAAAATATTGTCGTTTTGTTGAAAACACCTATTCGTGGTGTCAAATATTCTCGTTCCAAACCCATATTTATCCTCACAAACCTTAACACCAAACAAGAATCATGTGCACATTAACATCAACAACATCGATCAGCATCAAAGCTTCAGAAAAAGGTCAGCGAAATCCCTATTTATCTCTTCTACCCTTATTTACAACCCCCTAAGCAGCCCACTATCGCTCGTTTCGTTTTCGTTAATTTAAAGTTGCTATATGCCAGGTTGGAGAGTTCCGAAGGAATATTTTTTTATCTAACCTGGACACGTATGTTGGTACAACTGGTGAAGTTAATAACGAGAAAATCCTGCTTCGTAAAAAATCGACCTGTACTAGAATTCGTGTCATTCGCGATAATGATTAGGTAATTTTTGCGCATGGCAAACCCACATGCGCTGTATATACCGGTCTATCCGCCGCGTTTGCGTTACACACATTGTATGTTCAAAATTTAACGCCCTGTATTTTCATTGCATTTCTAGTTTTATGGGTAGTATTTTCTTAGGGACATAAGCATTTATAGAGTCGTTTATATAAGTATAAATATAAATAGGAGACTGTGCCTAACTTCACAATAATGCGCGTTAAACTATAATTATTATTATGTGTATGCTATTACGTTTATGCTATCCTTTAAATTGAATTTTTATTGCCCTGTCTATTTCAAAATGTTTTCTCAAACTCTCTAGTTTTTGAGGTATTTCCTTACCATGACCATTTTACACATAAATGCCCAATCAACAAAGTAGGTAAAAAAGTGGACAAAAAGCCTAATTATCAATTAATTCTTAAACTTTTTGTCCACTTTTTTTACCTATTTTGTTGCTTGGGTAGTAATGTGTAATTTATACAACAATAATACGCGTCTTTACGTTATTACTAATTAAAAAAAATAATTTTTTAATCTATTTAATATTTGGGATACGACGCGACGTTTTGAAACAGACAAGTCGATATGTATAAAGCAGACTTAGTTATGTGAAATAAAATTATTTTAAGTAGGGGTAAGGATTCCTTAAGTAATTCCGTTCCCGCTCTGAAGTATTTTATAGTTTATTTAGTTTTTCTTCAACATGATATTATCTGACAGCTCTAGATTATATTATCCGAAAGTTATTTACATTATATTTTTTTTTAATATTTCAGATAACTAGGTTAACATTCTTCAAACTAAGAATTGCATAAACATTTTAAAAGATTTATATTTTATTAAAAGTCAAATTTCTTTGTTGTCATTTAAACTATTATATATACGGTTATTTTTTTAAATGACACAGCATACAATTTGGTATCAGATAAATTTTACGTACTAAGATAAAAATTTGCTCAAATAAGCATAAAATATGCTAACTTTTTGATATTTCTCAATTTTTTCAAATGGAAATTTTGCGTTAAATTTGTTGTGATATTTAATTCTGAGTCCTTGCTGATTTATCAAATTTAATGAAAGAACATTGTTATTGGCATATCGGAGATAAGATAAAATTAAAAAAATCCAGTCTCAGTCTGGATTCGAACCACGAATCCATGGTTTCCGGCCTGGTGTCCTATCAACTAGGCTACCGAGACTCCCGTTGGAAATTTTTATTAAGCAACGATTATACAATTTATTTATTACAAAAAAAAACATTTTAAATTTGAGAAAAGCCGAAATAGTTGTCTGATGTAACCTATTAGTACAATAGCGATGGCTAATACTTCAAATAGAAAAATTTCAAAGGTGCTATACCATTTTAAAGAATAACCATGTATAAGGTAACTCTAGATTATATCAATATTTAACATTTAACAATATTTCACATGCATAGCAAGTAGTTTCAAAATCTGATATCTGTTATGCATCTTTTTTATGTAAACAACATGTTTACTTTTTATTATGTAATACAAAAACAAACCAAAAATTCTAGAGCCTTTGCTAGCTATTTCAAGAAAATAAAACTTCTACTTTAAAATTAAATATATAATAAAAATAAATTTTAAAATATTGATAATAGAAAATATTACTAAAAAAAAACAAAACTATTTTTCTCCAAAAAATATTTATATAAAAAGTAACAACAATCATCTCATAATAATTCCATAACTAGAGTTACCCCAATGCTTTAAAAATGCTTTGTTTTTGCTTTAAAAAATAGCTTGTTAAAAATATTTATTTTTAGCCGGGTAGTTCCTAATGTATTCATTAGAAACGAAACTGTAAGACTTATTATCATTTTATTTTTTTAAAAGGGATACAAGTTAAAAAAGCCAATAATTACTATACAGGGCTATTCTTTTAAATGGTACACCCCCCAGTAACTTTTGAATGACATGAGATGTAAACTTTAAATTTGGTAAGGTGGCGCCAGGCGGGGCAATGGGGAAAAATATTTTAAATGGCACCCTAGATCTTGTGATACGTCATTTTAAAGAGCTTAAAATTCTCTATTTAACTGTGTAACTATTATTTTTTTAATATTTTTTTTTCTTCAAAATTATCCAAATTTTTAATGTTTTGGGCATAAATATTATTTTTTTTGCATCTTATGATTATTTGTCATTTTCATGCAAAAATAATAATAATAATAATACTAATATTTGTTGGATTTCCAATAAATATTAGTATTATTATTATTATTATTATTTGCATGAAAATGACAAATAAATGGTCTTAACATGATAATACACCATGTATTAACTGTTTTGACTTTTTGCGAAAAAAATTCAAAATTATTTTTTTTAAAATAATCAAAAATTCAATAATTTTGGTGAAAAAAATTCAAAAAAAATAAAATAAATAGTTACAAGGTTAAATAGAGAATTTTAAGCTCTTTAAAATGACCTGTCGCAAGGCCTAGGGTGCCATTTAAAATATTGTCCACCTCTTCCCCCCTGGCGCCGCCTTACCGAATAAAAATTGAAAAATATTACAAATGATAGTTTTTGTTGTGTGATATGCATTTTCTAAATATAAAGTTTATATCTCATCCCGTTCTAAAGTTACGGTGCGTGTACCATTTAAAAGAATAACCCTGTATCCTTTATTATACAGAATGTTAAATTCAGTGCATTTTCAACACCTAATCAATGAAAAAATATGGAATAACATCCTAAAAACTGTACTATAACTGTAACATTGAAAAATTCATTAACCTTAATTTAGCGGTTATTTAATTTTAAAACTTGGCTCAGTAAGAAGAAATTTTAGTTAAAATTGCTAGGATATATGACAACACCGCCCATTAAATGCAAGAATTGTACGCCGTGGCTCCTCCCATTATTAGGGCGTGGCAAGCAGTCGTACACCAGTAGAAGAGGTCCCTCTGTGATGTCAAACGCTCTTTTTTTTTTTCAATTATACTGTAACTACTTACCGAATATTGTAATGAAAGGTATTTTTTTATTGTGTTTGGTTAAGATTACCACTGAATTTTCACTCTAGAAATAACATACAGTATAATTATTTTTTGAAAACTATGGATATAATGGCTTAACTTTGAAACCCACTCTTTTTATTATTTTTTCATGTTTTGCGAAATATTTATTAACTCATTTTAATCATATACATTACATTATAACATATATGTATTTGTATTAGGAGTCGATTATAGGGAGGAATAAAATATAACGAATTCATTTGAATATATCCTTAAATTGGGAGAAAGGATGTCAGGATCGCAAAGAGCAGTTATTTTCGATGGGCTAATGTAAGACCTAGATCTAGTGTAGCTATGTGGCGATCACATAATACCAAAAACCAATAATAATACATATTATGAAATGCGAATTCTTACCCAAGCGAGATTCAGTTTGTTCCTTATTTGTTTGTAAAGCGCCTATTGTCTCAGCGCCTGCCGAAAATCTTAACCGATTTTAAAAAACATTTTTGCGATCCTAATATCTTAATTTTAAATAATGAAAAAATCTTGCTATTAAGAACAGTTTAATAAAAAACTAAATATATATAAACAGTTCCAACGTTTCGAAGGTAATGGAAATGATATCAAAATTAATAATAATACGGTAAATTATAGGACAGACACCCAATATCTCAGTAAAATATACTTAAATATTATTAAATAATGAATTTTGTATATTTTTATTTATTTTTTGTCAATTCGTTTTTTACTTATTTCATATCTTACTTTTTTACTTATTTACATATCTTAACTAAACACTTATAGCTATACTTTATACACTTATACATCTATACACCTTTACCTACTTTAATTAATTTTCATCTATCAGTTTTTTGACAATTAGATTTTAACTTTATATAATTTTTTATTTCTATTTTTAATTTTTACCCTGAAGAAGAAGGGACAAATTACTTTCGAAACGTTGGAACTGTTTAAATATATTTAGTTTTTTATTAAACTGTTCTTAATAGCAAGATTTTTTCATTATTTTATATAAAAAGAACAAGAAATATTATAATTAATTTTAAATATACTATGTATTTCTTCCTTCATATTAGCGACCACCGTTTTAATTTTATTAGCCATATCATATTTTAATTTTGAATTTTTAGTGTAATATGGTCGAGAAATATTTTGTAATAAATTTAAAACATAAAATATATAAAATTCGCCTGTGAGATATTGTAGAACGAATGGTGGATTTTTAAAGTAAAATTAGCTAGTATTTTTGCACTAGTATTTTGAATAAAAATCATGTGATTGAGTAGTATATATTGTTGCCAATGAATGAAAGGAATGTGTGGTAATAAATAAAATCATTTTATATAAAAAATTGTATTTTTGTAAAAGTCCAAACCACTCAACCATACACCCAATAACCATTCTCAGTTCAAACAAACAGTCTAGCAGACTCCGAAAAATTAAATCAGCTGCCCTATTTCTCGACACAAACAAAGCCTTTGATAGTGTTTGGCATAAGGGTCTAATTTTTACCCTTCACAAGATGAAGACCCCCATATATTTACTTTGGATCATACATGAATTTCTACATCAACGATCATTACAGATAAGAATAAACAATATTTTTTCACACAACTTCTCACCGCAACAAGGAGTACCGCAAGGCTCACCATTGTCCCCGCTTTTATATAACCTCTACTGTAATGACCTATATAAGGAAGTAAACCTGCTACATCCTTCAATATGCAGACGATACTGCACTAGTTTGTCACATGAAAACGCTAAACAAACTAATAAAAAGCCTACAAAAAATGGTCGACAGTATTACAGTATGGTTCAACAGATGGAGACTTAAACCTAACCCACTCAAATCTTTTTTTTTTTTTTTTTTTTTTTAACTCCATTTATTTTTACAATCTGTCCGTAGACAATAAGTAAATTATATGACAAAGTAAGAATGACATGTAGAAAACTTTTACATTAAAAAGATTCTTTAAAATTATCTATAAGACAGTTTAACATAATGGAAATTTTAACTTAATTAAACCTATTTAATAAGTCCATTGGTTTGAATCGTTTTAGACGGCGCAAATCACCATCATCTATATATAACCCCCTAACAAGCTGGTTGGAATGCACATCGGTACGGTCTTTATATTTAAGACTAACTTCTTTAATAACTTCCTTTATGGAAGGTACTTGTAGGTCTCTTTCAATAAATTTGTTTGGTACATACCATGGTGCATTTGTTATAGTACGTAGGACTTTATTTTGGAACCTTTGTAATATTTCCAAGTTGGAATTACTGGCTGTTCCCCACAACTGAATACCGTATGTCCAAATAGGTTTTAATATTGATTTGTACAATAGCAATTTACTCTCCAAATTTAACTGAGATTTTCTTCCAATTAGCCAGTACATTTTTTGTAACTTAAGTCCCATTTGTTTTCTTTTGGTGAAAATATGTTTTTGCCAAGTTAGGCGCCTATCCAAGTGTATTCCAAGATATTTGACATCGTTGGTTTGTTTAAGTGAAGAGTTATTAAGATAAACAGCTGGACATGTATCTCTTTTAAGTGTAAAAGTTATGTGAGTGGATTTGCTCTCATTAGCTTTTATCTTCCATTTTCTTAGCCACTTTTGTATCTTATCAAGGTGGGTTTGAAGATTTCTTGATGCTGTTGCGGCATCTTTGTGTGAGGATAGTATTCCAGTATCATCTGCAAAAGTGGCTATTCTTGTGTATCTGGTGGTTGGAAGGTCAGCAGTAAAAAGAAGATATAGTATTGGCCCCAGAACACTACCTTGGGGCACTCCTGATTTTATTTCGTATAGATCTGAGTATTCTGTTTGGTATTTAACTAGAAAATGTCTGTCAGAGAGATATGAATTAAGTAGCAGGTAAAAATGATATGGTAGTGCTTTTTTTAATTTGTAAAATAAGCCAGGATGCCAGACTTTATCGAAGGCTTGAGTTATGTCTAATAGGGCAGCTGAGCAGTATCTTTTATTTTCAAAGTCATTATTAATTTGTTTAACTAATCTATGGACTTGTTCTACTGTACCGTGTTTCTTTCTAAAACCAAATTGATAATGTGGTATTAGGTTTTTCTCGTCAATAATGGGTTGAAGTCTATGAAGAATTAGCTTTTCCAAAACCTTAGAAAGAACAGGAAGCAAGCTTATAGGTCTGTAAGATGTCAATTCGTCAAGTTTTTTGCCTGGCTTTGGTATCATGCTAATTTGTGCTACTTTCCATTGTTGAGGAAAATAGTTGCATCTTAAGACGGCATTGTATATTTGTAATATTGCTACCATTCCTTTTTTAGGTAAATTTTGTAATATTTTCCCAGTAATAAGGTCAAATCCTGGTGCTTTACTTGGTTTTATCTCGTGCATAATAACTTTCTTAACCTCCTTGAGTGTAAAAGGTTTGATCGGAAAGTCCATTTGAAATGGTTCTTCTAATCCCTGCTCGACTTCTAAAATGTCTTCTGGTAGTGTGTCAATTTCAAAAGGCTCAAACACTTTCGAAAGATGTTTTGCAAAAGCAGTGCTTTTTTCTTTATCATCTCTGGCCCACTTATTATTTTCAACTCGTATAGGTGGTATTTGGTTTAGAGGTCGGTTCAGTTTGTTTGTAGCTTTCCACAGTGAATAGTCAGTATCCTTTCTTGCAGTTAACCCTTTTAAATAATTCTGAATTGATTGATTCTTTAGCTTATTTAATAAATCAGTTAATTCTTTATTTTTTTTATTAAATATTTTTTTATCATCCCTGTTTTTGGATACTTGCCATGCCTTCCTAAGTCTCCGTTTCTCAGCAATCTTTTCTTGCACAACAATTGGTGCATTATTCTTTTCGTGTGCGTGTTTTGATGTATATAGAGTTGCATTCCAAGCTGCTCGTTGGATGATTTTAGTTAAATTAGTTACTGCAGTCTCGATGTCACCTTCCGTTTTTAGTGGGATTTTCAAATCTATGTGAAGGTCCAAATCCAGCTGAAATGCTTCCCAGTTGGTATTTTTATTGCAAAGATTTGGTGGTCTAGAAGTTGGTACTACTTCTGAGAACATTTCTACTATAATTGGCGTATGATCAGAAGACAAATCTAGGGAGGATGAAACTTTAAACTTCTTAACGTCAACTCCCTTTGTTATGCAGAAATCAAGTAGGTCTGGAATTTTATTTGGATCTGTGGGCCAGTACGTAGGTTCTCTTGTACTCAAGTAACGAAGATTATTTTTATTGATAGTGGATAATAATTCTCTACCCTTGGTAGTTATTAACCTTGATCCCCATTGTGTATGCTTAGCATTGTAGTCTCCGCCTGCTATAAATTGTGTACCAAGAGATTTGAAGAAGGTTTCGTAATGTTCTTTTTTGTTGTTGTGTTTTGGGGGGCAGTAAATTGCCGAGATGTTAACCTTACAAGTTTTATTTTGTAGTGCAATGGTTGTGGCTTGAAGATAATCTTTTTTATGACTTTCTAGTTCAAAATGCTTTAAATTATTCTTTATAATAATTGCAGTTCCGCCTTGTCCGGTACCATCAGGATGGTTTGTATGATAAATACTGTATCTTGGTATTTTTAGATAACTTTTGTGGGTGAAGTGTGTTTCAGATATTAGCATAATATCTATTTTATTACTTAAAATAAATAATTTTGCTTCTTCAGCATGCTGGTTTAGGCCGTTGGCGTTACATATGGCAAGTTTTAGTAACTGGGCCATTTAGTGCGGAATTTTATTGACAAGAGTTGTAATGAGGTTCATCATAGTCCCCATTTGGTTTATAAGAGTTTTTAACATGGTCTTTAACTCCTCCATATCATTGTTGGAATTTGGTGTTACTACTGGTATTGGATCTGACTGCATTGTTGCTTGTGCATACGAAACTCCAGGCTGGACATTTTGAATAAATTGACTTCTAGCTCTTAGTCTCGGGTACATCTTTTCTTGTAGTTTTTTATGAACCACACATCCTCGGTAGTTAGCTGGATGATTTTCGGAACAATTGACACATTTGACAGACTCATCTTTTTCTTTCCTTGGACAAGCCGATGTTTGATGAGATTCTGCGCACTTAACACATCTTGGAAGTCGCTGGCAAAAGTTTTTTGTATGTCCAAATCGTTGACATTTTGTGCATTGGGGTATACTTCTTTTAGCTTTTGGGGCTTCTATAATAACACTACAGTTCATAAACAGCTTTATATTATATATATCTTTGTTATTTTCTTTGGGTTTTAAGTCGACAAAAAATAGTGGTAATGGATTTTTTGATGAGTTTTGTCTTATGTTCCAAACACTAACAACTTCATGACCCAACTCTTCTAGGTTTTGTTTAATTTGATCAGTTTCAGTTGATGAGTGTATATTTTTTATTACTACTCGAAAACTTTTTTCTTCTTTGGGTTTGTATGTGTGAAATTGTGTATTCTTGTCTATTAGTGCTTTTGTTATATTTTTGTAGGCATCTCGTGTTGCAGGTTGGACTTTGACTTCTTCGCCTCCTAGTGTTTTCATGATATAATTATCCTTGGCTATATCATTCAGGAGAGATGTAAGCGGATTGATGTTTTTAACACCAGAAATAAATATTGGAGGTGGTTTTGGTTCGACAATTTTCTCTTCTTTTTCAGTTTGGACATCTTCTTCATTTGGAAGTTTATTAAAAATGTTGTTATTTTTAACATTACCAAGCCAATAATCACTTATTTTAGTTTGTTTGTTTTGTTTAGCTTTTTCTTCTGGACACTCAAATCTAAATTAATAATATTTAACCACAACTTAAGAGACAACTCACCAACCATCACAATGTTGGGACACACAGCGCAAAATACCTGGGAATCATAATAGATAACAAACTAAACTTTAACCTACAGACACAGAACATCAAAAAGAAATGCATAGCAAGAGGAAAACACTTTCGAAATCTCACATATAAAAATCAAGGCATAAACATTAAAACAGCAACCCACATATACAAAACAATCTGCAGACCCATACTAGAGTACTGTCACCCAATATACACCACACTGACAAAGACAGCTATGAAAAACATTGAAACAACAGAAAGTTCAACACTTCGTGCTATTACCAGAATGAGACACCCAAACAACCCACTACACAACCCGAGCAATGAGCTCCTATATGAGACAACCGAAATTGAGCACATCAGCCAGAGACTTAGAAGCCTGACCAGGAGGAAATCAACACTACGTAATGAGCCCCTTGTGCATCAACACCGAATTTGAACCACAATTACGACAAAAAACAATACTAGGAAACATTCAAGAATTAAAAGATTAAATTTAAGTTTATTTATTATTATATTTAATTTTTTTTTACAAAGATTTAGTTTTTTATTTATAAAATAAGTGCCTTTTGGGGGAAAAACCAATAAATACAAGATTATTATTATTGTATTTTTATTATCAAAATCATCAAATGCTTTTACTTAGTTTCTGGTTACTAAGCCGTAGCCTCTTGAGGGATGATTTTTTTCTTTAAATTTAGTAGTAAAAGCTTAAAAATTATTTTTGTTGTAAAAAAGTAAACAACTGAAGATGTGCGAATCTTGGCCATTGGATGTCGCTCTTGATTGGAAACAAAGCAAATGGCAACAGCTATGGCCACTGAGCGTTAATGAATTTGGTGCATTTCATTTGGGTATTTTTTTAAACTGTACACATATGTGCCTAAGAGGCTAGAAAAGTAAATGAACAAAATATCCTGCAGTGAATCATGGGGTCGTCCATAAAATACGTCACACCTTTGGGGGGGGGGTCAGGCATGACGAAGTGTGACATTCTACTTGTTAAAATCATTTAATGGTATATTTGAGGAGTGCCGGACCAAAAGGCACATCTGCATTAAAAAAAAAAGAGTTATTGATGGTTTAGGCAATGGTGGGCACTAATAAATAATTCTGAAAAAGAAATTTTGCCAAGGGGCACTTTAAGTGTTTTTAATTGACATTTAAAATACTGCTGCCGCATCAAAACCAGCAATCTTCACCAAAATTTCCGCATAAAAAGGACCCCCTGCATTAAATTCAAGTACCTTTGTATTAAGCAAGAAATAATGACAAAATTTCAAATTTTGAGTTATGAACGGGCCCTGGAGATCACCATGTTTTACAAAACTGTTGTGATTTTTTTTTAAATAATTAATCCCTGCCTGGGGTGGTCAGATTCATTTTTAGCGACCTCAAAAACCCCTATATACCGATTTTCACGAAAATATTGTAAATATTTAAGATTAATCACCCCCTCGGGGTGGAGTTAGAAAAATATTATTATCATATTCAGTTTTGTCGACTTTTAAAAATTTTGACGAAAATATTAAAAACATTTAAAGTGGAGTTAGAACATTTTTATCAGATTTACACTAAGCGACCCTAAAAATCCCTATATAAACAATATTGTAAAATCAGTTAATTTTTCCGGATCAAAAGGGAATCATCTGCATGTGCCGCATCAAAAAGGGGTCATCTTCAAATTACTTTTAAATTATCTAGTGATTTACAGCAAATTTGATTTAAGTGATATGTATATTGTATACTTATTACTGTCTATCAGAATCAACTACAATTTTAATTAATTTTTGAGTCGTTTAGAAATTATTAATTTTTGGCTTATACTGAAAAATGGGAATTAGGTCAGATGTATCCCTTTTGATCCGGCACTCCTCATTTATTGTAGGTATCAGAAAAAATATTGTATGCACCTTGAATGGTAGTTGTCTCAGTGACTGCCAATATGATGCCTACCACCCTTGAAAGGCCTTGGTGCATAAATAACTTTTTTTAAAAGATAAAAAATACCAAACTAGCAAAAACTTGAAAATTCAAGGAATAATTTAGAGTTTATAAAGCGACCGCAAAATTAGCCTCTTTTTCAAACATCTGTAACTTCGATTGGAATTGATAAAATGTAACATATAAGTGCTCTAAATTTTTTTCTGCTCATGAATTTGTGCAAAAGCAAAATTTATTGTTCTAGAAGCCAAACATCCCCTTAAACAAAGGGATAACTAGGGGTATTTGAATTGAATTTTATACAAAACTTTCTCACATTTTATTAAACATAACTGACTGGATCCCTTTAACTCGATTTTTCTTGAGATACTTTATGATTTACTACTTTTTTATGCTTGGGGGTAGTTTAACCCTCTTTGTGGGGGTGGATTTTCATCAAATCCAAGGGTGATACCCCTTTACGTGTTTTTCATGTTTCATATTACAGAAAAATGTTTTTTTTTAGATATTTAGAATTTTTTTTTAAAGCCTTTAAGAGGGTTGAAAAATAAAAAAATCAAAATATTTAAAAAAAACACATTTTGCTGTAACCACCCTTGGATTTGATGAAAATCCACCCCCACGAAGAGGGTTAAACTACCCCCCAAGCATCAAAAAAAGTAGTAAATCATAAAGTATCTCAAGAAAAATCGAGTTAAAGGGATCCAGTCAGTTATGTTTAATAAAATGTGAGAATGTTTGGTATAAAATAAAATTCAAGTACCCCTAGTTAACTCTCTGTTTAAGGGGATGTTTAGCTTCTAGAACAATAAATCTTGCTTTTTGCACAAGTTCATGACCAGACCATTGAGCACTTATACGTTACATTTTATTAGTTCAAATCAAAGTTACAGATGTTTGAAAGAGGCTAAAAAACCTCTTTTTTTTTGCGGTCACTCTTTAGATTAAACTGGTTTAAAGTTAGTGTTTTTAGCTTTACCACAAAGTTTGTTTTTTGTGTCTTGTAACAACACCCTCAAAAACAACACGACTCTTATTTCTGAAAAATATTTTGGAACTGAAAAATTATCCATAAAAAAAATAAAATTAATTTTTATGAACAATTTATTAACCCAATGCACAACTTGATATACATATTTAAAAAAAAATACAAATCCTGAGAAAAATTGCAAAAATAATTAGTTCTACAAATCACATGTGATGTATTTATTCCATTAATTAGTAAAGTATAACAATATAAATGAATTAAAAATACATAGAATTAGATATCAAGGTTAGAATTTCAAACGATTTATTTATAAATAAATACAATAAAAAATAGTTTATCTATTGTTAATATAAAATTAAATTTCCACCACACAAGAAAAATTTAATCTTGCAAGGTTTTAACCCTATATTGCACGAATTATGAAATAGATGAAATAAAAATACAAAAACTTTAAAAACGTTTCATTTTAGTAATAATAAACATAAAAAACAAATTTAAAAAATAATTGATGCAAAAACGGGACATGCGACAACTTTACCTAAGAAAACATACTCGCGCTTACTTCGCTGCACCCTGTCTAGCTATACCAAACGTTAACGTTCAAGTATTACGTAACGCAAATTGTACTAAAATTTATACACTTCATACCCCGGTTCTCGCGTTATTAAAGGCTGGCGGGGTAGCCAAAATATGAAATATCTATAGCGTTTAATAACGCGAGAAACGGGATATGAAGTGTATGAATTTTGGTACAATTTGCGTTACGTAATACTTGAACGTTCCCATAGATAATTATTTTTTTTAATATTTATCATTGCAAAATAAAATACCATGCTTTTATGTAAAAGAAAAATCATTCAAAAGCCCGTTTCGAATGATTTTTGGTCTTCTTTATTTACTTTAGTTAGAGGTTAGCCACAACATGACTATAAATCAATGTTTGTAATGCATTCAAAATGCCCAAGTTAATTTTTTTATCATTAAATAACTCAAAAAGATACACTTAATCAGTCTATGCAAAAAAATGTTTTCATTTTTGATTAGTTTAAATTGTACAAGGCTCTATATCCGCCGTTACTTAACACTACGCAATATAGGGTTAATTTTGAGTGTTTTTTTACAAACTGTTTTTTTAGGCAACAAAATACCGCTTTTACACACTTGTGTTTAAAAGAAAGTCAAGAACAGAAGCGTCACATTTAAAAAAAGTTATTCTTCATAATCTGAGAATAAACAAAATAACCTTTTTAAATATAAGTTTGTTTTCGTTTTTTCATCTAAAAAATGCAAAAAACAGAATTTCTATTTTTAGAAATGTAAATTTTTATAGTTTTTAGCGTTTGTAAAAAAACTACTGTGTACAACACTTGCAAGATTCTGTTTTATAGACTGCTAAAAATCCCTTTTTACAATTTTTTGTAAAAGTGTATTAAATATTATACTTGAAGTATAATAATAGATAATTACAATTAATTGTTAAGGCCCTATCCTTTAATTTTTGTTTTTAGTCTTACCATTCTAAAATTAATATCTTAACCCATTAACGATCAACTGATTTCATACAAAAATTAAAATTAAAAAAAAAACAAAAATTCTGGGCGCTAAGGGGTTAACCGAAAATCACATACAGAGCGGTCCAAAAGTCACCCCCCCCCTCTTAACTTTTGAACCAGTTGAGATATCGACTTCAAATTTGGAACTTTTAAATAAGACAACTTAAACTATCTTTTAGAATATATGTAATACTTTCAGCTCTTAAAATGTGGGCAGGGGGGCATGGGAGCACATTTTTTAAATGGAAGAGTGGGTCGTGTAATACATCATGTTAAAGCTTATACAATTCTCCATTTAACTCCATATTTTTAAATTAAAAAAAAAAATGGGTTTAAAATGGGGTTGAAAATGGGTATTAATGTCAAAATTCCTCTAAAAAAAACAATTAATTTTTTAAAAATGCCTAATTTCATCATAAAAAAATGTTAATTATACTTTTTAACTAATTTTAGTTGACATAAATAAAAATTTATAAAAAAACTTAAAAAATCGAATGTTTTAGCACAAAAAATTGAAAAATCAAAACCTTAAAAAACAATTTTAACAAATTTAAAAATATTGGTTTAAATAGAGAATTTTATAAGCTTTAAAATAATGTATCACACGACCCCCCTTTCCATTTAAAAAAACTTTTGGACCGCACTGTATAAATCATCCGGGAAATAAGCCAGTTAAACCCATTAACGCTTAGTGATACCAAGTAATATTAACGGATTTTATACAAAAAATAGAATAAAAAACTCTGGGCGCTAATAGGTCAAGGGACCATCCATTAATTACGCTACGCTATTTTTGGCCTCTCCATCCCTAGTACGTGAAGTAATTAATGAATCGTCCCTTAAATTTCTAATTAAATTAAAGTTATTTATCGGATTTTTCTTGATTGTTTGGTATAAAATTAATGGACGCAGAATTGATGCAAAACCTCTTTTTGGTCGGTGGCGGGCCATCTCCGAAAACGTGTCCCAAATGGGCGTTGCACTGGGAACATTGTACTTCTGTCCTGATGCGACCTGGTTGGGTAATTAGGAGTAAAAGGTTTGCTCCAGCTAATATTTTTAGGAGTGTTTGGAAGAGGGACAGTGTAATAAACAAAAAAACCGTTTTTTGGGAAATAAGCAAATAATACAAAAATAAAATAAAAAAAGTAAAAAAGAAAATAAAAAAAAAAAACAAAAAAATAAATAAGTGTTTAAATGTTGGGAATTTTGGGGTCAAGGAAAAAGGAGAGAAAACAGTACATTAGATTCCCGAAAAAAGAACAAAAATACCACTAAACACACCAAATAATAGTTTTTACAAAGCTCTACCTAGTTGATTAATTTGCTTGAAATTATTAGTTTTTGTAAAATACGGTTTTTAGGATATGTTAGGATTTTGTGAAGGATATTAATAGACATCGGATTTTAGCGAGTCGTGACGACAAAATGCATAGCCGGGTACAATCAACGGACTAAGAACTCTTCTTTCTAGAATAGGCATACCGTTAAAATAAAGTATCGCCAACATCTCGGTTTGTTTGTAAACAAATAGTAGGTATATTCAGGCCTGAACAATAACAATTACCAGTAACTGGTATTATTGTCTCTGTTAGAACAAAGATGTGCGAGTAAGACAGACGAATGTTTATGTTGCCGACGTTTTTGTCAGTTTTTACGAATGAAATGCCTATTCTAGAGAGAAGAGTTATTAGTTCTTTGGGTACAATAAGTTAACCTCGAAGTTAACATTCATATTCATTTTATAAAAAATTTTAATATGTTGCCAAACTACTACATTACCAAAGAAAATTACATAAATATTATTAAAATCCTGTAACGTTTTATTTAAGTAAAAGAAAATTTAAAAAAATAACAATTCTGAAATTTAATTTAGTTGGGCTCTTTAATAATCCAAATTTAATTTTATAGTATTGTGGCATAGAGGCTGGGTATTACTTTTACCAAGTTAAAAAAATCTGCCTGGCCAATCGTTTTTTATTCGCAATTAAAGGACACGTGACGTTTATAACTTTTTCACATGTCTTAAAATATTAGTTTTTCTTTTCCAGGTTAAGTCTTTCTTAAAAAACGTGCAGTGTAAAATATTGCCGTCGAACTCCAATTCTGGATAATCTTAAATGCCCGATTTAATCGCAGTAAGTAATGATTTTAAGAACATTTTATTAAGAGATTTAACTAATGAAATGAACGGTGACAAATGAATATTAGATTAGACCCTAGGTATATTAAAAACTAAAAACGGCAAAAAAAAAATTAATTCGCATTTCTAAGTCAAACGAAATGACTCAATTTACTTGCAATAAAAACCTTGTTTCCACATGCGCGTGATTCTAACCAATAAAATAACGTACATGGTACACGCTTGATCTTACATCTCACTTATTTTAAATAAATTATTTACATACGGAAACAAGTTTAGAGCTTTTAGATCTCTGCAGAGTACATGTTTATAACGAGTTCAAATATCAAATTTCACCTTCCAGTCACCTCTTCACAAATTGAATAAAACACAAAAAGATTTCGTCGGTAGTTTGTTTATTATATATAAATTATTGGCCAGGCAGATTTTTTTTAACTTGATAAAAGTAATACCCCACCATGTTTGAAAAACAATAAGGGGTTGTTCATACATGATGTCAAGCTATTTCAGCTATATCACCCCCTCCACTCTCGTCACGCTGGCACAGCCGCCTCTTTTCCCCTTGTTACACTTGTAAGATTATTTTAACAAATTAAAAGTATACAGGGTGATCCATTAATCATGCGAGATATATGTAGCAAAAAATTATAAGAGCATAATGGGAGTAGAAAATGGTGTATATTTTATATGTTTAGGGGTCACAATGGAGGCAGGGGGCAAGAAGGAACGTCTTTTCAAATCGAAAGGGGGGTTGTGTGGTACATTTAAAGCTTATTTATTTGTCTCTTTGACAATTTGAATTTAAAAAAAATGATGGTGCTGAATTTTCAATTTTTTTTTAAGATACGATTTTCTTACATTTTCTTTTGAAATTTTCATTTTTATAATTTAAAATTAATTTAAAAGCCTTGCATACAAAGGGGCGTATTTCAAATATCTGTATTTTACAGGAAAAACATTTTAAAATCGTTATTATAAAATTTCAGTTAAGTTTCCCAGTTTTTCAAAAAAATTAAAAATATTTGAGATACGCCCCTTTGTATGCAAGGCGACGATATGGTCAAATAGAGAATGTTACAAGCTTTGAAATGATGTATCATATGACCCTCCATTAAAAAAAATGTTCCCCCTTGTACCCCTCCCTTCATTTGTCCTATATACACTATTTTGTGCTCCCATTAAGCTCTTATAACTTTTGTTCAAAGCTTTTTTTGACATATCTATTATCCGGTTTCTGAATTATACCGCAGTCACTCATTTGCGAAAATGTGCTAAAAAGTGAGGATCATACCAGTTCGGGTGCGGTTCGCGTAACTCCGTCTGAGGGGAATCCCTTATACGAGAGCAGCAAAATACGTTTTAGGTATGAGTCACTGCAGTCTAATTCAGGCACAGATAATATCAGTTATTAAAATATAAGATTGTCATTAAAAAAAAAATACATTGTGACATCATATTTCATCTTGTACAACTTAGTCACGCTCTGCACTGTCCCCTCTTCCTCCTAGTTGTGTGACATAATTTATGGGCAACCCCTAAGATAAATATTATACTCTAAAATTAGAAAAATGTTTGACCTTCTAGTGATAATTTAAAGTGAGCCTCTATGATTCAGGGTGCCCTTAAACCCTGTATAAGCTCTAGACAGAATATAGCTTCTTAGACAGCTTCCTAAAAAAGTCTATAAACACCCCTAATTATTTTTTTACTACCCAGGTCTGTTTAAAAATTAACCGCAACCTTGAGTAAACTTTCTCAATGTTACTTTTTGATTTAAATATGGCCTATATATATCACTATAGGTTTTGAGAGTTTTAATTTTTTTTTTAACAAACCAAAATTTTTCTTTTTAAATCGATTAGGTATGCCCTTAGGAACATTTTGAGTGAAAATTTAAAAAAAATCTGCCGCTTTTTTTTTAATTTGATTTTTTGTTTATTTTTAACGTATAAATTTCGAATATCTATGCTAGAGTTGTTAAGGATCCAAGGAAATAGGACATTTTACATGTCATTTTAAAGGTTTTTTCATGTTTAATACATGTTCTATTTTCTTGGATCCTTAACAACTCCAGCTAACCGAATTTATACGTACAAATAAATACAAAAAATGAAATTAAAAACAAAAGCGCCAAATAGATGTTTTTAATTTTCACCCAAAATGTTCCTAGAGGCCTAATCGATTCATAAAGAAAAATTTTGGTTTGTCAAAAAAAAAATAAAACAATAAAAACCTATAGTGATATATAATTATGATATAATTATATATAATACCGCTGCCAACAAAATAACACTTTCCCCTATAGACCTAGGTTCATTTAAATCAAAAACGAAAAAATAAAAAATAAATTTAAAAAATGATTTTTTTTTCAAAAAAATTTTTTTTGTCGTTAGACGGAAAATAAATTTAAAACAAAAAGTTTTTGAAAAAAATATTTGTTACCCCATTTTACCCCAATTCGATTTTTACCAAAAACAATCATAGCCTAGAGCTTTGGAAAATCAACCTATGGTCCAAATTTGAAGTCTTTAGCCCGGAGCGTTATTAAGTTATGGTCACAAATTTCCCGGGTATATAGACCGACCGACAGACAGATTTTTTTTTTTTGACGGAAATCATATTTTTGGATATAAAACATTCAGAAACTTAAAAAAAGCAATAAAATTTTTTCAAAATGTTTTAAATAACGCAAGACTTTTTTAGGGAAAGTAATTTATGGACTTGTATTCCATTAAAAAAAGTCCACTTCAATGAAATTATGAGTTTTGTCACAAATAATTTTCTTTGAATAAAAAAAAATATTTTAATGGTTTTTAGTAGGTCTAGTATGTTTACCAAAAACCATTAAAAAATATATTTTTTATATAATAAATGGATATTATCCATATCTGGATATCTAGAAATCTACTAGAAATTATTATATTTTTATAAAACCTTAGGAAAACTGAATTTTAATGTTTTTCTAATGAACTTTTTTTAGTGGGATGGTTTATAGTTAATAAAGTATTATTATTAAATTAATTTTACCTAGGAGTTGTTTAAAATTATATCACCACCAGTATTAAAGGCAAACTTCTCAAAGTTTAAAATTAGTTGATATCAGTGACATAATTAACCCCTTCACAGTGCAGTGAAAAGTTTTCATGCCAAAAATGTGCTGAAAACTTTTTTTTTTAACCAGATATTATGTTGTATGTGTTTGGGGTGCTGAATCTGCATCTTTGGTCAAAAATAATAAATTCAAACTGGTGGCTTTAAAATGGCGACCAAAAAAATTGAAAGTTAATGAATCAGGCTGGAAATGCTTACTCTGGGGTTTTTGGGGATTTTAATTGAATTAAAAAATTCAAAATGGCGAACAGAAAAATTTAAAAGTTAATGTATTTGTCTAAAAATGTTTACTCTGGGGTTTTTGGGGTCACTGAATCCAAATAATGAAAAAAATAATACCGATTATCTATTATTTGATTGGATAACCAATTTAATTAATAAATCATGGAAAATAAACTAATGGTAAACTAATAATTTTAGATGCTGCTATAGTGGTCATACACATAAATGACATGAACTTTTTTTGCCTCTATAGAGGTCAATTACTGTGAAGGGGTTAAAAGCTTGCTAGGTGAAATCCTTAACCTGTTCACAGTTGATACACAATTTTATAAATACCTCCACTAGTGTCTGGTGTAAGTTTAACCTTTCCTTGATCTAAAACATCATTAAATGCAGGCCATCCACAGCCACTATCATATTTGGTATTGGAACTAAATAAGGGTTGTTCACAAACTATACAGATATACATTCCTGGATCGTAAGTTTTATTATAACACCCTAAAACATATTTTAATTAATATAAAACCTCAATACATAACATGCTTCCCAGAAATATGTTTTTTAAAGTTTCCGTAACTAAGCTTTATAAGCATAAGTGAACATATGCATTTATAGATGCCAGTGCCCAAAATAAAGTAAAAAGACTTTAAAATTAAATTTACCTGTAAATGGCCTTTCAGTTCCTTTCTCTTGTGTAACATGGTACTGCAGTGGTGTTAGTCTACTTTTCAAGTCGCTTTTATCTGCTTGATCAACCATTCTGATAGCTAGTTGAACATAAAATGATAAAAAAGTATGTCAAGAATGATAATTAGTGCATCCAAACAAGAAAGGAAAGTTTTGTGGCTATTCATTTACCTGATATGTGCAGAAGATTAAAACGAGTTTTTAAGCTAGAATTATTTATAAGATTCTTAGGAAAACGTGTTATGAATGTTCTATACATTACATATTCACTAAAAATGGTATTGTTTCGGAATATTATAAATAGATCGAATTACAACGGTGTGACGCAATAATTTTGATAACCATAACCGCACTTATCATTCATTTGATTTCCGGCTATTGTACACGATTTGGTCCATTAATTAATTGATTAAAATTGATGACTAATATTGTTTACTAGGAATATTGTTTATTTACACACAAACATTACAAAAATTGTGTTATTTGACACGGATATAAAGTTGGCACCAAGAATCCAGCACCCCGTTGAGTGTTGTTCCGATTAAGAAAAATATGTTGTGTAAGAAAGTAAATATTGTGTAAAATGAGAGTAAAATGTTGTTTTTTAAGTATATTAATTAGAAACTTGTAAGTAATCTAGATTTTGGTTTGGTTTCGACTTTTTATAAATAAAAAAAACAATTTTAAAACGAACGTTAGTAGTAAAAAAATAAATTCAATCCCAGCACCAATGTCGAAAAAAAGCTAAAAATTAGATCTTCCCGTAGTAGCAGAGTTCTTATTTTTTCAGAGTGGGTTTCTCATCACTGTTAGACTAATTTACAATCATATTGGTTATGGGTCAAAGTCTCTGAGAGGCTCAAAAAAAATAAATTCAGTCACAGCACCCAGGTCGATAAAAAGCTAAAAAATATATCTTCCCGTAGTAGTAGGGTCCTAATTTTTTCAGAGTGGGTTTCTCATCACTGTCAGACTAATTTACCATCATATTGGTTTTGGGTCAAAGTCTCTGAGAGGCTCAAAAAAATAAATTCAGTCACAGCACCCAGGTCAAAAAAAAGCTAAAACATATATCTTCCCGTAGTAGTAGGGTCCTAATTTTTTCAGAGTGGATTTCTCATTACTGTTAGACCAATTTAAAATCATATTGGTTTTGGGTCAAAGTCTCTGAGAGGCTCAAAAAAATAAATTCAGTCACAGCACCCAGGTCGATATAAAGCTAAAAAATATATCTTCCCGTAGTAGTAGGGTCCTAATTTTTTCAGAGTGGGTTTCTTATCACTGTTAGACTAATTTACAATCATATTGGTTTTGGGTCAAAGTCTCTGAGAGGCTCAAAAAAATAAATTCAGTCACAGCACCCAGGTCGAAAAAAAGCTAAAAAATATATCTTCCCGTAGTAGTAGGGTCCTAATTTTTTCAGAGTGGATTTCTAATTAGGGTTAGACTAATTTAAAATCATATTGGTTTTGGGTCAAAGTCTCTGAGAGGCTCAAAAAAATAAATTCAGTCACAGCACCCAGGTCGATAAAAAGCTAAAAAATATATCTTCCCGTAGTAGTAGGGTCCAAATTTTTTCAAAGTGGGTTTCTCATCACTGTTAGACTAATTTACAATCATATTGGTTTTGGGTCAAAGTCTCTGAGAGGCTCAAAAAAATAAATTCAGTCACAGCACCCAGGTCGATAAAAAGCTAAAAAATATATCTTCCCGTAGTAGTAGGGTCCTAATTTTTTCAGAGTGGGTTTCTTATCACTGTTAGACTAATTTACAATCATATTGGTTTTGGGTCAAAGTCTCTGAGAGGCTCAAAAAAATAAATTCAGTCACAGCACCCAGGTCAAAAAAAAGCTAAAAAATATATCTTCCCGTAGTAGTAGGGTCCTAATTTTTTCAGAGTGGATTTCTAATTAGTGTTAGACTAATTTAAAATCATATTGGTTTTGGGTCAAAGTCTCTGAGAGGCTCAAAAAAATAAATTCAGTCACAGCACCCAGGTCGATAAAAAGCTAAAAAATATATCTTCCCGTAGTAGTAGGGTCCTAATTTTTTCAGAGTGGGTTTCTCATCACTGTTAGACTAATTTACAATCATATTGGTTTTGGGTCAAAGTCTCTGAGAGGCTCAAAAAAATAAATTCAGTCACAGCACCCAGGTCAAAAAAAAGCTAAAAAATATATCTTCCCGTAGTATTAGGGTCCTAATTTTTTCAGAGTGGATTTCTCATTACTGTTAGACCAATTTAAAATCATATTGGTTTTGGGTCAAAGTCTCTGAGAGGCTCAAAAAAATAAATTCAGTCACAGCACCCAGGTCGATAAAAAGCTAAAAAATATATCTTCCCGTAGTAGTAGGGTCCTAATTTTTTCAAAGTGGGTTTCTCATCACTATTAGACTAATTTACAATCATATTGGTTTTGGGTCAAAGTCTGAGAGGCTCAAAAAAATAAATTCAGTCACAGCACCCAGGTCGAAAAAAAGCTAAAAAATAGATCTTCCCGTAGTAGTAGGGTCCTAATTTTTTCAGAGTGGATTTCTCATTACTGTTAGACTAATTTAAAATCATATTGGTTTTGGGTCAAAGTCTCTGAGAGGCTCAAAAAAATAAATTCAGTCACAGCACCCAGGTCGATAAAAGGCTAAAAAATATATCTTCCCGTAGTAGTAGGGTCCTAATTTTTTCAGAGTGGGTTTTTCATCACTGTTAGACTAATTTACAATCATATTGGTTTTGGGTCAAAGTCTCTGAGAGGCTCAAAAAAATAAATTCAGTCACAGCACCCAGGTCGATAAAAGGCTAAAAAATATATCTTCCCGTAGTAGTAGGGTCCTAATTTTTTCAGAGTGGGTTTTTCATCACTGTTAGACTAATTTACAATCATATTGGTTTTGGGTCAAAGTCTCTGAGAGGCTCAAAAAAATAAATTCAGTCACAGCACCCAGGTCGATAAAAGGCTAAAAAATATATCTTCCCGTAGTAGTAGGGTCCTAATTTTTTCAGAGTGGATTTCTCATTACTGTTAGACTAATTTAAAATCATATTGGTTTTGGGTCAAAGTCTCTGAGAGGCTCAAAAAAATAAATTCAGTCACAGCACCCAGGTCGATAAAAGGCTAAAAAATATATCTTCCCGTAGTAGTAGGGTCCTAATTTTTTCAGAGTGGATTTCTCATTACTGTTAGACTAATTTAAAATCATATTGGTTTTGGGTCAAAGTCTCGGAGAGGCTCAAAAAAATAAATTCAGTCACAGCACCCAGGTCGAAAAAAAGCTAAAAAATATAACTTCCCGTAGTAGTAGGGTCCTAATTTTTTCAGAGTGGATTTCTCATTACTGTTAGACTAATTTAAAATCATATTGGTTTTGGGTCAAAGTCTCTGAGAGGCTCAAAAAAATAAATTCAGTCACAGCACCCAGGTCAAAAAAAAGCTAAAAAATATATCTTCCCGTAGTAGTAGGGTCCTAATTTTTTCAGAGTGGATTTCTCATTACTGTTAGACTAATTTAAAATTATATTGGTTTTGGGTCAAAGTCTCGGAGAGGCTCAAAAAAATAAATTCAGTCACAGCACCCAGGTCGAAAAAAAGCTAAAAAATATATCTTCCCGTAGTAGTAGGGTCCTAATTTTTTCAGAGTGGATTTCTCATTACTGTTTGACTAATTTAAAATCATATTGGTTTTGGGTCAAAGTCTCTGAGAGGCTCAAAAAAATAAATTCAGTCACAGCACCCAGATCGATAAAAAGCTAAAAAATATATCTTCCCGTAGTAGTAGGGTCCTAATTTTTTCAGAGTGGGTTTCTTATCACTGTTAGACTAATTTGCAATCATATTGGTTTTGGGTCAAAGTCTCTGAGAGGCTCAAAAAAATAAATTCAGTCACAGCACCCAGGTCGATATAAAGCTAAAAAATATATCTTCCCGTAGTAGCAGAGTTCTTATTTTTTCAGAGTGGGTTTCTCATCACTGTTAGACTAATTTACAATCATATTGGTTATGGGTCAAAGTCTCTGAGAGGCTCAAAAAAATAAATTCAGTCACAGCACCCAGGTCGAAAAAAAGCTAAAAAATATATCTTCCCGTAGTAGTAGGGTCCTAATTTTTTCAGAGTGGATTTCTCATTACTGTTAGACTAATTTAAAATCATATTGGTTTTGGGTCAAAGTCTCTGAGAGGCTCAAAAAAATAAATTCAGTCACAGCACCCAGGTCGATATAAAGCTAAAAAATATATCTTCCCGTAGTAGCAGAGTTCTTATTTTTTCAGAGTGGGTTTCTCATCACTGTTAGACTAATTTACAATCATATTGGTTATGGGTCAAAGTCTCTGAGAGGCTCAAAAAAATAAATTCAGTCACAGCACCCAGGTCGATATAAAGCTAAAAAATATATCTTCCCGTAGTATTAGGGTCCTAATTTTTTTAGAGTGGATTTCTCATTACAGTTAGACTAATTTAAAATCATATTGGTTTTGGGTCAAAGTCTCTGAGAGGCTCAAAAAAATAAATTCAGTCACAGCACCCAGGTCGATATAAAGCTAAAAAATATATCTTCCCGTAGTAGCAGAGTTCTTATTTTTTCAGAGTGGGTTTCTCATCACTGTTAGACTAATTTACAATCATATTGGTTATGGGTCAAAGTCTCTGAGAGGCTCAAAAAAATAAATTCAGTCACAGCACCCAGGTCGATATAAAGCTAAAAAATATATCTTCCCGTAGTAGTAGGGTCCTAATTTTTTCAAAGTGGGTTTCTCATCACTATTAGACTAATTTACAATCATATTGGTTTTGGGTCAAAGTCTGAGAGGCTCAAAAAAATAAATTCAGTCACAGCACCCAGGTCGAAAAAAAGCTAAAAAATATATCTTCCCGTAGTAGTAGGGTCCTAATTTTTTCAGAGTGGATTTCTCATTACTGTTA
>OY294046.1:54489178-54552160 GCA_958510825.1 Brachypterus glaber | reverse complement strand
AAGTCTCTGAGAGGCTCAAAAAAATAAATTTTATCGCAGCACCGGTCCAAACGAAATTTAAAAAAAAATTCAAAAAAGTTTCTTTTTTTGTAAAACTAAAAAAAATTAAAAAAAAAAACAAAAAAAAAATTTTTATAAATTTAATGAAGCAAAATCGCCCAGCTCCTGGAATCGACCAGAACATTTAGAGGAAAAACCATTTCGACTATTTTTATTTTTTTTTTCAAAAAAGTTTCTTTTTTCGTAAAACGAAAAAAATTAAAAAAAAAAACAAAAAAAAAATTAATGAAGCAAAACCACCCAGCTCCTGGAATCGACCAGAACATTTAGAGGAAAAACCATTCATTTTTTTTAAGGAGTTGAGTATGTACATGTTGGAAAATGGTAAAATGCATATTTTAGTGAAAAAAAAATTGAAAAAAGTTCGATAGGGGGCGCAGGATGAGCGAAAATATAACGAAACCAAACGAAATATTTAAAAAAAAAATTTTTTTTCAAAAAATTTTCTTTTTCCGTAAAACGAAAAAAAAAATAAGGATCAGCGAAAAAATAACGAAACCAAACGATATTTTCAAAAAAAATTATAAATTTAATAAGCAAAACCGCCCAGCTCCTGAAATCGACCAGAACATATAGAGGAAAAACTATTAATTTTTTTTAAGGAGTTGAGTATGTACATGTTGGACTTTGGTAAAATGTTATTTTAGTGAAAAAAAAATTGAAAAAAGTTCGATAGGGGGCGCAGGATGAGCGAAAGAAAACGAAACCAAACGAAATTTTTAGATAACGAAAAAAATACTTCTGCCAAAAAAATAATCCCCTATAGTTCATTAAAATCAAAAACATAAAAAAAATTAAAAAAAATTTTAATTTTTTTTTTCAAGTTTAAAAAATTTTTTTTTCAAGATCATTTAGAGGAAAAAACATTATTTTTTTTAAGGAGCTGAGTATACACATGTTGGACAATGGTAAAATGTATATTTTAGTGAAAAAAAAATTGAAAAAAGTTTGATAGGGGGCGCAGGATGAGCGAAAATATAACGAAACCAAACGAAATATTTAAAAAAAAAATGTTTTTTCAAAAAAATTTTTTTTTTCCGTAAAACGAAAAAAAAAATAAGGATCAGCGAAAAAATAACGAAACCAAAGGATATTTTCAAAAAAAATATTTTTTTTTTATTAAATTTATAAGCAAAACCGCCCAGCTCCTGGAATCGACCAGAACATATAGAGGAAAAACTATGCATTTTTTTAAAGGAGTTGACTGTGTACATATTGGACTTTGGTAAAATGCATATTTTAGTGAAAAAAAATTGAAAAAAGTTTGATAGGGGGCGCAGGATGAGCGAAAAAAAAAAACCAAACCAAACGAAATATTCTCAAAAAAAAAAAAATATTTTCAAAAAAGTTTCTTTTTAAGTTTCTTTTTTCATAAAACGAAAAAAAAAAATTTATAAATTTAATAAGCAAAACCGCCCAGCTCCTGGAATCGACCAGAACATATAGAGGAAAAACTATTAATTTTTTTTAAGGAGCTGAATATGTACATGTTGGACTTTGGTAAAATGCATATTTTAGTTAAAAAAAAATTGAAAAAAGTTTGATAGGGGGCGCAGGATGAGCGAAAAAAAAAACGAAACCAAACAAAATATTTTCAAAAAAAAAATATTTTCAAAAAAGTTTTTTGTTTCATAAAACGAAAAAAAAAAACGAAAAAATTTTTTTTATAAATTTAATAAGCAAAACCGCCCAGCTCCTGGAGTCGACCAGAACATATATTTAAGGAGCTGGGTATGTACATGTTGGACAATGGTAAAATGTATATTTTAGTGAAAAAAAAATTGAAAAAAGTTCGATAGGGGGCGCAGGATGAGCGAAAATATAACGAAACCAAACGAAATATTAAAAAAAAAAAAATTTTTTTCAAAAAATTTTCTTTTTCCGTAAAACGAAAAAAAAAAATAAGGATCAACGAAAAAATAACGAAACCAAACGATATTTTCAAAAATTTTTTTTTTTTATAAATTTAATAAGCAAAACCGCCCAGCTCCTGGAATCGACCAGAACATATAGAGGAAAAACTATTCATTTTTTTTGAATATGTACATGTTGGACTTTGGTAAAATGCATATTTTAGTTAAAAAAAATTGAAAAAAGTTTGATAGGGGGCAGGATGAGCGAAAAATAACGAAACCAAACAAAATATTTTCAAAAAAAAAATATTTTCAAAAAAGTTTTTTGTTTCATAAAACGAAAAAAAAAACGAAAAATTTTTTTTTATAAATTTAATAAGCAAAACCGCCCAGCTCCTGGAATCGACCAGAACATTTAGAGGAAAAACTATTAATTTTTTTTAAGGAGCTGGGTATGTACATGTTGGACAATGGTAAAATGTATATTTTAGTGAAAAAAAAATTGAAAAAAGTTCGATAGGGGGCCGCAGGATGAGCGAAAATATAACGAAACCAAACGAAATATTTAAAAAAAAAAATTTTTTCAAAAAATTTTCTTTTTCCGTAAAACGAAAAAAAAAAATAAGGATCAGCGAAAAAATAACGAAACCAAACGATATTTTCAAAAAATTTTTTTTTATATAAATTTAATAAGCAAAACCGCCCAGCTCCTGGAATCGACCAGAACATATAGAGGAAAAACTATTAATTTTTTTAAAGGAGTTGAGTGTGTACATGTTGGACTTTGGTAAAATGCATATTTTAGTTAAAAAAAAATTGAAAAAAGTTTAATAGGGGGTGCAGGATGAGCCAAAAAAAACGAAACCAAACAAAATATTTTCAAAAAAAAAAATATTTTCAAAAAAGTTTTTTGTTTCATAAAACGAAAAAAAAAACGAAAAAATTTTTTTTATAAATTTAATAAGCAAAACCGCCCAGCTCCTGGAATCGACCAGAACATTTAGAGGAAAAACCATTTCAACTTTTTTTATTTTTTTTTTCAAAAAAGTTTCTTTTTTCGCAAAACGAAAAAAATTAAAAAAAAAAAAAACAAAAAAAAATTAATGAAGCAAAACCACCCAGCTCCTGGAATCGACCAGAACATTTAGAGGAAAAACCATTCATTTTTTTTAAGGAGTTGAGTATGTACATGTTGGAAAATGGTAAAATGCATATTTTAGTGAAAAAAAAATTGAAAAAAGTTCGATAGGGGGCGCAGGATGAGCGAAAATATAACGAAAACAAACGAAATATTAAAAAAAAAAATTTTTCAAAAGATTTTCTTTTTCCGTAAAACGAAAAAAAAAAAAAATAAGGATCAGCGAAAAAATAACGAAACCAAACGATATTTCAAAAAAAAAAAAAAATTATAACTTTAATAAGCTCCTGGAATCGACCAGAACATTTAGAGGAAAAACTATTAATTTTTTTAAGGAGCTGAGTATGCAGATGTTGGACAATGGTAAAATGCATATTTTAGTGAAAAACAAAATTGAAAAAAGTTTGATGGGGGCGCAGGATGAGCGAAAAAAAAAACGAAACCAAAAAAAATATTAAAAAAAAAAAATTTAAAAAAAGTTTCTTTTTTCGTAAAACGAAAAAAAAAACAAAAAATTAGGACCCTACTACTACGGGAAGATATATTTTTTAGCTTTTTATCGACTTGGGTGCCTCTCAGAGACTTTGACCCAAAACCAATATGATTTTAAATTAGTCTAATAGTAATGAGAAACCCACTCTGAAAAAATTAGAACCCCACTACTACGGGAAGATATATTTTTTAGCTTTTTTTCGACCTGGGTGCTGTGACTGAATTTATTTTTTTGAGCCTCTCAGAGACTTTGACCCAAAACCAATATGATTTTAAATTAGTCTAATAGTAATGAGAAATCCATTCTAAAAAAATTAGGACCCTACTACTACGGGAAGATATATTTTTTAGCTTTTTATCGACCTGGGTGCTGTGACTGAATTTATTTTTTTGAGCCTCTCAGAGACTTTGACCCAAAACCAATATGATTTTAAATTAGTCTAATAGTAATGAGAAATCCATTCGAAAAAAATTAGGACCCTACTACTACGGGAAGATATATTTTTTAGCTTTTTATCGACCTGGGTGCTGTGACTGAATTTATTTTTTTGAGCCTCTCAGAGACTTTGACCCAAAACCAATATGATTTTAAATTAGTCTAATAGTAATGAGAAATCCACTCTAAAAAAATTAGGACCCTACTACTACGGGAAGATATATTTTTTAGCTTTTTATCGACCTGGGTGCTGTGACTGAATTTATTTTTTTGAGCCTCTCAGAGACTTTGACCCAAAACCAATATGATTTTAAATTAGTCTAATAGTAATGAGAAATCCACTCTAAAAAAATTAGGACCCTACTAATACGGGAAGATATATTTTTTAGCTTTTTTTCGACCTGGGTGCTGTGACTGAATTTATTTTTTTGAGCCTCTCAGAGACTTTGACCCAAAACCAATATGATTTTAGATTAGTCCAACAGTGATGAGAAACCCACTCTGAAAAAATTAGGACCCTACTACTACGGGAAGATATATTTTTTAGCTTTTTTTCGACCTGGGTGCTGTGACTGAATTTATTTTTTTGAGCCTCTCAGAGACTTTGACCCAAAACCAATATGATTTTAAATTAGTCTAATAGTAATGAGAAATCCACTCTAAAAAAATTAGGACCCTACTACTACGGGAAGATATATTTTTTAGCTTTTTTTCGACCTGGGTGCTGTGACTGAATTTATTTTTTTGAGCCTCTCAGAGATTTTGACCCAAAACCAATATGATTTTAGATTAGTCCAACAGTGATGAGAAACCCACTCTGAAAAAATTAGGACCCTACTACTACGGGAAGATGTATTTTTTAGCTTTTTATCGACCTGGGTGCTGTGACTGAATTTATTTTTTTGAGCCTCTCAGAGACTTTGACCCAAAACCAATATGATTTTAAATTAGTCTAACAGTAATAAGAAACCCACTTTGAAAAAATTAGGACCCTACTACTACGGGAAGATATATTTTTTAGCTTTTTTCGACCTGGGTGCTGTGACTGAATTTATTTTTTTGAGCCTCTCAGAGACTTTGACCCAAAACCAATATGATTTTAAATTAGTCTAATAGTAATGAGAAATCCATTCGAAAAAAATTAGGACCCTACTACTACGGGAAGATATATTTTTTAGCTTTTTATCGACCTGGGTGCTGTGACTGAATTTATTTTTTTGAGCCTCTCAGAGACTTTGACCCAAAACCAATATGATTTTAAATTAGTCTAATAGTAATGAGAAATCCACTCTAAAAAAATTAGGACCCTACTACTACGGGAAGATATATTTTTTAGCTTTTTATCGACCTGGGTGCTGTGACTGAATTTATTTTTTTGAGCCTCTCAGAGACTTTGACCCAAAACCAATATGATTTTAAATTAGTCTAATAGTAATGAGAAATCCACTCTAAAAAAATTAGGACCCTACTAATACGGGAAGATATATTTTTTAGCTTTTTTTCGACCTGGGTGCTGTGACTGAATTTATTTTTTTGAGCCTCTCAGAGACTTTGACCCAAAACCAATATGATTTTAGATTAGTCCAACAGTGATGAGAAACCCACTCTGAAAAAATTAGGACCCTACTACTACGGGAAGATGTATTTTTTAGCTTTTTATCGACCTGGGTGCTGTGACTGAATTTATTTTTTTGAGCCTCTCAGAGACTTTGACCCAAAACCAATATGATTTTAAATTAGTCTAACAGTAATAAGAAACCCACTCTGAAAAAATTAGGACCCTACTACTACGGGAAGATATATTTTTTAGCTTTTTTTCGACCTGGGTGCTGTGACTGAATTTATTTTTTTGAGCCTCTCAGAGACTTTGACCCAAAACCAATATGATTTTAAATTAGTCTAATAGTAATGAGAAATCCACTCTAAAAAAATTAGGACCCTACTACTACGGGAAGATATATTTTTTAGCTTTTTTTCGACCTGGGTGCTGTGACTGAATTTATTTTTTTGAGCCTCTCAGAGATTTTGACCCAAAACCAATATGATTTTAGATTAGTCCAACAGTGATGAGAAACCCACTCTGAAAAAATTAGGACCCTACTACTACGGGAAGATGTATTTTTTAGCTTTTTATCGACCTGGGTGCTGTGACTGAATTTATTTTTTTGAGCCTCTCAGAAACTTTGACCCAAAACCAATATGATTTTAAATTAGTCTAACAGTAATAAGAAACCCACTTTGAAAAAATTAGGACCCTACTACTACGGGAAGATATATTTTTTAGCTTTTTTCGACCTGGGTGCTGTGACTGAATTTATTTTTTTGAGCCTCTCAGAGACTTTGACCCAAAACCAATATGATTTTAAATTAGTCTAATAGTAATGAGAAATCCACTCTAAAAAAATTAGGACCCTACTGCTACGGGAAGATATATTTTTTAGCTTTTTTTCGACCTGGGTGCTGTGACTGAATTTATTTTTTTGAGCCTCTCAGAGACTTTGACCCAAAACCAATATGATTTTAAATTAGTCTAATAGTAATGAGAAATCCACTCTAAAAAAATTAGGACCCTACTGCTACGGGAAGATATATTTTTTAGCTTTTTATCGACCTGGGTGCTGTGACTGAATTTATTTTTTTGAGCCTCTCAGAGACTTTGACCCAAAACCAATATGATTTTAAATTAGTCTAATAGTAATGAGAAATCCACTCTAAAAAAATTAGGACCCTACTGCTACGGGAAGATATATTTTTTAGCTTTTTATCGACCTGGGTGCTGTGACTGAATTTATTTTTTTGAGCCTCTCAGAGACTTTGACCCAAAACCAATATGATTTTAGATTAGTCCAACAGTGATGAGAAACCCACTCTGAAAAAATTAGGACCCTACTACTACGGGAAGATATATTTTTTAGCTTTTTTTCGACCTGGGTGCTGTGACTGAATTTATTTTTTTGAGCCTCTCAGAGACTTTGACCCAAAACCAATATGATTTTAAATTAGTCTAATAGTAATGAGAAATCCACTCTAAAAAAATTAGGACCCTACTACTACGGGAAGATATATTTTTTAGCTTTTTTTCGACCTGGGTGCTGTGACTGAATTTATTTTTTTGAGCCTCTCAGAGATTTTGACCCAAAACCAATATGATTTTAGATTAGTCCAACAGTGATGAGAAACCCACTCTGAAAAAATTAGGACCCTACTACTACGGGAAGATGTATTTTTTAGCTTTTTATCGACCTGGGTGCTGTGACTGAATTTATTTTTTTGAGCCTCTCAGAGACTTTGACCCAAAACCAATATGATTTTAAATTAGTCTAACAGTAATAAGAAACCCACTTTGAAAAAATTAGGACCCTACTACTACGGGAAGATATATTTTTTAGCTTTTTTCGACCTGGGTGCTGTGACTGAATTTATTTTTTTGAGCCTCTCAGAGACTTTGACCCAAAACCAATATGATTTTAAATTAGTCTAATAGTAATGAGAAATCCATTCGAAAAAAATTAGGACCCTACTACTACGGGAAGATATATTTTTTAGCTTTTTATCGACCTGGGTGCTGTGACTGAATTTATTTTTTTGAGCCTCTCAGAGACTTTGACCCAAAACCAATATGATTTTAAATTAGTCTAATAGTAATGAGAAATCCACTCTAAAAAAATTAGGACCCTACTACTACGGGAAGATATATTTTTTAGCTTTTTATCGACCTGGGTGCTGTGACTGAATTTATTTTTTTGAGCCTCTCAGAGACTTTGACCCAAAACCAATATGATTTTAAATTAGTCTAATAGTAATGAGAAATCCACTCTAAAAAAATTAGGACCCTACTAATACGGGAAGATATATTTTTTAGCTTTTTTTCGACCTGGGTGCTGTGACTGAATTTATTTTTTTGAGCCTCTCAGAGACTTTGACCCAAAACCAATATGATTTTAGATTAGTCCAACAGTGATGAGAAACCCACTCTGAAAAAATTAGGACCCTACTACTACGGGAAGATGTATTTTTTAGCTTTTTATCGACCTGGGTGCTGTGACTGAATTTATTTTTTTGAGCCTCTCAGAGACTTTGACCCAAAACCAATATGATTTTAAATTAGTCTAACAGTAATAAGAAACCCACTCTGAAAAAATTAGGACCCTACTACTACGGGAAGATATATTTTTTAGCTTTTTTTCGACCTGGGTGCTGTGACTGAATTTATTTTTTTGAGCCTCTCAGAGACTTTGACCCAAAACCAATATGATTTTAAATTAGTCTAATAGTAATGAGAAATCCACTCTAAAAAAATTAGGACCCTACTACTACGGGAAGATATATTTTTTAGCTTTTTTTCGACCTGGGTGCTGTGACTGAATTTATTTTTTTGAGCCTCTCAGAGATTTTGACCCAAAACCAATATGATTTTAGATTAGTCCAACAGTGATGAGAAACCCACTCTGAAAAAATTAGGACCCTACTACTACGGGAAGATGTATTTTTTAGCTTTTTATCGACCTGGGTGCTGTGACTGAATTTATTTTTTTGAGCCTCTCAGAAACTTTGACCCAAAACCAATATGATTTTAAATTAGTCTAACAGTAATAAGAAACCCACTTTGAAAAAATTAGGACCCTACTACTACGGGAAGATATATTTTTTAGCTTTTTTCGACCTGGGTGCTGTGACTGAATTTATTTTTTTGAGCCTCTCAGAGACTTTGACCCAAAACCAATATGATTTTAAATTAGTCTAATAGTAATGAGAAATCCACTCTAAAAAAATTAGGACCCTACTGCTACGGGAAGATATATTTTTTAGCTTTTTTTCGACCTGGGTGCTGTGACTGAATTTATTTTTTTGAGCCTCTCAGAGACTTTGACCCAAAACCAATATGATTTTAAATTAGTCTAATAGTAATGAGAAATCCACTCTAAAAAAATTAGGACCCTACTGCTACGGGAAGATATATTTTTTAGCTTTTTATCGACCTGGGTGCTGTGACTGAATTTATTTTTTTGAGCCTCTCAGAGACTTTGACCCAAAACCAATATGATTTTAAATTAGTCTAATAGTAATGAGAAATCCACTCTAAAAAAATTAGGACCCTACTGCTACGGGAAGATATATTTTTTAGCTTTTTATCGACCTGGGTGCTGTGACTGAATTTATTTTTTTGAGCCTCTCAGAGACTTTGACCCAAAACCAATATGATTTTAAATTAGTCTAACAGTAATAAGAAACCCACTCTGAAAAAATTAGGACCCTACTACTACGGGAAGATATATTTTTTAGCTTTTTTTCGACCTGGGTGCTGTGACTGAATTTATTTTTTTGAGCCTCTCAGAGACTTTGACCCAAAACCAATATGATTTTAAATTAGTCTAATAGTAATGAGAAATCCACTCTAAAAAAATTAGGACCCTACTACTACGGGAAGATATATTTTTTAGCTTTTTTTCGACCTGGGTGCTGTGACTGAATTTATTTTTTTGAGCCTCTCAGAGATTTTGACCCAAAACCAATATGATTTTAGATTAGTCCAACAGTGATGAGAAACCCACTCTGAAAAAATTAGGACCCTACTACTACGGGAAGATGTATTTTTTAGCTTTTTATCGACCTGGGTGCTGTGACTGAATTTATTTTTTTGAGCCTCTCAGAGACTTTGACCCAAAACCAATATGATTTTAAATTAGTCTAACAGTAATAAGAAACCCACTTTGAAAAAATTAGGACCCTACTACTACGGGAAGATATATTTTTTAGCTTTTTTTCGACCTGGGTGCTGTGACTGAATTTATTTTTTTGAGCCTCTCAGAGACTTTGACCCAAAACCAATATGATTTTAAATTAGTCTAACAGTAATAAGAAACCCACTCTGAAAAAATTAGGACCCTACTACTACGGGAAGGTATATTTTTTAGCTTTTTTTCGACCTGGGTGCTGTGACTGAATTTATTTTTTTGAGCCTCTCAGAGACTTTGACCCAAAACCAATATGATTTTAAATTAGTCTAATAGTAATGAGAAATCCACTCTAAAAAAATTAGGACCCTACTACTACGGGAAGATGTATTTTTTAGCTTTTTATCGACCTGGGTGCTGTGACTGAATTTATTTTTTTGAGCCTCTCAGAGACTTTGACCCAAAACCAATATGATTTTAAATTAGTCTAACAGTAATAAGAAACCCACTCTGAAAAAATTAGGACCCTACTACTACGGGAAGATATATTTTTTAGCTTTTTTTCGACCTGGGTGCTGTGACTGAATTTATTTTTTTGAGCCTCTCAGAGATTTTGACCCAAAACCAATATGATTTTAAATTAGTCTAACAGTGATGAGAAACCCACTCTGAAAAAATTAGGACCCTACTACTACGGGAAGATATTTTTTTTAGCTTTTTTTCGACCTGGGTGCTGTGACTGAATTTATTTTTTTGAGCCTCTCAGTGACTTTGACCCAAAACCAATATGATTGTAAATTAGTCTAACAGTAATGAGAAACCCACTCTGAAAAAATTAGGACCCTACTACTACGGGAAGATATATTTTTTAGCTTTTTTTCGACCTGGGTGCTGTGACTGAATTTATTTTTTTGAGCCTCTCAGAGACTTTGACCCAAAACCAATATGATTTTAAATTAGTCTAACAGTAATAAGAAACCCACTCTGAAAAAATTAGGACCCTACTACTACGGGAAGATATATTTTTTAGCTTTTTTTCGACCTGGGTGCTGTGACTGAATTTATTTTTTTGAGCCTCTCAGAGATTTTGACCCAAAACCAATATGATTTTAGATTAGTCCAACAGTGATGAGAAACCCACTCTGAAAAAATTAGGACCCTACTACTACGGGAAGATATATTTTTTAGCTTTTTTTCGACCTGGGTTGCTGTGACTGAATTTATTTTTTTGAGCCTCTCAGTGACTTTGACCCAAAACCAATATGATTGTAAATTAGTCTAACAGTAATGAGAAACCCACTCTGAAAAAATTAGGACCCTACTACTACGGGAAGATATATTTTTTAGCTTTTTTTCGACCTGGGTGCTGTGAATGAATTTATTTTTTTGAGCCTCTCAGTGACTTTGACCCAAAACCAATATGATTGTAAATTAGTCTAACAGTAATGAGAAACCCACTCTGAAAAAATTAGGACCCTACTACTACGGGAAGATATATTTTTTAGCTTTTTTTCGACCTGGGTGCTGTGACTGAATTTATTTTTTTGAGCCTCTCAGAGACTTTGACCCAAAACCAATATGATTTTAAATTAGTCTAACAGTGATGAGAAACCCACTCTGAAAAAATTAGGACCCTACTACTACGGGAAGATGTATTTTTTAGCTTTTTATCGACCTGGGTGCTGTGACTGAATTTATTTTTTTGAGCCTCTCAGAGACTTTGACCCAAAACCAATATGATTTTAAATTAGTCTAACAGTAATAAGAAACCCACTCTGAAAAAATTAGGACCCTACTACTACGGGAAGATATATTTTTTAGCTTTTTTTCGACCTGGGTGCTGTGACTGAATTTATTTTTTTGAGCCTCTCAGAGACTTTGATCCAAAACCAATATGATTTTAAATTAGTCTAATAGTAATGAGAAATCCACTCTAAAAAAATTAGGACCCTACTACTACGGGAAGATATATTTTTTAGCTTTTTTTCGACCTGGGTGCTGTGACTGAATTTATTTTTTTGAGCCTCTCAGAGACTTTGACCCAAAACCAATATGATTTTAAATTAGTCTTACAGTAATAAGAAACCCACTCTGAAAAAATTAGGACCCCACTACTACGGGAAGATATATTTTTTAGATTTTTTTCGACTTGGGTGCTGTGATCCAACCAACATTTGATTTAATTATTTTTGTTCAAATACACCTCATAATAAAAAAAAATTATTTACTTACCATTTCTATAAAAATACTAGAAAATATTAAATAATAGAAATAAAAACAATATTAAATGAATATTTTTTATTTTTGATAACCAAATTTATAACTAGAACGACTCTTAAACCGGGTGCTGGCTAGTTTGGTGCCAACTTTATATAGATTTATTTGACAACGAATTCGTCGTCAGTTTGACAACAATATTTATGCAACTTATTATACACAAATGCAACCCGCTAGACATATTTCCAAGTTTCAAACCATCAGGTGCTGTCAAAAAGTTTGAAATATTAACAACAGATGACACTGCAGTCGTAATAATGGCTCTTGAAGTGTGTTGTGTCAAAAAAATTAATTGTTTTTATTAATTGTTATTGTGTCAATCAAATTTTCTATAAATTCTCGTAACATTAATCACATACAAAAATGAGCAACAAATACATACAGACATTTAGTAACTCGGAAGAAATAAACGCCCCGGATAATGTAGTGCAAGATATTCTAAATACATTCACAGACTTAAGACATTACTCAAGAGAGATTGAAAATGAATTAAGAACCACAGAAAATGAATCTATTAACATATACATAAATGAAAGTGAAAATATTGCCAGTTTACACAACCAAATATCGGCATGTGATAATATTTTAGAGAGAATGGAAACTATGCTACTCGAGTTTCAAAATGACTTGGGAAGTATAAGTACAGAAATCTTAACCTTACAACGTAAATCTATCTCTATGAGCCAAGAATTGACCAACCGACAGGCAATAAGGGGACAGTTAAGTCAATTTATAGATGATATAGCTGTCCCAGAGACTTTAATTCTTGGTATCATGGATCAGAATGTTACAGAACAGGAATTTTTAAATCAACTGCAAGTTTTAAACCATAAAATCGGTTTTATTAAGGAACAGAGCTTTAAGGACACTAAATCATGTCAAGATGTTAAAGATATATTGGAAAAATTGAGAATTAAGGCTATGAATAAAATAAGAATATATTTGTTAGAGCAGATCAATAAGTTTCATAAGCCATTAAGTAACTATCAAATACCACAAAATGCAATGCTAAAATACAAAGGCCTCTTTGAATTTTTACTTTCAAATGAAAGAAATATTGCTGAAGAAATCTCAAGTGAATATGTAGATACAATGAGTAAAATCTACTATTCATATTTTAAATCATATGAGGGTCGAATTATGAAATTACAATTTGAGGAGACCACCACCAAAGATGACTTGATGGGGATTCAAGATACAGCTACTAGAAACATTTTTAACAAATCTCTTAGGAATAAAGCTACCGTTTTTACTATAGGAAATAGAGGTGAAGTTCTTTCCACATTATTGGAGGCCCCAATACTTGTACCCCATACAGAAACCAGAAACAAAGTATGTATATGGTTATTTAAACAAATTCAAATATTACTCTCCCCTGTCTAGACAGATATATGTGGGAAAGCTTTATTAATAAAAAAAATATTTTATGTTTTTTTTTAACTGCAAAGAACCGAATTTTCGCCAAAAAAATCCCCATTGTTGGTTTGTTTGGACAGTTTGCACAATTATAATAACTTAACAACCCTTTGGGCAAAAGACTTAAAATTTTCGTTTTTTTTTGCAACAAGTTACAATTTTTTTTCTCCTATTTTTTAAATTTTACTTTTTTCTAGAGAAAGTTATAATAATATAAATATGCCGCCAAAAAATAGGAGAATATTTTCATTTAAAAAAGTACTGTTTCAAAAAACAAATAAGTTATATATATATTTTTTTTCAAAAACAGTTGTTTGGATCTAGGAGATTTACCCGAAAAATGTTATCGCGATAATAAAAATCGCGCATACTTTTACCGCGCAATAATATATTCGCACATATTTTTACCGCGCAATAATATGATCGCGCTTACATTTTAATAAAAAAATGAATCGTAAGTTATATAATTTTTTGAATGAAACGCTTATTTTATAATAATAACTTTATTTTTATCTTTTATTAAAAACAAAACCAAACAATTTTGTTATATTTGAGGTTATAATGTATATATTTATATATACATTATATATACATACATTAATAAATATTATTTGTTTTTTAAAATACTTATAAAAATTTATTAGTAATATAATCATAATTTTATTCATATATATTTTTTAAAACCAAACCAATAAATTTAGTTATACTTATATTTTTTTAAACAACTAACAAAAAAGTATTACAGAAAAAAAAACATATTTTTATAATTTAAAATTAGCCGCGAACGCTTCTTTGCGCGTTAAATATTTTTGCGGCTATTAGTTTCGCTATACAGGGTGATCAATAACTGGCATGCCAAAATTTAAGAGGTGATTCTGCATCCAAATATATAAAAAAAAGTTCCTATAAAGGTTGGTCCGCAAATGTGCTCTAAGGGAGATATGGTCCTTTAAAATGTAATAAAAATAAGGTTTTTAATTAATAACTCTGCTACCCTTTAAGCTAGAGCGACGAGCTTTTGCATGTATTAATAAAGGCAATAAGTTTATGTTAATTTATTTTTTTGAATTTATCCAGAGGCGTCCGTAGACGGAAAAATGTATTTGGCTTAACACATTTTTGCCCCAAACATTTTATGCGTACTTTTTTTGATTTTTTGTAAAAAATATGGATTCCTTGAGTAAAAATACATAGTGTAACACTGTAGGAGCAACCGTTTTCAAAAAAAAAATGCAATTAAGAGGAAGTAACATTTTGTGCCACCAAAAAAGTTACTTTTTCAAAGGCTCTTACTCCTTTAATATTAAATTTAGGTGTTTTAGTGAAGAATACTTTTTTGCTCAGTTTTAAATGAAGAATCACCCTGCAGCATTAAAATTTTATTGATGCTTTTTTTCCCCAGTCAATATCATCTTCGAAGGGCCGTAGCTCCCGTAGGGTTCATTTCCGGACCAGCCTTTATAGAAACTATTTTTCATATTTTTGGATGTAGCATCACCTCTTAAACTTTGGCATGGCAGTTACTGATCACCCTGTATATTTTTCGCGGTAATTGCATTTTACTATTAAAACTGCGTGGTTATAGTTTTCGCTATTTTTTATTTCGCTTTATTATTTTTTCGCGGTAAATATTTATCGCTGTTAATACTTTGCGCGGAAAAAAATCGCGGTAATGCTTTCGCGGAAATATTTTCATGATATTTTTTCGCGGTAAATTTTTCGACTAAACCTAAGTTTTTTTTTCGAAAAACAAAAAAATATGACAAAAATCGCTTTTTTGAGTAGCGTTAAAGTTATACAGTGCGGTCCAAAAGTCACCCCCCCCCCTCTTTACTTTTGAACGAGTTGAGATATCGATTTCAAATTTAGAACTCTTAAATAAGACAACTTGAACTATCTTCAAGCATATATTTGATACTTTTATCTCTTAAAATGTGGGTAGGGGGGCATGGGGGGAAATTTTTTTAAATGGAAAGGGGGTCGTGTGATACATCATTTTAAAGCCTTTAAAATTTTCTATATAACCATACATTTTTAAATTTTTTAAACATGTTTTTTAAGGTTTTGATTTTTCAGTTTTTTGTGCTAAAAAAATTAATTTTTAAGTTTTTTTTTGTTAATTTTTATTTATGTCAACTAAAATTAGTTAGTATAATTTACTTTTTTTCATTATGAAATTACTCATTTTTAAAAAATTATTTGGATTTTTTAGAGAAATTTTGACAAAAATACCCATTTTCAACCCTATTTTAAACCCAAAAAAAAATGTTTAAAAAAATAAAAAATATACAGTTAAATGGAGAATTTTATGCTTTAAAATGATGTATCACACGACCCACCTTTCCATTAAAAAAAATGTCGCCCCATGCCCCCCTGCCCAGAGCTAAAAGTATCAAATATATGCTTAAAGATAGTTTAAGTTGTCTTATTTAAGAGTTCTAAATTTGAAGTCGATATCTAAACTCGTTCAAAAGTTAAGAGGGGGGGGTGACTTTTGGACCGCTCTGTATATATAAAATGACTTTTCTAAATGTTTATTACTTTTTTTTATTTTTTCTTTCAACCTATATCCTATATTTTTTGTTTCAGTATCCATATGAAGCCTTATTTAGAAGTGTGCATTATGCTTTAGTGGATAATGCCTGCAGGGAATATTTGTTTGCCTGCGAATTTTTCTATGCTCAAAATCAACGAGCAAAAGACATTTTTAATGCTATTATGGGTAAAACGTTGGGACTTTTACAGGTAAAAAATTTTAGTATTTAAATATTTTATTTTCAGTATTTTTTGTCAACATTTCAATAACTTGTAAATGTTTACATATACAGCCTTCAAATTTGGCATGAATGGTACTCAATTTAAATTTATTATTATTTATTATACTACTCACAGCGCCTGCGCTAGAATAATTATATGGTAGTTTCGAATTTTCCAAAATTTTTAAAAATCGTGCCAGAAAAATTCTTGGATACAAATTTGTTTCATGAAAAAATATTTAAAAAAAAATCGAAGAAAGAAATTTCCGATTAACGTAACTTTTTCAGGAAAAATTACTTTTATTATAAGGAATCTGAAAGTAATTTCCTCAAAAACAAAAAAGTTATGGAGGGTTAAAAAAAAAATAAATAAAAAAACATAATTTTCAAAATAAAAAGAAATTAATAATTTTTTTGTTTTTCGCAGAAAGAAAATAAAAAAATAGGGTTTTCGTTTTTCAATTAAAGATCTTTTTTTAAAAAAAGGTATTTTTTTTTTTGAAAATAATTTTGTTTGTGTATTTGGAAAATGCAATATACCATTTACTGTGAATAGTATACAGGGTTATTCTTTTGAATGGTACACCCACCGTAACTTCTGACAGAAAAGACTGCGATTTTTAGGTTCACCATCAGTGCAACCTAGCGATTTAGTCGATCTTTCATTGGGGCAATTCATCGCCTTTTTAGATGCCTGCCCCCATGGAATATCATCCTAATCAAATGATGTGTCATCCTAGATGACTGCGGCATGCACAATGGATCTTAGGTCTGAGTGCTGTGGCTATTACCTTGTAATAACCACACCGCTTTTGATAATGATTATGTGTAATGCTAGGCATTCCATTATACATACATATACTATTGCATTTTCCCAACATACTTGAGAAAAAAAAAATAAAAAACAGTTTTTAAATTTTTTTTTTGCACAACACAAAAAATTCAACAATTTTTGAAAAACAAAAATTAAAAAAAAAATCAAATATGAAACTTTTTTTTTATTTTCTTTTTGCCGTTTTTTGCGAAAAACGAAAAAGTTTTTAATTTTTTTTTTAATGATAATTATTTCCTTTGGGGGGATTACTTTCAAAATTGGTACAATTGATCCTTATGATCAAAGTAATTTTTCCTGAAAATGTTACGTCAATCGGAATTTTCTTTCAGCTTTTTTCGGTTTTTTAAAAAGTTTAACCCCCATAACTTTTTTGTTTTTGGAGGGATTACTTTCAAAAAAAATATGGGCCTTCCCCTCGTAGAACTTGATTTTTGCCTGAAATTTTCAAGTCGATCGGATTATTCGTTCTTGAGTTATCGTGTTAACAAAAATCGTGACATCGGACGGACGGACGGACAGACGGGCATTGAAAAAATAATATATATATATATATCTAAGAATTTTTTGTTTAAGACGGTTTTTGAAAATTTTGGAAAACTACCGTATAATACTATTCTAGCGCTGTGAATAGTATAATAAATAGAACCGCCAGGGCCGAAGAAAGCTAGCCCAGGCCCCGGAGAAACTTTATTCCTGGGCCCCCATTTTTCCAAAAGGTCCTCGCCTCTGAAATAAAAAGCTTTACCCCTGGCAGAAAATGTTCGCTTGGTTTGGATCTTGGAGGCCTGGGCCCCAGGGAATCCTCCCTCCTTCCTCTCCCTGAATCCGGCCCTGGGAATCGAGTATGGGTAAATATTTTATTTGCCTTTCTCTCCGCTGGTCAAAATACTGCAAAAATACAAGTAATAATTTTTGACCTGTTTAATATTATTTGTTCAAATTTATTCTTTATCTAAATTATGGATTAGAGATTATTATTAATAATTTATTATGTTTATTGCTTTCCCATTTTGAAAATTTTTAACATTTCGGAAAGCCTTGTATTCGTGTAAAAATTTTCAAAATTTTTTGCGTTTTATGAGGTTTTTTGTTGATATAAATTAATTTCGAGCAAAAAAAAAATTATCGATCGGTCTGTCCGGGAAGTCTTGTGGGCACGATAACTTAAGAACGCTTTAAGTTAGAGACTTGAAATTTGGCATACAGGTATGTTACCAAAAGTTCTCGCTCGGGATTGTTTTTGGTAAACATTGGGGTGGGGAAAAATACAATTTTTTTAGAAAAATTTGAAAATTGCTATATATGGGTTTTCAAGGTTGCTGAAATTGAATCTGATAAAAAAAACTTTTCTAATTCCACCCCCGAGGGGGCGAGGGGGTAAATATTTTTTAATATTATTAATATTTTCTTCAAAATTGGTATATAAGGGTTTTTGGGGTCGACGAATATGAATCTGATAATACTTTTATTCTTATTTCACCCCCTGAGGGGTGGGGGTAGTTTTCGTGAAAACTGGTGTATTTGGGGTTTTGAGGTTGCTGAAAGTGAATCTGATAATAAATTTTTTCTAAATCCACCCCCTGAGGAGTGGGGGTAGTTTTCGTGAAAATTGTTATATTGGGGTTTTTGAGGTTGTTGAAAGTGAATCTGATTATAAAACATCCATTTTACGGGCTGAGATGAAAAATGGGAAAGCTCTTTTACTGGGCAGTGTATTTTTATGGTTTTTATGAAGAAAGTGCAGAAATGAGGTATAAAACATTGAATACTGGATGAAATATGGAATGGCTAAAAGATGATGAATTTTATTGTAAATGATAACATAAAAACAGTATAAAACACCTAATTAATTGAGCCCCTAAAGAGTATAAATAAACAAATAAATATGATGTATCATATAGGAGGCATTGTATACCTAAGCAGGTCAAATATTTTAATTTGTATTTTTGCACTTTTTAACTTCACGGGAGAGACAAGTTGATGAAATACCAAGTATTCACCCTTATATAATTTAAAAACTTTTTGCCAGGATTTTAAAATATTGTTTCTTTGTGTTTTTTTTTAGAAAAATTTGGAGACCTATATAAGCACTTGTTTTGATTCAATAGGAATATTTTTATGTTTTCATCTGGTCTTGAGGTATAAAATTAAATGCCACAAAAGATGTGTACCTGCTTTGGATGATTATTGGGAAAATTCAGAGAAAATCCTGTTAAATAGATTTGAACATATTATTCAACTAAATTTAGCCAGTATTAGAGACTTTGATGTCACGAAATTTAACAGAGAAATGGGGCCACATTATGTAAGGAAACAAATGTTTGAGACCATCTATAAATTACGTCACACCAAGTTTGATTATTTTTACCTCCACCATTACCGCGTAAAATGAGCTTTTAATAAACACTTGGCTGGACCGCCCCTAACAGAGTGACGTCATTTATAGATAGTCCCTTCCCTATCAAAAATAATTTTTCCCTTCCCTTTCCTTCCCTATCAAAAATAAAATTTTAGCCTGTTACATAATCCGGCCTAAAGCACGTAAAATTTGGAATTACACGTGGTTTAGGTCGGATTATGAAACAGTTTTTATAAGATTCTACGTGGTTAAAATTTTACTTTTATTAAATTTAATAGGGTTTTTATAAAATAAATTTTTATTATCTCTATTTTACTTTATTTAAAAAAAGTCAAAAAACGCCAAAAAATGCAATAAATATTTTTCAGTTTTTTAAATAAGAAAATTTTATGTATACAATTTTTTTATTTAAAAAGCATGATTTCCGCGTAAAAAAACCCGGAAAAATTTGTGACCGCGATAATTTGAGAATGCCTTAAGGCAATTGAGACAAATACTTGGGAAGTTTGGACCATAGGTTCAACTAATCTAGTGTCCTTAGGTCAAAGGGTTGTTTTTTAAATATTTTTTTATATATTTTTTTAACCTCTTCAGGGACGAATTGTTTGTTTAATTTAATTTAGTAGCAAAAGTTAAAAATGCTTTTCATTGTCAAAACAACTAAACAAGTGAAGATGTGCGAATCGTGGTCATTGGATGTCGCTTGTGATTGGGAACAAAGCAAATGGCAACAGCTATAGCTACTGACTAATAAGAAATTCGGTGAAATTAGTTTTGCGGAATTTATGTTTTAAACGTACACATATGTGCCTATATCCCTGAAGAGGTTAAATATTTTTTTAATTTTTCAAAAAAAAAAATCGAAAAAAAAATCTTTTGAAAAACGAAAAGTTTTTAAAAAGAAAAAGCATGAAAGTTTTATTTTGCGTTCTTGACGTTTTGTGTGCAAAAAAGCTAATATTACTTCGCGGTAAGAAAATAAATCTCTCAGTAAAATTTCTGGCCACAATAACTTGTGATTTTTTTTTTAAATTTATTTTTAAAAAAATAACCACCCAGCCATAACTTCCGACGGGTCATCACTGGGCCATCCCACGGGTTGATGGTCCGTCGCCGACGGACCGTCGGTAATGTTTTGCTGGGCATTTATAGCGGAAAGTATTTTGTTAACAGTAGTATTTTTTCTAGATTGCTAGAAGGTATGCGGAATACAGTGCTGCTTTGGTGAGTATAAGTGAAAATTTCCCAAATGAGTTAATAAATAAATTATTAGCGGAATTACAAGAAGAGGTTGAAATGCTAATATTCCGCATGGCAGGCGCATTCAGTGAAAGGAAAGACCAACTTATTTTTCTCATTAACAACTATGATATGATTTTAAACATAATAATGGAAAGAACCAGGGACAATTCCAAGGAAGCAGAAACTTTTAAAGCAAGATTAACCTCAAAAAGTGGGGAATATGTAGAAGAAATATTATATCCTTATTTTGGAGAAATTATTCAGTTTGTAAAAGAGTTTGAATACTTCTGTGAAAAGGCATTAATTGATGATATAAAGGCTATGGAACCAAAATCTGTACTGATAGTTCAAAACTTCTGTCTTAACTGGAAGAAATCGCTGGAAGAACTGAATAGAGAAATTTTATTGTCTTTTCCCAATCTAGTGACGGGGTATAGCCTTTTACAATTAGCCCTAACACAACTAGTGCAATATTATCACCGGTTTCATAAATCCCTAACGCCAAATGTTAGGACAAACTTGGTAAATATCCATTTAATTATGGTAGAAATGAAAAAGTATAAAACAAATTATTAAATTTTATGTATAAAAAACTAAACTCCAATTAAAAATAGTAAAATTATTAAGTTACATATTTTGTTGTATATTATTTTTATTATTTATTGAATGGGGATAGCTTTTCCCTGTAATTCCAATATTTTGTGATTTTGTTTATCTAGTTTTTATTGAATTGAATTTCGTACTTTTTTGTTTAAATTATAAGAAAACCTGTTGTTTTCTTTTGTATGTGTCCAATAAAATGTTTTATAACTTGTTAAATAATTTTTATTTTTTTAAATCGCGTTTTACTACTACTAATATACAAGAACCAATTAAAAACGATCTACTTAAACTCGAGTTTTACAACTTCGTAAATTAAGGAAAAATACTTTTGTGAAGTGCAGTGGTTATCTCCAAGTTTTCTTTAGTACTTTTTAAAAATATTTTTTTACAATTCTCTTAAAAAACAGAACCTATGCAACCAGTATTACAATGTAGTGTATAATGGGTTGCATATGTTTATTAAAGGGACGGTAGGTATTTTTGGTAGTTCATTTGTCTCATAGTTAGTTTAATTTTAAATAGATGTCAGAAGTAGTCATTAGCCGATATAAAAGACACGTTCGTACTTTTAACGGTGACATTTTGAACTATTTTTGACACAAACTGAATGATCCAAAACAAAAATCGATAAAAACATTGCAAATGCGAAATAATTTTAACGAAACATAATATTTTATCATAAATAATGGATTTTAACATGAAGAAAATAGTTAAAGACGCTGGAGCTGCGCTTAGTAGAGTTGTACAGGTAATTTAATCACAAAAATCAATGTTTTTCGTTTAATCAATTTTTGTATTAAATTCGATTAGCTAACTGAAGAAAAACTAGGAACATCAGAAAAAACCGAATTGGATGCACATTTCGAGAACCTGTGGGACAGAGCGGAAAATACCAAAAATTTTACAGATAAAATAGTTCGAAATGCAGAAGCTGTACTCATTCCCAACCCAGGTAATAGAATTGAAGATTTCATCTATGAAAAGATTGAAAAACAACGACCGTCGCGCCTAAGCAATTTGGAATATTTAGGACTTGATATGATTGAAGCAGGGACTAATTTTGGGCCTGGGACAGCCTATGGAAGTGCCCTGATTAAGGTGGGGCAATGGGAACAAAAACTGGGGCAAAATGAGAGAGATTTTATTGGATCAGCTGGAATGTGCTTTACACAACCATTGAGAAAGTTTTTGGAATCTGAAATGAAAACTATTACCAAAGAGAAGAACTTATTGGAAAATAAAAGGTAATTTTAATGTGTCATTAGACTAAAAAAACTTTGAATCATCTTACAGAAATTGCTTTATAATACTAATACCATTTTTACTACATCTGCCTTTAATACTATAAAAATTTGCAACAAAATGATTTTTTTGTCAGTTATTTTTTTAAATTTTTTCTTCAAAAAAAAAATTTTTTTTCTCAATTTTTTTATAATTTTTCTTGCCTTTGTAAATATTTTTTTATAAATACAGAGCATGTCACAACATGCCTTATTTACATTTAAGTACATTACATTAACACTTTTACTGCTACCCTATAATCTGGTTGCATAGCCTGGTGCTAAGGTATTTTTTGTGTATAAAGATTGTGCACTCACATGTAGGCCGAAGCCGGTAACAGACGCATATGTCTATGAATAGAGTCTAGAATATAATATGCTATGCCACACACAATAATTAATATAATTTTCTGTTGAATGTATTTTAATATTTTTTATTTCTTTTTAAAGGCTTGATCTAGATGCCTGTAAGAACCGTGTGAGAAAGGCCAGGAGCATGCTAGGTCAGCCTACTACTGTAAGTAAAATTTCTGATTTTTTTTCTGTTTCTTTACTGCATGAAAATAATTTTTTTATGTCCATGCTTACATTTCAATAAGAAGGATGGAATTTCACCTGAAGTAGCTCTTGACCAGGTATAAATATTACACAAACATATAACACAAAGGTAGTTTAGATTATAGTTATTTTCATACAGTATACACAACATTTAATTAAAATAAATAGTTATTTTGATCAAAATTTTAACTTTATGGCATTTAAAAATACTACTTACCCTAATCTCCAAAATTTGGAGTCCAAACCTCTGCTCTATAACATTCATAGGCGCCGACTTTTCAAAATCTGCCCCCTGGGATTTTGAAATACAAAAATATATCAAACATATGTGGGTTTTTGTATATGACAGGGGAAGATCCACAAAATCAGTCTGTGGGGTGGGGTTAAATTTCAAAAAAAGATACTCATTCACAAATTTTAATTCATGTTAAAAGCAAAGTTTTATTTTATTATTATTTGTACAGGAAGTACCCTATATCTACTTATATATATATATATATATATATATACAGGTCTTTTTAAAGATGTTTACAGCATATCGAATACAGACAAAAATAAATTTAAAAATCTGGTGCCATTGCTAAAATTCAAAAAATTGACCAGATATGCCTCAGGCATAATGCCTGTCAACCATGCCAATAAGTTCTTTTTAAAATTTTAAAACATTAAATATATAAACTTGTAAAAAAGCCTGGCGCCGCAGGCGAAACTTTTTAAATAACTTAAGGGTTTGCATTCTTCAGATATCTAAGAACTTGCCTCTACAAATTATTTTGTAAAATCTGTTAATTGATATTATGACACATTATTGGTAATCATGTTTAGCACTGCAGGAAAAAAATAAAACGGAGATATTGGCCGGGAAGTAAAATTTGGGATACCCGGTATAATCTACAGCGCCGCAGGCAAAAATAAAAATACTTGCTTGAATGTCTGATCTCTATTTTTTTTATTGTATTGTATAAGGTTAAAATTTAGGTGGCTTGAACAATGCCAGGGGGGCTCAACGAAAATGCCAGGGGGGGCTTAGCCCCTGCTGACCCCTAGTTACGCCCCTGTGTCGAACAATACTGTCAGTTACGTCGTTAAGTGAGATAGGGGACGATATGGATTTACTCATCAAGTTACATGGGATATCATGAGATTTCAACTTTAGGGGCTGTCCATATATTACGTAACGCAATTTTTCAAAAAAATTGACCCCCTCCCCCCTGTGTAACCCCCCCCCCCTCCTCCCTGTCACAAACTAACAATTTCTCTGACCCCCCCCCTAGGCGCGTCACGTAATATATGGACACCCCCTTATAACATATGAGCACGTCATCGTAAAAGAGAAGCTCCCGCGAGTCGAGAGGAAAAAAGAGACTGAAATATTGTTAAGGGCAAAAGCGAGACAAATGTTGCCGTCTACGACAAAATGTCCTATCTGCAAAAAAAATATTCGGTTTTATGCATTTCTGGGATCCCTGATCTTTTGCCCTTAAAAATATTTCAGTCTCTTTGTGCGTCTTGACTCGCGGGAGCCTCCCTTTTACTCTGACGTGCTCATATATGAAATATTTTATAGGTTTTCATGAGATTTCGTGAGTTTTTTGGTGTGTATGAACCGGTTTTTATCGGAATTTTAGAGGAATGAAAATGTTTTTTCTTCTGAAAAATAATAAAGATGTTTTAAATATGTTATGGAGCAGAGTTGTTAGGGAATAGAGATGTTGTGGAGTAGAGACTATTATTATTAGAGATATTATTTTGGTTTAACACACCACTTATTTGTTTGTAAGGTATACCTTATGGAATTTTTGTAAAAGTTTTTTTTGTTTAGGCGGAAAGAGACTTAAGAATTGCCCAGTCAGAATTTGATAGGCAAGTGGAAATCACAAAATTATTGCTGGAAGGGATCAGCAGTTCACATGCCCAACATTTGCGGTGTCTGCATGAGTTTGTGGAAACCCAGGCAAGATTTTATTCGCAATGTACTACCATTATGACGGATTTACAGCAAGAACTTTCCAGGTAACTTTAAATAGTAAAAAAATATTAATTTAATAACAATTTAATTATAATTATTATACACAGCGCCTGCGCTAGAATAGTAATATGGCAGTTTCGAATTTTTAAAAATTTTCAGAAATCGTCCTAGACAAAATATTCTTGGATATAAATTTTTTTCATGAAAGTCTTATGTTACAATTTTTGTAAACACGATAACTCAGGAACGAATAATCCGATCGACTTGAAATTTTCAGGAAAAATCAAGTTCTACAAGGGGAAGATCCCTATTGTTTTTAAAAGTAATCCCCCCAAATACAAAAAAGTTATGGGGGTTAAACTTTTTAAAAAACCGAAAAAAGCTGAAAGAAAATTCCGATTAACGTAACTTTTTCAGGAAAAATCTAACATACTGGAAGTAACCCCCTAAAATAAATTTTAAAAATTAAAAAAAAAAAACTATAATTTTCATTTTATTTCATTTTTCGCAAAAAGAAACTGGATTAAATTTGAAAAAAATTTATTTTTTTTAAAAGGTTTTTTTTTTGATTTTTTTTGAAAAAAAAATATTTTTGTTACATTTTTTAGTTTTTTTTACGGAAAGATCTTTAAAAAAAATGATGTTATTTTTTTATTTTTTTTTTGTAATTTTTGTTTTTTAAGTATTTAGGAAAATACAATATACCATTTACTGTGAATAGTATATAATTGAATGCGTAGCATTACATATCTTTACGGCTTGTTAAATTTTAATATCTACATTATCATACTAACAGCATGAAAAATACCGTGACCAGCAAAGCAGCACTTGCTAAAATTTGTCATTACATTTATGTATTGACAAGTATTTTGAAAAAAATATATTAGATGTTCTCTATATAGACTATATAGTATAAGGTAAAACCCCCAATAGTTGACAGTCTAAGAAAAATTCTATAATGTTTTTTAATTAAAATTTTATCTAATAATTTTTTTTTATATTTTATTGAATACATGTGTTTAGTAGTAGTAAGGGTGGGGAGGCTACAAGCCAGGCAACTAGGCCATTATGGCCCTTTTTGCCAGCCCCGAGCTGTCCCCATATACATGTGTTTAGTTAGATGTTTTCTTTTTATATTAGTACCAAAATGTTTGAATGTGATAATACAAACAAATATTTTTAATTTTTTTTTAGACCCTATAAAAATTGTTAAGTTGACAGGGGTAATAAATTAATTTACCAATAGTTGACATATAACATATCTAATAGTCGACATAACATATTTTTCTTCTATTTTAAAAGAAATATTACTTTAAAAGCATAATGCTTTAAAAATGTAACTTATAAATTACTGTTTTTATTAAAAAGAATGCCAGTAAAGTTATATTTTTATTTAAATTCATCAAGTTTTACAAAACGATATCAAAGCACCAATAGTTGACAGTATTTTAACCAATAGTTGACGTAAAATTTCCTATTAACTTTAAAGCTCTAAATCTTATATTATCTCTAAATGCTTTGCGACTAGAGGTTAACCAGAATTGTACAATAACTTACAAAACTGAAGTGAAGTTCTTAGCAAAATACGAAAAATAAGAGATGAGCATTTTAGTTAAAATACTTTGATATATTTTATTTTTTTATTGGAATTATAAAAAAAAACATTAATTTTATTTTAAAACACCCATCCACATTTAGATCTTAATTAAATGTGCAGGTGTCCACAGATCAGGGAAAACAGGGAAATCAGGTAATTTGATCAACTGTAAAAAATTAGAGAAACTGAAAAAAAGCTGTGGTGTACATGATAAACTATTACTAAAACAAGTTTTTATTCATAGAGTTCTACCAATCCATAGATCAGTTTTACAGAAAAAAAGTTGAAAAAAATAAAAAATCATAACTCAAAAATAAAACAGGATGTTAAATTTTTTTACGAATATTGGCTTCAAAAACTTTTTTTGTATCTCTACGTTCATGATCTGTACTAAAATCAGGGAAAATTTTTTAATTTTTATCAGGGAGTTCAGAGAAGAATCAGGAAAGCATCATGAAAAAATCAGGGAAGAATCAGAAAAAAAATGAGGGAATCTTAATTTGAAAAAACCTGTGGTCATCCTGAGGTGTATAATACAGTATTTTAAACGATCCCCACGAGCCGAAAAATTAGCTGTCAACTATTGAAATTTGTTGATTTTTTAATCTAGTGGTTGACACCCCCTATGTAAAAAGCTAAAACTGTCTTATTGAGTTGTAAATAATCAGAAAAAGTTTGATTTGAACCCATAAAAGCCTGTAGTTAAGATTAGCATGCATAAATACTTATTATTCACTAAATACTGAAAATTAAAAACACCCAATTTCTTAGCACTTGTCTTAAGAAACTGTAAAAAAAATGCGAACAAAAACACTCCACTAAAAAATTGCCTGCCATATTAAATCGCAACTCATCACGTGATCTTCAGTTGCAAATTCTAAGACTAGATGGTACTAGGTGCCCATTTATTATTTATTTCGCCTCAATAAATGTAATGTAATCCTATTTTAGGTTGTTTTATTTAAAACTGTCAACTATTGGGGTATTGTCAACTATTGGGTGTTTTACCTTCATTAAAAAAATTATTTATATTTAAATAAAAAAATATTAGCTTCTAGCTTTCTTTAGTTGTCTTGGTCACAAATATTTCCACATGTTGAGGCAAAACACTTTTTTTTTCGTTACTGGCTATCTTTAGCATTGTGATAAACTATATCAATGCCTATTATAATCATCTTAATTAATACTGATTTATAGTAGTATCTGTGGTTTAAAAAAATATCGCACAGTTTTTTTTTGCGCGCATTGGATTTATTATTATTATAATTATTATTAGTACAAAAATGCAGAGGCATCAATGCCTATGATGTCCAAGTATTATTACAAATATAAATAGATAAAATGAAAAATAAAAATTGAAACATTTAATATAAATTAAAGTTTGATGTCTACCATCATAACGATTTTTAAAAGAATTTACTGATGAGGCGGAGATAGTTGGTTCAGTTAGAGAGTTCCAGGAGCTAAAGACACGATTAGGTAGAAAATATTGCCTGATAGGGGTAAAAAAAGTTCACGTAAAAGTTTTAATGTATGACCACGTCTGGTATTGTCCAAATTACGAGTAAAAAGTTCATTCAAATCCACTGAAAAGTCACAATTTAAGATACGGTAAGTGTAGATAAGGTCCCCACGGCTTCTTCTTTCGGAAATACGGGATAAACCAAGCCGTAAGAGTCTTTGATCATAATCGAGGTGCCTTAATGAAGAAACCATTCTTGTAGCGCGATGCTGTACATTTTCAATTTGATGTCTTTAGTGTAATACGGATTCCACACTACATCTGCATACTCCAGTAATGGCCGTATATATGGGGTATATAACTTCTTAAATGGCTTAATTTCAAGTGATTCAAATGCTTTCGATAGTAGGAAAATTTTAGAGTTCGCACGTTTAACTATGTTCAAGATGTGTTTTGACCACTTTAAGTCTTCTGAGATCGTTATTTCTAAATCAACTTGTTCACTGACCTTAGTGAACAGGGAGTTTCCCAAAAAATAATTAACGATGGTTATTATTATCAATGTGCAGTACCGAACATTTTTCCACATTTAGGGATAACACCCAAGCTTCACACCAATCGAATATTCTGAAGGGTTGCAGAGTCAATAAAAGGGGTTCCATGTATTCTGGAGTCCTCAGCGAAGAATGAGTGAGCAGACAGAATGACACCGGAATGGTCAGCAATAAAAATGAAAAGAAGCGGTTCAATAACAGATCCTTGAGGACTCCTGAAGTTCCGCTAAATATAGAAGACAGTACGGATCCCACTCTTACTCTAAACGTTTGCCAGTTAAAAATTTCTTAATCCATGCAAGAAGTTTACCTCTGATACCCATATTTTCTAGTTTAGCAAGAAGTTTTTTGATCAAATGCTTTAAAAAAGTCCAAATAAATAACATCAGTACACCCTTTTCCAGTCTTGTAAGCATTTTAGTAGACAAGTTACAGTTGACCTGCCAGGTACAAATCCATCTTGATTCTTGGGTAACGCATCATTACTGATGAGACAATCCAAAATATCCTTAAAAATTAACTTTTCCATGAGTTTAACACATATTGACGTCAAACTTATAGGCCTGTAATTTGAAGCTTTTAGTTTGTCTCCTTTTTTAAAGATAGGAGTCACTATGTCAGTTAGCCAACCACAGGGTAAGACTGAAGTAGATAGGGGAAGGTTTATAATGCGGAGCAATGCTAAAACCAATTGTACACAGCAAGATTTTAAGACTTTGGCAGAAAAACCATCTGGACCAGGAGTAGGATCCGATAGATTTTGTAACTCTTTAAGTAGGTTTTCTTCAGTAAATAAAATCATATCCAGTGAGGTGTCACATCTGGGAATAGGTATTGGAGGAATTGGATCATTGGATTCTAAACCGTATACAGTTTTAAAGTATTCCGCAAATGTATCGGCTGCTTCTGCTTCAGATTCACACAGCTGGTTGTTTGTGTTATTTATCATGGGAATTCCCACTTTCGAAGAAAGTTGCTGCTTAGTAAATTTAAATATAGCGTTTGGTCCTTTATCTATTAACGAATTTTCATAAGCTCTTCTGACTTTTCGAAAAGTCACTAGAGAGTTCTGCAGAAAAGTTTTTGTGACTCAAAAAATCAAGTGGAGAAAAAAATGACTAATTAGTATTAATGCTAAAACCATAAAGTCATAACCCAGGCCCCAAGGGGTCAAACAATGTCATACTTGTTTGCGATTATTGGCTATCTTTATTATTATGATAAACAATATCAAAGCCTATTATAATAATCTTAATTAATAATAATTTATCTAGTTCCTGTTGTTTTAAAAAATATCGCAGATTATTTTGTTTTGCGTGCATTAGACTAAATTACTAATACTTAAATAAGTAGGGGAGGGTGGGGATGTTTCGACCTCTTAATGTTTAAATCGTTTTATAAAATATTTAATAAATTATTTTATTACGTTTTTTTAGACCAATCTATAGTTTAATATGTTTTCTATTAAATAATATACTACAAGTTGTATTAATTTAAATAATAATTAGTTTTATAAATTAAAATAAAAATAGTTACATTGGTTTGGTGGAAATCATTAAACCAGGGTAAATAAAATTATAAATTTGATTAAAATATTTAAAATTTATTATTAAAACTTTATAATATAGATTTAATATAGTTATAAAAATATAGAACCAACATTAAAATGAACCAAAAATTATTAATGTTTTATTAAAAATAACTAGAACATGAACAAATAATATTAGACTAATATTAAAAGGAACCAGAAACTATTTAACTAATATAAAAAAAACAATACAAAACTACCTAGTAAGTAGCAGGTAATCTGAAAATACAAACCAATAATAAAAGTATATTGGAAAACTAAAAAACGGATTAGATTTGTAATATTATTTTAATTTTTCGAATGTTCCATCTAGTGGTCGAATCATCCCTATATGCTCATATTTTAAATAATATGATGATACCCGGTAAAATAAACGAATTAGGTTAGGTTCAGTTCATGAAAATGAAGCCAATAAAACACTTGTTTAATCATACAAAACCGATTTTGAATATATTTGACCACTAGAAAAATATCAATAAAAAAATGTATAACCAAAACCTTTTCTGATTTTCACAAAATATTGATTTTTTCGTAATTTTTCTTAGACCTTTCCGAATTTGACCAAACTTTAACTAGGCACTATAGCCACTAAACTTATTAGTTGGCACTACTAGGAGCACGCAAAATTTAAATAGGTTTTAAATAAAATCAAATGGTTTAATCCTCCCACTGGCTGAAACATACCCACTCTCCCCTAGGTATAATCATGGTAATATTAAAATAATATTATTATTATCAGTTAATACAGAATACAGGCTTTCTCTTATTATTTTAAGATTTATTTTTATTATTGTTATTTTCCCAAAAAATGTGATGCGGTAGTAAAAAAATGAAAAAAAAAATATTGGGGTTTTCGTTTTATACTTACGTAAAATAATTTTAAAAAAAATGAAGTTATTAAATACTTTTAATTATAGAATTCTAAAATGTAAAAGTAAAGAGGCTGCTTTCAGCAAAAACAAATCTGCCGTTCGGTCTGTCTGTACGCCGGAAAGTTTGTATTTAACTCTTTATTAGCAGAAAAAAATGCTCTTTAACACAAGTTTTAAAATACAATTTCATACATACGTACAATACAATAAAAAAAATAACACAATTTAATATTTCTCCCTAACATATAATTTACATTTACATTTAAAAATACCTAAACTATGACTATCCTTTATGTCATTTGGCATTTCATTATACAAACGAAACCCAAATTTAAATACAGTATCACTTTCCGAATTACCTATATAAAAATCGTTTCTATGCCTAGTGTGGTGGTCATGAACTTCATGAACAAAATTAATATGATTATATAAATAATTTGTGACCAGGATAACTAGATCTTTGATCTAAATACTTTAAATTTCGATTATTAAAAGTTCTCTCCTGAGATTGTTTTTAGTAAGGGTAGGGATAATGGGGTCAAAGGGGTAAAAACCTACTTTATTACGAAAAAACTTTTTTTTTTAAAAAAGAAAAATTTGAAAAAATTGTTTCGTTTTTTTTAAATTTTTTCCTGCAAAAATGTTTCCTTTAACGAAAAACTAACTTTAGAGGAAAGTATTTTGTAAACAATCATAGGCGAAAGTATTGTATTTTTGGCAGCAGTATTTTTTTCTTTAAACTAAGAATTTCAATTCCATTTTATTAGTTAGTTTAAATTTGTACATTTTCTGTGTCAATGTGCTTCTCAGTGCATGTTATCAATCTTTGTTTTCAGCTCTATAAAACCCGGTCCCGTTTTGCGTCTAAACAGCGAAGATCTTGAGCCTGTCTCTAAAACCTCCAACAATTCCTCCGCTTTTATCCCCATTTCCATCACCTCTGATGATGGCGCTAATTTTTCCATTATTTAATCCCTTATCTAATCTGTTTCAGCTTTATTTTTTTTCGTCTTCCTATTTAGATAATTTGCGTTAATGCTTATGTTTATGCAAGGTTTTTTTTTTGATAAATCACTATTTTTAATGTTTTAATACATTTTTTTATAAATAACAGGTTTTTTCTTCCTATTTTGAATAGTTTGCCTTAATGCTTACCTTTACCTGGGGAAACATGTTTTTATATGATCATGCATAGTTATTCATAATTATGTCTAATAAAACGTAAAATTATGCATTATTATGTTTGGTCATATCTGAACTTTGACCATGTATAAATTTTGACTCGGTATTATCATAAATAATTATGCAGGATTATACATAATTATGTAAGGGTATATTCATAATTATGTACACTGCCGCACATTAAATTCCGGACACCTAAAAAATTTACATTTTTTAAATTAAAATATTTCGAAAACTAATTAATGGATTTGACTGGTTCTTTTTTTGTTTTGAAGCTTAAACATTCTCTACTTTTGTTTGTTTTAAGAATGATTAAATTTTTTATTTCGTATTAACAGCAACAAATAATGTACTATTTTTTTTACCCCATCTTCTAGGACTTGCATGGTACGCCACTGCTCATGTCTTTTACTTCTTCTTCTACGCTCATGTCTTTTACTTCTTCTTCTACAGTTTCTTCATCCCGGGGCAACTTTTTATTGCCGTCTGACGGAGGCTTAACGGTGATTTCGCAGAACTGCCGCTGGACGGAGTGACCCTATTTTTTCTTCTACTCAAGTTTTTCAAACCCAATTTATGTTTTTGATAAACTTGATTAGAAGAAAAACGTAACTCGGTTAAGCTTCAAATTTAAAGCACAGCATTAATCAAATTCATGTAGTACTTTTTAAGTTAACTGCAAAAATGACAACTTTCAGGAAAATCCTGATATCTCCTAAACCAGAAGTAAAAAAGTAAAAAAATAAAAAAGAGAATTTTCATTAAAACTGCGGCAATAAGAAAGACTTTAATAATTTGATAAACAGTTGCAGTGGCGTACCATGCAAGTCCTAGAAGATGGGGTAAGAAACATAGTTGTACATTATTTGTCGCTGTTAATACAAAAAAAATTTAATCATTCTTAAAACAAACAAAAGTAGAGAATGTTTAAGCTTTAAAACTAAAAAAGAATTAATCAAATCCATTAATTAGTTTTCGAAATATTTGAATTTAAAAAATGTCAATTTTTTAGGTGTCCGGAATTTAATGTGCGGCAGTGTATTTATTTTTAGCGTATTGCAAAAATAATTATGTATGGGTAGTATACATAGACCTATTCCTAATTATGTATGATCATGCATAAAATTTTAAATTTTGGCTCATTCTTAAAACAAAAAAAGTAGAGAATGTTTAACTTTAAAACTAAAAAAGAATTAATCAAATCCATTAATTAGTTTTCGAAATATTTAAATTTAAAAAATGTCAATTTTTTAGGTGTCCGGAAATCAATGTGCGGCAGTGTATTTATTTTTAGCGTATTGCAAAAATAATTATGTATGAGTAGTATACATAGACCTATGCCTAATTATGTATGATCATGGATAAAATTTTAAATTTTGGCTCAGGTGCACTATATCTGACATGCATGAGAAAGTTTTTGTATGATTATGCATAATTATTTCTAATTATATCTAAAATTAAGCATAATCATGCATAAGTTTACCTAAAATAATCATAATCATGTATGATCATACCGGGTCAAAACTCATACATGGTAAAAGTCCAGACATGATCATACAAAATTTTGCATAATTATGCATTATAATCATACAAAAGCTTTTTTTCCCCGGGTATAAAAGGTTTTTTTTTTTTAATAAATCAATAAATAAATCAAAATAAAAATTTTAGTCCATTTTAATACTATAGTCAACACAGGCTTAAATACTTATACCTTAGAAATAATAAAAATATTTTTTTTTAAACATTTTTTTTATATAGAAAAAAAAAGATAAAATTGTGAAATTTTGTAGGTATTCATATTCAAAGAATACAAATAAAATTTCTTTAGATTTTTAAAGTGCCATTTTCTGGCCATAATTTTTTTTGGAAAAAACATCGCCATGATTCCGGCCGTTTGGATCGACTAAAAAAAAACATACCTACAAAATTTCACAATGATATATTTTTTCTTTCTATATAAAAAAAAATTTAAAAAAAAGATTATTTTTAAAATTTCTAGTGTTTCACTCATTAGCCAGACTATATTTTTCTTACTTATTTTTGTTTGCTAAAACCAATTTGGCAGTGAAAAAGTTCGCTGACCCCATAACTTTTTCAAAAAACTGCAAAGAAATATTGTATTGTAAGTTAGCTTAAATTTTTTTGCATCTAACATACTGAATTTTGGGAGTTGTGCATGAAGACACTTTTGGTCAGTCTAGAACTATAATATATCCAAACTTCAGCCAAATCTGATCGAATCCACTTTATCAAAAAGTTGCTAGAGATTTTTTAATTGCTCTACCACTCAAACTATTAATTTTTGAGAGTTGTGCCCTTGGGGGCTTTTGATCAGAATATCGAGAACTATAACTGGCTAAAATACAAAATAGGTGGAAAAAAATTAAATGCAGATTTTGTTTTAAATTAAGTATATAAATGTACATACCATTTATTTTATATAAAAAGCCTTGTATGAAATTTATACTATGAATATAATTTGCTCCCGCCTTATAAATTTTAACATATCTTGATGATAATAATTAGTTAATATAAAACAATCAAATAAGATACAAATTAAGTTTAAAAATCAAATGTGCTGTTGACTCTCGTTTTAGTAGAAACGCCGTATCTGTGGTTAACACAATGTGTAAAGTCATCTCTTTAGCCAAATCATTTTAGATTTTTTCACGAAAAAAAAAAAAACTTGACGCAGTTAAGTATCCCTTGCGGAGTAGATGAAGAAATCACATTCTTGCCAATAAATTTGATATGGGGACTGTCCGCCATCTTGGATTAAAGGGGTGAGTGCGGTTATCTCGCTAAATATGCATCTCACGATAAAAATGCAACTCGACTTTCAGCGTCCCCTGTAACCGTACCAAAATACTTCCAAATGAAAATTCATAATATACAGGGTTATTCAGAAATAAGTTCAAGAAATTTAAGATGTGAGTCTACGTTAAAAAATATGAAAAAAAAAATCCTATAAAGGTTGGTTCGGAAATGAGCCCTAAGGGAGCTGCGGCCCTTCGAATATGGACATATTGAATGGGGAACAAAACAAGCTCCAATAAAATTTTAATGCTGCAGGGCGATTCTACATTTAAAACTAAGCAAAAAAGTATTCTTCACCAAAACACCTAAATTTAATATTAAAGGAGTAATAGCCTTTTAAAAAGTAACATTTTTACTGACACAAAATTTTACTTCCTCTTAATTGCATTTTTTTTAAACCTTTGCTCCTACAGTGTTACACTATTTTTATGTATTTTTACTCAAGGAATCTATATTTTTACCAAAAATCCAAAAAAATATTCATAAAGTTTGGGGCAAAAATGTGTTTAACGCAGAATTACCTCTTAAATATCTCGAACTTATTTCTGAATAACCCTGTATAAAACTTATAGAGCTAAAAGTTTGCTCATAACCAGTCATCGGCGAATTTCCAGTGCTCGCATAGGCGCCGCGTCGATTCTATCGTTGATGCGAGGTTTTAAATATTTACATTTTTATTTTCTTCGAAAAACACCGATATATTTACATATTTATAGTTAATATGTATATTCAATATTGTTGTGTGTAACAAATTAGTCGTCAAATGTTTCGATTTAGTGACCTTTATAAAAATTTCCCTCATAATTCGGCAAAATTATTCCGTAAGCCTATGTTTCACTGTTTATTTTCAACGTTGATGAGTCATAACTGAATTTATTCCGATTAATGCTCATAACCACTTTTATCCTTCGACGAATAATTTGGCTGAAAAATCGAAAAAAAACAATGGATATTTTTGAATATAACTCAATTGTTATTAATATAATAAAAAAATGACCCAAACAAAAATTGTTGGAAATTTTCTCGTTAACAAAATTGGTTATATGCATTTTTATCTTAAAATGCATATTTAGCGAGATAACCGCACTCACCCCTTTAATCCAAGATGGCGGACAGTTCCCATATCAAATTCATGGGCAAGAATGTGATTTCTTCATCTACTCCGCGGGGGACACTTAACTGCGTCAGAAGTTCTAGCTTTTTCTTTCTTATATCGAATTTAATCTGAAGTCATTGGGCTGTAATACAATAATTGTGAAGAAGTCTTGTTGTAACCTCTGCCAGATACGGAGTTTTTCTGGGGTTGTGCAGTTAAGGCCCAAATATTTTTTTCCTATGGTTGCTTTCGTAGTTTGTAGTAGGGTGCACCGAAAAAAAAAGTTGCTAATCGACTATGTAGTAAGTGTAGGGAATTAAATTTGAAAGCAACTGGTAAAATTCTTTTTTCGATAAAAAAACCTCTAGACCCCTCATAAACGGCCCAGAAGTTTCCTAGTATTTTTTAGACAATAGTGTATAAAGTTGCCACCTTATGACCAGTCATCGGCGAATTTCCAGTGCTCGCATAGGCGCCGCGTCGATTCTATCGTTGACGCGAGGTTTTAAATATTTACATTTTTATTTTCTTCGAAAAACACCGATATATTTACATATTTATAGTTAATATGTATATTCAATATTGTTGTGTGTAACAAATTAGTCGTCAAATGTTTCGATTTAGTGACCTTTATAAAAATTTCCCTCATAATTCGGCAAAATTATTCCGTAAGCCTATGTTTCACTGTTTATTTTCAACGTTGATGAGTCATAACTGAATTTATTCCGATTAATGCTTATGACTTACTTTTTTGGAGTACTCTGTAGGCTTAACCTAACCAAAAATTATAAAATTGACACTTATGTCATTTCCAAAAAACATTAATGGATTTAATTCTTAAAAAACATACCAAGTACGTGTATAGCATACAATATACATTAATAAAGAAATAATATACATTATTTAAACTATTAACAAGCCGTGAAGATATTTCTGATTGAAGATATTGGTTATTTTATTTACATTAATATTACGATCTTATTATCACTTTCCAGATCCGTTTATTTCTTCATTTTTTCCTTAGTTAATGTTGCTTGTTATATGTTATATGTAACTTTTTACAACTACCAGTATTTTAGTTGTTTTATTTTTATCATCGGCGATTTAAAGTTAATTTCTTAATGTTGACATAACTCAGTCAGTTTTATGTTTTATGTTTGGTTCAGCTTACAGAGTAGTCAAAAAAAGTAAGTCATAAGGTGACAACTTTATAAACTATTGTCTTAAAAAAACTAGAAAACTTCGGGGCCGTTGAGAAGGGGTCTAGAGGTTTTTAATCGATAAAAGAATTTTACCAGTCGATTTAAAATTTAACTCCCTACACTTACCGCATCGTCGATTAACAACTTTTTTTTTTTTCGGTGCACCCTAGTTTTTAGTAATGCACTTTAATATTTAGTTTATCCGGTGTCCCCAATTTCCATATGAATTCCGTGCAAATCGAAGATGATTCGCGGCCTGAGGATAGACTAAGCAAAGCGAGGATACTGTACGATTACGACGCGAAAGATTCAACGGAATTGAGTCTTATGGCGAATGAGGTAAGTTTTTTCTTTAATAAACAGTAAAAACTAATGTTAGTGGATGCCATTCTCAAACGTTACATGAGGGAAGCTTTTGGACGGAAAATTTTGATGACTAACAAAAAAGTGGCCTGTACCGCACCAATTTTCCCAACTACTAAAATTTTACTGACAAAAAAAAATAAAAAAGTTATTCACATCTACCAATTTCTCAAATCTGCCAATCAATTTTCCCAACTCTTCCACTCAACTATTTCCCAGCTTGGCAGTGCATTTTCCCAACTTGAGCGTGGTTGAGGGGTAGAAAGAAAGGCTTTGCTAACTTAAGATCTAGATTTAGTGTCCCTAGTAGAAAGCCCTATAAAAAATTTCTGTTTTTGGAATCGCATTTGCGAATTTAAATGGATTAAAAATATTTTATTTTTAATCTGTTTGAATTCGAATCAATTCGCAAAAAAAACGGATTCAATCAGGTTCAAACAGTTAGATATGTGAAATTGGAAGGTCTTAGCATATGGCGAGACCTTTATGCTCTATGTATAGCATAAAAAATTGCCGAGTCTGTGGTCTAAAGAAGCCCGCGGGTCGCGGCAAAGCATCCTATTAGTGAAAATCGTATGTGTATACAATTTAATTTTGGTAATTTACTTTACAAACATCATCTAGATAAGCTTATATCGACTTTTTTATGCAAACGTCGGTAAGAAGCAATTCAACTTTTAAAACGCAGTTGCGAATTAAAACGGATTAAAAATATTTTATTTTTAATCTGTTTGAATCCGAATGAATTCATAAATGCTAACTGAAAATTTTCTATTCGCAAAAACGGGTTAAAACAGGTTTAAACGAATTTAATTAGATACGCATTTGCAAATAGTTGCTATAATTAAAAATGATACTCTGCATATGCGAATAGAAACGAATTAATATATGTTACGCATTTGCAAATAGTACCTAATTAAAAATGATATTCCGCATATGCAAAAAGAAACGGATTAAATCGGATACGCATTGGCAAATAGTATCTAATTGAAAATAATATCCCACATATGCGAATAGAAACGAACTAAAACATGTTACGAATTTGAAAATAGTATCTAATTAAAAATGATATTCAGTATATCGTCCACTAAAGGCTCTAGTTGTCTAACTCCAAATTTTTCAAAAGTGAGTTTTTTATCAAATTTGCTTCATTATCTGATTACCAACATACTTCAAAAAAAAAAAGTTGCATTAAACCAATATCAGCCTCAAAAAATGCAAAAATGTAAATATTTTAAGTCGCTAAGTGTCTAACTCCATCATATGATTGTGAGAAAACAATTAAATGAGAACTGTCACTAATGTCAAACTATTTCTCGACAACAGGGGATCCCGTTTCAAATATTTGTTAATTTACTGTTTGATGATAATTATAATTATTGCCATTAATAATGTATATATATTATGCCTACCTAGTAGTAATATTATATATTAAATATAAAAATATAATTTTTTTGTAATAATATTACGCGATATAATACGATAGGTATCCTCCTTTATCTTCCCTTGGAGTTAGACCATTAGTGAATTTAGATTCTGTGGTTAAAATTTAATTTTCAAATAATTTATATAAAATAGATAACAATGAAAAGTTTTTAATACATTAACACATTTCAAACATTTTTACCTGTGAACAAGCTAGTTTTAAAGTTCTAAATAGCTATAATTAAGTTTTAAATCGTTTTTTACGTCTCCTGAAAAATATGACGTTTTGGAGTTAGACCGTTAGAGCCTTTAGATGACGATATGCGAATAGAAACGAATTAAAATATGTTACGCATTTGCAAAGAGAAACGAATTAAAACATGATATTCCGCATATGCAAATAAAAACGAATTAAATTTAAATAGCAAATGCAAATTAAAACGGCTGGTTAAATTTTATGTTCTTTTTTTAGATTATCATGGTAAAGGAAATAAACGATGATGATTATTTAATGGGACATCGAGGATTACAAAAGGGCAAAGTCCCCAAAGCGTTTCTTGAAATAATATCGTAAAAATCCGCAAATTCCAAAATAATCGAATTTTTAATTCCAAAATAAAAAACGAGTTGTGATTCATTGTTGATAAATGCTGCACTTTCCAAAAAGATACTCAAAAAGTACGAAAGCATAGAAGGGCCACGCAGAATTTTTTTTTATAATTGCAAGTTGTGAACTTGCTATTAGTACTAATTTCCAGTTGCAACTTGCAATTAATCTAATTGTCAGTTCACAACTTGCAATTAGTGCTAATTGACAGTTGCAACATGCAGTTAAGCTAATTGTCATTTCACAACTTGCAATTAGTTAATTGCAAAGGAGAAATCGCCATTAGTTAATTGCAAGTTGCAACTGTCAATTAGCTTAATTGCAAGTTGCAACTGTCAATTAGTACTAATTGCAAGTTCACAACTTGCAATTATAAAAAAAATTCTGCGTGGCCCTTCTATGCTTTCGTAAAAAAGAGACAAATAATGATTTATAAAATTATATGAAATAATCATTCCACGTTTTAAACTAAAATAATTAAATATTGCCATTATATATTATATTGTAAAAAGTATTAAGTTTTTATTTATATATTACCTATATGTACTTGAAGTGTTTTTTTTAAATAGTTATTTTCCTAACAAGTGCGGAAAAGATACTTTTCGTAAGTGTTTGGAACTATTTTTTTTTCTAAAAGCGTGCGGAGTCGTACATAGAACAATTCATTTTCGTGCGGAAAAGTACTAATTTTCCAACACAAATGCGGAAAAGTGCTACTTTACGCACGCTGGTAGAAAAAAATTAAACGTAATTATTGTTACCTGAAGGGGAATTTGCCTAGTTTTATTTTAGTTTATATTTTAAGACATCCAACAAAAAAGTCCAAATTTCAATTTTTGAATCACAGAAGCATTTTTAATTTTTAAGAAACCAATAATTTATAGTTTAAATCTGTATTTGAGATTAGAAGATTCGTCCCAAGTAACACAGCTATAAAGTTTCTCTTGCCGCTCTTTCGCAACAAAATTACAGTCATATGGCTGCAATTTTGCTGCGAAAAAGCGGTAAGAAATATAGCTACTGTGTTACTTGGGCTTAAAAATGAGACTTGACTGGTTAATGACTTAAAAATAAAACTGGGTTGATTCATTTTAAAATATGTATTTTCTCTCATTCTAATTATGTAAGTAAGTAATAATTAAAATAATTCTTGGTTTATAGAACTGCGTTTAAATTTATAAAGACAAAAATTTCCCAAAGTTTCGCCATTTATTGAATTGACATCTTCAGGGGATAAATACAACAAAAATATCAGTTAAAATACAAAAAATTAATAAACTAAATTAAATTGTTTGATATTTACAAATTTAAAAAATCTATATAAAACATTTTACTATTCCTTAAAACGACTTTTGTTTGATTAACGCAGTCGTCCCTCCGAAGTGACTGATCGATTTCGTGCTTTTTAGCACTCTTCAGAGCCACATATCGGTAGTAGGGACAACTACGAAAATCAAATCCTTTCCATATATCTCTATATAGAGTTTAAAAATCGTTGTAAGGAAAAGCAAAAACAGCTAGCGACATCTACTGCTAAAAGCAGAGACTGGATAAACCTATCGATAGTCCAAAAAAGGAAGCAGTTATTGGTTTCAAGAACCTATTGCACGCTGTCGATAGGGGGCAGATTAATCAATGCCACGGTGGACATTGCCGCCAATTGAATCCTAAACGCTAGGAGGTCACCTTTTACAGTGGTATCTGAATTAATAAACTAAATTAAATTGTTTGATATTTACAAATTTAAAAAATCTATAAAAACATTTTACTATTCCTTAAAACGACTTTTGTTTGATTAACGCAGTCGTCCCTCCGAAGTGACTGATCGATTTCGTGCTTTTTAGCACTCTTCAGAGCCACATATCGGTAGTAGGGACAACTACGAAAATCAAATCCTTTCCATATATCTCTATATAGAGTTTAAAAATCGTTTTAGCAGTAGATGTCGCTAGCTGTTTTTGCTTTTCCTTACAACGATTTTTAAACTCTATATAGAGATATATGGAAAGGATTTGATTTTCGTAGTTGTCCCTACTACCGATATGTGGCTCTGAAGAGTGCTAAAAAGCACGAAATCGATCAGTCACTTCGGAGGGACGACTGCGTTAATCAAACAAAAGTCGTTTTAAGGAATAGTAAAATGTTTTATATAGACAAAAAATTAAATTAATGACATTGACAAGAAAAATAAAGGTAATAAATTAAAAATAAGGTAAATTGAGGTGTTAAAGAAAAGTATTAAGTTTTTTTTTATTAAGTTTGTAAGGCGTAAGTTAAAATGTACAATTTTTAACTAGGTGGCGAATATGAAATTCTTTAGATGAAAGAAAACAAATATGCCCATACACTTATGCATGAAAATATCCATATTTTAAGCCAATAATATTCTTCAAACGTTGGAAAATTTTTGTCTTTATAAATTTAAACGCAGTTCTATAAACCAAGAATTATTTTAATTAATTTTAAAATTTTCACCTTAATGTTACAAGGGGCTATGAACCAGAAAAAGAGGGAGAAAATATCTCTACACTGATAAAAATCGAAATGTAAATTTTACGTGTCGCTGGGAAACCAAAACTTTACTTTTATATTATACTAGCCATTAACACTTTCAGTGCTGGCCATATTTCCGGTGTGCACGTCGGAGCCCGGGTATGTAAACTGTATTTTTCATCGTAATCGTCCTGAATGTTTGACGCCATAGCAACACCGTAAAAAATCCCGTGAAATTTTCATTGGTGATGCTAAAGCCAATTTTAAAAATATTAAAAAAAAACGTGCCACAAGCCTCCCTTAAAAAAATTGGGGTTCAGACTTTTGTCATCAGCTGAACCAGGTTCCTAACGTGCACAACAGATGTTTGGGAAGTATGAAAAAAACTTCTGGAAGGACAGACAGACACCTCAATGCATTTTGTCATACTATTCACTGCGCTAGAATAGTATTATATGGTAGTTTCGAATTTTACAAAATTTTCAAAAATCGTTTGTTTAAATAAGATTTTTTTCCGCCTGTCTGTCTGTATGTCCGATGTCACGACTTTTGTAGACACTCAAGAACGATTAATCCGATCGACTTTTCAGGAAAAATCAAGTTCTATGAGGGGAAGATCCCTACTGTTTTTGAAAGTAACTCCCCCAAAAACAAGAAAGTTATGGGGGGTTAAACTTTTTAAAAAATCGAAAAAAGCTGAAAGAAAATTCCGATTAACGAAATTTTTTTTATGAAAAATTACTTTTAGTATAAGGATCAGTTCTACCAATTTTAAAAGTAATCTTCTCAAAAACAAAAAAGTTATGGGGGGTTACTTTTTTTTAAATAAAAAAAAATCAAAAACTTTTCGTTTTTCGCAAAAAGAAAATTATATTGAAAAAATTTTTTAAAGTTTTTTTTTTATTTTTTTTAAAGATTTTGAAAATACAATTTACTGTGAATAGTATACAATGGAATGCGTAGCATTACATATCTTCACGGATTGTTTTATAAATATTTATACCAGAATTTGCATCTTTTTATTATCATACCGTAAAATTACACGTAAAATGTTTTTTTTTTTTGAATATTTGGTAAAATTTACATGTCGATTTAGAATTGTAGGTACCTTCAAATTTAAAAGTAGAAATGAGAAAATGTTTTAAAAATGCATAAAACATAAAGGACTTTTTTTTCGTTTGAATTTTATGAGTGCGACTTCTTTATATTATAAATGTATTTAAAAGATATAAAACTATTTAAAAAATTACTTGTCAATTTGTGCATTATTATACTAATGCTTTAATGAAGATGCAATAATAATTATTATTATAGTCAATTTAAATGTTGCCTAAAAGCATTAAAAATTCCTAATCTAAATGTTTTACTAGCGTTTTAGCTTTATTCTACTTATTAGAAAATTTATTGTTAAAAATACTTAGTATTAATACCAAAAAATAAATATTTACTGTATTTTACTTTTTGTTTTATTTTAACGTGAACTTACCCTTGTAGAAATTTAACGTTAGAATAACGTTTTTCTAACGTTAGGAAACTGTATAAAAGTACGTAAAATATGTGCAAATGTCTCGCTTTTTAACGTTAGAATCTAACGTTAGTTACAAACGTTAATCTAACGTTAGATTTTTAAGTTAGAAATACGTTATAAGTACGTTTAATTTCTAACTTTCGGAGGGGGCGTGGCCAACTAGTAAATTTGTACCTGCATCATAAAATGGCAGCTGGAGACAAATTTATTCATATAAATAAATCTTAATATATTTTAGTAATCATAATATTTTTAAACATAATTTCGTTACATTTATTTATAAAATAGCCATCTTTTTAGGTGGCCCTAAATATTTTTCGTGTAATATGCTGTTATAATTCGAAAAATACGTTTACCTCTCAGAAAAACTTTATATTTAGTTAGTTAATATTTATTTATACATTCATAATCCTAAAATATTTGTCAATATAGATTTATATATTTTATAACGTTTTTGTCAAACGTTAGTTTTTAAGGTTAGATTTATATATTTTATAACGTTTGGAACTAAACATAAAAATGTCACTAATCTAATGTTATGTTAGGTTAGATTTATGTACTTTTCTACCAGGGTAGTCATAAATTCCGAAAACCGTGTCCGCACTTATTTTATTTAATTTTAATTTGTGGAGCTTATCAAAAAAAAAACCTCAACGAAAAACCTGGACTAAAGGACATCCAGATAACTAAAATCATTCTGTCTGGGACAAACCACTGTGTTCTGTGGGACAAACGACTGACCAGATATGCCACAAATTGCATTTTATTAACAATAAATTACGAACTTCGAGAAAATACATTTTTAATTTTTGTTCGCTCATAAACCCTTATTTTGTGTCGTAGAAAAAACCCTAAAACTACAGGGTCACCAAGTTGCCGCTAGATGGATTAGCATACCATTTCAGACTAGTGTCACCTAAAATGTCAGATTAAATTTGATAGTGATTTCCAGAAACCATGAATTTTCATGGAGAAAAAGGAAAATCAAAGTGGACCTTCAACAAGCGTATGAAAATTCGATAAAGAAAAATTAATTTCTAAATAAAATATTTTTAGGGCTATAGTAAAGCTAATAATAAGGCAAAAGATATGAATTTTTTAAAAGACTCGGATGGTCCAGGGATTCAATTTTCGACCCCCAAATCAACAAAACGTACCTTAAAAAAATAGTTAAATCTGTACAGTAAATAAAGAATTGAATTCTACAAAAAAAAATCGATAAAATTAAACATTTAATCTTGGTTTTTGATTATTGTAAATGAAGGATTACTAAATAAAATTTTGTCCTTAAAATAGATCGCCTCGAAAAATAATTTAAAAACGACAGTGCAATCTTTTAGTGTTATAAGATTTCCTTCAAGTTTCCAACCTTATTGGAAAGATATTGCCTTTTTAGATGCTTACGCAAAAACCATAATTTTTGTAGAATTCAATTTTTATTTTGTAAAAAATAGTCAATTCAGTGTAAAATTACAGTGAAATAACTACAAATTTACAGGAATATATAATTTTATACTATACTTGAAATTTTCAGGAAAAATCAAGATCCCTATTGTTTTCCTCCTAAAAACAAAAAAAAGTTAGGGGGGGTTAAATTTCTAAAAAAATCGAAAAAGCTGAAAGAAAATTCTGATTAACGTAACTTTTTTAGGAAAAATTACTTTTATTTTAAGGATCAATTCTACCAACATACAAACTTAAAAAAAAAACTAATTTAAAAAAAATATTTTTTTTTATTTTTCGCAAAAAAGCTGAAAGAAAATTCCGATTAACATAACTTTTTTAAGAAAAATTACCTTTATTATAAGGATCAATTCTACCAACATCCAAACTTTTAAAAAAATGAAAAACTATAATTAAAAAAAAAAAATAATTTTTATTTTTCTTGAAAAAAAAATATTTTTAGGTATTTGGGAAAATGCAATATACCATTTACTGTGAATTGTATATAATGGATGCGTAGCATTACATATTTTCACGGCTTGTTTATACCTATGCTGTAAAAATTTCAAATTTAAAAATTTGTGGGATGGTTCCTTTCTGTAAAAAGCCCTCCAATTGCAGAATTAATTTAATTTAATCGTTTTTATAGTGACCACTGTATGAATGGAGTGTACTTTCAGGGTCGATTTCAGATGAGGAAATAGAAGTTCAAATAATAGAACAAAATTCTGAAGAATTTTTACCATTGTCAGACGCTGATGACGAAGACGATTCTCACGTTTTTGAAGCTGACGCGGTCACTCCTGAAGTTCTCGCAAAACGTAGATATGGCAGAAAGCCAGATATGTCTTTGATGAAACGTTCAAAATTGCCTGGACCATTTAACTTAAGAGTAAGCCTTTTGCTAAAATTTACGTTTTATAATATTTATTACTATTTATTTACCGGGGGCTTAAGCCAAAATTTCCAGATTCCAATTAAAAAAAAAATGAAAAGAAAACAAAATGAAAAAATTTTCTTTGAAAAATTTATTTTTATTTTTAACCGTTTATTTTTTCAAGGTCACTTGGAACAAAAAAAAAAACACAAACACTTTTTTTTTTCGTGTCCAAAGTGACTTACTTAGGTTAGTGAGTTATGGCAACAACGACATAAGAGTCAATTTAGTAAAATATAGTTTGATTGGTCTATTTACTTAAACAGGGTTCCCACCAACCCTGGAATACCTTGAAAACCTGGAAAACGCATGGAATTCAGATTCCCACCTGTAATACCTGGAATTTTGTAATAGCACCTGGAATTTAACATACGAAAATATAATTTGTTCAAGAAAAATTAAAACACTAGGCACAAAAATTAAAGGATACATTCTAAATTTTTAGGTGATTTTTAAAACTTGGCGAAAAATAGTAGTAGGTAATGATAAAAAAAGCAAATTGAATCTTTAAGTCTCTAGTTTTAAGATCCTGAAAAATATTAAAATATTTTCCAAATTTTTGCTTGCCTTTCAGAAAGTCCACGGTCTTCAATATATTTTTCTTTGTGATTTTGTGTGAAAGCTCTTTAACCTTGAATCTTCTTCAAATTAAAAAAAAAAATAAATGATTTTTTAACTATGCTTGTTAGCGTTTCAAAAATGTTTGCCTGCGGTGCTAATGTTTGGATTTTTGTTAATAGATTTTACAAAATAATATGATCCATTAAACTGGAAAATGTAAAGCATCAATATTTCTAAAGATTTTCGGCTGCGGCGTTAAACCTAATAAGTTGTACTTTAAGATGTTTACCCTACCCATTTAAAGTTTTATAAAACAATTTGCTTATCCGGAAAAACTGTAAAGACTTAAAATTTTTGCCTGTGGCTTTCAACTTTATTTTGTGATACCTATTACAATTTTAATTAATAGATTTTATAACATTATTTACATGTCTGCAAGTCCTGTTTGTCTGGGCAATGCGAAAACTTAAGATTTCCTGATTTCCTCTGTCTATTTGAATTTTTTTTTTTTTAAATAAATTGTTTTTCAAATTTCGATGTAAAAATGCGTGACCTAGAAAATTCTTATCAAAATGACTGCAGAGCTAAACTTTGTTACCAATATTGCAAAAATGTCTGGCTACACCCTTCGATACCCCCAAGCAACAAAGCCGTAACTCATATATTGTCATTTTTCACGACAGCTAAATTTCTAAAATATTTTTTTTCTTATTTAAGGGTGGGGAAATGATTGAAGTGGAAAAGGAAGCCATGTGATACATTATTTGAAAGCTTATAACTTTTTCTATTTAACTGTATAAGTATTTATTGTTTATTTATTGTTTGTTTCTGATAATATTAAAAATTAGAATTTCTTACTTCAGGTAAATTTTGGGTTAAAATGGCCTATGGAAAAATCTGAGTAGTACTACCATGTGTGTCTTTTTTCAAGGCGTTTACCTATGAGTATAACTCAAAATAGGTCTAACTTGAGTTACATCCTTGTTGCATGGGAGTGTCGCCTTGTTTGTTATTTGACAAAAACTTTTTATAATAATGGTAAAGATATTTTTGCTTTTTTTTTCAACCTCAAAGTATCCCAAAGAAACCCTCAAAAGTTCAAACCGCTGCGATTTTTTTTTTCATGTGATCCGAATGATTCAAATTGTCACTTTTGCTAAAAATCAGTTAAAGGACCAATTTTTATTTTTTTTATTCATTTTTTGAAGATGACTTTTTTTGTTAATTATCCATATTTTTGTCGTCAAAAAATTTTAATTACTAAAAAAAGAATGAAAAAATAGTATATTGTTTTATTAAGAGGAAAAGTGAAGCTTTTTTTACTAGTCTGTAGAATTTACGGACGACGCGAAGCGGAGTCTGGAAACTACAGACGAGTAAAAAAAAGCACATTTCCTCTGAGTGAAACATACTATTTATTCAGTAATAAAGTATGTTTTTTTTATTAAAATAGGTCAATATAACCCTTTCTTAGCTCATTTTAAATTTTTTTCGTAGGCTGAATCGTTTTTAATCAATTTCACACAAGGTTTTTGCACAGAATCTCGAGTCAACCACCTGTTTACATAATAAACAAACAAGTTTAAAGTGTAGCTGTCATCAAAGTGAACAACAACAATGAACTCATTTTTTTACTGTAAAAAAATAGATCACTTCTAACTAGTGTGTTCAGTTAAAAAATATGAACATTTAAGTACGCTTGAAGAAAAAAAAATATTTTCACAATGTGTATGAAACTCAATTACCCGAAAATATTTTTTTTTAGATTTTTTTTTGTTTAAAAATAATACTAAAACTATTTTACTATACCTGAAATATTAATAATTTTTACCTGAAAAATACCTGGAAGTTGAATGTCAATTTTTAGTGGGAACCCTGTTAAAAAAATGGTTTTTAAAGTTATAATTTTTGCTAGCCTCCCGGAAATGAGCTCTGGTGATGACGTCCATTTGAATAACACTCATATACCCTCTAATTTGGAAATATTTAAATCAAATTTGCTTTAAAATGGCTGGTAATATCATGATATTAAAATATAAATACTTTTAGGACAGACTATGCAGTTTATCAGAAGAGGAAGAAACTAATTATGCCGCAAGAAGAAGTAATTTAATAAATATTATTTATTAAATATACAGTGTGTCCCTGGATCGACTTGACAATACCACAAAATGACCTTTATTTTTTAAATTTAAAAAAACTGATTTAGCATTTTGCCCTGCTTATTTAATAACTAACTTTTGTCAAAATAAAATTTTGAAAAATTATAGTTAGCGCCAGATATCAGTGAAAAAGTAAAAATTTTCAGGTAAACTTACCTTTTCGTAAAAGATATGAAAAAAAGGTATTTAAAAAATATATTTATAATCAAAAATAAGAGCCGCATGCCAAAATTTAATAGTTTTATTTCCTAAAAAAATTAAACACTGGAAATTTGACACCATGGTATGTTTCTTCAAACAAGATAGTAAATTTAAAATCGCACAGTGAATATTTTCAAAACAGATTCGAATATTGGATGTGCGAATATACTGCGTAGTTTATTTTATAAAACATAACTATATTCTATATATAAACATATACTATTTTAACCTGTTGTAAAAATATTTACTGTATATGTTTGTGTATAGAATATAGTTATGTTTTATAAAATATACTACGCAGTATATTCGCACATCCAATATTCTAATCTGTTTTGAAAATATTCACTGTGCGATTTTTAATTTACTATCTTGCTTGACGAAACAGACCATATATATATATATATATATAGTACGTACTAACTGTTAAATTTAATACCTGCCAAAAACAATTAGTATGTACTATATAGTACTATAGCAAAGTTCCAGTGATAGAATTTGAGTTAAAATTATTAAAATTTTAGATGCGCTCTTATTTTTGATTATAAATCTATTTTTTAAATAACGTTTTTTTGTATCTGTTACGGAAAGGTAAGTTTACCTGAAAACTTTTTACTTTTTCAGTAATATCTGGCGCCACCTACAATTGTTTCAACAAAAAATAGTTTTTAAGCTAGCAGGACAAAGTCCCAAAACAGTTTTTTTAATTCAAAAAGAAAATGGTAATTTTTGGTATTGTCAAGTCTATCCGGGGACACAATGTATATATACAGCGTGATTCACCTAACACAAATCATACGATTTGTCGCGTTATTGGTAAAGCTATCAGAATAAATTTTATACCAGTGAACATAGACCCAGCAAGCTACAAGTTTGCCAAAACAAATGTTTTCCACTAGCTTTTGTTCATGAGCTGCAGTTATACTTATCCAAATTTTAAACATAACTTTAACTGAAAATGCAAAATTTAAAAAAATCATTTATTTTTCCTTATAGTAAATTAATTTTTTAAACCAACTTTATTATTTTTGCAAGTTAAATCCATATTTAAAGAATAAGATATTTAATATTTTTAACTAGATGGAAATAGTGTATTTAATTATATTTTAATCTGAATAAAGTAAGTTTTTGCCTTTTTGCCTCTAGTAATCTATGCCTTTTTGTCACTCCTGATAGTCCTTTGACGATAGCCGCATATTAAAAATGTTTCCCATTTAAATGTTAAGGTTTGTTTATCCAATTTAAAGAATATAAAGCACGCGTGAAAAGTACGAAACACGTTGAATGATAGGTAAGTTGAGTGGCCAAGAATGTACGAAGTAAAATATTTGAAGGGGATAGGGGATCTCAATGCCAGTAAAGTAGTAGGGATAGGAGTCGTTTCGTTAATCGTCGCCTCTGCAGTCTGCAAAACAAACCATTGCGCATCTAATTTGAACACGGTCAGTGAGGGGCACTGGCTCTGAGATTCCCCTATCCCCTTCAAATCTTTTGCTTCGTTCATTCTTGGGCACTCAACTACCATCCAAAGTGTTCCATACTTTTCACGCGCACTGTATAAGTTTGACACTTGACATAAAATTCTTATGATTTAAAGTCTTTTTTCTATTTTGCGACTCTTATAAGCTCATAATCACACGCATTTTGCGTGTTCTTATAGGCCCATAAGATGTCTGTACTTTTTGTTCTTTTGGGTTGGCAACAGACCTGGCCTATCGCTTGATGTTTTCCGTGTAAATGTCAATGTCCAAACGCTTTAAAGTTGAATTTTCTTCAAAATTTTGTGTTTAGATTATTTTTACCATGTTAAAATTGTGGCTTGGTTATTTGCAGTAAAAAAGAGAAGAGATGACTATAAAATATATCAAAATACCATTTGTTCTTAGAATTTTAACCATGGTGTAAACTATAATGCCAATCCAAAACAAAAATCACTAAATCAGTCATCAATTTAAATGTGTTTTTTTTTAATTTTAGAGCAAAATAGAAAAAATTGTATAAAGCACTCGTTTCATAATGTTATGAAACTAGTACTTTAATATACTATTCTTGAAAATCTAAGTTGAGATCATCAAAAAAGATGACATTTATAGGTTTCTTGTAAAATAATCATTAAAAAAATATTTAAATATTAATAAATATAAAAATAAAATAATTAAAAATTATTAAATGTTTTTTAACGAATTAAGGAAAAATAAGAAATATTTTACTATTATAATATTTTATTTAAAATAATAATTAAAATGACTGCTAAATTCTCTGTTTCTTGAAAACAAAAGCTATAGTATATATACTCCGTCCAGTTATGCAAGATAGTAAGAGACGCGGCCCGTTTTACATCACAGAGCGCAAATATAGCATAATTATGCATAAATCGTAGTGTATCAAAAATTTAACAGATGTCGGTACTGTTTTCCTGGAAAGGGCCTATCCTAAGACTTGCATAACAAGCATAGTACATAAGAATGCGATGCCAGGATTGGCTTGATGTGTCGTCATGTATCTTGTAATGGTTGTTATGCGAGCCTCTGGATACTGTAATTGTAACCTAAAAATTTGACGTTTTCCTTGTGTTCAATATAATTTACGTTTGTACAGTATGTAGAATATTCTAATTTACTGTGAGTGTATGAAGAATAAACCAAAAAAGTACCTTTTTCAATACCATACAAAATAACATTAAGTATAGCTATTTTTTATGTAACTTTCTCTTCTTTTATTAGCTTTAACGACCGTCAATCATTGTCATAGACAAAAAATGTCACATATAAAATAATGTTAAAAGGTACGAGTTTTTAACCAATGATATAGCTTAAAAATCGCGGGAATTTTAAACTACTATCTTGCATAATTGGAAGGACGGAAGGACTATAGTAAAAAACTTTAGTTTGAGTACACTTGTAGCTTATTGGGTCTATTATTAACTGGTATAAATTTTATTTTGATAACTTTAGTAATAACGTCACAATACGAGTGATTTCTGTTAGCTGAATATATTAAATACCTACATATTGTATGATTTTCATCCAAAAACGGTTCTATAGAAAATATTGAAAATTTGACTATTTACTGTGTACATTTTATAAACTGGCACACCTGTTGATTTCACAGTATAGATTATCTTTACTTTACATGCTATATTTTACCTCTTGACGTTTCCCCTCAGTCATATAAAAGAGACAAGTCCTTTGCGAAGGAATTTTACACTGCGATAGTTCAAGAACGCTTTGACAGACTTGAAATATCGTAGTGTAAAGTTTATTCTCAAAGGACTTGAATCTTTGCACAGAGTATAGTCAAAATCCGATCAGTGTATCAAAATATAATAACGTAAAATTTTCCTTATTAGTTTCCACAATAGGAAAAATTCTTAAAGCATACTAGTCCAGTCAAATAACGAGAAATTTCTATGTTAAATTGCAATAAATGTACACGGGCTGATATTTTAAAGGGTAGTAGTGAATAGTAACAGTAGTTTTTCACCGGGTATTTTGCGTAAGGGGTGTCCGCTATCTTGAATTTTAGGGATGAGTGCGGTGATCTCGCTAAATATGCATCTTATAATAAAAATGCATATAACCAATTTTATTAAGGAGAAATTTTCCAACAATTTTTGTTCGGATCATTTGTTCAATATATTAATATCAATCAAGTTATAAATATTCAAAAATGGCCATGCTAGGGGTGAAATTGTTTTTTTCAATTTTTCAGCCAAATTATTAATCGGAGGCGAAAAGTGGTTATGAGCAAATTTGTAGCTCTTGAAAGTTTTTTATATTACGCATTTTCTTAAGTATTTTGTTACGGTTACAGTGGGCGCTGAAAGTCGAGTTGCGCCCTCTGTACCCATACCAAAGTACCTATGAAAATTTATAATATATGAAACTTATTGTCCGATGAAGAACTTGGCTAAAAAATGGAAAAAAACAATTTCACCTCCAACATGGCTATTTTAGAATTAACTCGATTGTTATATATTAAAAAAATGATCCAAACAAAAATTGTTGGAAATTTCACCCTTAACAAAATTGGTTATATGCATTTATATCGTAAGATGCATATTAAGCAACTCAATCCTAAAATTCAAGATAGCGGACACCCCTTAAGCAAATCACCCGGTGAAAAAGTAACAGGAGTGTTCTGTTACCATCCACTACTGCCCTTTAAAATATCAGCCCGTGTACATATATTGCAATTTACATTTATTATTTGACTGGACTATACATATACGTTTCATAATAGTTTACAAGGCAGTTGTCTATAAAATAAAATTACCGCTCCAAGTCTCCGTTTTAAAAAACACTCTTTTTTGACAATCAAAGAGAAATAAGTTCAAAGGTTAGGATCAAAATTGATAATTCCTAACAATTTTTTAAAAATTTTCGGAAAATTATATTTTTTGGCAACTTTTGTACCAATGATAACTCGCGTTAAGCTGAACAAAATGCCACAGGTTTCAAATTTATAAGTCTCATACAAAAAGAATGACTTTTTTTTGCGGTTTTTCAAAAGTTAGCTAAGTTGGACTAACTTACGTTTTAATCCTACATGCCTCCAAATTTCAAATTTATAAGTCTCATACAAAAAGAATGACAGTTTTTTGCGGTTTTTCAAAAGTTAGCTAAGTTGGACTAACTCACGTTTTAATCCTACATGCCTCCAATGATCTCTTTGGATCTATTTGTACTAGTCGAGAATCGTTTTTGGATCACTCTGTACTGCTGTGCCCATACTTGCCTTGATTTTAGTAAAAGAAAATAAAAAACCCAGAAATCCTCTGGATATAACTAAAGAAACTGAAAACGACGCAGATAACGAGGACTCTGATACAGAAAATTAATATTTTTTATTTAATTTTATTCAGGTAATAAAATGTTACATTTAATATCCTATAAGGTTGTAAGTAATTTTTTTTTATAAATTTATTCTATATAAACATACAAACAACAAAAATAACAAATTAATAAAAACCTTATTATATATTTTTTGTCTGTACATTGTGCGTCTTTTTTAAGAATATCTTTTTTCCTAATTGTCTATTTACAAAAAAATCTTAAAATTAAATAATTTAATATATATTTTTTTTAATTTAATAATTTTTTAATCAAATATCTTGAACTCCACAATTATTTTTAATCTAGAACTAAAACTAGAACTCATTGACTCGAAGTTTAACTTTTACTAAAGAATATCTTTAAAAGACAAAAAAAAATAATCCAACGCTTTACGGTGTACAGGGTGATTATTTGAAAACGATCCACACCAAACATCTCGCAAACTAAGCACAATGTGAAAATTCTAAAAAATGACGTATCACAAAAGAGGGGTTGCTATTTAAGAGTTTAATGCTAGGGTAGCTGGGGGGTAAGAGAGATAACCCCCAAAATTATATAGTTATATTTCCCATCAAGAAAAGAAATTGACCTATTTTTTAGAAATTTCACTTGTGCTTAGTTTGCGAGATATTTGGGGTGGATCGTTTTCAAATAATCACCCTGGAAAACAGTATCATATGACATAAAAATTTAATATTTTTCTATATTAGTCAAATTATCCAAGAAATAAAATAATAAACACCACATATACAAACTTTTTCTATATTTTAAACTTAATTAAAAGACAAAATTGGCTTTTGTAAATTACACGGGCGTACCGAAGAAACAACGTTGCCCCCCCTCCAAAACTACCAAAATTTACTAATAAAACTAAATTTTCCAATTATTAAAAAAAAAATGGATGGCTTAAAAAAAAGTTTACCCCTACTAGGAAAATGTTGATGAAAAGGCCCTCTCCTCTGAAAAAAAGATTTACCCCTGGCGGAAATTTTGATGACAAAAAATGAGGTACTCGCCTCTCAAAAAAAGCTTTACCCCTCAAACAATTTCCCAACTTTAGACAATAATTTACCAACTTTTAAAATATAATCCAAGTTTACCAAGAGAGTTTCAAGAGATGGGAAAAGCTCCCCCGCACCCTTCGGTACGTCCCTGTAAATATAGGATATGGAAATTATACAAGTAAGTAAAAAGGGCCGTCGCATATAATGCAATTTGTTTAATACTTCCTACGTTATTACCAAACGGCAACGCCGCAGAAACAATACAAGGTTCTATCTGACATTGTGAAATTGCAGTAACTGTCAGTATATTTTGTATGATAAATTTGAAATCTTGAAGAATTAAAACTTTTTATAGATATAAATTGCATTATTTCCGGTAGCGTTTAAAATTTATAGTACTTACAAAATATAATGTCACTGTAATCTCACAGTCAGATAAAACCTTGTTGGTTGTTGTTCTGATACGACGAATAGCAGAAAATTGGCAAATATTATGCAACTGTCTAAGGGAATGATTAGGATTGTTACAGAATAAATGGGCCTGTGAAAAATTGCGTAACCCAAAAACAGCAATTTTTAACTAGTGTCTGGATTCAGGGCAGTTAAAAAAGTATCTAGCCTTAATAGTTCAGAGAACTTTTAGTGTGTTTTACTGCATCATTCTGCAGTAGGAAATGTTTGAACAGAATGAAACTAAGCACAAAAACGGATTATGTCAATTATGTAACCTAATTTTGTGCGCAGAATAATAATGAAAACCGTTAGTTATTTTTTTATTTTGGCATTTGACATCTGTCATTCTCTTCATTCGGATCTCTCCCGATCGTTTGGTCGGAATGGAGGGAATGGTCAAATGTCAGCAGTAAAACGATAATTCCGTTCAAACCAGTGGCACCAGTGGCAACAGAATAATGCAGTAAAACGCACTATTTGTAATGCGACTCTTTTTGACAGCTTATTTTAACCAATCAATACCCAGTGTGGTTGATTTTTTAAACTGCACTTGGGGTAGCCGGCTTGCGATTGGTCCAAATTACTACAGTGCTGCTGTCGCAGTTCTATGCATGTACCTTTAGCCATTACGCTTTAAAATGTAAATTTTCCCAGGCTAGTGTTATACTAAATAGTGTATAATATGTAAACATTTAGTTATAGTTTAAAAATACATTATAATGTATTAGTTACATCTACAAAGTTAAAGCAAAAATAAATAAAATATTTATCTACAAAATTATAACAATCCATATATAAATATTATTATTAATAACACAGTAGTAAATAATGTCTATCCAAAGTTCCATAAGAAATTTTATCTATGAAAATATATTACTATGGTTTGTTTTTTAAGCTGTTCAAAAAGTGTTTGTTAGGGTATCTAACTTAGAGATCATTGTACTCGATTGGCTATTTTTTTATGTATTGAAAGGTGACATATTCGGACAAAAAGTTTTACTTATCGAAATGAAACTATTGAAATTTTAATTTTGCGCCATTTTTTTTATATGACAATAAAAAAAAATAGTCTGAGAAATATTTCTGAAATAAGCGGTTGGCAACCGCCGGTTGCGAATCTCGCTAAACGCATCAATTCCCAATTCGCGCATGTGCACGAGAAACTTCATTTTATCGTATTATAAGTAGTTAAGAAGTCCCAATCATGAATACAACGACAAGCTTAAAAAAAAAACACTTTTTAATAGTTTTTAAAACTACTTGAAAAAACTTTTTAACAAGGAGTAGACAACTCATAGCTTAATTTGTACAGTGATCATTTCGTAATTTCGATTACCAAATTCTATATAAAATTACGCGACGATTTGTACAATGATTACGTGTAGTTGCCAACCCCTCAATATTTTTAGAACATTATTTTTTCTACGATCTAATATAAAAGTTAACATTTCTACAAAAACAAATGAAGTTTTCAGACTTCAGAATAACCTATTCCTTAGTATTTTACTTTTCTGCTCGTTACCATGACAGAAAGCAGAAAAGTGATTTTTTTCGCGCGCAAAGTGTAGGCAACCGGCATGTCAATCGTAAAAGAGCTGTCAGTTATATGCGCCGAAATGTTGGTCCGCCATTTTTTTAATATGAAATTATTTATTTTGAATCAAATCTCAATTTCGTGTGCTATATATTTGTTTTTACGAAGGAGTTATGGAGAGTTGCTGAGCTTAGGATTTTACTTTTACACTATGATCTATTGCAATAGATTTGCAGAAAATTATATTCAAGTGCTAAGACCTTGTAAGGTAACTTACTGTCTGAAATTTATTTATTTATTTTAGATCGTAGAAAAAATGTTGTATGTATTACGAGCGCAAAATGTGATTTCTGCTTTCGCGTCATTGCTGATCTCGGCTAGTTGCTTCGATCAGCAAATTCCAGAAATCAGAAATCCAGAAATCATTAATTTTGCGCTCTTAATACAAAAATAACTATTTTATTCCATATTATATTTTTTCCTATATCTAATTAAGAAAATCAGTCAGTACATTTATGATTGCTGCCTAAATTACATTATACAGCGTGTTCCGAATAATTTATGCAGGGTTATTCTCAGTTAACTTCAAATCAATAGGATATAAAGAATGCTCAGAACAAACATTTTTGGCTGGCAGTGGGCCCCAAAAGGCTGTGGAAATGTATCTTTATAATTTTTCAGAAAAGTAAAACAAAGCTGTCACAAATACTAAAGATATTTGCGTCACACGCTGTGTGTTTCTCCAGTGCTCGAAAAAAACCGCTAAAGCGAGAAAACCGAAATGTCGCATATTTCTCTAGTACTTTTGATACACATTTTAGAACAACCCTGTACATATTTCTAACTTATTATCATACCAAAAGTCCAAACCTATGGCTCACACTGTATTAAAAAGTACCTAAGTAGTGTTAATAATATAAACACCCTGATTATATTGCAGCTAAAATAGCCAAAAAATGATATAATAAAGATTAGATTCATTTAGGCTTTCTAAGTTTAAAGAATTGAGCAAAAACAAAAATAAATTAATGTTAAGGTGTTACTAGTACAAAAATGATTCTTTCTATTTTCTAAAAAGCATTAAATGGGGTATCCAATTTCAAATTTTAGTTAATCCTTATGAAAATGATCAAATTACCCCATTACTCTATATGCCTCCTTTTGGTGTTATTTTGAATATTATTCTAAACTGAATATCACGCAAAGTTTTTTAAAAAATATTTTTTAGCTAAAACGCTAAAAATTTATGATTGTTTTTTAAGTTTTGCGGTATTCTATATTGAGGCAATTTTAGTCTTTTCATGAACATTATGGTCAGTCATTAAATTTTAAAAACTATATAGGGTGATTCAGGTTTTCAAACTTTAAGAAGTTATTCTAGATCAAAAACTATTAAAAAAATCCAACGGATCACAAAATAGGCCTAAAGGACCTAAATACATTTTAATAGTATCAAAACTTTTTCCATATTTTTTTTCACATAGTTAACATTGCTGACCTTATTTCTGATTACCCTGTATATAGATCTAATAAGTTGTTTGGTTTTTAGAATATATTGAATGCTAGCTTGTGATTTACCCATTTTAGAAACAAGCACCCTATTATAGTTTTTAATTATTTAATTCGCCTTAATTATATTTGATAAGGCAGTACAATTTTTTTTAACAAAAAAATAATATAAATACATAGCTAAATTTTAGCTTAAAGGTAGAGTATTTTTTTTTTTCAATTAATACAATTTATAATATTATGCAACACCAACATGACAACATTTCTACCATATTTTATAAAAAAAAACGCTTTTTAAGGGTAAATATTTACAGGGCCTTTTATGTGTTTAATTCTTTTAATCAGGGCCCCTAAAAATATTGAAAGTGGTTTAATAAATACACTCCTCTACAAAACGAAAATTTTGGTCTGGTGCCAGGAAACTGCCTACTGACCCTGGCTCTGTCTGATGCCCTGATAAGGAATGCTCTTGTCGTTTTTTTAAGATATAGCGCATATTGGAGTCGGAATCAGTAAACAGATCCCCGGCACCAATATAAGTTTTGAACAGTGTTATTAACCACCAAAATATTTAATCAAAGGGAATTTTCACATAATAAGTAACACACCCATATATTATCGGGAAAAATACACTAAAGGGGGAAGCAGAGAGCTAAAAGCTAAATTTTAGTGTTAGATAATAGGTGAACAGTCCCAAAACAAAAATCCAATATTTTGTAAGGTTGATGTTGCTTATTATAAGGAACATCACATAATATAGCTCGATGTTTTTATAAAGATAATTTTTAAAAACCCACACGGTAACTATTATAGTATAATACACCAGAATAAGTTATTAATTGGTTAATGCAAAATCGGTTATTTTGAATAACCGATTATGCAGTAAGCAAATGATATATAGTTCACTTAAAATGAATTATAAACTTGCATAATGGATTCTGCTGATGTAAATTTAATCTACATTACCAACATCGAATATCTTATTTGCAAATGATATTCTATAGTTCATTTAAAACCAATGTACCCTCACTCAGACACTGTAAAATCGATTTTGGTGATATTAAATCAGATCACATGACCAGAAATCATTTGAAATGAGCATACAAATTTAATTCTGGTTATGAATATTAAATAAAAATCACCAAACTAATTAAAAGTCCAAACTGACATTGTAAGATTGCAGTAATTGTCAGTATATTTTCTATGATAAATTTAAAATCCTTTACCTTAAAGAGTTGAAACATTTTATAGATATGGATTGCATTATGTTCGTTATTTGTACAAAATTTATAAGTAAAAGCATTTAAAATTTATCTTATGTACAAAATATACTGACAGCTACTGCAATCTCACAATGTCAGTTGAAACCTTGTTGTTGTTTGGACTTACAAAGCTAAACTAAATCTAGTAACTTTTTTAGTTACTAATAATGAAATGAAATAGGGTATAATTATACACAACCAGAATCAATTTTGTGACTTGGTTCTAAAAGGGCACTTTGTCAATAGCAGCGTTTTCACGTCAAGTTTGATGTAATATTTTGAAAACGCTGTAACAGGACGTCAATGACGGCGCCTCCACCGAAATATTCAAATTTACCGTGGTTAAAAATACGTTAAACTTAGACAGGAAATACGTGATCAGTTGGGTGTAATTGGGTTTCGAGGTAGCGCCAATTTAGCAGCAGGTGGGTGTTAACCAACAACTACTGTGATACACCTGTAACGTACCTGTAATACATGTCTGATCGAAGCCAATAATAAAAGAAAGAATGTTCCAAAAACTGTGTTTCAATCCGGACACCAAAACCCACACCCTAGAGGGCTTGTACCTCTTTAACGCTGCTATTGACAAAGTGACATTGGCCCTTTTACAACCAAGCCACAGATTAAACATGAAAGTGATATTCTATAGTTTATTAATTTTGAATGAACTATATGATTATCTATATATAGATAATCACTTACACTGCGTTACACACTTAATTTTGCAAAATATATTTATAAAACATAGAGTTTTGCATATTTCTGTATTGGTGTTGACATATCTTTCTCTAATATCTTCAAAATTGACATTTTTATATCAAATATCATCCTTTTTGTATGTAAATTGAACTGTATAACAGATTTAATTTTGAATTACCGTTTTCGGGGCCAAACGGAGTGAAAGCAACGCACCAGCCGTTCGGGCAATGCAAAATTAAGTCTGTTATCCAATAAATGTCATTGCGATTTCATACTGACCAGTTTACGGCTTCTTACCCTCACTTCTTGCCGGGTTGTCGTGTATTCGAACCACAAAACGTTTGGTATAAGGGTTGTGTCCCTCAGAAGCAATATTTCCGAAATTTTCCTGAAAAAATTATATTTTTTAGATGGCCATACTCCATTTAGAATTCATTATTATACTCCTAGCAGCTTCACAGAAGTATTATGTTTACTTTGAATTCCAAAAAAAGGAATTTTCTGTCTAACATCGAAATCTTGTATTGTATAATATACCGGGTGAGTTTTAGTTATGTCCACCCCCAAAAGTAAGATTAATCTATAATCTACAGGTATACCTACCTAAATAAGATTTGGTCGTACAAAAAATAGTGTATATACCTCAGGACTAAACGTGGCTGTTTTAGTCCCTTGCATTCATGCAGCGGGACTAAAACAGCCAGTTTAGTCCCTTGGTATATAAATAACTATTTTTAAAAAGATCAATCGTACCAAATTTGAAAACCATTCCCCCAAAAACAAAAAAATATATACTTTTTACTTTTTTAAAAATTGAAAAGCAAATAGAAGGAAGGGAAAGTACAATCAAAGTTATTTTCCCAGGAAAAAAAAAGATCAATCTCATCAGATTTGAAATAAATTCCCAGGGTTTTGAAAAAGTCACTTTTTTTGAAATTGTCCAGGTCGGTGGACAAAACCGGACAAAATTCGACAAAACTGGACAAAATCAGAAATTATCCCTTATAATAACACCTAGTCATAGCTCAACTTCTAACTAAAGGTGTGCGTGTGCGGCGCCGCCGGAATATATAGTGCCCCGTCGCCAAATTTAAGGCGCGGCGCAGTGCGCAGTCTGGAAATAACTTGAAATGATTCATTTGGTGAAGCTACAAAATTATTTTAGTATTTTTTCTAAAAATGTTTACAAAAATTATTTTAGCAGGCGCAGCAACACGCCGCGGCGCGCCGTCGTAAATTTTTCGTGGCGTTGCGTTCTGCAACGCACCGCCGCCCCCGACTAAAATTGAAACAAACGCCGCCGCCGCGAAAATCTTCGCGGCGAATACCTCTAGGTCTGACATATCCCATCCTATACTATCCTTATATATTTTGAAGCGCTGAATCCTAATCTGGCTTCAGAATTTGTCATATTTTAAGAAAAATCGGTCTGAAAATGTCAAAATTATCATTTTTGGCGTTTAACTTGGATACCAGATAGATTAAATATGGCGCCGATTTGGATTCAGCAGCCTGAGCTGGATTTAGAAAACAAAAAGTTACTTTAAGTTAAAAAAAATTTTTTTCAGTAAATAGACACTTTAAACTATATTTAACTAACCGGACTGTCATATCGACGCTGTTTTTACATAGTGATTTACGTGAAAAAAGATGTTTTATAAAAAAAATTTTAAAAAAAAACAAAAAAAATGATAAAATTTTTTTCAAAAATTTTTTTTTCATGTTCTAAGTAAATCACTATGTAAAAAGGGAAATAAAGTTTAAAGCATCTATTTACATTACAAAAAAAAATTCTAACCTAAATTTTGTCACATATTTTTGGTATTTTTCGTTATGTTTTATTTTGTTTTATTTATTTGTTTTTTTTTGTTTTTATGTATTAATACGTATTTAATAAAAATAGGTACGAGTTTTAAAATTTATTATTTAATTTTATTTTGATTTTGTCCAATTTTGTCCAGAATTTATGGATAAAATCAGTTTTTTTGATTTTGTTCAGTCCGCCAATATTTGATTACTTCCGTCCAAACCTGGACAAAATCAAACAACCTTGTAAATTTCCCCAACGTGCTATCAACACCATTGTTTCGGGTAAAATGGCCTTTAATAGCTTAATATTTAAATGAAAAAAATTCTATACGCATATTTTTTTGTATATCATGTTAGATTTGACTTTAAAATTAGATTTAACATACAATAATAATTTCAATATGATAAAAATCTAATCCATAATGATATTCGAAATTCGATTCGTTTAAAGTTAATGAGTATATCTTTAGTAACTACTTGTTAAATTTTCGCGACGCTCCTGTGTATTTATATGAAACAATGGTCTGTTAAACGTAAAGGTAACTTAAAATTAAATATATATTTTTACGGTAGGAAACAACCGTTATTAAAATCGACCAAAAAATCATTTTTTTTTTCATTTTCTGGTTTTTAAGAAAACTCGGATTTTTTGACAGGTTTTAATGCGTCATTTTATTTTATCGCTAACGTTTCTCCCCTCTTTGGGGGCTTATCAAAGCTAAAAGATAACAACTATTGTTAATAATAATAATAATGATAACAAAAATATTTTCTTGACTGTATTGAATCCCATTTTCAGGTAAAATATGTAAATTTCTTACCTAAAATTGTGTGAGCG
>OY294046.1:53937064-54488978 GCA_958510825.1 Brachypterus glaber | reverse complement strand
AAAAAAAAAATCCTTTTGAAAAAAATTATTTTTACCCCATTTTACCCCCTTAGCCCAATCCGATTTTTACCAAAAACAATCCCAGCCTAGAACTTTAATCAACCTACAGTAGAAATTTGAAGTATTTATCCTGAAGCATTCATGAGTTATCGTGGTCACAAATATCCCGGACTCAGACCAACAGACAGAAATTTTTTTTTACAGAAATCATATTTTTTGGATATAAAACGTCCATAAATGTAAAAAAAAGCAATAAAATTTTTTCTAATGCAAGACTTTTCTCTGGGAAAGTAAAAATAATAATTACTGGCCATATTATTACTTAATTAAATTAGTAATTAATTTATCACTAAATTTTAGTAAATAGTGCTGCCAACAAAATAATACTTTTCCTTATAGGCCTAGGTTCATTAAAATAAAAAAAAGTTTTTCAAGTTTTTCAAAAAAAAAATTCAAAATTTCAAAATTTTTTTATTTTTTCGTAAAACGAAAAATAAATTGAACAAAAATGTTTTTGTAAAAATATGGGCAACCCCTTACCCCAATCCGATTTTTACCAAAAACAATCCCAGCCTAGAACTTTGGATAATCAACCTATCCATCCAAATTTGATGTCTTTAGTTCGAAGCGTTCTTAAGTTATCGTAGTCACAAATATTCCGGACAGACAGACCGACAGTTTTTTTTTTTTGACGGAAATCATATTTTTTGGATATAAAACGTCGAGAAACGTAAAACAAAGCAATAAAAAAAATTCGATTTTTTTTTTACTTACACAAGCACACCTCGGCAGAAATATCACCCACCCTAAAGTGTCTTCACCTTAGATTTTTTGACGTTTCCTCGTTATATAGATCTATTAGGATATAAAAAACTTTTATTTGAAATATTTTGTCGTCCTTTTTTTTAATGGTAACTAAATTCATAAAAATTCATAAAAACTGAAAAAAAAAAACAAGAAAATAAATCTTTTTTACCCTAAAACGAAGTTAAATATTTATTGTTAAACAGGGCCGTAACCAGCGAAATACGGAATGAGCGCCTTCGCCATTTTTTTAAAATTTGCAATATCTTTTTAAATTTTAACAGTTTTTAAGTCCATTTTCGTTTATTTTTTTCCAAATGTTTTGAATTAGATATATGTCGAGGTATGTATATTTGCCCATAGCTTTATGAGGTCCAAATATTATTTTTTTTAGTGTCACAACCAAAACCTTTTGAAAATGTTAAGGTTTTGAATTTTTCATATATCTAATAATTACACCTTAGGGAACTTTCAAGTATTACGTAACGCAAATTTTGGACCACCCCTCCCCTGTAAGGCTATTTTCCTATACCATTAACATGGGCGTAACACTCCAAAATGACCCCCCCCCCCTAGGAGCGTTACGTAATACTTGAACGTTCCCTTATACTTCGATACGTTTACCTCTCAGAAAAACTTTATATTTAGTTAGTTAATATTTATTTATACATTCAGAATCTTAAAATATTTTTATTATAGTACAGCGTTGCCAGACTTACTATAATTTTGACTTTTGGGGGATATTTTTTTAAACTTATTATAGAAATAATAAATAATTATCAAACCTAGGCACATAGCTGTCTGAAATGAATATTTTCTACTATAGCTTACGAATTAATAATGAAAATTTAAAAAATATTTAAAGTTAGAATAAGGTTAGAAAAAGGTTAGAATTTAGTTAGGAAACTAACGTTAGGATTATGTATTTTATAACTTTTTTGTCAAACGTTAGTTTTTAAGGTTGGATTTATATATTTTATAACGTTTTTGTCAAACGTTAGTTTTTAAGGTTAGATTTATATATTTTATAACGTTTTTGTATAACGTTTGAGACTTAACATAAAAATGTCACTAATCTAATGTTATGTTAAGCTAGATTTATGTACTTTTCTACCAGGGTAGGTACTTTTCTTTAACTCCATGATGTTTTAGATCTCGCATTTCTCTTTTTACTATACTTAATATGAAAATCACTACTTACATTTACATTATTTGCTGTTTCTGTGTATTGTAATTTTATTTCTAGTTCCTCTTACAAAGATAAAATAGGAGTTTCTAAAGAAACAACAACAAAGTTGTGCTTTCGGACTCATTTTCAGTTTCGTTTCGTCAGAAAACCGAACGTCGTGTTTATTTTTTATCCGTAGTCAATCCCGGAAATCCCGCATGCCAATCCCGCACTTTTGCGGATTGAACAAATGGCGCGAGATCCGAATGTAATTTAACTGTTAAACTCCATTAACCCTTTAAGGGCCACTTGCACCAACTCTTAAACTGGGATTATCTCGACTAAACTGAGTTTAAGTTAAAAATGCTGTGTTTTGATTGGTTGACTTACAATTTAAACCAAGTTTAAAGTTAAAACATCGTTGGTGCAAGTGACCCTAAGAAAATTCAAGTGATTTAAATAATATTTAAATGATTTTTTCTGCAAAATAGCTTTTTATTTATTTCTATAGTTTTATTTCCATAATGTTACTTAATTCTGTGGTTTTATTTCTTTAGTTTTATTTATATCTATGATTTTAGTTATGGTGGCCCAGCAACATATTTACAATCCCAACCTTCCAGATGATGTTCCATTTCCTCAAACCTTAGTTACAGCTTTTGTTGATAAAATAGACTTTACTGATTATATTCCCAAAGTAAGTATTAAAAAATTAAAAAATATACGTTTTTTATATTTCCGCGAAAAGTCTGTTAGGAAAATGACTCAGGAAAAAAGACATTTAGATGAAGATTTAAAATTTTTCTGTAGTGATTGTATTTGGTAAAGAAAAATCTGGTGGTGTAGGGGTCAAAATCTATTATTTTTTCAATTGTCTGCTTATTATTATAATATATCGTCGGCTTACAAGTAAAAGGCACTAAGTCACTTTTTTGCAAAAATGGGATTTTAATGGCACTGTAATTAATTTTTAATGATCTATGTATAGTTAAACCGAACTAACTTCTAGGTGGACTGCCCACTATACAAAATGCACCAATTTGATTTTGATTAAAATTTTATCTGGCAATAGGCACTAAGTCACTTAGTGCACTTAGTGCGTTTTACTTGTAGATTATTTCAAATGTTTCTGCACTAAGCGACTTAGAGTTAATTTGTAAAAATATGATTGCTTGAATCATTTATATGATACAATATCGTGTTATTTATTGTACTGACAAACGCATTCAAATTTTGTTTTGTTTGTTAAAGTTGATGGAATAGAGACAGAACAGAAATAAAAAGAATATAAAAAAAAACTAAAGTTCGCGGCAAGTTCGGAAAACAGCCCTTAGAAATGCACCGTGAAGTGTTTTATCATTAATAATGATTCATTATAATTATTGACTTTAGGAGATGCTTCTTTGCCGGCACAGCCGATGGCCTCTGAAAATTGTCTTAGTTCTGGCACAGTAAGCAGTTTCATATAATTAATACTAATTAATTATTATTATTAATTTTGGAAACGTTCTTTAAACAATCAAAAAGTTCAAACCCTTCTTTTAAAAATCTAGTTTTTGAAAATGCATGTAAATATCTTGTTTTCTACTTTATAGTTATACATTACGTTTAATTAATAGAAGGGTTTTAATTTTAAATAGCTGTTTTTTATATTATTTTATTGACTTAGTGCTCTTTACTTGTAAGCCGACGTCGTGGGTCTACAAATAAAAAGCACTAAGTCCATGTCTTTTTTCAAATTTAGTTGAATTAAACTACTTAAATTTTTCTTTATTTAACTGCAAATGGGGCATTATTATTTCCAAACATGTCATTGCAATTTGCGGTAGTTTTTTTTCCAAAAACAATTATTACAAAAATTAAAAAACAACAATTAAAGTTAAATTTGTCAATATGTCAAAACCATGTTTTTGGACTTAGTGCTCTTTACTTGTAAGCCGACGATATAATAGGTCTTTTTTTTTTGCAAAAAGTCAAAAAGTTTTTTTTTTTTAACGTAATTTTTTTTATTTCAGCCTGACGAGGACATTCGGATATCTGGCCATGTAAGCTGGGTCGGAAAGTCATCTATGGAAGTCGTCATTTGGTTGGAACAACAATTACATGGTACCTGGCAAAGAATAACTCGCGCACTCTTTTTAATTGCAGCCAGAGACCCCCAAAATATTAAATCAGCAGTAGTCAATCTAATAGAACCTGCAGATGAACGCGAAAGAATTATCCTTTCAGGTAATAATATTAATACATGATTCTTTATTTACTTTTATATTTTAGAATTCTAAAATTAAAAGTATTGAAATACACATTTTTTTTTCAAATTTTTTTTCCGATTTTTTCACATTTCTCGACGTTTTCGAAGTTTTTAAGACTTTTGAGACCATGTTAAAAAAATGTCTGTCTGTCTGTCGGTCTGTGAACACGATAACTCTGGAAAGACAAATCGTAGAGAGTTGAAATTTGGAAGGTATATTTGCGTAGTGAATATCTCGGCGGGGATTGAAATTGGGGTATGTGGGTAGGGGAGAAGGGGGTCAAAGGGGCCAAAAAAAAGTTAATTTTTGGTATTTTTGAATTTTTTTTTATTGTTTAATTATAATTTTGGCATGTATAGAAAGGTAATAAAATTTATGCGCAAACGTGTTTAATAATACATACGGATACGCAAAATTGTTCTGGCAAAGATATACAAATATAACATGCGCAGTAGGGATTGGTAAAACATATCTATGCGCAAAAGTGTTTAATAATACATACGAATACGCAAAAGTGTTCTGGCAAAGATATACAAATATATCATGTGCAGTAAAGATTGGTGAAACAAATTTATGCGCAAAAGTGTTTAATAATACATACGAACACACAGAAGTGTTCTGGAGTTGCTAGAGGTGAGGAAAGGCAAAGGAAGTGTGACAAAAAGTGTGTAGTCCATTTCCACTATTCTGTTCGTCTAAAATATAAAAGTTTTCAAACGCTTTTGCGTTTCAGATATTTTAATTAAAGTTTTGAGCAGAACTTTTGTTAAAGATTTTGGTTTGTCTTTTTTTTTGAAAAACAAAAAAAAATACTTTTTTCAAAAAAAAAACATTATTTTTTCATGAACATCTTTTTCGTAAAACGAAAAATTTTTGAAAATAAAAAAAATTTACAAAAAATTAAAAAACAATTCTTTTGTCAAAAAACGAAAAAAAAAAACTTGAAATGATTTTTTTTAAAAGTTTTTTCATTTATTTAAAAAGTGTTCTTGAGTTATCGTGTCCACAAAATGACATCGGACGGACGGACAGACATTTTCAAAGTTTCTTATTTTTTCATAAAAAACATTTGCATCAAAGAATTTTTTATCTAGGACGTTTTTTAGCGATTTTGGGAAATTCGAAACTACCGTATTACTATTCTAAAAAAAATTGTTGCTTTTTGTCTGAAAAATTTGTGACCACGATTACTTGAGAACGCTTTGAGATAAAAAAAATTGTATTGCAAAAAGCCAATTTTTTTATTTTCATTATTTTTTGAATGTTTTTTTTATTATAATCCTTTTAGGTGGAGAAAACAGAAAACGCCACCGTATGAAAGTACAAGAACAACACGTTTCAAAGATAATTCCAAGCGAAGAAGAGCAACGCATCATCCACAACCTATATTCAACATCTCTAGAAAGCAACAGCCCCAACATTAAAAACCGTATTCTCCCCGCAAACAGCGAGTGGATGCATAACTGGACCTTATCAAATGTTATTTTTTCACACCCTGAAGACAGAAACCTCCATAACACAGTTTTTGGAGGGTTTATAATGCGACACGCTAACGATTTAAGTTGGATTTTGGGGTATCGTTTCTCAAAATACCGTCCAAGACTAAAATCTATCAGCGATATAAACTTCAAAAACCCCATTGCCGTGAATTCGTTAATCCAGATGCATGCGCATGTAGTTTTTACCCAAATGCAGTACATGCAAATTGTAGTCTACGTCGAAACGTACGATCCTATTAATGGGAAAAGTGATACGACTAATTCTTTTCATTTTACTTACCAAGTGCCTGAAATGGTAAAAGAAGTGGTACCTTTGACTTACCATGAAGCTATGATGTATATTGATGGTAGAAGACATTTTTTGGATGTCTTGAGGGGAGATTCTTTAGGTATTACCGATGCTGCAGATATTCTAAATGATGTATTATTAAATAGCAAATTATAAGTATTTTTTTGGCTATAATAGGGCATATTTAACAAGATTAAAAATAGGGATCGACCGATATCGATATGATATCGGCAATATCGGCAAAAATCTCTGTCGGTTATCGGCCGATATGAAACTCCATATCGGCAACAATCATTTTGAATTTTTATATTTTTAATAAAGAACGACGTTTTAAGTACGTAATATGTAATTTATATTATAAAAAGTTGTATATTTGGAAGAAAATTTAAATAATATAATTTATACTATACTATTATAAAAAGTAACATTACTTAGAGAAAACTTTAATAACATAGGTCAAAAGCTGGAAAGGTATCTGGGTTCTGTCCACGAATTCGGACTCTACCTCTACCTATATATATATATATATATATTAGGTAATGTCCCAAATAGTCGAATTGATTAGAATTTTGACAAATTACACAATATGCTTGAAAGTGTCCTAGGGTTTTTGAGGTTGCTGAAACCAAGTCCGATGTTAAAAATTAAAAATGGCAGATCCCAAATGACGTCGAAATTTTAAAAATTTCGATATTTTTTACCGAAAATTAGTAATCAGGTATTTTTGAGGTCGCTGAAACGACAGAAAAACTTTCTCGATGTGGATTAATATAATAAATGTTACTTTTGTAATTTTAATTTTGAATTTTTAACATCGGATTCGGTTTCAGCGACCTCAAAAATACTTGACCACTAATTTTCGGCAAAAAATATTATTTTTTTAAAACTTCGATGCCATATTAAATTGAAAATTTTGAATTTTTAACATCGGATTTGGTTTCAGCCACCTCAAAAACCTTAGGATACCCACTTTCAAACATAATGTGCAATCTGTCTAAATTCTAATTAATATGTAGTAGCTCTGTTTTAATTGGAAATAAAAAGGTTTACATGTAGTTATTATATCTTTAGAACTGACTAACATTTTTTTAATCATTGTTTTATTCATATTTAATATGATATATATATCGGCATATCGGTATATCGGCAAAGTCCATATCGGTATCGGCAAAAAAATCAATATCGGTCGATCCCTAATTAAAAATTACCAATTTGTTACAACTCGAACGCTATGCTAAAAAATACAAATTATGTGGATAGCTCAAATGTCAATACCAAATTTCAAATTTTAGTAAATAAATTGGTCCCTTCTATGGGTGGTGGTAACTTTTAAACCATTTTCCAAATTTGGCACAAATATTTATCATATAATACAAAATTTGACATATTTATATAAAAGGGATTAGATGTTCTAACAATTTTGGTATTTTTCTTCTTGTTTCTTTAAAAGTTATCGGTTTTAAGCAATTTTATAGTATTAATCCATATTTTATTAATATTTTGTTAATATTTCAGCTGCAAAGGAATGAATGTTATATTTACGAAAATTAGAAGTGTATACTCTTCACGGTTTCTTTTGGGGTTATTTTTTGTTTGTTCTGAAACCCTGAAATACCTTAACTATTCGATAGTACCGTCTATTTATAAATCATATAAATATGATCATATGATGATCATCTAAATATGATTTTCATATATTTATAAATCATATAAATATGATTTTAAGCGAAAATTAAAAAAATCTACCGAGCGCTTCGTTTTTTATTAAAAAAATAAATGCTAAACGAGCTGCGAAGAGTAAAACAAGCCTTGAAGATATGAAATGCTACGCATTCCATTATATACTATTCACAGTAAATAGTTTATTGTATTTTTCCAAATACTTAAAAAAAAATTAAAAAAACTTTAAAAAAATAAAAAAAAAATTTCTGAATTTTTTTTTTTAGTTTTTTTTTTTAATTATTTGGGAAAATGCAATTAACCATTTACTGTGAATGAATAACGGAATGCCTAGCATGGACGGTACTATCGAATGGTAAAGGAATTTCAGGGTTTCAGAACAAACAAAAAATACCCCCAAAAAAGCACCGTGTCTTCAACGTATCCAGTGAATAAATATGAAATTTTAAATGCCCCATAAGAGAGTCCCGTAAGAATCAGAAGAGATTTTTTTAAATGTAATAGGGTAATTTTAATTTAATAGATTTTTTTTAATTAAAAAAGTGCAATCAAATTATGAGTACCCAGGCCGCATTTATTGAAGTTTCCCCCCACCTAAAAAATGAATGACTAAAATGTCAAAAGTTCATTAGCAAACTTTTCAGATACATACTTGATTAAAAAAAATAGGTCCTCAACTAAAAATCCCCCCCCCTAAAATCCCCATGCAATTGCGTAGTATTGCCCAATGGGAAATCTGGCGCTGTGAGTACTAATAGTTTTTGGTGTGCTGATTCCAAAAATCACGACGAAACACATTTGCACTGGTTGTAAGTTTTTAATAATTTTGAGTATTTTTGTTACATTTTTTTTCAATAAAAAGTATTTTTTTTTGTTATTAATTTTTTAATCATGTGCAAAAATAAAAAAAGTGATTTTTGAAATCAGCATAAAAAAAAACGGAACAAAAAACTAAAAGCAAAAACAACTTTTTATTCGATTGTATCTAAAGGCAGTATTTTTCTATAATAAATCTGTACAAAAAGTTCGATTTTTAGCACTAACGCAAAAAGTAAAATAGCTGCAGGTTTATTTTTTATTAAACTAATTCAAAAAAATCTATACATTGCAACAAGCTGTGAAAAACTTGTTGTTAACATTCCTTAATAACTTTAAGAACATTTTTATCTAAATATTTATAAAATTCTTGTCTATGTTTATATTTGTTGGTATATTATTTAATAGCTATTTATATAACACGTTGCGAAATGGGAGTGTTTTACGCACATAATTTCGCGCTCATTATTATTTTTCTACTAACGCACTAGTGTGTTAAGGTAAAATTGTATTTTTGCACTTAGGGACTTCACGCGTTTCCTGACCTTCTCCCCCCCACATGTCACGTCACGTATCCTTATATACAGTGCGTACATTAAATCTGGAATCACCCGATTAACTTTTCAGTTGTCTTTTAAAAAAACGCTCGGACAGGTCGATTTTTATTTTTAATTTTGCAAATTTTTGTTTACACAATTTTCACCCCCTTACACCGACCAATTCCATTTCTTTTTTCAAATAGCCACCCATTTTTTTGTAAGCCCTTTCCCAAATAAGGCGTTATCATACACCGTTAGAAAGCTTATTAAATAACCTTTTCAACAATGTTTGGTTTGGGGTAGGTTGCTATTTAAAAAAAAAACGTTATGTGAGGGTGCAAGGGTGAAATTTTGCTAACCCTTTTTATACCATACATAACTGAAAGGTTAATCGGGTGATTCCAGACTTAATATACGCACTGTATGTATAAAAAAAAAATTTGCTTAAAATAAACTGATCGAAAAAAGTTAAGGATATTGTTTTCTCTGGAAAAACAGTTTAGGAAAAAATCATAAAATGTCCATATTTAATCATTTCTAAATTCTAAAAAACAAATAAATTTAATCAATTCAAAAATATTTATATTTGGGAATTAACAATGTGTTTTTCTTAATGTAACAAAAGAGAAATTATTTTTGAAGACTGAAAATTAATTAATAGCGAGTAATTCTACCTCTGTTGGCTATAACCGCTTCAACTTGCCGAGGCTTACTTAAAATTAAGCGATTTAACTAATTTTGGTCCAAGACATCCCATAAATCCGGAAGAATTTGCTATTTTCCTTACGTCATGAAAATGTGGTGGAGGATCAATTACTGCTCTGCCAAGCATCTCCCAGACATGTTCAATACAGTTAAACAAGATAGTGAGACAACAGTGGGCCGTTTTTTGTTTTTTCGATTATTTTTTCTCAGAGAAACCAAAATATCCTTAAGTTTTTTGGAACAGTTTATTTTTATTTTAAAAATCAGGTCCTTTAAGTATAAATATATAAATAAAAATAAACATCAACATGACACTATTTAGGCGTCCCCTTATGCATAAAATAATGTTATTTTTAGCCACTTGTGTAGAACCTAATTTTAAAATTAAATTGTGAATGAAACACGTTTGTAGAAAAAATTATGTTAAATATATTTCTGTTAAAAAAAAAGGTTTTATTTATAATATAAATTTTATTAAATAAAATTAGAAAACACAAAATATCCACAATAACATACAATATACATCATATAAAAGTTTCATAAAGAAAATAAATTATTTAAAAAATAAAAATAAAATATATAAACAAAACTACAGCCTACATATTATATGTATACAAAATAGACTATTGATTCTGTCTTATTATAATGATAATTACATTAAATTTTGTGAAATTACGAAAATTCTGTGAAAATAAAGTTAATATTCGATTATATTTTTAGCTTAAAACTGGCAGTTTTTCTGTATACAATTTTTTTTTTGCTTTACACAGAACCACAAAAAAAGGTTGTACTGACATTGTAAAATTAAACGAATATGCAAATTTCATGTAAATTCACAGTGAATTCAATGTAATTATACAATTTATAAAGATGTAAAATTACTCTAATTTCACGGGAAATTTACAGGAATTTACAGGTATATGTTCAAATAAATTTACAGTTGGTACACTGTAAAAAATAAATATGTAATTACATATAATTCTCAATGTAAATGTGATTCAATGCAAATGCAAAATTTACTAGACTACATGAAATTTTAAAATTGTACATGTAATTTTACAATTTTACATGTAATTTTATCTGAGTATTACATGTAAAATCTAGTAAATTTTACAGAGTACACTGTAAAAAATAAATACGTAAATATACATGCATAATCATAGGTAATGTGTTGCCAGGCAGGTACAAGTAAAACTTACGAGATTTTACACGTAAATTTACGATTTTATATGAATATTACATCTAATACATAATAATACATGTAATATTTATATAAAATTGTAAAATTACGATTTTATATGGATATTACATCTAAATTTCATGTAATATTCAAATAAAATTGTAAAATTTCGGAAATTTTACTTGTACCTGCATTGCAACACATAACCTATGATTTTATTTATTTTTTACAGTGTATACACAAAAATAAATTTCATGTAAAATTGCAGTAATCTCACTGTAACGTAATGGTCTATATCCACAATTTACAGTGATTTCATGCTATTTTTACATATAAATTGTGTGCAAAAATAACAGTTAATTAGCAGGTATGTCAATTCCATGTAAATTTAAAGAAAATTCATTGTAATTTAACATGTAAAATTCATTAAATTCGCTGTGATTTTACAGTCGATTCGCTGTAATTTTACAGTCAATTCACTGTTAATCCTTTTTACAGTGGAGGCAAAACTAGTCTTGTGCCAGTTGATGGAGATAATGAGGAACTCTAAAAATAAACAGTAGTCTGGCATATAAATTTTCTTCTGTTCTGAAATCTTTCATTTGTCTGACAAAGTAAATTTCCATCATAAGATTCCAAATTCGGTCCACATTGCCCAATTCTGTGGTGAACAATCTCCAGGGGGGTGTTTGTAACGCGGAGTGCAAGCCTTTAAAAACCATTAAAAAATACAGCGCGTAAAAGTTCAATATTCTAAGAGAAAAACACATGTTTAATAATTATTATAAAAATTTTAGCCACGTCGAAAAAAGTCTCTGAAATTAAAAGTGCTGGTTTAATTTTAATGCCTTGCTAAATGGAAAACTACCCTTGCAAAATCTTGATTTTGATCTTTAACTCACTTGTATTGTAAATATTTATTATTTGACATATTCAATTGCCGATTCAGAAAAGCATTAAAAATACATGAAAATTACATTAATATTTTTGGCATTTTTCAAGTTAAAATTTTAGCATTAACCCATTACGTCTCATTGTACTTATTTGAGTACAGTTACTGTAGAAAAATAATTCGATTTTTCACAAAATCTCCTGATAGGTCGATTTATATTTTTTGTAAAATCAATCATGTGATAATAATTTTTAAGGGCTGCAAATTCTTTGTTTATTGGTATGTTTTAATTTTTTAAATATTTTTTTTTTGTGAAAATCTACATTTTGAGAAATGTTTTGTGATGTATTTCAAATTATTTGATTTAAAACGAGTTGACACTATAAATAGTATACTAAATAATTAATATTTTCCATTCTTTTAAAAGCATACATTCAAATTTCAAAAATAAGTTTTTCGGAAAATGTTGACCCTCCCTGCTGTACTTAAATGAGTAAAATAGGAGTTCACATGTTAAAAATTCAAGTGCGAATAGTTTTATGGATCAGCTATAAAATTTAAATTGTCAATAATTAGGCAGCTCATATATTATTCTTTGTGTATTTACATAAAATCCATATTCATAGGAACATTTAGAAATGTAAAGGTTTGCATGTACAGCTCGTCAAACGTAGGAAGAGACGTGGAACGTAGGAAGAGACGTGGAAATGTGATGCGATGCATTGTACTGCGCACAAACTCGTAAGAACTCGCGTCTCTTCCTACGTTTGACAAGCTGTAGAAGTAATTATATTTATGTGGAATATCATCAAAATTTCTAAATGTTAAAATATAATTTACCTAATTCAAACAAACCTTTAAAGTTCAGCACAAACATTCAAGCATTTTAAAATTCAAGGCACATGGTTACAATAATAGTTACAAAATGCGATAATGATTTTTTTATGTGTACGGAATTTGTCTTTTTTGACATTTCTTCAGTAGGAAGTTTTAAAAGGGTGGCCACACGGTTTTTCATTTCAATTTTCCTGATATTTCAAAAAAATTCAGTATTTTTGATTTATTTATTTTTATTTTATCCCCAAGTAATCTACACCTGATACTTGACTTTCTCTTAAGGAGAAACTACGAGTTAGTTCGCCGAAAGCTATATTTAAAATTTTACAAAAAAATAAGAGATGACACTACCGACAGGCGGTCTATAGTAAATTCAAGTCCAAGATGTAGTGGATGTAAACAAAAGAATCGCGCACGACGGCAGTGGGCACGTGGTTTTATTGGTTATAACACTCGATAGTAGGGATGTAGAGAATTAAACAGTACATGAGCACTTGCGATGAAGCGTACAATGCATTGCAATGGACCGTCATATAGAAATATTTTGTTTTGAGTCCTACCCTGTCACTAAATCCGTTGTATTCACGTGCGTTTGTTTACACCCTTCATCTTGAAGTTAAATATACTATAGTACACATATAAATCTATTATTCGCCGCAATCGTACGTGGCCACCCTGTTTAAGTTATTATTTATAAATAAATTATGGATACACTGTCCATAAGTTATTGATAAATTTGGGCTCATATCTTTAAAATTTCTTATACTATTCTACACAAAAACGTTTATAAATGGATAAAAAAATTAAAAGGACAAAAAACTGAGGCTTTTTATGAGTGGTAAAATATTAATTACAGTTTATGAACTTAAATTAACTATTATTAAATAATTATCTATAATTACAAAAAAAAAAGGTTTCTGATCATATTTAAATAATGTAAAATATAAAAAAAAGTGAAATATAAAGTAAACGTCGAGATGAACTAAACTCGAAAAAAAAATTAAAATTAACCTTATTCATTTAAACATAAAGAAAAAGTCTGTTTCAAAACTAAACATGAAATTAATAATAAACATATATAAGTGTAACGCGCGTGACATAAAAAACATATTAAATTGATTATTAAAAATATTTTCTATTAAAACTTATAAAATGGCATAATTAAAATCAATTAATTTATTTTTTTTTGCATTTTATAAAAACCTGATTTAATCACTTAATCATTTAAATAGTATTGATAATAAAAAGTAAAAAAAAAATAGGTAAATATTTTACATACGCTGTATGAGCGTATTTATAAACAAAACGACACACACTGAAATATATTATTATCTCTGAATAAAAATGCCATCAATTGTCATTTAGCTTATCTAATATAATAGATACAAGCCCAAGTTTAATAATTATTAATAATTTAATTTATTATTAATAAATATTATAAAATTCTGTGGTTTGGTTCTAAAAGGACCAATGTCACTTTTTTCGTATTTTGCTAATTTTTTTCCAAACCAAATGCTAGCTTGTGAGATAAACGTAGACTTTAAGCGAGAAGGGCCGACGTGTGTTTTCAATAAACATTCCTGTTAAACGGCTAAAACGGCAAATGTTTGACGTTAAAAATTTTAGACATTGGCCCCTTTAGAACCAAGCTACAGAATTAATCAAAAATGCAAGGATTTAAATAATCAGGACATTTAAGTTATTTTTGTTGTCTCACTATAGGTCTTAATACGGTGATACCCTGTCGAAATTTTTTAGTAGAACCCAGTAAAATAGAGTTAAAATTTTACTTGGCTTTACTAGGTTGTACAAGTGTGTTTAAAATCCCGTTTCTTTCTCGAGGAAAATGATACACCCGTTTTTAATAGAAAAAAAAGTTAAAATTTTCCTTTTTTAATGAAAAGACACGGGAAATTTTCTTTAAAACGGCGCCACATTTTAATTTTTATGTTCTGTGAGCTCACCTTATGAGGTGAGATACCCATCATGACTTCAGAATTGGAAAGAAATATGTCCTGTTTACTTTTACCGGTACATGTCAGTTATTATAACCGACGCGCGCTATTAAAACACGATATATCTCCGTCTTGTTATATTATTCATAGCGCCTGCGCTAGACTAATATACGGCAGTTTTGAGTTTCAAAAAAAAAATTTAAAATCGTCATAGACAAAAAAATCTTGTATATAAATTTGTTTCATGTAAAAATAAGCAACTTTTTTTTGAAATGTCCGTCCGAAGTCACGATTTTTGGGAACACAATAACTCAAGAACGAATAATACGATCGATTTAAAATTTTCAGAAAAAATCAGGTTCTACGAGATGAAGATCCCTATAGTTTTTAAAAATAATCCCCCCAAAAACAAAAAAGTTATGAGGAGTGAAACTTAAAAAAAATCGAAAAAAGCTGAAAGAAATTTCCGGTTGACGTAACTTTTTTAGAAAAAATTACTTTTATTATAAGGATTAATTCTACCAATTTTGAATGTAGTCCTCAACAACAACAAAATTATGAGGGGTTAAACTTATTTAAAAAATAAAAAATATATATATATATATATATATCTGAGATTACAGAGCATTAAAACTAAAGTACTTGATACCGTTTTAAGGGAAAATATCCTATTTTTCACCAAGGGCTGTACAAAAATAACTTAATATCCCTTTTATAAATTAAATTAAATCTATTCGTCGCCCTCTGGATCCTCATCATCTTCCATCTCCTCCTTGGGCCGCGTCCATTTGATAAGCGTCTCCGGAGACCGGAAGAGGAACACTAATTTAGCAAAGAGGTCCTCCTCAAGCATAAACTCCCGCGCCTCCCGGACTAAATAAACGTCCAGACAAAGTTGCAAAACCCTGTCCACATTTGGCATGTCCTCGAACATGATTTTAAAGCACTGCTCAGCGAAGAACCCACGCAAAACACGAGATGCGACGAAAACTAGAGTTGTGTAGAGACCTATGATTCTGTAAGGTCAAATAACGTTAAAAACGTGCAAAATTTAATGGAAAATATGAGAAGTTTTGTGATTTTATGGTATTTTGGGAGATGAAAATCGTGAAGAAAACCTAATACTCAGTGTAAGTATATATAAATTACGAGAAAATAAAGAAAAGATTGGATAATACTCTAGCACCTTTAAGACAAAATTAATGCTCAGGCGAATTGCAAAACCGTCAAAAATGATTTTAAAGCATTGCTCTGTAGAACCCGCCCAAAAAGCGAGATGTGACGAAAACCCCCGACTTATGTTTAAGTTTCATAATTATATTTTGTAATTTATTTATTATTTTCAAATCTAAGGAATTTTTAAAATAATACTAAATGGTTGGTAATTTCGATTCTGCGCATTGGCAGAAGAAAAACCATTATTCATTAATTTGCCGCGAAGCAAATGAGTCGGTCGAAAAAGAAGTAATTAGCAAGTCGGTGAAAGATGTACCTGGTGGGTTGTTGGAGTTCGCTATGAATAAATTCACGTGATGTTAAATATTCGAAAAGTCGTTATAGTATATTAAAGTACTACATAGTTTCATAACATACTTAGCGCACGAATACAAGTTTTCTAAAATACTAGTGCTCTAAAAACTTGTTATGAAACGAGTGCTTTATACAATTTTTTCTATTTTGCTCTAAAATTTAAAAAACTTACATTTAAATTGATGACTGATTTAGGGATTTTTGTTATGGGTTTACAGTTTACACTAAGTTTAAAATTCTAAGAAAAAATGATATTTTGATATATTTTACAGTCATCTCTTCTTTTTTCACTGCAATTAACCAGTCCGCAATTTTAACACGGTAAAAAAATAACCCAAACACAAAATTTTGTAAAAAATTAAACTTTAAATCGACATTGACATTTGCACGCAAAACGTCAAGAGACAGGCTTTTGTATGTTGCCAACCTAACAGAAAAAAAAGTAGAGACCTCTTATGGGCCTATAAGAACACGCAAATTGCGTGTGATTATGAGCTTATAAGAGTCGCAAAATAGAAAAATATATTTATTGTAAAAACCTATTCGTGGTCGTCAAATATTTCCAACCCATATTTACCCTCACTACCTCAACATCAAGAAGCCACCTGGGCACAGGAAGATCGAAGCATCGGAATAAAGGTTGGTGAAAATGCTATTTTATCCCTTATTTACCCCTAAATTAGCAGTCCACTATATCTCGTTTCGTTTTCGTTAAATTTAAAGTCGCTATATACTAAGTGCTAAGAGAGTTTTTTTTATCTAGCTAAGACAACTTATGATACAAAATTTCAGATTCTGGAAGGTTAAAAGTCGTAAAAACAAGCAAAAATGAACAATTTGATGTTTTGACAACTTAAAATCGCCAGGAAAAGTTAAATCTGAGTGGGACTATAACAGGTAGTAATAGAATAGAATAGAAACCAAAACGCCAAGTGGACACTTTTATGTCGTACCCACACGTTCAAGCTGCTAGCGTTTGAAACACAATACAACAGTTCAACGGCGGTCATATTAGGAGTTCACAAAATTTTTATAAGATGACGCTACTGGCAGGCGGACTATAGAACTCCATCAATCGCCGCAGTTCTAAATATGAATGGTACCCTACGCAAAAATTCTAACTTGTGGAGTTACAGTCATATGTAGAATTGCAGCGAATATTGTATTTCTATAGTACACGAAGTCCGCCTGCCAGTAGTGACATCTCGTAAAACATTTGTAAACTTTTGGCCACCGTTAAACTCGTATATTTTTTAGATAAAATTTTACCTTTATCTAATTGGTTGTGTTGGCACAATATTTTTTTCTGCCTAAGTACAGTTATTGTAATATTTCACTAAAAAAACAACTTACCCGCCTCCCGTAAGGATATTCAGCGTAGCTGGGAATATTTTGTCATTAAATGTGTACATTATAATTTGGCGACAATCGGCGTACGGTATATTCTTCAGAAAATCTTCGTAGTTGCTGTCTGAACAACTTTCCTGTATTTTCCACCATTCTTTTTCCGTTCCGCTTTGATTCGACGGCCTTAGCAGATTTAAACTGATGTTTCTATATTTGTCGTCTAAAAAATAACGTAAATTATATTGTGCAGCAAAAATTTAAAATAACATTTCCTGACTTTTCCAAAGACATTAAAGAAATATTTCCAGAAAAATAATAGAAATAATATTTGGTAGTTTTTACCGTTATATGGAATTTTAGGAGGTAACGATTGTGGTGGGATAAAAATTTCGTGACTATCTGAATTTCCAGCTTTTCTACAGAATATCCTTTTACCCGTTATTCAAATCGACCGAAAAATCAATTTTTTTACGGTTTTAGATTTGGAATGTTATGAAACATCGAGAAAATGTGAAAAAAAGTGGGTGTTCAAAAAATTTGCTTGTGTCCGTATGTAAACCTTATAACTTTTTAAAAGTTATAATGTTTACATACAGACACAGGCACATTTTTTTAAAAATAGAACATCCGATTTAAAAAAATCTTTCACCAAACAATTTAGGACCTTTGAAGTTTGCATCACGTGAAATATGGTTAACAATGGAGCCCCTGGGGACAAAAACTAATATTTCTGACGATAAGCTGCTCATTTTTGATCATAGTAATTGTTTAATCTTACATTATTTTCTTAAAATTATTAACAATTTTAATAATATTGAATTTTCTTGTTTTGTTTTCGTGAAGCATTGCTTTTAGTTTTGCTCTTGTCAGCGCACCGGCTTCAGTTAGTAATTAGTATTCAATTGGTACAACAAGTCCTGTTAACGCGTGTTATTATTGTTCTTTTAGCACAAAAATCAGAGCTATGAACTTTCTATGAATATATATAGTCAAACTGCTCTCACAAAATGCTATCGCGTGCTCACTAGGAAAAAGGTGTAGTTACAACATTCCAGAGAAAAAAATACTAGATCTATCATATTTAGAAGAGCTTACAAAGGGGGTAATATATCTTTATCTAGCGCTGCAGCGCTGGTTCTTAATTACAGTTCAAAATTTTTCGCATTTAACCCTCAGTTTTTACAGGAATACAAGTCAAAACTATAGAGATTTAAAGATTTTAACACCCGAAAAAAGGGTATCTATTTTAGCTTGCTTGGTCTTTACACTTACTTGGATCTGGATTCATCAGCTGTGCGACCGGTTTGGCCGTGCCCCGATTGGTGACCTTCAAAAATTTGGGCAAAAGGTGCTCTAAAATGATCGCCGGCGTCGACGCGTTTGACTTTCCTAGCAGCATGTTCAGCAGATTCGTGCGCATCGGATTCGGGGTTTTGTTCACTTCTGCGGGAATTATTATTTCCACGCTGTCGGAAATCAGACCGGAATCTTCCGGTTTGCTCGTTTTGTGGGACACCTTGTATTCTAGTCGTACACTCAGTGGGCTTGCTGAAAAAAAAATGGGACATAACATACTATTTTGACTTTGTAACTTAAAACTAAAAAAATAAGGTGCTATTTTGACCTCAAATTTGGATTCAGATACATAAGAATACAATGGTCTCCTAAAACATTCCGTACCTTTTTTCTTTTTGTGTGGCTTAATGTAATAAAATATGATTGGTCAAAAGACAAAAAATAAGTATAACTTTTTAAAATAGTCTTAAAAATTTACTTACTAGAATTAACTTCACTGACCATTCGCTGTCTGTCAGGAGGTGAAATACTCCAAATATTAGCAGAATCTGTATTTAATCTAATAGCTGCAATGTCGGAAGGTTCGTAGTTATTAATAAAGAAAGTAGCTGTTTTCTCTGTACTATAGGTGCCCAATAATATTTGATAATCGGAATCCGAAAAACTGAAAAAAATATGTTGCTCTTATTAAGTATCCCTGGTGAAAAATAACTTTAGAACGACTTAACCTAACGTTAGATGTGGTTTGGATGTGGTTTGAATGTTGGGTATATTTTATATTGTGTTAAAAAAATTAAAATAATATTGCTTTAATTATAGTGTATATACGTTCTGGCTTAACGAGATTTGCTTCGGCAGAGTCCGGTTGTCCTAATTTAGATCGGACTATTTTCGGTATAACTTAAAAGTTGACTCATAAATTAAATTGTACAAACAAATATTATTTATTGTTAATATGATCGTTTTAGATGTCACGAATAGTAATTATGTTGCGAATATATGAGATTTGAACTCTTTGCCGGGATAATTAAAAATAGTTAATTTATTTAAAAAAATACCGCGATCAGTGCCTTGTCAAATAAATTTTACTCAATTTATTTTTTTTAAAATACTATAAAAAGAGATGCAAAAATTCAGAGGGGATTCAGTTTTGTTCAGAGTGTCTCCATATTCATTAAAAAGTGCTAAGTGAAAATGTAGTTTCTATAAGAAATAATTTTGAGAATTATTCTTGAATTAAAATAGTTAGAAAATAATATTTTAATATTTTCCACTTTAAACTGTTAAAGATTTTGGGGTATTTTGTACTATTAGACTTAAAAATAATTACAACATTTTGGACACATAAATATTGACGAAGAATAATGAACTTTGAAAAATATTGTGTAAAATTATTTAAAGGACTTATACGTATCGCTTTTAATATTTACACTGAGAAAAGTGTGGATAATTGGGCTTTGAAAATTATTGTGACAAACTACTATATAATATAATGGAAGAAAGAATTTAGGAGCTTTGCTTAGAAGTAGGACTTAGAAGTAAGAAGATATCTTTACATGTACTTGAAGAATGTTATCACATTTATTTAATATATTATACTTAAGTTAAGAAGCTATTGTTTCAATCTGTTTCCAAGGCACCGTCTCACTAGAATTCACAGCTTCCAAATAAAGTGGTAGTTAAGTATAATCTCCGCTCGGCTATACTTTAACCATACGATAGAAGATTGGATGGCTAGCCAAACTGAGTAAGTTATAATCTCCGCTCGGCTATAACTGAAAAATATTCCACTTCATATAAATATAAATATTTATATGGAAAATCCACTTCACAACAGGTGCCTAACGTTTTGATTTAAAACTGTTTTATTATATAAAAAGAACAACTTTACACAATCCAATAAAATTATACTTACACGTCAATAGAGTTACTTTGCGCCGACATCTGGTACACAGGTTCGTAGGGCCCAATTCTAATTTCAAGTGTGACGTCATATGGGACATTTGGTTGGCCCACAGCGTTTCCAAGCGAAAAAAATACCAACGGGAACCATATTACGGCAATAATCAGGGCTAAAATTCCCCCACCCATTAAGTATTTAATCACTGGCTTCTTTCTAACGCCTCTTGGTTGGGGGAACTCGTCTTCCGTGTGTCTAGTGCACTGGGAAAAAATTATATTGGTTACTGTATGAATGAAAAATAGTTAATAAGAGGTGTATTGATTTAAAACTGTTAAACCTAAATGTCAATTTTTAGGCTGCAATAAAAGTGAACCCAATGCCTTCACCATAAATAATATTATCTCAGATATAACAGATGGTATTCGTACTTAAGCTATAGTAAGTAGTAATACATTAAATAAAAAATACATCTATACATTACGGATCTGTTTCTATCTGTGTAATTATACAAAAACACCTATTATTTTATGTATAACAGAAAAATCGATGTTTAAGTACTAATAAGTCGCATCATACTCACTCAGACATTTCTCAATGTATTTAGATGAATGTTTGCATTAGATTTATATTGAAATTAATTTCTGAGCCTTTGTACATATGTAATTTTTTTAACGTGAGTTCTGATACACCCTGTATTTTAGTTTAGGCTATATTAAAAAAAATATATTCAAAATGCTACCAGATATAATACAACTTATTAGTATATATCCATCGATACGTGGACGTTCACACATCGTCGGTTATGTACAGAAGTCCAAGTAATCCACACTTGGACAGAACTTAGGTACTCTCAGGCATATCCTTGACAAAAAAAAACTAGTTGCTTTTTTTAAGCTAGACTAGTTCCTTTTGATGTGCACGTCCACATACTTTTGTTAAAAACATATAATTAATTTATATTTATTGATGATACTAAATTGATGAAAATTAAAATGAGTTAGTTCGCTGTACAATACTAAAAAATAGGCTGAAAGAAGGCTGATAAAAGTATATTAAAAATTCAAACCATGCAGATTGCGTCTTGCCTCAATATAAGTGTTATGTGGACTTTTAGTGTAAAAACGTTACCTCCTATTAAGGAAGAAAAAAATATGATAGTATATAAAAAAAAACTTAAAAAATTGTATAAAGTCTCAGCTTTAGTCCTAGTAAAAAAATATGCAATCTTGTGCATTTAAAACTAGGCTTGCGAGCTCCTTGCGCAATAAAGTACTATTGATATTGATAAGTAAAAAAAACTTTATTGCAGAAAATAATTTTCCATTGACAGTTAAAAAAAAACAATTAATTATTACCTTAAGCTGGAAAATGTGTGCAAAAATATCCTCCATTTTGATCCAATCAAAAACAGTCATAGAAGTGTCAGTCCACATCCAATCCATAACCGTTCTCAGTTCGAACAAAAACGGTATTAACATGAATGCTTTGAACAAAAACATGTTCAAATAGTTGTACCCCTTGCATAAAAAGTTGCCCAAAATTCTCGTAGGGTAGCCGCATCTGATTTGGAACGCCGATAGGAGCAGATAAAAACATTTTACCATGTAATACATTTGTGGTGGTAAGACTGTATTAAATTGACTAAAAAATACAAAATGGTTATTTAAAGAAAATCACAAAGATTATACAAACTAGAAGCAATCTTGTGGACCAACTCATTTTTAAAAAATACTTTGCCACACAATTTAAAAGCAACGGATTTTAAAGAACTTTTATATTGTTTTAAAGAACCATGTAGAAGGTTATTTGAAGGAGAATTTAACGAATTTTGAAGACCGTTACTAATGGTAACGTAACCGTTATTATTAATATTGATTAAGGAAAATTGTAGACCGTTACTGAAAGAAAAAAAAAACATGTTGATCCTTAAAATTAGCAACTTTTAGACCGCTAATGTTAGCACTAGTCTGGAAAGAACTTTGTATACCAGTAATAGTTACAAAAAAAATTTAGAACGTTGTCCAAAAATCAGTACACCGTTACTACTAGATGGGCGTTTTAACTAATTTTGAATACCGTTACTATAACGTAAGCGTTACTATTAACAATAATTAAAGAACTCTGTAGACTGTAACTGGAAGTAAGGGGTTTTAAACTATTTGCAATGGTTTCAAATAATTGTAATCTAAACTTCGTAGACAGTTACTATGAGTAAGGGGTTTAAAAAAAAATGTAGATCAGCAACGGTTTTAAATAATTGTAGAGTTAATGGTTAATTCCGTAGACAGTTACTGTTAAATGAACGAATTTTAAAGCGTTACTATCACGTTACCGTTAGGTGATATTAACAATAATTAAAGAACCTCGTAGATTGTTAATATGAGTAACCGTCTAAAACTCCCTAAACGGCTAATCTTAGATAGGGTTTTAACAATTATAATTATTGAAAACCGTTACTATTACGTTACTAATAACATTGATTAAGGAACTTTGTAGACCAAAACGGTTTTCAGATCAATTTTTAATGCCACCGACTGAATAACTAAAACATTTGTATATTTAAATTAAGTTTGAAGATTTGTATAATTATTATGATATTTAGGATTGGCCCCCGACTGCGACGGTTACTATATAATTTTATTTCACATTATTCTTGTTTCATACTTTTTGGTTAATCAGTCGGCTGTTGTTTTTATTAAATTTTTTATTTTAAACTTTTTAAATGTTTTTTTGTTAAATAAACGGTTTTATTTTACACTGATGAATACAGCTAATATAGTCTAAACATGTACAAATACAGCTATACCTATAATAACTATTATTCATGAGACCAAGACGCATTTCTCGATAGCTTATTCATAAAAATTAGATGAATTTTTCATATTTGCTCTTTATAAATCCCTGATGATAGCAGCCCAAATAGGCGAAACATGGATTAATTAACCTATATCACCCGCGGTATTAAGATTATATAGTTTTTAAATAGTTTGACACCCCAGTTATCAAATTTGGGTTAGGCGTTTGACTGTGGAGCATATTTCTTAATTTATGCTAATGATAAAACGAATAAATCGAATATAGTCGAAACGTGGGCAAATACATCTATAACTATATAAAACTACTATTATTCATAGGACCAATACGCATCGTTTGATATCTTATTCATAAAAATCGGATAAGTTTTTAATTTTTGATCTTTATAAATCCCTGATTATGACAGCCCAAATAGGCGAAACATGGACTTTTATATAGCCTATGTCACCCGCGGCATGAAGACGAAGCGTTTGACACCTTAATTGTCAAATTCGGTCCAGGCGTTTAGGATGTAGAGTGGTAAATACACATACACACATACATACATCAACTGTTAAACACATTACCCTCCTTTCTTGGCCAGTCGGGTAAAAAAAAAAAGACTGATTGTGATTTTTTTTGCGTCTTTACTTACCTTCCAGTCATTATCGGGAAAAGCACAAAAAGCCACAGATGCAGTAAAATAATCTGCGAAAATTGGAAAATAATTTTCGCGGTAATATTTTTACGTAAAAATATTCCTCTGTCTATTATAATTAGCATAAATTGTAGAATCAACATGACTAAAAATAGTGGCGGAACCCTATTGTCTTCTAGATAAGCGGATACGCCCCCATCTCCTTGTTGTGCCTAAAAAATACTTGTTTTTCTATTTGCGTTTTACAAAGTCTATAGACTATGGGTCTGTTTTTTCAAGCAATATAGTAAATTAAAAATTGCACAGTAAATATTTTTACAACAGGTTTGAATAGTATATGTTTGTGTATAGAATATAGTTATGTTTTATAAAATAAACTACGCAGTATATTCGCACATCCAATATTCGAATCTGTTTTTAAAATATTCACTGTGCGATTTTTAATTTACTATATTCTGTCAAAAAATACTTATTATTAAACTTGCATACCCCAAATGATGAATATCCTATTAAAATGACGAAAAAGTTGAAGAAATCACACATAAACATGTACGAATAAACATCAGCAGCAACTCTTGAAGTTGGGTCTACTAACTGTTTGAAGAAATTTCGCATAGACTTGCTATATTTTGAACAGCTAAAAAAATACAGAATATAAGTAGTTATTTGTATTTCAAGGTCTAAAAATACGCATTTTCTGCACAAGTCCAAATTGTGAGCCGAGAAACGAGTCCAGAAAAAAGTAGTTTTAGGAATTAGCGTAAACAAAAGTTTTTAGACATACATTTTGGACCATTATAATAACTATATTCCCAACACTGTAAAAATGGGGGTTAAATTAGAGAGTAATAATAATATTAAATTATAAAAATTCATAGGATTTAAAGCGATTTTTTTACTGTTTTATAGAAAATTTAACTAAATCGTTAAAGTTACCCTTTACATTTACGATGACGACGTAATATCCTAAAATCAAGTTTTATCGGTTTGTCTCGACAAATTGAGAACGATTTGAGCTAAAAACTTAAAATCGGACAGGTTTCTTATTCAAAGTTTTTGACTAGAATTTTTTATCAGAGTATTGACAGACAGACTTTTAGTAAAAGCTGTATAAAAAACATTTTTGTGACTTACGCTTTTCTAAATATGCTTCTATAATCGTCAGATGGATCAACATCTTTTGTATCCACGGTATATAAATTTTCATTATCTACTCCATTTAGTTCTTTAATTTCGTCTATCTCATCCAGTTCGTCCTTACTAAAATAAAACGAAAATAAATAAAAATACAAAAATGAGAAAAAAAAATAAAAACTTTGCAGTTCTAAATAATTACACAGGTCTACATCGAATTTGATTTTTTTTTGGGAGGTTATACTGAAGATCTAAAACTTGCCTGCTAATAACTAACTTTTTTCTAATATATTTCTTTCTCATCACATTAATTTTTTTTTTAGTGACAAGTTTAACGCGTGAACGTGACGTAGTGGTCCAAGAATAAAAAATATTACATCAGAGTTGACGTCAAAACGTCGCTAGGCGACAAATGGAGTTACTGCTTTCTAGCGTAGTAGGGCAGTACTGTGGTCCAAATTTTCTTAAAATGTTCGATTTTGCTAAAATTTGGTATAACCCTTACCCTCCTGAGACTAAACTAAGGATAACCTTTCGATTTAATTGTGTTTTTTTTTATATTTGCTATGCCTAAAAAGAAGGAAAAAAATAAAATAAACCATTTTTTTTTTAGTTTTTGCACGAGTTTCTGTTTCAGGAGAGCTGTATTATACTGAATTAAATTTGCATATTTGTTTGCATACATAGAAAGTCTATAAAAGTATTTTGGAATATAATTGCCTTAAAGATAAAATAAAGAAGTAAAGTCACAATTGTGACACCCTGGAGGGTAAGGGATAAAGACAGTTTTTCAAATTTCTAATGTGGGTCAATATTCAAAATTCTTAAATTCAAAATGACGAATTAAACACTACCGATCGATTGTCAAATTTGCCATTTTTAATTTTTAATGTTCAATGCTCATTCGGCTTCAGCAACCTTGACAACCACTTAATACCATTTACCAAAATTAAAATTCATGGAATTTTGTCACTATATTGGTTTCGCCATTTTGAATTTTCAATAATGGATTCGATTTCAGGAAACTTAAAGACCCCTAGATACCAGTTTCCACGAAAATAGATAACAAATCTTGACCGAAAAATCTTTCTCTGGTATATAGTGCGGTAGTTTGAAAACGTTACGTGATACGGGAAAACTAAAGGCAGTTTTGGAATTATCAATACGCGTTTATATCACTTAACGAAATTCAAAAAGCAACGAAAGAGTTTTCAAATATAGGCCTGTGTTACCTACCTATCTTGAGTATAGGATAAATGTTTTGGAGTACTACTGACAGGTACTAGACCACCCTCATCTAGAATATATTCGCCTTCTTCTAGCATAGCTGCGGGTACTGGCGCCACTGATTTCCAAAGCCCCATAGATTTCAGCATAAACCTATAAAAACATCTTTTTAATTTGGGTTCAAAACAAAAAACAAAAAAAGACGCAAAATATACACACGAGGGTGAAAAATAATTTTCTCCCGAGTAAGTAGAGTACTTTTCCTACGAAAGTTAAACGCACAGGTGCGAAAGTAAAACTATTACCTATGGAAAAACACGACAAGAAGCAAAAGTAAGTCCCAAGTGGCGTATCCATTTTTCCTTTCGATGCCAATGATTCGCGCAGGATGAAACCAACTGGTTATTGGATATTTGTTCCATGGCATTATCTCGAATTGGAACATACATTTTACCAATACAATAATCTAAAAAAAAAACAATATTTTTACCCTTTTCAACATAACAGTAAAATAAAAGTAAAAAAATTACAAAAGTGGATTTTTTTACTGTTCTTCTATTATAACGTCAGCTGATGACCAATTTATAGTTATTTCAACTCGCCAGGCTGGTGATGTCTATATAAGTAAAAGTCCCAGGACTGATAACTCAAAAACTAAAAGAGATATTTAAGATATATAAAAAGCATGGTATAAATATAAAGTTTGACTATATTTTGTCATAAACTAGACCCCAAGACGTTGCGCCGCGTTACAGAGGGGGTGGGTGTCAGTAAAAAATTAGAAACTTATAAAATGTTTATTGGATCACGTTTTTAACAATGATCTAGGCCTAAGATACGGATTCGTTGCAAATTTTATTCTACACGGCGTTCACTAAATAATCTAAAAAAATAAAGATGGGGGGCTCTGAAAATGTTACGCCTTGTTACGCCCTTGGGTGGGGTGAGGGTCAAAAATGGTCAAATTTTGCGTTACTTAATACTTGATAGCTCAAAAACTATTAAATTTATCGATTTAATCACAAAAAAATTAAATAAGGTACTAACAACAGCTATTAAATAAAATTAGATTGCGTCGGGCCACATTGGACTAATTAATAACCATTTCATACGTGCGAGACAGGAATTTTTAACTATTTACCTCAGTGTAAGCAATGATGGTAACCCAGAAAGTTTTCGATGGTCTTGGTATGGTCAAAGTGCCCCAGAAAAATACCATCAACGGCAGCGGAAGGGACAAAAACGTGGCCGATTTGATTTGATTTAAAAATATGATAAAATAGCACAGCAATTCTGATCGGCTCATTATTATGTACCAAATTGCTAATAACATCCTTACGATGGTAGGTTGCTCGTAAGACGACATTTCGCCCTCTCCGTATTCATCGTACGGGTCCATTCCATTATCACCGGACCTGAAAATATGAATAACTGAAAATCTGAAAATTTCGTTATGTTTTTGTCTGGAGACAACAGATTTACATACAAAAAAGCTGAGACAGACGCGGTAAAGTTAAAAAATACATTTTTTTATTTCGTTTAAGTAAACTTTGTGTTTATTATACGTTTAATTTTAATAGTAAAATAGCGACAACAAAAATATATACAGGGTGGCCAATAAGTCACTTCACCATTTAAAAATTGAATAACTTTTTTATTTTCAATTTTTTTTGTTTATTTCTTTTACAATATAGAGTATGTACAGGAAATGAGTTTTTTTTTTCAAACTATGTATTAAAAATCATGTCTTTTAAATGACGTTCATTTTCCGCTTTGAAAGCACGGGCTCCTTTTACGACATCTTCCATGACGGTCCTAACATGTCTGGCCTAAGCTGTTGAATAGTCCTGGGCTTGTTGACATACACCCGATCTTTCAGGTAGCACTAAAGAAAAAAGTCCGGTGCTGTCAAATCGGGCGATCGTGACGGAAAATCCGAATTTCGCGAAATTATTCGCTCTTCGAAAACTTGCCTTAAAAGCTGTATTGTGGCTCTGGCCGCATGAGCAGTTGCCCCATCTTGTCATGTCTCTGGCATGTTCTCCACAGCAGGTCGCACAAAATTTTTCAGCTTTGCGCGATATCGGTCGCCGTTCACCGTAAATGTATTGCCATTTTCCTAGCAGAAGTAAGGCCCAATTAACGATTACACCGCACCAAACCGTGACCTTGAGGGTGTGCAATTCACGTTGATGCATGACCCTAGCTGGAGCCATACATGTTTGTAAAACTGGGGGTGTTTAAATGCAAAAAGAGTTGAACTGTAATTAAGGACCAGCGCTAGTAGATAAAGATATATTACCTTATTCCTTTGTAGATTTTCTTCTGACTAGATCTAGTGTTTTTCTTCTCAGGAACGTTGGAGATAAATCCTTATCCTAATGAGCACGCGATAACTATTTGTGGTAGAGCAATGACTATATATTCATAGACGATTCATAGCTATGATTTGTGATTTTGCGCGAAAATAATATATGCGGAAACGGGCCGCGAAAACAAAAACAAGAAAATTCAATAATATTAACATAATTGTTATTAATTTAAGAAAAATAAGGTAAGATTAAACAATCTTAAAAGCCGAAAATGGACGTCATTTAAAAGATATGATTTTTCATACATAGTTCAAAAAAAAATCCATTTTCTGTAGTCTATATTGTTAAAAAAATAAATAAAAAAAAATTACAAACAAAAAAGTTATTCAATTTTGTACAAATGCGAGGAAAATATAAATATAAGTGCGTAAAATAATTTATCTGAAAAATGTGACAAAATTAAAAATATTGTTCTTATTAAAAAGATTATACATTCAAAATTAAAAAGTTTAAAAAACCTCCTGAAAAAGTCGAGAAACTCCTGAAAAGTAGAGATCCTAGATATCTAGATAGTTATTAAATAACCAAATTGTGTTATGTTTCTAAGGCTGGGCTTATCAAGTTGCAGCTAAATTTAGCTGACACATAATAACCATAGCAACTCCAACCAAAATCCAGAACTTGCTCTTAACTGAGACTTTATCTTTTAGATAAGGTTTTAACTGTACACTGATAAACTGGGCCTAAGGCCTTAAAACGGATTTCAGAAAACGTCTAAAATTGACAAAAATCTAGTTTTATCTTATATTATTACACTGTAAAAAGAAACAAAGATTTTTTATCAAATTAAATTTTTTTATTTGATTAAATCCTGCAGAAAATAACATACCTACAATAAAAAAGTTATTTGGAATCTCAAAAATGATTATTCCGGTTTTTGGTATACTGATTCGTTAAAAAAAAAAATTTTTTTGTGGGTCGTCCAATATTGGATTTGTAAACAAACTCTTTTAACATCAGGATTTTTTGCAAACTAGATAAAAATAAATAATTTTTAAACTTAAAACTTTATTTTATGATATGATGGAAAAAATACAGTTATTTATGAAATCAGTATACTGAAAACTACTAAAAACCCTTCTTAGATGACTCACAGTAGGCACATACAACAAACTTGAATCTTGAATTGATGGAAGTGGGGTTCAGAATAAGCATGTAAGAATTAGTTCTTATAAGAACTAATTAACGTCCTGCGTGGAGTCCCACAGGGGACAGTGCTAGGGCCTATCCTGTTTTTATTGTACGTTAATGACATTATAAAGTGTTTAAAAAACTGTAAAATTAAGTTGTTTGCTGATGATTCAAAATTATACATTAGTGGTTATGATATAGCCTTATTGTTTAAACTAATGAATGAGGACTTAAAATATATTTTTGAGTGGTTGTGTGACAACAAACTAAGTGTTAACATAAATAAATGCAAGTACATGGTCATTGGTAGCAAGTATAATTTAGGAAAACTTAATGGTAAAAACTTAGATTTAAAAATTAACAATGTAGTGATTGAAAGGGTAAATGAGTTTAAGTATCTGGGCGTGATTTTAGATAATACTTTAAGTTTTTCGCAGTATTGTAACTATTTATGTAATAAAATATCTAAAAAAGTTTTCTACTTGGTAGAATAGGTAAAAATTTGGACACAAAAAAAAATACTGTATAATGCAATCATAGCACCGCTAGCATACTTTTTAATTTAAATCAAACTGAAATAAATAAGTTAAAACTATTGCAAAATAAAGCTATGCGTATTATTATTAAATGTAGTAGATTTACACCAATACTGTATATGTTAGGTCTTTTAGAAATGTTATCAGTAAAACAAAAAATTGCATTTAAAAAGTTTGAATTTATTTTTAAAATGAAAAATAATATGCTTCCAGCATACCTCTTGGAGAGACTTGTTTTTGTTAATGATGTACACAATTTCAATACAAGAAGCAGAAACGACTTTTTTGTTAACACTTCTGTCCGTAGTCACATAAACCAATCTTTGTTTATTAATGGTCTTATTAAATTTAACAATCTACCTCAGGAATTAAAATCATGTGATAATTTTAATATTTTTAAGAAACTTCTTTTTATGCATGTTAAAAACAATTTGTGATAATTACTGTGATACAATGTAAACCAATTGTAAACTTTATTAGCATTTGCTAACTAAATAAATAAATTAAATTAAATTACTAACTGGAATCTATAGAAAACATCCAAACCAAACAACTTTTAATGAGCTCATGAGCTACAGTTTTCAGGACTATGTAATCCTATTTGGTCTCAATAAAGTAAACATAGAAATAACATAAAAAAATACGACATCGATAATTTTGCCATGCCACAAGCGTACGACTAAAAAACGCCAAATATTACTGTGCAATCTAGTGCGTGCACGTTACCTTTCCGATGACACCGGTGAGTCCAATCCCCTCTCTAGGCTAGCCGCCAGAATTCGAATCTCTGGGATTGTGAATACGCTTGCTCTACGCCTAAATGCATACAACAACTAGGGTACATACAGGCAACTACACTATAGTGATAGCTATCACTTTTCGATTGTGCAAATTTTTAAAATAGCAGAAACGTAAGATTCTGATATTTTTTTAATAGTCATTTTAAATAATTTAAAACTCCAAAGCAGAAATATACGTTTTTTGACACATGACTTCCGGTTTCTTTATTGATAGATCCTAGCAATAAAGCCCTAGGCGTTGAAGTACTTCAATTTTAGACCCTGAAGGGTTCTCACGGTAAAATTTTAAATAGTTGTATTAAAGGTGCGTCGCTTGCAAAACAATTTTACACTACGATATGTCAAGAACGGTTTGATATATCGGCTTAAAATTTTGTGACTAAAGGTTGTTTACCACGTACAAAATCTTTGGTCCAAATCTGCAGTATGTTAAAGCATTCTTGAAATATCGTAGTGTGAAGTTGTTTTGCAAAAGACTTGCACGTTCAATTCGACTATATCTCAATATTTAAAAGTCATCACATTCTTTTACATCACTAACGAAAAAAGTCATGTAAAAGTTAAAGTCATATTTTGTTGCTCATCTGTTTTCTGACTTATATTATTGGTTAATCTACAGACTCGTCACAATGTTTTTCTCCTATTAACTACTACTATATTTAAAAGGCCCGTATTTCGCAAAAAAACGCATATCCTGAATGAAATTTAATTTTAGTTCACATTTTGATTTTAATTATGTGTAGACAGCTAGAGAAGCCTGATTTCTAGAATTAGCCCCATTTAGCGGTAGATTTAAGGAACTCGAAACCCAGAACCGCGCCATAGCGCTATAGAGTAATTCTACTAAATTTATTTACTTTGATCAACGAGGCAATAAGCCAAACTTATTATTTCTGATATTTTTAATGCTTAAAAATATTTTAAAAGTCGAATAATCCGTTAAAGCGAATTAGTTCTCTTGTATGTCCACACATGTTTCAAAATTATTAACATTGTTATTAAATTATTAGTGTATAAACTATACCTAAATAATTACTAAATCATGCTACTTTTGTTAACACATTTCCTCATGCGAGAATGATAAGGTTCTAAGCGCCAACTTACATGGCTGTCAGTCTTATAGAGTTTAAGAATGGGAAAAAAAAATTCCAACACGGTTGCACCACCTAGCGTTAAAGCGGTCACTAAAATTAGCCGTCAGTTTTACCACTAAAAAACGATGATTACACCTAGACAAGTAAAACGCCCGGTTTTTATAATGTAAGTGTAATACCTAATTTTTAGTGGTAAAGCTGATGTTAGTGACCGCTAGACGGCGTCACCCTGTTGGGAAAACGTTTTGTCTCATCCTGGAGCCCTATTAGCTATGTCATTTAAAACCATATCATTTTCATATGATAATCTGTGCAAGGATTTAAACAAAATTAACAGTAAGTAAACCAAGTACAAAATTTGCAATAAAAATGTCGTGAAAAGAGAAAAGTGCGAAAAATAAAGTACCTCTCTTTCTCGGAAGAATAAGGTAGTGAGGTAGCTAACGCTTTGGTATCGCTATCTTCACTAAGCGGAGGTTTATCCTCACTGCTATGGCTAACCAACGAAGAAGACGCTAGCCTAAATAATTAGTAAAATCAGAAACTTTTGGGAATTTCAATTAAAAAAGTGAAGTGATAAGCACAAAAAAGCCCCAGTAAATGATATTCAACAACTTTTTCGCTCTGATAGAAATTTTTATGAGTCAGGGGTAGTAGCATTAACTTAAAGAAGGCCGTATTAGTAGGTGTCATAATAGCAGTAAATGCGCAGCCGAGACCTGTAAAGACTTCCCAGATTCTTACAGGGACGTCGCGAAGGTATAATTTAAATAAAGACTACCCGTGGTAGTAAATTTCGAACTACATGGTCCAATTTGTCCAAATGACACAACATTGGGTGGGTATTCCACCCCCATACCCCATGGCGAATTCCCTGGATATTAAGACACCTTATACCCTAAATTATGTTGTTTAATCTGACAGTTTAAATTGACAGTTGTTTAGTGCTCTCTATACTAATATCTACCTTTAATGTTACTATATATATTAAAATAATATATATTACAATAATTGGTACAAAATTTGTACAAATTTTATTTAATAAAAAAATAAATGCAATTTTAGCCTATGAATTGTAGAATTAATTAGGTATTAATAGTTATTTAAGGACGAAAATTACAATAATCTGAAAAGAAATGTTTTTGTCTGTGTCTTATACAATAATTTTTGTTACCTACTTGATTAAATTAAAAAAAAATATCTGAATTTATTTCAAAAAAAATCGCGTAAACTATTTGCATCCAATCCAGTAGAGCTAATAATAATTTCTAATTTAACGTTAATGATTTTTAAAGCACCTAACAAGTTCAACCATATAGAGAGATATTTTCAAAAAGTCAAATTTATACCAGAGCATGTTTTTTTTATATAATTTGTGAAGTCCGTTATATTTTACAAAAAAAAATGCAGGTTTTTGATGTTGATTTCAAACCAGAAAAAGGCAGGGTAAAAAAAATTAAAAGTAAAGTAAAAGAAAATATTTTTAATGAAGCACGGTTGTCCTGAAGCCAATTTCCGTTTCAAAGAATGGCCAAAGCAAATAACCAGTGGATATTGGTAGAAGGCCGTCTAGGCTATTTATTCATAAGCATCAACAGTAATTCAAAGCAGATACTTAGTTTTTGTAAGATACTGTTAAAAGTTCTTGGTGGTGGCCCTGTTTCTTTTTATTCAGTTTTAGCAACCTCAAAAACTCCAATATATAAAATTTCGAGAAAACTACCCCCTGCCCCTCAGAGGGTGGAGCAAGAATTTTTTTATTATCAGATTCACTTTCAGCAACCTGAAAAACCCCAATATACAAATTTTCACGAAAACTACCCCCCGCCCCTTTGGGGTGGAGTAAGAATTTTTTTATTATCAGATTCACTTTCAGCAACCTCAAAAACCCCAATATACCAGTATTCACAAAAACTACCCCCACTCCTCAGGGGGTAAAATTAGAAAAAATTATACCAATTTTGAAGAAAATATTGAAAAATATTTACCCCCTCACCCCCTGGGGGGTTGAGTTAGAAAAATTTTATTATCAGATTCAATTTTAGCAACCTCAAAAACCCCTATATAGCAATTTTAAATTAAAAAAAAAAAAATGTATTTTTCCCCATTTGCTGCACCCCAATGTTCACCAAAAACAATCCCGAGCAAGAACTTTTGGTAACATACCTGTATGCCAAATTTCAAGTCTCTAGCTTAAAGCGTTCTTAAGTTATCGTGCACACAAAATTTCCCGGACAGACCGATCCACTGACAATTTTTTTGCTCGAAATTGATTTATATCGACATAAAACGTCATGAAACGCTAAAATACGCAAAAAAAATTTAAATTGTTACACGATACAAGGCTTTCCGAAATTTTGTAAATTTTCAAAATGGGAAAGCAAAAGTACTTTTAACAGTATCTTCCGAAAACGATCTGCTGCAATTTTTCTGTTGATTGATATCCACTGATTCGCTGCTTTGACTATTCTCTAAAACTAAAACTGGATTCAGGACAAGCGTGAAAGGTAAATAAAAAATGTAACTAGAAAAAATACTACTAAAACAGACCTTTCTGTGTATAGTACTAGTCTGTATGAATCCGAAATATCGTATATTCCGATGCTGGAACCAGTAATCGGGGTCATATTCTCTCTATAGAATATGAGAAAATACTAACTAAATCGTCTAAAATTTCAACTAATATTCCATGTGAAATTTTGAAAAAATACTTTAAAATTAGCCATAAGTAATTTTTGTGTTTTGTGAAAAACTACATTAAAAGTTTCTTTAAAACGGTGTATCGCAGTTAGAATTTGATGTCAAGAGAGCCAAATTACGTATCCATACAATCATGACGTTAAAATTAAAAAGATATGTGGGATGCCCGCAAAAAAGATTATACTTAATAGTTCTGACGTTATGGTTACATAATTTTTAATTTAAATATCATGGTTAACAGACCATCAAAATAGCCCAGGATCTTGAAAAAATTCTGCGCCCACTTTTAAGTCGGGAAAAGTTTTATTATTATACGAGAGAAGAGAAAAAGATGCAAGTCGCTTGTAAAACAAGTTTACACTACTACGATATTTCAAAAACGCTTTGACCCAGTGACTTGAAATTTGGAACAAAGATTTTCTAAGTAGTAAACAAAATTTGTTCCAAATTTCAAGTCTCTATGTCAAAGATTTCTTGAAATATCGTAGTGTAAAGTTGTTTTGCAAGCAACTTGCATCTTTTCTCTACAATAATTTGTTAGATTCTATACTTTAATAAAATAAATATATTTCACATGGACTATTTTTGTTTTTGCATATTTTTTTTGCTATAATTTGTTAGATTCTAGACTGTAATAAAATAAATATATTTCACATGGACTATTTTTGTTTTTGAAAAAAAAACTAAATATCTATGGCCATACAAAAATCATTCTACCAAAAAAATGTCAGTTCAGTTTTTTCGTAAAAAAAAAATAAAATGGCATTCTAAAAAAGAAGAAAATGAAATGGTACTTACATAGTTTGCCTTAAAATACTTTGGTAAGAACCGGCAGGTTGCCAGACTTGACTAGAACCCACTCTTAAACCTTGGTTATAGGTAGTTTTTTCCTAAAATAATACACAATTTGTATAACACATACAGATTACAGTATTAATACATTGTAATTACAATGAAATAAATATATTAAATTAAAAATATTTAAATACCATTTTATAAATTTACCTTCAATAATTTCTTTTCTTTTGCCAAAACTCTAATAACATATCTGTAATCTCTTGAATATCGGTTCAAAAAATTTGTAAAGGTTACCATAAAACCTTCTATAAAGGCCCATGCTAGTATTAGGTAACCTATAATTTTTTGGCATAATTTTTCATCCTCTAAAAATAAAATGATAATTTACAAACTCATTAATATACTATTTTTTAACTTTTTTAAAATACAATTAATTTTGAAAAATTACTTACTAGGTTCTGTAAGCTCACTCATTTCTTCATCTTTGCTAGTGCCAGGTTGAGGACCTTTGGAATCCTCATAACTAACACTCTTAGGCTCATGTTCCAAAATCTAAGATAAATAAACAACAATAAATAAAATACATATTAACAGTTTGAATACAGTTAATACGATATCTACAAGTGCTAGAAAATATTACAATAGAAATTACAGAAAATAGATACAGATACATATTTTTTCAATAAGGGTTATATTACAAGGTTGTAAATGGAAAGGAAAAAGGTTAGTGTATGGATAGTGAAAGCATTACCAACAACTTGGCATATAGTGTTAAAAGCTCAAAAAAAAAATCCTTAGCAGTTGCAAATTTTGTTCCTTGACCTTCTATGTATTTTTTACACTAAATTGTATAGAAACATTGCGAAATCTAGAATACAAAAATACCTACATAGGAAGGAAGGAAGTTTGTTAATAAGTGTAATTTTAATGATTATTAAGCTAAAAGCAATGTTAATTTTACAATATTTTAAATTTATTTCATAGTTTTTTTTTCGATTGTATTAATAAGTGAAAATTTTTATAATTTTCGAGAAATAATGAATATTTTTTTGGCCTAGGATGTAAAGTAAAATAAAGTGACATTCATTGGTTGATTGAATCTTACTTTACGTCAAAATTAAAAAAATAATAGTTATTTATGGTACTAGTGGGTAAAGTAAGATAGTGCCCATGAGAAAATTAACCTGCGAGGCGTCAGCCAAGCTGGTTAATTTTCGAGAGGGCAATATCGGTTTACCCATGAGTGCCATACAAGGTTTTATCCAATAAATAGCTTAGGAATTCATATTTTTATTAAAAATTTTAATGACATTTACAAGAAAATAATTTGACAAGTGACAGTTGAGTGGGTAAAATAAATAATTATCCACTCAATAAAGTAAAAGTCACGCGGGGGTTATTATTGAGTTTATCTATTTAAAATAAAGCTGGCTTATTATCTGTATGTATTGGATAAATAAAATTTATTACAATCAAATATAAGACACGAACGAAAAATACTCCGGATGCGTCCGAAACGAATTATTTTTCGCCATTGTGTTATCAAAACTTTTTAGAAATAAAATATTAAAACTGACGAATATTTAAAGCATAGTTAGAATCTATGAATAGATTCTATACCGGGTGTTAGAGCTACTGTAAGCATGAAGGCATCAAAACAAGTCAAAAAATGTTTATTTTTTCTATAACCAGGTTGAGATGGTGTTTTACTGAATGTAAAATTTCTGCTATGAAGAAAAATGAGAAAATTATAAATAATTTAGCATACAGAAAACTTTCGAATTGAATTTTCCATGCTCCCAGCAATGTTTACCAAATGGTGGACATGTAATTACCAATGTCGAATGGTTGACTTTCTAATTTAATTTAAAATATGAATAACTAATGAGAAAACCACATAAATAAAAGGACTGCCTTCTATATTTTGGGAAAAACTCAAAAAGTGAGTCGATCTGGTGCGTATTATTTTATCAAGCATCATTTCTGACCTTGCCCCCTAGCTACATAGCAGAAACAGCAACAGACCGTTTTTTTGAAAAATATTTTGACTAGGTGATTTTCACGCCTTCTGTGTTTTAATGTGCGAAAAATGAGGTTAGTAAACTCACTGTGGGAGGGGCGGAAAAGGGTACGGACATTTGCGAACGTGCAGAATGAGTTGATCTTTGACGGTTTAAGGGCATGCTTAAGCGCCTTTGCAATTCGATCGCTCTTCTTGGTTCTTTGCTTTTCAATGCAGTCGTAAAAACCTACAAATTCCAGGTTTTATCAGTAACATGTTTTCCTACGATCCTCTATGAAAATGACATTTAGCACTCTTTTGTTTTTTAGAAAACGCCTTATATCACACTAGTTTGATATTTTCATATCACCCTAGTTTAATATTTTTGTATGAAGGGTTGCCTAATTTTATTTAGATATTTACCTCGTATATTTTACGAATTTTATTCACCTTGTTTTATAAGCCGTTTCCACCTTTTACCACAGCCTTTTTTGATATATTTCATGTTTTTTAATCCAAATATTTCTGTTTTTCATGTTAAAAATAGAAACTATAGTTATAACGTTACTATTTGGACCATTACTGTCTAGATTTTATAAAAATTACTTAATTTTGATTTAGTTACCTTACATTTTATAAAAAACATCAAAATGCACACTATTTTTCTTATGATATGTAATACAGTACAATTTTACTGTCTTATATGGCAGCATAACCACAGAAATCTAATTAAACTAGTCAAACCACAGAACAAAAACTGTATCAAAATGTCAAGTTTGCCTTTATTTAGGACAAGCATATAGGCAACCCATTAAACAGCTATGTAAATATAAAACCAAGAAAACTAAAGGTAAATAAAAATCATATTTCTTGTTTGACATACATATATAAATTTGTATGCTATTTATTATTATTTGTGCTTTGCTTTTCTTAAAAATTAATAAATATTAGAAAATTTTAAAGAAACTTCATATTTTTTCGGGATCATAGGAAGAATAGTGTACATATCTCGTTGGAAAGTGTATTTCATACACTCGTGGGGTTTCCTCACTCGCCTGGAGGCTCGTTCGTAAACCTTCCCACTCGCGTGAAATATGTCACTTTCCACACTAGTTATGTAATATGCTATTCCATATTAACAATTTAAAATCACACATTAAATATTTGTTTATTGCCACGTTGAAGGACACTGACGCCGCAAAGCGTCGTGATAATATTAGGAAATTTAAACACCGCTGGTCGGCGTCCAATTTATCGTATACATTGCACTTTTAATAAAAAAAACTACTCTCACAAAAAAAATTCAGAAAATACGTCGTGTCCGTCAACGTGTTAAGAATTTTAACCACACACAAAATCCCTTAAGCTTTTACAAAAGAACCCTATAAATTAAGTCATATTTTTAATTTAAGTAGGTTTCTGATACACTAAGAATTCGTTAGCGTAGTAGGTAGTAAACGTTTTTGTTTATTTGGAACCCCAGGCAACATTTGTTATTAAATACAAGTTTTTACAATAAAACATAACTGAACATCCAAACCAAACATACCAGAACAACGTTGTTTTACTGTAACAACTTGTATTTAATAAAAAAAATTGCCTGGGGTTCCAAATAAGCAAAAACGTTTAGTATCTATTACCAGGGGCGGATTTATTTCATTTTAGGGGAGGGGGTCCATCCATAAGGAAAAAATTTGCGCTTTCACCAAAAATATAATTTTGAAGGTATTTCTATACTAGGGGGGGGCATGGCCCTCATAGCCCCTCCCCTAAATCCGCCCATGTCTACTACGGTAAAGAATTCTCATTGTAGTTTTTAGCTCCCTCTAGAAATCTGGATTTATGCAATGGTTCAACTAAGAAATTATACAGTAAAAAAAACGATAAATAAATAAACGAAAGGTGACATAAATCGTACCAGTTAAATTCTTAGTCACTTGATTAGTAAAATATTTCTCTATCAACAATTTTAACCACACAAATACCCATTAAGTATTACATTTTATTTTTCAAAAAATAGTCAGTCAGTAGTTTGTTTGGTATGTTTAAGAGATAGGCTTAGTGCCTATGGCTTATTTATTTTAATATGACATAGTCAGAATGGAGATTATAGTATATTCAACTTCAATATGAAGTAGAAGTAAATAAAACAATCGCGCACGCAGCAGCTGGCGCGTGGTTTCATTGGTTAGAACACTCGAATGTTGCGAGAGTAAGGATGTAGAAAATTAAACAGGTCAGTACGTGAGCACTTGCGATGAAGCGTGCAATGCATTTCAATGTACCGTTATATAGAAATATTTTGTTTTGAGTCCTACCCTGTCACTAAATCCATTGTTGTCACGTGCGTTTGTTTACACTTACAGAATTTTGAAGTTGAATATACTATAGGGGGCGAGACTAGCTGACTGATGCTGGAGTTGCATCGGGAATAAATTGGTTGGCACCATTACTAGTTGAGAACATTTTATTTCTTTTTGTGAGTGGTGGAAAAAGTGACCGCAAAGTTAGCCTGTTTTTAAAACACCTGTAACTTCGATTGGAATAAAATGTAACATATAGTTTCTCAAAATTTTTGTCTGGTCATGAACTTGTGCAAAAAGCAAGATTTATTGTTCTAGAACCTAAACATCCCCTTAAACAAAGGGTTAACTATGGGTACTTGAATTGAATTTTATACTCTTTCTTACATTTTATTAAACATAACTGGTTGGATCCCTTTAACTCGATTTTTGTTGCGATACTTTATGATTTACTACTTTTTTTGGTGATTGGGGGTAGTTTAACCCTCTTTGTGTGGGTAGATTTTATCAAATCCAAGGTTGATACCCCTTTACTTGTTTTTTATGTTTCATATTACAAAAAAATATTTAAAAAAAAAACACATTTTTCTGTAATATGAAACATAAAAAACACGTAAAGGGGTATCACCCTTGAATTTGATAAAAATGCACCCCACAAAAAAGGGTTAAACTACCCCCAAGCACCAAAAAAAGTAGTAAATCATAAAGTATCTCAAGAAAAATCGAGTTAAAGCGATCCAGCCAATTATAACTAGTTATGTTTAATAAAATGTGAGAAAGTTTAGAGTATAAAATTCAATTCAAGTACCCATAGTTAACCCTTTGTTTAAGGGGATGTTTAGCTTCTAGAACAATAAATCTTGTTTTTTGCACAAGTTCATGAGCAGAAAAAAAATTTGAGCACTTATACGTTACATTTTATCATTTCCAATCGAAGTTACAGGTGTTTGAAAAACAGGCTAAAAAAACTCTTTTTTTGAGGTCACTCTTTCGTGATAGTAATCTAGGAAATTTAAAATCAGGGAGTTTGAGTGATCTTGGTTGTTTTGGATAAAAGATTTGCTGTGGCGGATGTTTTTCTCAGTTTTTAGCAGGGGTATTCATAAAACAATAACCCTAAAAATGGCAATGTATTTTCAACAATTATTTCACCTTTTGACCTTTTCTCTCTGCCATACCTCTTTTTAATTTTATCCTTGTCATTTTTGGTATGACTCCCTCTAAAAACGTGAAATATTTGTTAAAACATCACGTAAAACAGTTGTTAGTTACTAGGGACACTAAATTTGTTACAAAAAACTTAAAAAACTCAAAAAGCTTGTGGTAGTAAAAAATAAAATTCATAAAAAATCCTTGACATTTTCTGACTTGTAAATTCCCTAACTTTTTCAGGTACCTAATAAAAAAAAACACCGAAAATTCAGTAATTAAATATTTTTGCTGAAAGAGTAAATTATATTGCAATAAAGTTAAATTTCCTACCTCTCCAAGACCTGGTTTGGATTCCTTAAATGCAGGATCGTCCTCATCTATGGGGCCGTCTAGCTCCTCAATAAGGTCGAGCTCCTCATCGTCCATTTCGTCAAACATGTAATAATCTCCAGATCTGATTGCTAAATAAAAAAAAAGTTGTAAATTAAATTGTATACATGAAAATGTTTAAAATTATATACTCCGAAAAAAAATGGCTTCTAAACTTAAACATTAGTTAATTAATTAGAAATTTCTAATTATGAATAAAAATATTAAATTTCGTATTAAATTGTCTTTTTTTATTTTTCAATTCTTATTTATTGCCTAAAAGAATTTAACTTTGTACTTTAAAGAATAATAATTTTTTAAAATAGACTATAGTATAGTCAACTTCAAAATGCAGTAAGTGTAAACAAACGCACGTGACAACAACGGTGACAGGGTAGGACTCAAAACAAAATATTTCTATATAACGGTCCATTGCAATGCATTGTACGCTTCATCGCAAGTGCTCACGTACTGACCTGTTTAATTTTTTACATCCCTATTCTCGCAACATTCGAGTGTTTATCCAATAAAACAACGCGCCAGCTGCCGCGTGCGGGATTCTTTTATATACTTTGGCTGCATCTTGAAGTTGAATATACTATATAGTTTTAAATTTTAGCAAACAGCAAATACAGTCCATTTTTTTTGGGTGTTTAATCAAGCTTTTTAAAAAGTTAATTCAAGATTTTATTAAACATGCGTTTGTACATTACCTGTAAATTAATAAATTTTTAAGAAAGGGGTTTCAAAATGTTAAGTTGCTTTTTTTAGACCTCGCTGTTTTTTCATATTTTTTGATAGAATAGCCCGTTAAAATGTTGTAATATAAATCTACATAGATAAAAGCACTAACAACATACAGCACAAAGAAATACCTCTAACCACATGCACTATACAAAAACTATAACCCAAAAACAACAAATCAAAAAAAAATCTTTACCCGCTTTGTAAGTTTTTGGTGGTTGGCCCATCTTTTTAGGTCTACCTGTCAAGATTTTATCTATAAGCAAAAAATTAAAAAAAAATAATAAACACCTTTATACAAAACAATAAATATTTGATATATTTTTGGTGCATGAATAATAAAAAAAATGTGTATTTATAATATCGGAACCTGTAAAAAAATATGTTTACAAACAATTTTATATACATTTTGACCATAATGTACATTTTTATTATCCTAAGGAAAAATCTAAGAAAAATAATATATATTTTTTATTTAAAATAGGCTTAAATAATCCAAGTATAATTTCCAAAAAAATAAGTCCAATTAGCTCTCTGCACTTCAAATTATTTTTACTATTTTGCTTTCCCATTTTGAAAATTTTCAAATTGCGGAAAGCCTTGTATTCGTGCAAAAATTTTCATTTTTTTTGCGAATATTTGCGTTTTGTGACGTTTTATGTCGATATAAATCAATTTCAAGCAAAAAAAAATTTTTGGTCGATCGGTCGGTCGATTGTTCTGTCCGGAAAATCTTGTATCCACGATAACTTAAAAACGCTGAAATTTCGCATACAGGTATGTTACCAAAAGTTCTCGCTCGGGATTCTTTTTGATAAACATTGGGGTGGGGTTTTTGGGGTAAATACAATAATTTTTCACAAACATTTGAAAATTGCTATATAGGGTTTTTTTAGGTTGCTGAAATCGAATATGATAATAAAAAATTTCTAACTCCACCCCCAAGGGTGTGAGGGGGTAAATATTTTTAAATATTTTCGTCAAAATTGGTATATAGGGGTTTTTGGGGACGACGAAACTGAATTTGATAATAATATTTTTCCAATTCCACCCCCTAAGGGGTTGAGGGTAGTTTTTGTGAAAGTTATTAAATAGGGGGTTTTGTGGTTGCTGAATATAAATCTCATAGTAAAAAAAATTCAAATTCACCCCCTGAGGGGTGGGGGGGTAGTTTTCGTGAAAACTGAAGGGGTTTTTGAGGTAGCTAAAAGTTAATCTGATAATAAAAAAATTCTAACTCAACCCCCTGGAGAGGGGGGTAGTTTTAGTTAAAATTTGTATATTGGGGTTTTTGAGGTTGCTAAAAGTGAATCTGATAATAAAAAATCGATTTAACGCGCGAAGGTGAAAAATTGGAAAGCGTTTTTACTGGGCAGTGTATTTTTACTATCTATAAAAAATTCTAACTAAATGAAGTTGGCCAAGATCAAGATTACCCTAGTTTTTCCCAGTAACAAAAAGAAATATATATTATTTTTCTCTATTATAAAAAGGCATATACACCGCTGAAAAACAAAATTGAAAATAACCAAAAATATCAAACAAGTTTCAAATTACATTCGTGATGACTCAATGGCGATCTAGAGGAATACGATATAACACTCTGTCTAGGAGTGACAAAACTTCCCGCCATCCAAGGAGGTCCCACAATACTGGAAGGCCTCTGCACAGTGGTCCTCGTGGTGCTAGTTTGCTCGTCACTGATCGCCTCGGCGTATGGAGGCGCCTCATCGTACGGAGGAGGCGAAAACACGGGAAAACTATCATCAGGCGACGGAGGTCGGGGATTTAACTCCGAATTGGGAGGTGAGGAGAATGAAATACGTTGAGGTTCGAGATAACCCTCCAGAGAGGTCGTCATAATGGCAGAGTAAGGGGAAGAAGGAGCTTGGGGTTGGATAAGAGAGGAGCGGGGGGTTAAAGGGGCGTGGTCTTCCTCCTCCTCGTCGTCTATTGGAGTATGGTAGCCTGCCGGCTGGGAGGTGACGGAGTTACACGACGAGCCGGAGGACGAACGAGCCAGGGTTGGCTGATCGGCATATTCGGATTCCGCTTTTACAAAAAAATGAATATAACATTTTTTAATTATTTTCTTTTTAAAGGTAAAACCGAAAAATATATATTTTTTTTAAAGTCCTTGGTTGTTAGCCCTTTGGAAAAATTTCCAATAAATATTATTATTTTTTTTTTTTATTTTCTGTCTTAAAATATCATGTTCACCGAGAAAGTTAGAAAAAATAGGTAATAAAATTTCTCGGTCTGTATGTCGGGTTGTTTTTTGCGTCACGTCAAATATGGTTGACAATGTAATTGGGGCAAAGCCTGGCAAAGGGAGACACAGACAGATACTTGTAGTAATAACTTAATTCTAAACTTTAATTAAAGATGGATTAATAAGGCCCGGTTGTACAAACCTCGCTCAAATTTGAACTCAACTGTCATTTGTTTCAATGGTAAAGGAACTCTGCTCAAAGTTAAACCAGGGTGGTACAACCGGGCCTAAGAGGCTCAAGTTAATTCAAAAACATACACTTCAATATATAATCTTTAAAAATAACCCAAGATTATAACACGTTTACAATATCATTTTTTTCTTTGCCGCCTTGAATCAAAATATAAAATAAAGTATAAAGTGGAGGGCACAGCATCCGCAGTTTTTTTTTTTTCATTTTTCAGAAAATTGTTTATAAGATGATAAAAATATTAAAAATAGAATATTTTTTAGGTTTAGTTACTAGTATTTAGTCTTGTGAATAGAATCCCGTTGGAATTTTTACTCTATGTATTACAGGAAGCCCTCTGAAGTGGTCAAGATGTAAAATGTAAATGTAAATACAAAAAAAAATTGTATTCTTAATATTTTATAAATATGTCCAAAAGAAATCAGTTTAATAAATACAATATTCTTTTCACAATTTTTTTTTTTTTTTTAATTATGAAACATTTTGGTGAGTAGACAGAATAAAAATATACAAAACGTTTACGTTATCTCGAAAACGGCCCATAATTTTTTTAACGATTTCGGATTCAGTATATCAAATTACACCAAATCATGGAAGTAAAAACCTTGTAAACTAGTGTTATCCTTGAAAAAAAAAACAACTCACCAACATAATGGTGTTCGTCATCTTTTCTCTTTGAAGTGCTTAGTATTTTTTCCTGTGTAGCCTTAATACGATCCATTTTAGTCTTGATTTTTTCCAGCATGGCCCTTTCCTGCTCTCCCTGTTCATTCATCCTTTTCTGTCGGAGCTCCTCAATCAAATCTGCACCTCTGGACGCCAAAATCGTGGTGGCCTTAGCTTCGTTTATCATGTGGAAGAAGTTGTAACTTTGGAAAATTCGCCGTTGCATAATTAGAAAACCGAATGAAAGTCCATCCCAAACTAAACCTAGAATAGAATTTTGAAAAAAAAAAATGATTTAGAAAAAAAAAATGTTTTATTTCCTCTGAAAATTAATGATTTTTTAGTAACTTACCTATAAATTCTCTCGGTACCTCACATTCAGTTTTCTCCGTAAAACCGGCCTCTCGTGCGATGTTGCCAAATTTCTTGACGCAACCGACTCCGAAAAGTTGCACAGGCCAGCAAGAATCTTGAGGTATTTCCTGAATGAAAATGCAACCAACAATTTGAAGAAGCGTTTTTAGAAGAATTACCGTTATGTTATATCCAATTAGAAGGTTCCATCTATAGGAAGAAAAAGTTGAATCGGTGATGGACCGTATCAAAAGCGTATGTTAATTCAAGAAAAATAGCAATTCATTTGTGATATTTCATCCTTATAAGACACTAAAGGTGAAAAAATTTCTTCATATATTTATTTATAGTGCATAAAGTTATTACCATCTGGCACAAAATCACAAGTTACGTATAATAAAATAATTTGCTATTTTCGTTGAATTGTCTAATGCCTTTGATATTGTTCACTTACGTTTTTAGTATTTTCGGAATCGGTTTCAAGTAAAAGTCAGTTCCCTGCCAAAGGAAAATAAACGCTCCCATCAAATAACCAATAGAAAATATATTAACTCTGTTGGTACCAGCTAAAAATAATATAGCCAGAGTAATCCACAGAAAACTAAGCAAAACTCCAATTTTGAGGATGTCTAAGTAACTCCTAACGTAAGTTATAAAATCGGGAGTTGGGTTTTTAAAGTCCTTTTGCTCCGCTAGATGAATGATACTCTCGTTCGAACCTCCAGCGTAGTTTTTATCAGCGTATCTCCTCTCTATCCTGAAAACTACGGCCTGCCTCGAGACGAAAAGTAGCAGGATAAAATCACAGATTAATTTTTTAGCATTGGGAGGATACTCGTCGTCCAGTAGGAACGCCCATTCTTGGAGACGGCGCAATATTTCACTACCATTCCAAGGGTAAACTGAAAAAATATGAAGTTGCTAAAATATAATTTTGCACGTGATCTGTACAAGATTTTTTCTAAAAACCTTAGAAAAATGATAAAATTTACTGAATAGTTGTTTTTGATTTTCATTTAATCACAGGTGCGTAAAATTAACGTCGAAACATAAATTTCTTTTTTTATTGCGGAACGTGAGATATTCTCGCAGTTTTGTCTATCTTTAAAGGCACCGCAATTACTTAAAACAATATCACAAATATTACATTTTTAACAGCAAACAGAGACATTTTTACGCAAAAATCAATTTGAGGACACAGATTTCGAACCTGTTTTATACATTTTTTTCTACAAATACATCATGTTTTTTTTTTGTACAAAAAAAATTACAATTAAAAAGTTTATAGCTTTGGAAAACACTATTTTAGTGTTTTTTTTTTAATTATTAATTCTTACTTGTGCATAAAGTTGGAGGTAAACCAATCACCATAAAGTATTGTATAGGTAGCAAAACTGCTATAAAAATAAGGTATACGTCCCAAACTCTGGCCAGACATTTTCTGTTTAGTGAAAATATTATACATAGCCAGATACTGTAGATTACCGCATACATATCCACTCTGAAACCAATTGTAGCCACTGTTGCCATCATAGAAAACTAAAAAAATAAATAAATTCACAATAATTTAAATAAAACACACGTATTTCAACTTATTAACACAGATCAAAAACAAAATTGATTATGATATATCACTTTGTATAGGTTTTGGGCTGCTGAATACGAATTTGATGGCAGGATTTCTCTATGACGTCAGGTTCTCAAGAAAAATTAGCTCAAAAACGCCAAAACTGGAAACTTTTTGTGGTTTCTAAAGTGTTTTTCTGGAAAATCAGGTCAATTTTGTGACCAGATTCGCATTCAGGGATCAAAAATCTCTAATTAAATTATTTTCAGACAAGTCTAGGGACTCTAAATAAAATGACATTTAACTTCACACTTGCGTCAAGTTTAATGTCACTTTATTCAAAAACCCTAAGGCAACTCAATTTTTTGGACTTTTTTCTTCCGAAACACCCTATAAAAAAGCTTACCTCGACTCCAAACTTGTAAAAAGCATAATTAAACAAATATTTCACGCAATGTTTCAAATCTTTATCCGCATCGGATCTAGTAACTTTAGGAAACATGAAATACGCTCTCGTGGTAGGGCGCCCTCTAGATATTCTGTAGTTGTATTGTCGAACTAAAACCACAGACCACAGCGTAACGACAAGGATGTAGATGATGTTCCACTTTACGAGATGAGGCACTGTTGTTTTATCGTCGGATTTGTAAAACCCTAACCAATGTGCGTTGTTTACGTTAGTTTCGTTGGTCACATTGCCATTGGGATACTAAAAAATATTATTTTTTCAATTTTGCGACTATTATAAGCTCATAATCACACGCATTTTGCGTGTTCTTATAGGCCCATAAGAGGTCTGTACTTTTTTTTGCTTTTGGGTTGGCAACAGACAAAAGCCTATCGCTTGACGTTTTCCGTGAAAATGTCAACTTTAAAGTTAAATTTTCTACAAAATTTTGTGTTTAGGTTATTTTTTACAGTGTTGAAATTATGGCTTGGTTACTTGCAGTAAAAAAGAGAAGAAACGACCATAAAATATCATCAAAATATCATTTATTCTTACAATTTTAAACATGGCGAAAACTGTAATGCCAACCCGATACAAAAATCCCTAAATCAGTCATCAATTTAAATGTACATACTTTTTAAATTTTAGAGCAAAACAGAAAAAATTGTATAAAGCACTCGTTTCATAACATGTTTTTAGCGCACTAGTACTTAGTACTATTACTTATACTCGTTTCATAACACCAGTTTTTAGCGCACGAGTACAAGTTCAGAAAACAAGCCGCTTCTAAAGTACTAACGCCCTAAAATCGTGTTATGAAACGAGTGTTTTATATAATTTTTTCTATTTTTCTCTAGGGATTTTTGTTTTGGGTTCGAATTACAACTTTTGCAATGTTTTAAATTCAAAGAAAAAACGATATTTTGATATCTTTTATAGTCAGCTCTTCTCTTTTTCACTGCAAGTAACCAAACCATAATTTTAACACGTAAAAATTAACTTAAAATAAAATTTCGTAGAAAACTAAACTTAAAAGCGATAGTCATTCATTTGTCAGCAGGATCCAGTTGCCAACCCAAAAGAAAAAAAGTACTATCCTCTTATGGGCCTTTAAGAACACGAAAAATGCATGTGATTATAAGCTTATTATAGTCACAAAATAGAAAAAATTAATAAAGTTTTGCCCTAATATGTAAAAATAAAGATTGGGGTTTATTATTGCCTATGTCTAGAAATAGATGGTGCACAAGCCTACACTAATCTAATAACTTTACTTCTGAAGTGAATAAAGTCTAAAAATATTTTATCAGTCATCTAACACCCTGTTAAAAAAAAAACAAGTTAAGACCAGTAGAAAACGAATCGGAATCTACTGGATCCTACTGGTCTCTACTTGTTTTTTTTTAACAGGGCAGAGTTGGCTCTTGGTAATGATAAGGGCCAGTAGGCCAAAACTGTGCAGTCTACCGATATCACTAATGACTTCATTATGAAACGAAAAACGTATTTAAAATCCTTACCTGGCACGTGACATTCAAATATGCCGCTTCAATATACTGAATTTGATAAATCATACGAGCTAACAAAAGCAGAGAAATCAGTACAGAACTGGTAAAAATCGCAAAAATCGTCATAGGCCTGCCCAAAGTCAGACTCAACACTATTAGTACAATAACTACCATGTAGACGGCGCAAGCATCGTATACGCACAGCAACATGGCGAAAAACATGACTATTTTAGCCATGTGTAGTTCTAAGAACAAGTAGACCAGATTCATGAATCTGTGCAAACGTTTTAGCCCGTTTTCGCAAAGTTGTTGAAACCGTAAGGACGTCATATCTAAAAAAAAATTATTCAAAAATGTGCTTAGGGAATAAATGAGTAAAGAAAAACTTACTTCCAATATCCGTTAGATCAAATTTCATTGAAGTAGTTGTAGTAGGCTCATCCCTGTCACTTTTTTCGATAGCAGTTCCTCCCTGCAGGGAACTTTCCTCCAAATCCACGCTCATAACGGTAGTGTTTTTGGGATCCGATAACTCCATAAAGTCTTTGTGGAAATAATGGAGTTGTATAACGGTTATTATAACGAAAAACGTTGGAGTTACTAGCCTTACGAATAGTTGTTTGGTTTCAAAATGTTCTAATCCTATATCTAATTGTCTAAAAAGAATAAACATGATTGGCTTAGCATATCAGAAATAGCAGTATTAAGTAAGTGGTCGATAATTGGCGCTGGTCGATAACTGGCACATTTACTCTACTTTTTTACTTCAATATTATAATAACTTGCCTATAGATAAAGTCGATACAAATGATACTAAATTAGTTAAACTAATCTCAAAAAAAGTATTTAGGTTTCTGAGTTATAAAACTAAAGTAAATACGTAAAAAGTACTCATTTCATGAAAAATTTGATACCTAGTCGTACTATACTAGCCCAGTATCTTTTGTAAAAAATAGTTGTTTGCAAATATGAAAAAAAAAAAAAATAGGATTGATATATCATAAAAAATAAACAATGTGGGTGGGATAAGTTTACTTACTGTGGTATAGGCACTTTTAGGTAATCCCGCCAATATTCAGGGAAATTGTCAAACTGATATGTATAAACCATTACTAATATGATCATGGAGTATATAATTACTGTTAGCCAAAATGCGAACATCATTTTACGCCATATTCTAAATGATAACTGAAAAAAAAAAGAACAACAAATAAATACTGCGGGATGACAATACTCCTATAAAGAAAACACCACTTTCCCAACAGTTAAAAAAAAATATTATATCTCCTAAAAAGTTCTATGATGGGGAGGTCCCTATTGTTGAAAGGAATCCCCACAAAAACAAAGAAGTTATGGGGGGTTAAACTTTTAAAAAAATCGGAAAAAGGAGAAAAGCTTAAAAAAAAATCCGATAAACGTAACTTTTTCACACAAAATTACATTTATTATAGGGAAACAAAAAAGTTATGGGGGTTTAACTTTTTTTTTTAAATGAAAGCTATTTTTTTTATTTTTCTTTTTTTAAAAAAAAAATTAAAAAAATGTTGAAAATTTGTTTTTTTCAATTATTTTTATTTTGATTTTTTTTTTAATTAGGAAAAATGCAATATACCATTAAATGGTAAATTCTACTGTGAATAGTATGTATATATTTTGACGCACGGATCTGTGGCTACGGGATATATATAAGGAATGTGTGTGCAAGTGAAAGACCCGTTACAGACACGCATGCCTTATAACGCTTTTGATGGAAAGAAGAGAACGCGCATAATACCTCCCCCTTCCGTCGGACACTTTGTGTCATGCGGAGAACTATATAATGTAATGTGTAGCATTACATATCTTCACGGCTTGTTTACATTAATGTTTAATGAGCACAGTAAATTTTTCTTTGAATTAAATGCTACTTTCTCTTGTGCTATCTTTTACGCATATATGTTTGGTAAAGGAAAACATTACAAAAAAAAATGTGAAAGAAAACAAAATCTCATGTGTTTCATTTTGGTTTAAAAGTATTAAGAAACTAATATCGATACTTCAGTTCTTAATTGCTGTACCTCAATGACAAATTTTGATGCGCATCAGGTCAGCAGAGCATTGAAAAAATGGCCACTTTGAAAATTGACCTAGTTTCGGAATACAACAGTTTAAAACTGAAGTGTCGATATAAAATTAAAAAAAAATACCTGGAATGTAAGTATAAAAAACAGAAACAGGGCCATATAAATGATTCTAAAAGCAGTCATCCTTTGGCCCGTTATAGCAACAGCAAATAACGTGATGGCTACCACCCATATCCAAAATTTCGTTAAAAACCGTTTGATATGGGCTCCAATTTTGTCCATAATTTTAGTACCCTTATTTTCAGGATCATTTTTCACACCTTAAAAATAAACAATATCGATTAAAAGTATTTGTACATGAAATCAAATTTTGAAGAGTGCCATATTTAAAACGTGGTGTTTAACAGATAGTTTCAATCTCTAGCATTAAAAACATTAAAATAAAAAATCGCTTCTTAGTCCTTCAAGCTAGTTTCCTCGAGTTATTTTAGAGCCATGTTTATCACTAGTCACTATTTTATTAAATAGAATCTATAATTTATTTGAGGCGTATATATATTTACAGTATTACTATTTTATTATGTAGATTTTTTCCAAAATATTTTTTACCTCGGGTTATTTTAGAGCCATGTTTATCGGAATAGTCACTATTTTATTATGTAGATTTTTTCCAAAATATTTTTTAATCACCTAGGTGCAAAGTTAAAAACAAATCCTAATTCTGATTGGTAGTATGTGAGAAAAATGATCAAAAATAAATCATAAAATTTTTGCTGTAAAATTATGCATTTTACACTTACCACCTTTTGAATATGGCAGTCTCCATTTACAAAAAAATATTTTTTTATAATTGCACTTCATAACAACTCCACCAGGAAAAAACTTCATCTTCATCACAAAATATAGGTTCAATCAAGAAACTTATTTTTTATTGTCGAATTAGAATCAAGCGGAAATTTTAAAGTTATTACCTATACATATCCAATACAGGAAAAACTACTTCCATATAATTAAGGAGTTTCTTTTAAGAAACTCCAATACTTAACGAGTTGAATTAGTATAAATGAATACTTAGTAAACAAAGAGAAAAAAAGATAAAAATATAAATTGATATTGATTTATGTATAATTGTTAAATATTTTATTAAGAAATTATAAGTTTGTTATTGATCTCGCTAAAAGAGGGACATATATCTAGTGTCAACTTGTACCAGTGGTTAAACGTTTCATTGTAGGCTATTTTTAATCGAAAACTTTAAAAAATCGCTGCAAAAATGTAACACATTGTTTGAAATTATGTATGTATTAAACACGGTTAAGCAATATTTTTAAAAACTGTTCTTTTTTCTGTGAAATAAGTATGCATTTTGCTATTTTTAAACAAAAAACTTTAAAAAATCTCTGCGAAAATGTAACAATATTTTTTTAAATAATGTATTAAATAATATTTTTAAAAACTGTATTGTTTTCTGTTAAATAAGTATGCATTTTGTAGATTAAAATAAATTCATATAAGGTGAGTATGCATAGATTAAAAATAAACACTATTTAGCACGACTTTTGAAGTAACTGCATAGCTAATATTAATGAATTTTTAAATAGTTAATGCGTGATCATTATCTGCAGATCTAAATATTCAATTTTCAATATTTAAATACTTTATTTCATGTATTGTTTTTGCCAATAGTTTGTTAAGGCTTGCATGTAGTTCAAATTTGGCATAGTAACATAAATACTGTCAGAATAAGAAACACTTAGTTGCAAAAAATCTCTAGATTGCGTCGTGTGTAGTAATAAGAACAAAAGTTGCTAATATTTTTTCTTATTAATTTAAATTGGACTGCGAAATCTTTTGTTTAATCCCGCAGTGAGATTTTATTCAATATCTTCTATTTCAAAAATTGGAATAAAACTAACAAGTTCACAAAATATTTGCTAGCTAAAGAGACATAAATAACTTATGCAGTCTTTTGCCAAAAAATATCAAAATTTACTTGGTTTAATTACCCTATTGAAAATGACGGGTCTGCGCGGGTATAAATGTTGCATAGACCAGACTTGAGCGGGTGAATTTCATCCGCTCAAGTCCGGTTTATGAACCATTTATACCCGCCCAGACCCGTCATTTTCAGCAGGGGCTAATTAATTAATTACATAATTAGGTGGGTACTTTTTCTGCGGGTTAAAAAAAAATTAACACGATAAAAATGCCTAAACTTTTTCGCGCAGTGTAAATGTAGGTAGACTTTTTAGCCTTAAAATAATTCCAGCGATAAAAACAAATTTTTATTTTATTTGTCAACACATGAGTGAAGGTTTATACATATTAAAAACAAAATTAAGGATTATAAAAATAATAAAAATAATAATTATTTGTCCCTTTAAGTTATTTTTCCTCATTTTTTTACCAATATAAATTTCTTAAATAGCAAATTCGGGGAACTTAATAGCATAACAATGATCTTAGCACCTAATTAGCAGCTTTTCAAATTTAGAGTTTTGTATCTTTAATTGACCCCAGTTTTGGTCTTCTTCTCTATAAAATTATTCAAAATTTGATGTTATCATCGAGTTCCGGCCAAAATATATTTATTTGTATTTAATAATAGGATTTTTGGCAAAAATAAAAGTAAAAACATAAAAAAAAACAAATTTTTTAATAATAAAAGAATTTCACGGCTCTTATCTTTTAATCACTTCCGGTGGTTTGGGCGGAAAACCGACGTTTCCCTAGTAGAAATTAAAAATAGAAAAAATTGCATTATTTTATGTATTTTGCATAAATTTTTGATAAAGAAAATCAACAAAAATAAATTATCCGGAATTATAACGAAATTAAAAAAAAAATCCCCGTAAAAAATTATAACTTACCAGTGGCGGTTCCTACAGAAACTTGCAGCGGAGCTACCATTTGCGCTAAAGCGCTATTTTGCCTCTCGGCCAGCCTTTCGTGCATATATTGCCTCAGTGTTATCCAAAACATGGCGGTAAACAAACACTTTACCAACAAGGGATTACAGGGTAACATTAACTGTTTCACAAAACCTATTTGTGCCAAATTTATCCCCTTGATTTTAGATGGTAACTCTTCTTCAGTCAGGTTCATGGAGTAAATGTAAGCGGAAAGGAGTAGGAACCAGGCATAAAGGACCAAAAACGGACTGGATCTGAGCATGGATTTTCGTTGGTTTGGGACCAGCCATAGGAGGTTGGCCCAAAGTAGGAGCACGAACGTTATCCAACTTAAGTACGTGATACTCCAAGCCTAAATAAGGAAATATAGAGTCAGTAAATCAAAATCCTTTTGAAAAGAGTCTAAAAAGTAAAACAATGCTTTCCCTTTTTTTAAACTTTTTATTTTTATCAAAATCACAAAAAAATATTATTTTTCAAGAAAAAAATTAAAAAATATAGGTATAATAGATGGCCAAGTTTTATTAAAACAAAGAATATTGCCAATATTAAGTGAACTATCCAAACCTAAGGTACAAAAAAGACTTTATCTCAAAGTGCTAACGAGCTATCCAGAAGAAATATCAGACAGCTTATTTCCCGAAAAACTAGACAGTAAAACCAACAAATGGGGAAAAATACAATTTACTTACCATCATTATAATATTGGTTCCAATGTACGATGATTTAATGATAACTTGTAAAACTTGCTCCAAACAAAATAGCACATTTTCAAAAACTGAAGAACCTTCCTCTTCTGGAGGACCTTAGCAAAAAAATGTTGTAAATGATCACGAAGTCGCAATTTTGATTGCTTTACCCAGATAACAAGTATATTAGGGGTCGTGCACAAGTTACGATTTTTAGGGGAAAAGGGCTTATTAATAATCTTACAATAGCCCGAATCGAAGTAGCCATTTACCGGGGGCATGCAAATATTAGAATGTTAAAAAACTCTTTTTTCAAGTAAATAGACACTTTAAACTATTGTTTACCAAGCGGAGTGTTATGTCGACGCTGTTAATACAGTTAAATAGAGAATTTTCAGCTCTTTAAAATGACGTATCACAAGACCTAGGGTGCCATTTGAAATATTGTTCCCCATTGCCCTCCTGGCGCCACCTTACCGAATAAAAAAATTAAAAATATCGCAAATGATAGTTTTTGTTGTTTGAAATGCATGTTCCAAATATAAAGTTTATATCTCATCCCGTTCAAAAGTTACGGTGGGTGTGCCACTTAAAAGAATAACCATGTATATTAAAGGAACTTGAGTAAGATTACGGGAAGGCAGGGTATGTGAAAAGCTTGCGAAATAAATCTTAAATAGGGACGAGGGGGTCAAAAATCCTTAAAAAATGCCAAGGCAAGTACGTAATTTGTGCACGACCCCTGTTTATTGTTAAATATAGTATATAGTATATAGTTTAGTATATAGGTAAGCTTAAGTAATTTTTGGTGAAAAAACATGTAAAGTTTTCCTTCAAATAGTGTCTCACACTTCAAATTTAATGTCCTGCGAGCCGAGGTATTTAAATTCAAAAATTCTAAAGAGTTGTGACTAGACGTCAACAGATTGACATCATAATTGCAATAGTTAATTTTTTAAATATAAATATCTCAACTCACAGGACATGAAATATAAAGTATGAGATACATACCCTTTTAAAGAAAATTTCGAGTAAATTTTTTACCGCACAAGAATCACAAAGCCAATGTTATGTCAAGCCACGGTGGTCTTTAAGCTTACGGAGATGAAAAAATCGAACACCCCATAACTGACAACGTGATATTGTTTTTAATGCTTTCAGAATTACATGTTCGTTGAGAACAAAATCGTAGGTGTAGCCGTTTTTTATTCCATCAAAAATTAGTATATTAGTATATATGTGACCCAAAAAAATTTCAAATTAAAAAGTTTGGAGGTCTCACCCCTTAAATTTGTTTATTGGGGTAAGAGTTTCATCCCTATTTTTTTTCAAAATTTTTGAAAAAATCCAGAGGTCGCTCACAGCCATTTTTCAAAAAATATGATTGCTTAGTTTTTTTATTTTTTTTAAGGACCAAGGATTTTTTTATTTAAATCTTTTTAACACAAAAGGGTATAAAGGGATAGTAAATTGATAACCTCAAAAAAAATCTGAATTTTTCTTTCAAAATGGCGGAGCTCTGCCCTTTAAAGTTTGAAAATTCACAACATTGCTTGATTTTAGGTTTAATTACAGGCACAAAAAAATGTTTTTCATTGTCTTCAAACATTGTGCGTGTAGCCCAATATGTCCTCACATAAAAACAACTATATTTTTTTTATCGGATATACAGGCTATCCAGAAAAAATAATATATACATTTTTTAAACATTTTTGAGAGATAAATTCGGTTTTTAGTGACAGGGTAGGACTGAAAATAAGGTAACTTCTATATAACGCGTTATATGTAATTAGACCTAAAATCAAGCAATGTAGTGAATTTTCAAACTTTAAAGGGCACAGCTCCGCCATTTTGAAAGAAAAATTCAGAATTTTTTTGAGGTTAGCAAACGAAAAAATCGAACACTGACAACGGGATATTGTTTTTAATGCTTTCAGAATTACATGTTCGTGGAGAACAAAATCGTAGGTGTAGCCGTTTTTTATTCCATCAAAAATTAGTATATTAGTATATATGTGACCCAAAAAAATTTCAAATTAAAAAGTTTGGAGGTCTCACCCCTTAAATTTGTTTATTGGGGTAAGAGTTTCATCCCTATTTTTTTTCAAAATTTTTGAAAAAATCCAGAGGTCGCTCACAGCCATTTTTCAAAAAATATGATTGCTTAGTTTTTTTATTTTTTTTAAGGCCCAAGGATTTTTTTATTTAAATCTTTTTAACACAAAAGGGTATAAAGGGATAGTAAATTGATAACCTCAAAAAAAATCTGAATTTTTCTTTCAAAATGGCGGAGCTCTGCCCTTTAAAGTTTGAAAATTCACAACATTGCTTGATTTTAGGTTTAATTACAGGCACAAAAAAATGTTTTTCATTGTCTTCAAACATTGTGCGTGTAGCCCAATATGTCCTCACATAAAAACAACTATATTTTTTTTTATCGGATATACAGGCTATCCAGAAAAAATAATATATACATTTTTTAAACATTTTTGAGAGATAAATTCGGTTTTTAGTGACAGGGTAGGACTGAAAATAAGGTAACTTCTATATAACGCGTTATATGTAATTAGACCTAAAATCAAGCAATGTAGTGAATTTTCAAACTTTAAAGGGCACAGCTCCGCCATTTTGAAAGAAAAATTCAGAATTTTTTTGAGGTTAGCAATTTACTATCCCTTTATACCGTTTCGTGTTAAAAAGATTTAAATAAAAAATCCTTGGGCCTTAAAAAAAATAAAAAAGGTAAGCAAACATATTTTCTGAAAAATGGCTTTGAGCGACATCTAGATTTTTTCAAAAATATTGAAAAAAATTAGGGATGAAACTCTTACCCCAATAAACAAATTTAAGGGGTGAGACCTCCAAACTTTTCAATTTGAAATTTTTTTTGGGTCACATATATACTAATATACTAATTTTTGATGGAATGAAAAACGGCTACACCTACGAACATGTAATTCTGAAAGCATTGGAAACAATATCCCGTTGTCAGTTATGGGGTGTTTCGATTTTTTCATCTCTGTAAGCTTAAAGCCCACCGTGAAGCAGATTGGAGAAGCTTAAAAACTTTTAAAAAGGATTGGAATCTTACCCTTACCGAGTATATCCAGAGGGATTTCCTCCTGATTTTCCGTGACAGTAACGCTTCCGGTAGAATCTTGAAACACCGGATGTGCTGTTTTACTGGTTCCGTACTTTGAGGCTGACGGGCTTACACCCCGGATAAGCTAAAATAGGAATATGTTATGGGTTTTACAAGATTAATACTATTTTACGAAAATATTGCAAAATATGTAAAATCTCTAAGGTATTAAAAATACGCTACATAAATAAAAAATTACGTTAAATAAAAAAAGTTTGGACCTAGGACCAATTTTTGTAAGAATGTATGTAGGAGCTTATTAACAGTTTTTTTTATGTAGAATTATGGTTATAAATTAAATAACTATATAAAGGCATTTTAAATTTCTTGTTTTTAATATTGGGGACAAAAATAATCTTTAAATGCGCTGTTCCTAAAACTTGTTGATCCTAAGTTAATAGCGTAATACTCAGCTTTTTCTGAATTTGAATAATAAAAAAAATATTTAATGGAAACTTCCAACAGGCTAACGACCGGAGTCTGTCTGCCCATATTTTACAAAATTATTAGTTATGTATAATTTGTTATGACTACAATAAATTATTAGAAAAAAAATATATACATATAAATTTAGACTTAAAATATATAAAAAAAAGAAATACTTAAATATCACAGGTAAATTAGTTTGTTTTTAACAGTTTTAAGGCATCAAAGAGTGGGCTTTCAGGGTGTCTTCTTTTTGGCTCTTGCGTTGGTTCATCGTAGCTGATCACATGTTTAATTTTTTCTATGTTTGCATCTTTGTTTGGAAAGTTTGTTGTCAGACGATTTAATCTTTCTTCTATTGGTTCCAGGCCAGTCTTCTCATAAAGGAAAGCGTTTGAGGGATTGTTTAAAGGATTGTTGGGATTTCTCATTTTTGTTATGGATCTGAGAAAACTTCTTTCAGCAACTTCTGAATTTGATTAAAGCGTTTTATTGAGAAAAAGCCAACAAAAAATTGTAGAAAACTTTTTTAAAACAATAAACACCCTAATGGAAATAACTCTTTTGCGAAATACATTTGATAATTTAATTTGATTACTATAATCATAACATGTAAACATTTATCTATGTGACACATTCAATCCCTGGTGAGATATTAAGTAAAAAGTAGAATATTTGGCGCTCCCTTTAAATAGTTGTAGCTCCCTTGGGAGCCATGAAACTTTTTTTATACTTTTTAACTTAATTTTGTAACATACTTGTAATTATTTTTAAAATAGTTTAATTGCAGCCTAATAGGTTAAAAGTTCTTAAATTAAAATTTTAAAAAAATCTAAAATGGTTATATTTTTACAAAAAGTATTTTCTAAAACCTTAGTTTTGATAATGTCAACTTAATCTAAAGCTTCTTAATTGATTATAACTTATTTTGCAATATTTTAACGTAAAAAATGTCTTTTTTTTTTAATTTAGATCTAACATCACCGGTTATACCCCGAAAAATTAAAACATAAAAAATGAAAACTAAAGAACAAAAGCTTATATTTTTTGAAAAAATAGAGAAATTGTAAATAAAAATAAAATGAATACATACTGGTGTGGTTTCTTCAGAGGTATTTTTGGCTAAAACCTAGAAAAATGACCAGAAAGCAAAGCATGAGCAAAAAAAATAAAGAAATTATATCAAAAAGTGGTTAATTGGTTATATATAAAAAAATAAAATTATTAATAAAAAATGCACGAAATAATATATAAATTAAACGTACATTTTGAAAAAATGGGGTACCTTGCAATGAAGTTAGTATTTTGTACCATAAGCAAAAATATTATTTAAAAACCCTGTGTACTCACTTTTACATAAAATATAAAAATGCCAAAAAATTGGTTAATAATTAGAACATACTTTTTTTCTTTCCACAAAGAAAAAGACTAGAAAAGGACACTTCTAATCATTAATTTTGAATGTTTTAGAATATTTTCATCTTATTATTTTATTTAGCCCAAAACGAATATTTTTCACTACTAGCTTTAGAACATACCATTATTTATCATCAATTTTCTTCACCTATATCAATAATAAATTTTTCTCTCCTATGGTCTGTTTCATCAAGCAAGAGAGTAAATTAAAAATCGCACCTTGCTTGATGAAACAGACCATAGTAGGAGTAAATTTTATAAACAACTGATTTCTATCACTATAGATGTTCGAGTTCTTTGTGCAATTTTTACTAATTAAACCCAAGAAAACAGCTTTAAATAACTTTTTATTTGTTAAATATAATTAATTACAATTATTACCAATTAATACAATCAATAATTAGCTAAATATTATGAAGAAATAAAAAAAAAAAAACTAAAACGTCAGTTCAAAGTATTTAATTGAGCAAATGTCACTGATCAATGCTACTTGATTTTTATGAAAATTTCAAGACATATCATTTCTGTTAATAATTTATTTTATCCACGGCCGTGATTAATAGGCTTATTAATCACGGGTCTGTAAAAATAAACCGTTTAAACTCCAAAACAGCCGTGGATAAAGTATAGTATTCTACTCGTGTCCAATAGCTATTAATCATTCGGGTGATTAGGTCACTCGCCTTTCGGCTCGTGTCCCAAAATTCACCCTCATTGATTAATAGCAATTATTATACGCTCAATGAATAATATACTATTATCCACGGCCGTGATTTATGGGCCTATTAATCACGGGTCTGTAAAAATAAACCGTTTAAAATTTAAAACGACCGTGGATAAAGTATAGAATTTTACTCGCGTATAATAGCTATTAATTATTCGGGTGATTAGGTCACTCGCCTTTCGGCTCGTGTCCCAAAATTCACCCTCATTGATTAAAGGCAATTATTATACGCTCATTGAATAATTTACTATTATCCACGGCCGTGATTTATGGCCCTATTAATCACGGGTCTGTAAAAATAAACCGTTTAAAATTTAAAACGACCGTGGATAAAGTATAGAATTTTACTCGCGTATAATAGCTATTAATTATTCGGGTGATTAGGTCACTCGCCTTTCGGCTCGTGTCCCAAAATTCACCCTCATTGATTAATAGCAATTATTATACGCTTATTGAATAATATACTATTATAATTTGAATAAAAATAGTTAAATAGTGCTAGTAGTGAAAAAACTAATATATATATAGGTCCTGGACTTTTCTGAAAAAAGTGTATTTTTCTACAGCCCTGATTTGAGCCTCTTAACTATAATTTCGCCGTTCTTTCACACGATTTTGGGGTATATTTTTACAAGGGTGTTTCTTTGTGTGCAAGTCAATCCTATGGCCATTTATTTTTTTTAATCGGTCCCCAAACTTGGCCTCCCAGCTATCAAAACATCACACCTTATCAGAAAGGCCCTAATTTCTTAATTCTTGTTCAAAATTATTTTTATAAAATATATTGATTTTAAATTTAGGCAACAAGTGACCCTCATGAGTGACTATAATTTTATAAAAAAAAGGTTTCTTATTTTTTTGTAAAAAGAAGCTAAGCGCCAAAACTAGGCCGACAAATATTTTTTTGGTAACTATGCAATTTTTATTAAATAGATATAAAGAGATTTTTTTTTTAAACAATTTTGTTAGGTTTTGTTTTACTTCATTTGTTTTTGAGTCAAAGTTGCAGTACTGCAAAAATAGCCATATTTTAAAAACAAATGAACTAAGAAAAAAAACTTAATAGAACACAATTGTTTTAAAAAAATTGCATAGTTAACAAAAAAATATTCACGGCCTAGTTTTGGCGCTTAGCTCCTTTTTGAGAAAAAAAAATAAGAAACCTTTTTTTAGTAAAAGTTATGTTTGAGGTTATATTTTTTGAATTTTGATAATATTTCTCATTGTTAACGAGGAAATGGCAAAAAACTGCTTTTTATTCAAAAATAGAAAAAAATCACTTTTTCACCTCACATTATAAAACCGAAAATTTTGTTAAATGTCCCAAATGCGACGATTTGTTTTGTATAAGACTGCAATCGATCAAATTACCCCCAAAAACACAGGAAAAATGGCATACGTACTGTAACAGTCCTTCAGTATAATTTATCTAATACGCGGGGGCATCGTTATTATGTTGAAATACCATAGAATTAAATAGTTGTATACCTATAGTTTCACAGATATATCATGGTTTTTCTAAACATCGTTGCCCCCTCTAGTATTTTGCTCTCCAAAAAAGGTACTCTTTTAAGGAAGATTGACCCTATGCGTTAAAATCAAAACATTTTTTTTTATAAAATTTTAGTCACTTATGAAGGTCAAATGTTGTCCAAATTTTAAATCAATATATTTTATAATAACAATGTTATACAAGAATTAAGAAAATAGGGCTTTTCTGACAAGGTATGATGTTTTGGTAGCTGAGGGCTGCATCTGGGATGAAGCTGAAGTTTGCAACGTTTTTTTCCAACGAAATTTCAAATAGTATATTAAAGCATTTATTCCATAACACGTTTTTAGCGCACAAAACTTGCCACAAGCGGCTTGTTTTCTAAACTTGTACTCGTGCGCTAAAAACGTATGTTATGAAACTAGTACTTTAATATACTATTTGAATTTTCGTTGCAAAAAAAACTTCAGCTTCATCATCTGGGGCCCGATTAAGAATTTTTTTTAGCAATATAACTTGCATATAGGGACTCACAAAAAAAATTTCAGGCGATTGAAAAATCTGCAAAAAAAAAACAGCGAAAGAACCGCGAAATTACAGTTAAAAGCAGGAAAAACTCCTGAAAATATTTGATTAAATAATTCTTTGCTTATGATACATTTTTCAAAAAGGGGAAACCAACAAAGCTTACTCGAACTTTTCGAGTAGCACTCTGCCATCTTTTTTTCGTTGTTCTGCTACGTCTCGATATTTGCGACATTTGCCTTCCCAGCTGGCCGGAAAAATTACTTTCCAGTCTAGTAAACGCTCCTTGCTTTTTCTTAGACTAGAATAGTGGTTAGTAATTTTATGGGGTTAGCAGGAAAAAAAAAGTTCGTTAAAACAATGTTGTTAATACGTTTTTAGTTACTTTTTGGAACTCTCGTTTGGAAAAGTATCAGGTTTAAGTTTTTGATATGGGTAATTCCATTGTAACGGATGCGGCAGTTTTATGCAATTTTTAAAATATAGCTAGATATATATGAAAATTGTGCCCTATATTTGTAAGAAAAATCTGTAAAAATACATGTTCAATCAATCAATCAAGTGATCTTTATATTAACTTAAAAACAAAAAAAAACGGGTGTGACCTTACAAATTTCACAAACGTGTAGTGTCTCATTTCTAGGCTTGATTCCGTAAAATGCATGGAAACCTTAACTGGTAGATTTTTTTTATTAAACTACCATAATAATCCCAGGCATATGATATTTCAAAAGTGATAAATATTACATATTAAGAAACTATATATAAACAGCCTTTATATCTGTGACTTGGTTCTAAAAGGGCCAATGTCACTTTTTCCTACTTCTGAGTTATACCGCCAAACTATTTTTTTTTTTCAGATCTTTATAACCTAAAAAAGCCAATGTCAGTGATTGTGACATAAATGTAGACTTTAAGGGACAAGGGCCGATGTGTGTTTTCAATAAACATTTCTGTTAAACTGCTTAAACGGTCAATGTTTGACTAAGTGTATCCGTTCAATATTTTGACATTAGCCCTTTTAGAACCAAGCCACAAATATAAAGGCTGTCTATATATAGTTTTCTTAATATGTAACGGGTGCGACAGCTGCATTAATTGTATTGATTTCAAATTAAGTTTTAAATACCATAAAATTTTCGGTAACATGATTTGAATAAAAAAGTTTGCTTTTCATCACCAAAAGTCCAGTTTTCATGGAAATACTCATATGCAACCTACTGAATCATGAGTAAGGAGTAAGAAGAATGGTGGTGGCAATAAACCCGCCAAAGAAAGCCTGCATTTTTAAAAACTTACCTTTATTTCCAAACGAGAGATCAAACCTTTTTTAATTAAACAGTAAACCCGTATTTGAATTTATAAATGTAAAATTTAGCCATTAGAATATTAAATCGGCTCATTGAAACCCTAAAAATGAACCCTATAATTATTAATAATGCATAAAAATCCATTTTGAGAAGTCATTCTCTTGTTTTTTTCATCCAATATGCGAGATATTTCCAGTTAAACTTGATGTGATATGACGTCTTAATTTTTTAAATTGTAACTCGTGAAATTATAATTATAATTATATAATATATAATTATAATTATAATTTCACGAGTATATAAATAGCAAAGGTAGGGGGCAGAAAAACCCAATTGGCTCAGAAATGGAAGTCATTATTTATACCTGCACTTTGCTCTAAATTCAAATACAGTTTTTTTCTTATGGATGAAGATGATAATATTATATGTATTATTATATTATTATGTTTTATACTAAAGAGCTCTAATGATGATATCTACTCGCGTTGATAATAATATAATTATGAGGTAATTGACAGCTTCTAGTTAATAACAGTTCCTTTAATTTCTTAAATTTACGAACATATTCCTTTATTATACAATATAAAACAATTGGAAATACGAAAAAAGTCTTATGTAGTGCAAAAAAAAAACCATAAAAAACAAGTGTATCAAAGTTTTTGATACGGTAATTTTTGACGATTTTGTAAATTTGAAAACCTTTTCTGACTCGATTTTTTGGCAGAAATTTAATTCTTTTAGATATAAAACATAAAGAGAAATATATAAAAATATTTTATTGCATGAATATAAGGCTTTTTCGTATTTTTAAATATTTAAATAGATTTATACACTGTACAATACAGAGGCAAGTAAAAGTATATTTCTTTAGTAAATCAATTACCCATATTAATGCGCAAAGATGTTATCAAAAAGTACAATGAAATCCATACAAATCGTTTTTAAATTTAAAACATACCTCCGGTTTTAATAAAGCTGCCGATTCCAAAATTATAATATAATACAGCCAATACAGTGCTGCAGGATTTACATAGGTTGCCCATTCCTCGAAGGACCAAATAAAGTCCCTTGGGTCTTGTGTACAGTCCACTGACAACAGTGGAGTCAGTGCAAAATATCTAAAAATTAAATATTCTTTATTCCTTTTTTGACAATAATTTTAATTTTTTTTTTTTATTTTTTATTTAGTTGTTATTTTTAGAGCAGTCCAGTGCACTGGTTAGAGAAGGTAGTTAACGTAGCACATTCTCTTATATTAGGTGAATTAATTAATGAACAAAACCGTTTAAGCCATTTCCGAAAACACCGCTTATTCGAATTTTGTTCATACATCCCATGTTTGGAAGAATTAAGAAAACCCCATTGAAAAATCTCTTAAAAATCAGGTTTTATATCGGCACTTAGTGCTACTAAGAGTGCCGATGTATTGAAATCTTCGCCGAAAAGTCAAAATCTTTGACCACGTTTTTTTCACATTTCTCGACGTTTTAGACCATTCGAAATCAGTAAAAAAAATTTTGCGTCCGTCTGTCTGTCTGTCTGTCTGTATGTCTGGGTGTAAACTCTCTAACTCCGTTTCTACATGAGATATCGACTTGCGGTTTTTTGCATATTGTTTCTTATCGTATTCCGAAGAGCTGATTAGATTTTGGGGGTAAACGATTGGGGGTAAGGGGGTAAAAATAGGGTAAAACTCCTATTTTTAGCGTTTTTTGTTTATAATTAAGGCAATTATTATTGTATTTGGTTAATTTAGCACTTATATAAAAGATAATTTTAAATTGGTCAAAAAATGTTATAAACAACGTTTTCCTAATACGCATTGTTTTCGAGATATTGGCGTTTAAAGCAGTAAAAGGTTTTTTAGCGTATCTCACATATTTATAACCCGATTTCAAAAAATTATATTTTAAATAAAAGCTCTTTTTAAGCCATATAAAAAATGTTATATACAGTTTTTTGCTAGAATATAATGTTTTAAAGATACAGAATTTAAAATAAAAAAGCACCTAGTTTGAAATTTGCAAACTAGATGGCTCTAGTGTACAATAGTGCCGATGTTTTGACAGGGTGCTTGCAACGTTTCATCTAGTTTGAGTTTGGTTTTAATCTATCAAACGACATGGTCTGTACAACTTTGAACGGATGGAAAGACGGACGTACAAAAATCTGAATGTAATGAGCTCAAAACGGGTAAATGCGTCAAACAAAACTGTTCTTTTATTAGTGTCGCTCGAAAGTAAAAATTACTATACCTGGCATATGTACTGTTTTTTTCTAGTAACTCCTGAGGCCATTCTAATTGGTAGGCATAGAGGGCACCCATGTGCACCAAAAGTACGGGTATAAGGCATCTTAAAACTATCGCAAAACCTCTTCTTAATTGTTTGTAGCACGCCCACCAGGTAGAGGCGGACAAAAATACCACAAAATAAAGGCCCCCTTGGACTGACGGCCGCAAAACCGCGGCAAAACACAGGGCGAATAACACGGCATACCTTCCTATAAAAGATGAAAAAAATCTATGTATTTTCTCATATTTCGATTAATACAATAGAATTCTGATTTGCCCAATAAAACGATTTTTATATAAATAACAATCCTTTTTATCCCAAGCTTATGTCACTTTACTATTACATAAGTAGTTATACATATACAAGTAAAGTAATATGTATATTTGCAATTTTGGCGAAGGCGTTCCTACATTAAAAAAATAAAAATCCAAAATATTATTTTTTTTAACCCTATATTGCATTGTGTTCCCATTTGGGAACATTACTTCAAAGTGCCATCTATGAAGTTACGCTCCTCAATGAAAACACGATGCGATATAGGGTTAAGTAATTTAAATCTTTTTTAATTTTTTTTATATAGTTTATTTTTATTTTTGACAAATAGTGGAAAGAAAACATTAAGTCATTTTTAAGGGCCCACAGTAAAAACTAAGTGAAATTTCCCTTAAAATGGTGTATCACACTCTAAATTTGATACTCTATGAGCCAATTAATTTAAATTCAAACATTTAACTATAAGTAATTTAAGTGTAACAGTTATGACACCAGCAGCTTGCTAAGATGGAAGGGCCACTATAAGTGTAACATCATTTAAAGGATATTTTCTTACTGAACATAAACAAAATTATTCAAGGACCCCATTATGAGAGATTTTTTTTAATTCTTACCTATTGATATCAAAAATCCAAACCGTTTCTTTTCTCTTTTGGCTTGTTTACTTCTGTCGGTGCCGTCCTCTTCACTGCTAGTTTCTGCAGTTCCCGAGTAGATCAGTTTTTTCAAAAATACATAGACACATACTGATATTAACAATAATAAAATTTCGGGTGATAGCCATGTGAAAGCTGATATGGTTGATATATCATTCAGTCTAACGAAACCTGTGTGCCTGAGGACTTTCTCCAAAAATTGGCAATCCTAAGAACAATAAAAATAAATTATATTAATTATTTATACAGAATAATTCTAAACAACTAATTTTAGTACTATTTAACTTTTATACAGTTTTTTGTTTCTCTGTCTTTTGGTACTAAAATATATACAGAGAGATCCAAAAGTCACCCTACCCTCTCTTAACTTTTGAACCAACTGAGAATATCAACTTTTAATTTTGTAACTTACAATTAAGTTAAATTGTCTTTTGGAGTTTAATTCATAACTTTAGCTAATAACAAGTACATCATTTTAAAGCACATATAATTCTATTTTTTTTTTTTTGGATTGGCTATTGATTTTTCATTTTTTTTTTCTAAAAATTCCATTTTTTTTTAATTAAAAATATAATATATTATATATAAAATGTATCTATGAATAGTTGTAAATCGAAAACAAAAGATAGTGCAAAAGTTTTTTTTAGATAAAATAATAGCTTACTGGATCTCTGATAACTTCCATAAATTTCATTTTGATAGATTTAATAATAACGCCAAAAAACGCCTGGTTCGTCTTGGCTGGGACACCCGGTATTTATATAATTTAAAATAAGTTATAAGTATAATAAGTATAATTTTCATCTTTGTATCATGCAATTAATGATTTAATAACAAACTGTGTTTTTTTTTTAGAGAAAAGTTCTCATTTACAACACAACTTGAACTCCCTCAAAATAATGTTCAAAGACAAATAAAAAATACATGGCCAAATGGAGATAGCTCTCAATTTGTAACAAAGTTAAGAAGGAGGATGACTTTTGAACCGCACTGTAAGGGGTGGCGAATGCTTTAGTAACAGGTTTTCTTACTTCTAGAAAATTGGCATATGGTGGCATGGAAAACAGGACAATTTGAAAAATAATCTGTCCCAGAGTGGTAATGGTTGATATGGCTATTAAAAACTTAAGAAAATAGCCAGTGTGGCCATTCATGGTACGATGCGTTGGAACTGGCACGAAAGGGAAGTAGAATAATATCAAAAGGTACAGTCCTGATAAGAGGGATGGCCGGAAGACGATACCTGTAAGAAAAAGAGAAAAATTATAAGTTTTTTTTGGTAAGCTCGGTAAAAAAAATCATTAGAACCTCTTTGAAATTATGCGTATTTTTTTAGAGGAATATGAAACAGATTTTAATGCTTTTCAGTAGGTCTGGCATGTTAACTATTAACCCTTAAGTATTATCGCCTACTTTAGTGACGTCTATACTAACGTAGGGTTTTTTAGTATCTAATTTTTGTGATATCGCTACGTTTATTCTAGTAACACTTATGTGAAAAAAAAACGAAAAATTTCAGGAAATGAAAAAAACGAATTATCTCAAATTAGAAATTTAATTTATGTAATGCGTTTTGAGTTATTTGTATGTAAAACAGAGAAGTAACTTTTTCTGATACGTGGGATTAGAACCAAAAGATAGAGCGTGAAAAACAGGTCCACAAAAGTCAAAAACTCTTTTCACTAAAAATTCGCATACGTGGTATTAGAATGAAGGTATTTAGAAAATACATATTTTTTATCGAGTATCAGGATTAGGGATAGAAGGTATATGTGACCTTGCACAAAGAAACTCACTTAGAGTGTCAAATTTTATTGTATTGTAGTCGAGAAAATCTCAGTTTAAAGGTTGGTGCAAGTGGCCCTTAAAAAACGACCTTAATAAAAATCAAGCTCTGGTTGAGTTGTGGGATATAGGCCTATATCCCACAACTCAACCAATTTATAAAAATTTGAGGTCGTTACCAGTTTTTAATTTATATTTTTTAAATTATATCTTTGAAAAATATTAGAAACTTCCAAGTAGTAGGCCTATTTAGCCTGGCTTTAAAATATTTAAAACCTTTAGGAAATTCTGATGGTTTGAAAGATTTTCAAATTATTTTTTTTACTGGGAATACCTACACATAAAATGTGTTTAATCCACGTTCATTATGTAAAAAATTAATATAAATCATAGTTGTAAATTAATCATTTATGTAATTTTAAACCGTTTTTTACGGTGTAGGTTCAATCAAATCAAAATAGAAGGTCAATCAATGCTTAGACCTGTCTCATTCATGAATGAGCCTTCAAATACATTTTAAAACAGCGACGTATTAAGTTTGGATATTGAATATTAGAAAAAAAATCATTATCAAGTTATCCGCCTTAAGACTGGTTTGAGGCACAACAAGTAATATATCTGTAAAATTATTAACATTATAAATACAAATAAGCAATACAGGGAGGATTACCGGCAAAACCGGAAAAAAAGCATTTGTCAAATGCTAAAAAGCCCGGTTACACAGAGAAAAAATATTATAAAATGAAGTATTTGTTTCCAAGAAATGAGTCCTTCAATGCGTTGCCTTTTTATACAGCGTTATTCTTTTACACCCCCCGTAACTTTTGAACGAAATGAGATATAAACTTTAAATTTGAAATATGCAAATCACACAATAAAAATTATCATATTATTCAATTTTTTATTCGGTAAGGTGGCACCAGGGGGGCAATGGGGAACAATATTTCAAATGGCTTGTGATACGTCATTACAAGGAGCTTAAAATTCTCTATTTAATTGTGTAACTATTAATTTTGTAATATATTTTTTGAAGATTTTTTTTCTTTAAAATTATTCAAATTTTTACATAAAAATACTGAAAATTAAATCAATATTTATTTTGAAGAACAAAAAATCTTTAAAAAAATAAATAGTTACATGGTTAAATGGAGAATTTTAACCCCCCATAACTTTTTTTTTTTGGGATTACTTTCAAAAACAAAAGGGATTTATATTAGGAAAAATTACTAATTTGGATATTGTTACATTACACCCTGGGGGAGGGGGGGTCTGAGAGAATGTGACAGCTTGTGACACAGGGGGGAAGGGGGTAAAAAATTTCCAAAAATTGCGTTATTTAATATATGGACAGCCTCTAATCACTTCTTTGTAAGTAGTGGTTTTGTCAGCGATTCTAAATCACTCCAGATTAGAGAGATTCGCTCTATTCTGTGATTTATTGCTTGAGCTTTTGGTTTTTTAGTTATTGGAAGTGTGGTGATTTTTTTTTAGGCAAAACTAATAAATCTGAGAGTAGTTTATCTAAATAAACTCATTAGGTATATTTACTAAGTAAATATTGAATGTAATAAATATATGAACAGATAATACTCATCTGTTTATGATTATTGAATCAATATTGATAGTTTCAGCATATTGAACTCAACATGTTTAATTATTTTATGCAATTATAAAAAATAAATTATCATATAATTACATAAAAATACTGCTTTGATAAAATTTATTAATTTATTTCATAATTTCCATAAAAAAATTAACTGTATGTCCGGAAAACTTTGTATCACGAAAACTCAAGAGCGCTTTGAACTTAAAAATATTTGACCAAGAACTGATATTTTTAAGGTTTTCAATAAGATTTCTAAAAAAATATTAAAATTATGTACCGAAATTTGAGATTGTTGTCAGAATTTTTATTTTAAATCCGCCTTAAATTATTTTTAGCCAGGTTAAGAAATATAATACAGAATCAATTTAAAAGTGATAAGTATATTAAATCATATTTAATTCTAAATAGCATGAAATCAATCGTACATTAAAGTAATACTCTTCGTAAATGCAGCTAGAAAATTATGACAGGCCTATAAATTTCAAAATGACTGGGACCAAAATAATAAATTCACTAGTAGTACGCTACTACGGAGTGTTTCCATTGTTAGTAACAATTAGTAACAATTTGTAACGTTTTGATTGATTATGGTCTGTTTCATCAAGCAAGTTAGTAATTTAAAAATCGCACAGTAAATGTTTTTGCAACAGGTTTGAATAGTATATGTTTGTGTATAGTTATGTTTTATAAAATAAACTACGCAGTATATTCGCACACCCTATATTCGAATCTGTTTTGAAAATATTCACTGTGCGATTTTTAATTTACTATCTTGCTTGATGAAACAGACCATAGTATAGTAAAAGTTTATAAATTTTTTGAGGAATAAAAAGTAGAACACTAGATAGGAAGGTTTGTTAGGGTGGGTGGGTAGAGTGGTTCCGCTTAAAACTACCTAACTACCATAAGAAACCTGCCTATCTAGTTCTCTAATAAAAAGTCTTGTGTTCTTCTACTTCTTCTTCTAATTTGCTTTGATCTTTTTCTTTCGAAATTTGGTCAGCTCAGTATAAATTTGTATTCATACTATATATCAAAGTGGTATTCTGGGCTTCAGGTCACAGGAAAGTGTTCTGGAGTTCTACTCCATCCCCGTAGTCCTTAACTGTTTTTTTATCTGTAGTTATGTTTGCGCATGCGCATATTAATATAAAAAAGTTCTCTACTTATAAAAACTTATCTTCACTTGTTCGTCGCTTCCAAATCAAAATTCATCAGCATTATAAATGATAAAAAAAAACATTAAAATCACTTCTTTATCCAATATATTCTTCACATGTTCGTTGTTTTACTGCACATCACTATAAAATATATAAAATCGAATCCAGGGCATATCAAAGATAGCTTATAAATAACTATACTAAAGAACTTGATGCTGAAAATTAAACGCGATTAACGGATTAAAAAATTCTCGCCAAAAGTATACATGTTCCTCCTTTCTCGTATGAAATGGAACTCGAAAAGTCTTGTGTTTTTTTGTTTATTTGTTTGTTTGTTTATTTGTTTAACCTCGTACTATTCTACTTAATTAAGCATCCCCTAAGTCCAGGACTTGTGTGGGCTAGTAGTAGAGGGAACCACCGGCTTATACTGACTTTCGAACCAGTTTCTAGGGATTGTCCGTTTCACTTATCGCCTTCGCCAAATTTCAATTATTAATTAACTGAAAAAGGCAAATCGGCGCCAGTGAGAATCGAACTCACGATAGTAGACTTGCTATACATACGCGCTAGCCACTACGCTATGCCTCCCATGTTCATATTGCTTAATGCTTCAAGCGTACTACAGAGTTGTGAGAAAGAAGAAGAGGAAGAAATATATTAAGCTGCCCATTTCCTCGACTTTTTTATGGGTCATTGGACTTTTTCGGATATGGAATGCGAAGCAATACGAATCTTCACGGCTTGTTATATTATTTCAAACGAAATTAGAATTGGCATGTTGTTTTAAAACAATTGCATATTTCATAGCATAGTAATTCGTAATAACATTAAAATAGTGCAAATTTTTGTACCGCACATAAATCAATTCTGGAAAATTTGTGACATTTCGCACCTATAGGAACTCCTTTCATTGCAAAACGCGGTGTTTGACATATTTTAACTAAACTGGCTTGTGATATCATAGGCGCTGACTCTGGAGGGGCGGGGGGAGGACCCCCTCTGGCTTCATTACAGGCAACTAACCAAAACAAACGGCCATCAATCCCACGGAAAAACCCTTACATTAAATAAAAATATTGTATAAAAAATGGCGCGGTAAACGATTTTCGCTGTAAAAGTCATACGCGGTAAATACCGTTCGCGGTAAAAACCGTTCGCGGAAATGGCCTTCGCTTGGTAAAGGACATGCGCGGTAATGGGTTGTCGCGGTAATGTCGATCGCGGTAATGGTAAAAGCCCGGTAATAGTGTTCACGGTAATTTTTTTGCTGTAAGGCCCGGCGCCCAACGATCAAACCTAATATTGGTTAAAATAAATTCTCGCAGTTTTGTATATGCACCCATGTTACTTAATAAAGCTTTTTAACCGTTTATGGAGGAAAACTTCTAATTATGATGTCAAAATATTTAAATTTTAATAACTAACCTCTCGCACAGTTTAAGGTCCAGAAAAAACGTTGATATTAAAGTACTAGTATTCTTTTTTACTTGTGTTTTGGGAATTTTCACTCTTTTCAGTGGGAAATTTTTACCTGAATCTAAAAAGGTTCCTTTTGGTGTGGAACGTCCCAAAAAGCGGTGTAATTTCAATGAAACGACATCCGATGTTTTATAGCTTCTACGGCCATTTAGTTTGACAAATAAAGGGGCACTCCACACCCTTTGCTGATAAACAGGTTATTGACGGGACATTCTTTACTATAAACCTTGATAGCTAGCCCACGAAAATATTGTATCGTCAAATTTTGAAATAAATATACTCCAGTCATATTTGATTTAAAAAACCAGTAGTAACAGAAAAATTCCCATCTGGCTAAATTTTTGTGTACACCTTCGCCTTGTCATCGGCGAATTTCCAGTGCTCGCATAGGCGCCGCGTCGATTCTATCGTTGACGCGAGGTTTTAAATATTTACATTTTTATTTTCTTCGAAAAACACCGATATATTTACACATTTATAGTTAATATGTATATTCAATATTGTTGTGTGTAACAAATTAGTCGTCAAATGTTTCGATTTAGTGACCTTTATAAAAAATTCCCTCATAATTCGGCAAAATTATTCCGTAAGCCTATGTTTCTGTGTTTATTTTCAACGTTGATGAGTCATAACTGAATTTATTCCGATTAATGGTCATTATAAACATTCGGTTAAAATAAATACTTTATACGTTAAATTTTAAAATTAATCCATTTTCAGCGGAGCTACACGGTGTGGCCTACACCGTTAACAATAATTTTTCAATATTACTGGCGGATAAACAACTGCATTTCCTCATAAATAATCGATGAATTTTAATCGGAATTTCTCACAGGACACTCATAGAGGTTTATTTAATAAAATGAGATAGCTAAAAACTTTATTTTTTAAATGAGACAGGTAAAAACTTTATTTTTTAACCGACTACCAAAAAGGAGGAGGTTATCAATTAGACGTGTGATTTTTTTATGCTTGTTCCCGCATAACTTTGGTTATGAAACTTTTTGCAACTTAAAGAGGGCACTCGTAAGGTGGTCGCGTTTCAATTTGACGCTCGGATAATGCCGGGTAAGCCGGATAATTAAGAATCATTTTAACGCAATTTCACTTAAAAACGACTTAATTTGGTTTTAATACCTAACCAAATTTTTAGAGAAATATCGGATAACTCGAATAAGCCGGATAACTTGACTCAAATATTACGGCGACTAAAAATCTTTTAAATGGCGCTAAACTTGATTCTCTGAACCTGTAATATTAAAATACCAAGAGGGAATGATAAAATTTGTGATTTTACCATATGGCGTTATTTGATTATTACTTAAAGTTTAACACAGATTTTCTTTAGTATTTCGTTTAAAATAAGGTTGGTTGGACCCTTGGGCGCTGAAATAAAAATATTACTTATTTTTTAGAAATTTATCTTTAAGATAATGACGTCACAACGCACTAACAGTGCTAGGGGTAAGATTTTTTTCGTGACGAATACCTTTTTTTAGTCATCAAAAGTTCCTTAATCCTTAGTTGGAAAATTTTTGTTCTGAAAATTAGTTTCCCAAAATATTTTATAATAATTTATTAAAAATGATCACATATATGTTTTTGTAGGGAATTAAACATTATTTTCATTTATGCAAAATATTTTTACTGTAAATAATAAGTGAGATATCGCTAAAAATTATAGTTTTTGTCCATTTTGTCCCCCTTGCCCTAAGCTAATTTTAACCGTATTTGATGTGACCCAAATAGAAAAGGTCCTGAATCGTTTGGTAAAAGAATTTTTCAAATCGGACTTTCCGTTCAAAAGTTATACGGTTTACATACAGGCCGACAGACAGACAGACATTTTTTAACACCCACTTTTTTCACATTATCTCGACGTTTCATGACATTCTAAATCCGAAAATTAAAAAAAAAAAAACGATTTTTGGTTCGACCTGTAAATATTTTTTTCAGAACTTTAGTTTTTAATATTTTTTGTTTTCGTTTGTTTATTAAAAAAAGAACTAAAGTGAAAAATAAAGTTTTGGCAACAGCGGTGTTTCCGCAGTCTATTTCACGTTCATACCGCTGAAATCCTGTGCCCTAATTTAATGAAGTTGACCGACTTTTTCAGACAGAAATGTGGCATTTGCAGCCGTAAGAACGCTCCATTATCAGGGGAGAGTCTCCATGAAGTATGTGCACAGTGGCGTACCCATAAACAGATCAATTTAAAATGGAGGAGTTTAAATTTGGCAACTTTTAACCGACTTTTCAAAAGCGAGAGGTTCTAAATAGTCTTTTTTTATTACCAGTATACTTGGAGTAAAACTATTATTTCTCGAATAAAAATGTAAAAAAATGTGTAAATTTACATGCTAAATCAGAGGTAATATGTTGCCAAGCAGGTGCACGTAAAATTTACGAGATTTAACTTGTAATTTTATAATTTTTTAGGAATATTACGTACATGTTCTGGTAATATTCCTAAAAAACTACAAGTTAAATCCCGTAAATCTTACGTGCACCTGCTTGGCAACATATTACCTCCGATTTAGAATGTAATTTACACATTTTTTTTTGTAGTGTATGACGTTTCAACTTTTCGAATTGGTGACTTAAAATTTGAGAGGGTTGAACTACTAAAAAATATTTTTACACTACACTACACGAGATTTTTATGAGATTTTTTACATAAAAAATAATCTTTTCCAAGACTTATGAAATACCTTAGAAATGTTGAAAATTTTGTAGATATTTCTAAAATATTTTTGAAAGTTTTATAAAAATTGGACACAGACTTGGGTCTTGATATTTGAAGCCTTTGGCACAAAGCGTTTTAAATGTCCTGCAAATATATGAAAAATGGCTGTTTTACTCCATTTAGACCAAGTTTCTAGACTTCTATCTCTCATAAGTTATGATACACTCACACTCCGTTAATAAAGCCCGTTTTTTAAGATAAAATCTCACATTTAGGCCGTAAAACTTTCAATGGTGGCGCTCTCGCCAATTTTGTAAATATTTTTTTAATTTTTATTTTGCCCTACAGGCCCCTTTTCTTATTAGCAGATCCAGATTTCTAAGACTTTGCATGTACGTCCCATGAGATGTATGGAAAGACAGATCTGTAGAAATATACAGACAGACACCTTATCGATATTATTATACACAGCGATTCAAAATTCCGCCCCCTTTAACTTTTGAGAGGCTTAAGATATCAAGTTTAAATTTGAAAAACCTAAATAACATAACCCAAATAAATTTTTGGTATAGGTATATTTTATATGGTTGGGGGCACACTGGTGGCAGGGGGGCAAGGGAGGAAGTTTTTAATGGAAAAAGGGGTAGTGTAATAATAATAAAAAGTTTTAAAAAAATCTCAGACAGGCCGATTTTTATTTTTTATTTTACAAATTTTGGTTTACAACAAATTTTATCACAATTTTCACTCCCTTGCACCCACCAATTCCATTTTTTTTTCTAATAACCACCCATTTTTTTACAAGCCCTTTGCCAAATAAGGCTTTATCATACACCGTTAGAAAGCTTATTAAATAACCTTTTCAACGATGTATCACAAGGGGTAGGTTGCTGTTTGAAAAAAAAGTTGTGATGGGAGGGTGCAAGGGGGTGAAAATTTTGATAAACTACCAATAATGTGATATCACAATGGTTTATTAAATAATTAGCATATAAAATTCTAAATTATCTGTCAAATGCAAAACCTTAGGATTTATAATAGTTATTTATGTACCAAGGGTATTAAGTAGATTATAATGCCCTGAGGGCGACAAGTTTACAAACCCGAGGGCCTCTGGTCCAAGGGTTTATAAGTCGCCCGGGGGCATAAACATCTATTAATACCCGCGATGCATACAATCTTTTATGTAAAACTAGTTCGTTATTGCATCCACAATATAAATATCCGAAATATCCGAAAATTCAAATTGATTTTAACACTATCGTTGCTAGGAAAATGCTGTATTAATAAGTTTATCAACTTTCAAACATTGACATCAAAATTATAAGCGTAACATTTTTTATATAAAATGGAAGAATGGAGAAGGAAAATATGTAATAGGAAAAAGTGAAGAAAAAGAATTAAAGATGCTCTGCAAATGAAGGCAAGCTTTTCCAAATTTTATACAAATATGTCTTGAAAAAGTTTTGGAAAATGAAAATGTCAAATTGTTAAAAATCAAAATTTTCTGCGAAGAAGGAAGTAGATGCTCTCAACCTTCCATTTAAGAACACAATATTCTTATCGGTTCTACCGCTTCATATTGTTAAAATAAATAATAAATAATGATAAAAAGACTGTTTTTGTGTCTTTATCCCGCGCGGGCCATAAAATGCACTTTATGCACGGGCATAAAGTACACTATTATGTAGCAATAAAAACACAATAATGAACTACGATGACATAAAAAAATAAAAAATCCGAATATCAAAACTCCTGCGGGCGCCCTGTAGAAGAATTGTCTTTTTGAAATTTTACGTCTATCTAGGAAAAAGTAAAAAAATACATCAAAAATACAACAAAAAAAAAACGTTTTTGATATAAAATCAATATTTACGCGAAAACGTATTTTTCAACGGAAAACATATTTTCAAATGCGAAATTCCACCTTATATTCTACAATAGATAGATAACGCGACATTGCAATGTGTGTTTGTGCAATAAAACATTGTAAACAAACAGTTTATCATATAGGTCTTATCAATGTCGTTAATATTCTAGGTTCGTGGTTGTTGCATTTTAAAAATTAAAGTCGGTTTTGTCGGAAATTAAGTTAAATTATTTTTTGGACCCAGAAAATAGATTTACATACAAAAATAATAATTTAAAAGCTTTTTTTAGTATGTTTTTTTATTTGTTTTTACTATGTTTTTTAACATACAAGATTTATTTTTTTATAAATAAAATATAATTTATTTGTTAAAGTGAGAAAAATACAAATTTTATGTAAAAACCAAAATTTGGTATTTTTTTGTACGTTAATTTTTTTTAACGGTTTTTCCTTCATAACTTAATTTTTTCAAATAGCAACCCCCTGACGGTCTTACCTTTTTGGTGCGCTATTGTAAGGGCTACAAAATGGCGTACTTTTTTTTCTTTTACTTTCATTTTTGCCTAAAATTAAGTCAATTAAGTTTTTTATACTAAATAAAAAATTAACTAAATCATTTTTTATATGTAAAGTTACTTTCTGAATTCAAAAAAGCAAGGAGGTGAAAATGTTGTTAACTTTTTTTACACCAAAATTTGCAAAATTTAAAATAAAAATCGACCTGTCCGGGCGTTTTTTTAAAAGACGTATAACTAAAAAGATAAGCGGGTGATTCCAGACTTAATGTACGCACTGTATATGTATAGACATGCCAAAAAAAGTTATAAAAATTGTCTTGTCAGTCGGTCTGTCTTAATTTAAGGCTCTTAAATCATCATCAGGTTTGTGTAAACAAAATATAGCCTTTCACCTCGCTTTTCCCTGATTTTTCCTTGATCAAATTCCCTCAAATTTTTCTGATTTTTCCAGAATATAGCCACCCTTTTTAAGGAATGTGGTATTCCGAATACCGATGAATACAGGCACTCTGTAATATTCTTTTCCTACGAACGTGCGGAAAGATCACTCTTTCCGCACGCATATGCGTGTGGGTAGAAAGCCTTTTCCGCACGCATAAATATTGTTAATTTCTTACTTGTATAGTGTTATTCTTGTTATATTTATTCATAATATTATAAAAATGTTTAAATTTCTTACCTGTAAATAGATTTTCTTATTGAAAAATTATAAAATTAAGATTTATTTCGATTTATTTCATAAAATATAAAAGTATATTTTATTTTAACCCTGCTCGTAGGAAAAGTATTGTTCCTAACACATGCGTAAAGAGGCTTTTCCGCGTCGTTCAGGCAAATGCAAACGAGTGCGGAAAAGGGCCTCTTTAAGCACTTGTTAGGAAAATAGCTATTTATTTCATTCTTCTTTGCAATCTTCTAGGAAATCAGCTTGACTAAAAATCGTGTGAAAATATGCTACGCCAATGGCGTGAAAAGTTTTTTTACAATTTTCATTGGATAGGTACGCACCTAAATAAAGGAAATGTCATGTCAAATGGTTTAGCCCATGCTTCCACTGTCTGAATACAATTTAGGTTTATTATTTTTAACAGAAAAACCTCATGGAAATATTACAGTTTTATACCGAGCATTACAAATATACAGGGTGAGTGTAAATCACAATTTTGGGCAAAACTCTCGGACAGGTAGATTTAATTCTTCCTTTATATTTCTAATACTGGGGTAATGACATACGTGATGCTTTTACGAACCCTTATTGAGAAACCATTTGTTTCAGGGACGTAACCAGAAAAAAAATCTAGGGGGGCTCAGCTCAGCTCAGGGCAAGTGTCCTGGGAAATTCTAAAAAAAATCGTACGTAAAATACGTACGTACGTAAATTTTAGAAAACCTTTTAACCCTCAAAAATACGATTATTTTACAATTTTTTTTTGCTCGAAGTGATTAGAGTATGTAAATTTGCATACATTAATTTTTTGAGATTTTTTTGGAAGAGCTTTCCAAAAAATTTTGAGGTAAGTTCGTTGAAGAAAGTAGCCAAATTAAAGCAGTCGGTCCATCCCCTTATAAAAAACATGTCTTTTGTAGGTTTATGAACGTAGCCACAGGTGAATAATAATGGCTTACTTAACAAAAACTTCGCACAAGTAAACAAAAAAAAATACAAAAAAAACAAACCAACTCACTATAAAAACGCCTACAAGACTATAAAAATCATGATATTGTGTTGTATAGTGTTGCCCTCTTACTGTGAATTGGTTATATCAACTATTCAAAGAGGACTTGAGAATACCGGTCGGTATATAAGAAGCTTTCAAGGTAATAGGGAATTTATATTATTTAACAAAAAACCGGTACTTCAGAGTACCGTCCGTCAACAAAGGGTTAATTAAAAATTTTCGCGGGCGCGCCACGGCGCCAGGCATTCCCACTAGATTTTTTTTATTTTATAAGGTTAGAAGTCCATAGGTAGGTGGCTTAAAAACGCCAGGGGAAGGCTAAAACCAAGGCTAGGGGGGGGGCTTAGCCCACCCCTAGTTACGGCCCTGATTTTTTTTTCAATATAGGTTAACCTACAATCCTAAACTCGATAAAAAAATAGTATTTCGATCCAGTACCCGAACTATCTTTCTGCGTGACGCATAATTATCACTATATCTATGTCTAATCGTTATTTACACGCATCGTATACAACAAAGTGATTTCCTTTAGGAATCGCGTGTACGGAAAAACGAATAATTCAAAATTTACATAGAATCTATGGGATATCTGATGTCTCAATCAACCTTTAAATAATTCCTGATGAATGTTATGATTTATTTTAAAATTGTACTAAATAACCAGGGTGTAATTTCTGGGACAATTATTGAATACTTGTTTGACAATAATGGTTTACGGTTCATGGACATTGATTGACAATTATGGTCAAGTATTGACAATCATGGACAATCAGTGGCAATCACTGACAATTATGAACAATCATGGACAATCATGACCAATCATGGACAATCACAGAAAATCATGGATTGACAATTATGGTCAATCAATCATTGTACATTTTAAAAATTACCGCCCCGCTTAATTTTTAAAATTTATTAAGCCGTTACTGAGATATTCGTTTGGCTAATCAAAGCAGGATCATCCTGTACATAAAACATAAAATTCATAAAATTACCTACAAAATTTTCAAAAAATTGTTTTCGTTTTATTTTCTCTCTGTTGCTAAAACTTTGAGGTTGAAAAAATAACGATTTAAGATATGACAAAAAATTAAATATTTTTAAATACGGACCCCAGCGAGCCGTTAAAAGTTTAAAAGAACGCTTTAACATAGAGACTTGAAATTTTAAACATTTTTTTCTACTACTTAGAAAACCTTTTCGCGAACTCTACTTAAAGTCTACACCCATCTTCGGTACTGTTACAACAACCGCGCCAAAGCGAGATAACTTGAGAAAAGTCATGTTTCTACTAGAGAATCTACCAAACGAGTTTTGTAAAAAGAGCCGACTCATTTTTGGTTTCGGTACTTTTTAGGAAACGCAGAATAAATACATTTTTTAAGCTTAAAAGCTAGTGAATGTTAATTATTACAAAATGAACGTTAATTTAATTAATAATCTGTTAACTTTAACGAAGTTCGATTTTGTTTTGCGATAAACATTCTCGTTGATTGTACCGCACCTCGAAATGAGAATATAGCATGACAATTTGGTGATGTTTTTATTTTTTTTTTGTTACGGATAGGGGCTTTGCTAATTATAGGTTAAAATATGATATCCAGACATGAGGGTGCTTTTTCGACAATTTTAATTTACCTAGACATATTGAATGGCACGGTGTTCTAGAAGAACTTTTAAATGACATGACAACTTCCATTTTTTTTTTCTTTTTGGACTTTGTTATATGAGCTCTAATTAAAAAAATAAGACCAAAATTTTAAAAATCGTTTGGACTTTGCCGCCTTGCTGAGCTGAAAGGTCCTATGTGTATATGTTAAACCTATGTAGATAGGACCTTTCAGCTTAGCACGGCAGTATGGTACCTAAGCACTTCATCCAAATTTTTTTCAAAACGGTCCATCCGTTCACTATACTGGGTGTCCCTCCAAGTTCTTGATATAGCTTATCTCCGTTATTTGAAAAGGTATTGAAACTTGCAAAAAGTAGCATTAAATCAAAGCCAAACAAGATTTTACTGACTTATTCAAAACCGCTCCTTGCTTACCCACTCCCTTGAAACTATCCCTAACACCTGTTTTTCAAAAAGCACCCCCTAATTCTTATTAAAGACTATGAAAGTACACTTTATTCTGAATTCAACCATTTATTATAAGTATTATAACTTAGATTTTAAGGGGCTCTAAATAACAATTGTTATTTATTAATAGAAGGGTGGTATTTAAAACAAAGTTGCGGGTAGTTCCAGGACAGTGGGTTATTGTGAGTTGGTTTTGGATATATTAATCAATTTTCTTTTGGGTACAATTTAACGTAAGTTTTTGGAACATTTTCTGGTTAAATTTAAAATGAAATGTGCTTTCATATTATTAGTAAAATAGGGGAGTACTATTTAAAAAACTAGTTGGAGTTTGGAGTTTTGCATATGTCAGTAAATTGTACTTTGACTCTAATTTGGTTATTTTTTTTTTACTTTTTTATCTTTTTAAATAACGAAGATATAGACCGTCTAAAACCTGGTGGGACATTATTATTACTAAATAATATTTGTTATTGGAAGCCCCTTAAAAGAATTTAATACTATTTATAATACATGGTTTAATTCAAAATGAAATGTAATTTCATATTCGTAGATAAAAATAGAGGTGGGAGGTGTTATTTGAAAATCAGAGGGGGGGGGTGGTTACAAGGAAGTGAGTAATAAATGGGGGGGGGTGTTGAATAAGTCAATAAAATCTTCTTTGACTTCCATTTAACGCTATTTTTTACAAAAAACTTACCTTTTCAAATAACGGAGATATAACTTGTCAAGAACCTGGTTGGTGGGACACCCGGTATCGTGAACGGATGCACCGTTTTGAAAAAAAAAATGGATGGAGTGCTTAAGTACCATAGTGGTAACACTATGCCAAGTTTGGTCAAAATCCGAGATATCGAGGGCAAATCGAGTATGTTATCAGAAAACACATTTTTTTCAAAAACGGCTCTAACGATTTTTAAAATTTTGGTCTTATATTTTTAATTAGATTTCATATAACAAATTCCAAAAAGAAAAAAAAATGGAAATTGTCATGTCATTTAAAAGTTCTTCTAGAACACCGTGGCTGCGTTTTTTTTCAAGACAGACTTTTTATCCCTTATTTTAGGCGACATTCAAATTCCTATTTTTTTTAGGGACAAGAGATTATTTATACTTTTTATATTATTAAATAATTTTGACAAATTTCCTTTCGCTGGTTAAATTGTTAGTTCTATGTCTTTTTTAGCAAAAATAAAATAAATTAACTAATGTGCGTTGGAAAAATTAAAGCCAGTATAACTTTCCAAAATTCATCCTCCAAAGTCTAGTTCAGAAGTATTTTATCAAAAAATCGGAAATAAAGCAAAATTTTGCCGAGTTTTTGATTGAAGAACTTTTTTTCGAATGAAAAAAAGCAACTTTTTTCCCAAAAAAAACAAATGATGACAAAAAAAAGCTCACTAGCTGTTTTGAAGAAATTACCAACTATTGAAATTTTCCTTCAATTTACCAACTTTTTCAATGTGGTTGGTGGGGAGGGGTGTACCCCCGATTTATTAACAATAAAGAATAAAACAAGAAAAATCTCTGATTAAGTCTTAGCTAATGGAATTTAGTATTGTTTGTGTAAAATTGTTTTTAAATATTTTTAAACGAAATATAGATTGCAGCAGAACCGTACTAGCACATTTTCGTGAGTCAAGATTCTTGACCAATTATTTTATTTTGATATGCTTCCATGACTTAGAATAATGGACTTGTAGTAATAATTATTACCTATTATATATTATACATATATTGTAATGTATAGGGGAAGGTGTTGTACCTTTAACCAATTTTTATATTTAATTTTTTTTTAGATGTAATTTATATTGAATACAACCCGTTTACAGACACGCGTGAGCATTTAGGTCTTTACTCATAAAGTACATATTTTGCAAATTTTAAACTGAATTTACAATTATGTTATTAGGAATTTTATAAAAAGCCTTCAATGGTTAAAGGTACAACAGGTATGTTGTACCTTTGACCTTGGTACTTTTTTTGGTGTTTTAGGTGAATAAGTATACTCTATGTATAGATTTCATCACGCGACTCCTTCATTTTGTTTAAATGAAAGATTAAAGTTTGTTTTTTCAAATTAAAATGTCTAGCCGCTTCTCCTAATAGCGGTTTCCAGATTTTCTTTACGAATTTACACCCTTTTAATACCGGTTTGCTCCTTGGCAAACTAAAAACTAAAAATAATATTCGTTAGTAAAAATGTATGCTTGCGAAATCCGTTGTACCTTTAATCATTCAAAGGTACAACACCTGTTAGTGGTCAAAGATACAAGACCAGGCCATTTCAAACTGGATAGGCCGCCGTTATTTTAGGTTAATATTATTAACTCTAAAACATTGAAGCTTCTTCTAGAAATGCAACTTTACATTTGGATATATTTAATCACAAAATAAGCAAGTTATGAGGCAATTTAAAACTTAAAAATACTTTTGACAGCCGAAACTTCACAAGCTATTATGGAGGGAAATTACGCACCTATTTTTAACTCGCGTCAGGTTCAGTAACACCTCTAGCGGGTAAACTATACACTAACTATACAAAGGTACAACACCTTCCCCTAACATTTTTAAGATGTGTAGTATTTTATAAAAACTAGTTTATGCAACAAATATTTAGGTAGGCAACTACCTAACTATTGCACATTTTCAAAAATAGATATTTGACCATAGGTTTTGGTGAATCAATTTTTAGATAAAAAAGCATACATTCCTGATTATTCACTATAAAACTGCATTAATCTTTTCAAAAAAATGTTTATGATTAAGTGGAAGTCCATGTTTATTTATAGAAATTATGTAATATTTTTGAGTATATACAACTATTTCAATGAAACTGATTATAATAAATATTAGTTTTGCATTTTATTTAATTTGAACGAGAATTTAATTAATTATACTTAGCACAGGAAGGAAAGGTACATCTTAGACAAATATTAATGATAGCTATTATTGTTATTTTTAAATAAAAAAAATTGGTTAAGTACAAGTAGACTCGCGGAAGTACCTAGCTTTTTTTTTCATTTTATTTCGTGCCTGTAACTCCAAGAGTTATAGTCGTAGCTCAAAAATGCATATATGACATTTTTTGTAGAGAATTATTTGAGTTTTCTTTTGGTTTAATTTTCTTATTCATATGATAATTAAATCGGTTATTGCTAAAACACCGATATTTAATAAGTGCAAAAAAAATAGGAATTTGAGTAAACACTTGTTTAGTGTCCAGTAACAGTTACTGAACACTAAACAAGTATTTACAAATTCCTATTTTTTTTGCACATTATTTAATATCGGTTTTTGACTTTTTAGCAATAACCGATTCAATTAGTAGAAGAGTTATCGATAAAAATTATGGTTTTTGCTTCTTTTGTTCCTTTGAGCCCCCTTACCCCCACACATGACTCTATAGTTTTCCTTAAAAGTTTATTTTATGTTTATCATTCATATTTTTTTTTTCGGAAGTGTAACTCTCATATTTTTATACTATTCACAGCGCCTGCGCTAGAATAGTATTATACGGTAATTTCCAATTTTCCAAAATCGTCAAAAAACGTCCTAAACAAAGAATTCTTGGATATAAATATGTTTCATAAAAAAAGGAAAATTTAAAAATGTCCGTCTGATGTCACGTTTTTTGTGGGCACGATAACTCAAGAACGATTAATCCTACCGACTCGAAATTTTTAGGAAAAAGTTCTAGGAGGGGATTCCCTTCGAAGATCCCTATTGTTTTTAAAAATAAAATAAAAAAAATTGATAAATTTTTACAATATTTTTTTTTTATTTTTTTTTTTCAAAAAAAAAATTTCGTTTTTCGTAAAAAAAATAAAACATTTTGAAAAATTGTGATTTTTTTTTAAATGTATTTTTTTATTTTTATTTGGTAAAATACTATATACAATTTACTGTCAATAGTATATAATGTAATACGTACCTTCACGGCTTGTTTGTAATACAATTACTCTTATTAACTAATTGGAATATTTAATTGGACTTTTAAAAAAGTTATTAGTCATCCAATACAGAGCTAATTAGTGCAAAGAACCGAAAATCGATTTTTTTGTGATACGAGGTCGAAAAAGTATCATGACGATATTTTCTCTTGATAAAATTTACCTCTTTTTAAGAATTTTGATACCTACTTTTCTTTGTTCTTAAGATATTCCTTTTAAAACAGCCACCCAGTATAACATTCTTATTATCGAATAAAATTGAAAATGGTGACAATCCCATGACAAAATCTTTTATAACAGCTGAAACTGAGTTTATCAAGGTTATCGATTTTTTATTACAGTTGCGGATGCCTAAAAATCCATTAAGCGGGGTCAACGTCCCAAATTATTAAAACCTACCTAATTTAATAGGTACCTAATCAGGTCTATAGGGGGGCTTTTTTATTTAGAAACTATTGACGCTATTATCGAAATGTTGGCAAAAAAATACAATAAAAAATATCTAAAAAAAAAACAATCGCGCATGAAACAGACTAGCAGTTTAAAAGCGTGAGTACGAGATAAAAAAAAGTACATAGTGCTTTGGCTTTCTTGAAAAATGCGAAACTCTACTTGTTTCCTTTGTACTAACCTTGTCACAAAAAAGTGGGACAAGAAGTTAGCAACGAACCCTACATATTTTCGATATTTTAACAATTTAAATTGTACTCTTAATACTGTGTCATTTCTGGTTTCCACTTCGGCTCTGAACCCCTCATATATTATTCACAGTAAACGGTATATTGCATTTTCCCAAATATTTGAAAAAGATTTTTTTCAAAAAAAAAAAAAAAATAACATATTTTTTAAGAATTTTTTTTATTTGCTTTTTGCAAAGAAAAAAAAACAATAAGATCTTTTTTTGAAAAATAAAAAAAATACTGAAAAATAAAAAAAAAATAAAAAAAAACATTTCATTTTTTTTCTTTATTTTAATTTTGCAAAAAAAAAAACGAAAAAAAAAATAATTTTTTTTAGTGATAGTTTTTTTTATCTTTTAAAGAAGTTTAACCCCCCATAACTTTTATGTTTTTGAGAAGATTACTTTTAAAAATTGTAGAATTAATCTTTATAATAAAAGTAATTTTTCCTGAAAAAGTTACGTTAGCTTTCATATATTTATTTAAAATTTTAACCTCCCATAACTTTTTTGTTTTGGGGGGGATTAGTTTCAAAAACAATAGGGATCTCCCCCTCATAGACCTAGATTTTTCCTGAAAAATTCAAGTCGATCGGATTATTCGTTCTTGAGTTATCGTGTTAACAAAACATCAGACGGACGGACACAAAAAAAAGTTGCTTATTTTTTCATGAATCCAAGAATTTTTTGTCAAGGACGATTTTTAAAATTTTTTGAAAATTCGAAACTATATACCGTATAATATTATTCTAGCGCTGTGATTATAATAATCAACATCTCAAAATTTATCGGCAAATTTTAGCGAGAAAGTAAGTGCGGTGAAACCGTACCATTTTCAGCATATTTTATATTCAGTACACGGAATATTTCCAGTTTTAGTCTAGTCTTCAGGTCAATAAAAGAGTCTTTACCTGGAAATAATTCAGGGAGTTTTGATTTTCGGTTTATTGGGTAGGGTTAATGGCCGCAAATAAAAAAATAACTTTGCGACGTTGAACTCGATTTGGAACTGTTATTTTTTTAACGTGTTTTTCACAAAAAACGGATTTTTAAAATATCTCTTAAACGTTACACTATACGTTTTTAGATTTTTAATTTTTTTTTCGAAAAACCAAAATTGTTCTTTATCGTCGGTTAGGCATGCCCCTTTCTTTTTAATTTACGTAAAATTAATGTTTTTTTAAATAATTCACACATTTGTGCCCCATTATCTCGAGTAAACCGATTTTCGATTGAATCACCATTGTATTAAGCATAAAAAAAACCTTCCTAAACAAGTTATAAAGAAAAATCTAAAACCGTGCAGTGTAACGTTTAAGGCAGTGCCGTGAATTAGCTATAAGTCGTACACAAAATACATTCTACAAAAAATGTTTGAGATTTGGTCTTCTTTATTTTCACAACAAACGTTTTTTGAATGCACCGATCTTGAGATATTTTAAAAAGTCCGTTTTTTTGTGAAAATACGTTAAAAAAATGACAGTTCCAAATCGAGTTCAATGTCGCAAAATTGTTTATTTGCAGCCTTAAACACTACCCAATAAACCAAAAATCTAAACTTCCTGAATTATTTCCAGGTAAAGTCTCTTTTATTAACTTGAAGACTGGACTATAACTAGAAATACGCCGGGTACTGTTTATATCATATAAATTATATGCAAGTTTTTACTTTTGTATATTAACATATCACGGTGCGCTAGATTTAAAATATAGTTCGACTTGAAATATTTTTTTAATAAATCGATTCTAAGACCCAAGGATCATTTAAGGCAAAAATAAAACAAAATCAATTAAGCTGCTTTTTTTTAACCCCTATAAAGGTCACTATTTTTTTTTTTGCGGATGTGACGTTATTTATTGCATCAATAGAGTTTATTTTTCTGAGCATCTTTACTTCTTTAAGTTTTTTTCTAGCTTCAACTGTTTTTTTTTTAATTAATCGCGACCAAGAAATACAAAAATTGCAATCTTCGACTTCAAATACCTCACTTATAAACAAATGACGATAGAAAACAAAATCATAAAACAAAATTGTTCAGAAAAATAAGTTATATCGACTGATAAAATAAAAAAAAGGATTTTACCCGCCAAAAGTATTTTTTAAGGGGTATTTGGACCCAAAGGTCTAATCAGACGATTAGCAAGGCTACAAAAAAAATTGTCAGACCAGTCAATAAGACTTATTTGTCTGAACAACTTTATTTATGAATTGTTTTTCTATCGTCATTTTATTTTTAAGTTATTTGAAGTCAAAGATGGTCATTTTGTATTTCTTGATCGCGAATAACTAATAAAATAGCTGAAGCTAGAAAAAAAGAAAAGTTGCTCTGAAAAATAAGCTCTATCGATTAATAGATATTAAATAAATAAAAATAAAATAATACACGGTGTATTTGAAATAGCGTAGGAAATTTTAACAGAAAAACAAAAAGTTCATATAAACATATGTCTAAAAATGCGTCATAAGGGAGCTACACCCCTTTGAAAGTGGCTAAAAAAATCGTTTTTTATTTAATAACTCAGGAACCCTTTGAGATATATCAACGAGGTTTTACACGTCAACTAATCCTACCAAGGCCCGTTTTTATGTGTTATTTTCATGTACTTATTTCAACCAGGGGTGTGCGAAACGGGGGGGCCTTATCAATTATTTGTCCCAAACTTTTTTCTGTGTAACTTTTTTGCAATTTTATTTTTGAAATATGATTCCTCAGGTCAAAATACATAAAAAAGGTACTCTTGTTGTAATACTGTAGGATTAACCGTTTTCGAGAAAAAATAATTTGAAGGTGAAATTCCACGGTTCGTGGACGAAAAATTAAATACTAATGTGTTGAAAACCAAAATTTTAATGATGCAGGGCGAATGTACATTAAAAACTAAGAAAAAAACCTCATATACAGGTACTTCCAAAAATCAATCCTAATGGAGCTATGGTCTCCTAAATATGCACCATTTTTAAAGGGCTATGGTAGCTTTAAAAGCGTTTTTTCGGCCTACATGTATGGAAACTTTTTTTCTTAGTTTTTAATTTAGAATATCATTGCATCATTAAAATTTTGGTTTTCGACATTTTAGTATTTAATTTTTCGTCCTCGAACCGTGAAATTTCACCTTCAAATGAACTTTTCTCGAAAACGGTTAATCCTACAGTATTACAACAAGAGTACCTTTTTTATGTATTTTGACCTGACGAATCATATTTCAAAAATAAAATTGCAAAAAAGTTACACAGAAAAAAGTTTGGGACAAAAAACTGATAAGGCCCCCCCGTTTCGCACCCCTGGTTTAAATAAGTACGTGAAAATGACATACAAAGATGGGACTTATTAGGATTAATTCACGTGCAAAACCTCGATAATATATCTCAAAGGGTTCCTGAGTTATTAAATAAAAACCGATTTTTTTAGCCAATTTCAAAGGGGCGTAGCTCCCTTATGACGCATTTTTAGACATATGTTTATAGGAACTTTTTGTCATATTTTATCATGTAGAATCGCCTGTTAAAATTTCCTACGCTATTTCAAATACACCCTGTATATGCTATATGCGGGGTTAAAAAACGGCTCGTTCGATTTATTAGTTTTACCATAAAATATCCTTATAAGACCTAATTAGGTCCTAGGGAACGTTTAAGTATTACGTAACGCTCATAGGGGGGGGGGTTAGGAGTCATCTTGGAGTGTTACGCCCATGTTAATGGTATAGGAAAATAGCGTTACAGGGGGGGGGGGGATCCAAAATGATCAAATTTTTTTTTTGCACGACCAAGACTAAAACCTAATTTTACGCTTTCATTTTCGGGACTAAACTTGCCGTTTTTCTCCCTAGGGAATAAAAATCACGGCAAAAATTAGGTTTGGTGGTGTTTTCTAATAAATTAGCGATTCAAACCAATTTATTTGATTTTAACAAAGAAAACCTTTAAAAATAACATTGTTATAACAATTTATACATAACTTAAAATTTATCATCTTCGTCCATTTTTTTGACGTTTGTGTCAACAATATTAAAAAACAATTGAAATCGCGATAGCCATGAAACCGACTTTTCGCAATTTACAGGCATCTTGCTTAAATTAAATTACGAAAATAAAACAACCGATTTTAGACGCGTGGTTTTTAATTTTAATTTTATCTACCTTCCTAAATTATGTTTGGTCCTGCAAAAAATAGTGTATATACATCAGGACTAAACTTGGCTGTTTTAGTCCCTTGCATTTCTGTTTCCCTCGCTCGCTACGCTAATGCAGCGGGACTAAAACAGCCAGTTTAGTCCCTTGGTATATAAATAACTATGTTTTTTTAATACTTGAACGTTTCCTTATAGAATCGATTGAATAAAAAAGTGGGTTTATTTTAAGTCGAAATAAATAACTACATCTACTGCACCGTGCTATCGATTCTTGGATACCTAAATGTTATATTACATTGATAACGTCGATATATTTTTAGAATATGATTTCATTTGTATACATGTAAAAGATAGTCTAATTTAAAAATATAAATGTACATAACGTAATAATTTGTTTAAAATATTAAACATTTAGTGGTATTTAAGGAGAAAAATCATAATTGTTTTGAAAAAACATATGCTTTTTTTGTAAAAAACTAATACAACAAAAATCGTACCGCCAAAATAAAAGATTTATCTTAATTAAACTCCGATTTTTACCAAAAACAATGGCAGACTAACATCTCTAGTCTTAATTTCCCTCAAAGAACTTTTACCTCAAGAAGGAACATAATGAAATCTACCGTATGATTTGTTTGAAGCGTGAACCAACTACGGCTAAGGGCTGGTGGGGAGTGACTATTGTTTACACTTAGTACGCGTAAAGAGAGAGAAAGAATGTGTAAACTCACAGTCTAATGTCGTAAAATGACTGACAGGGGTACAGTGTTGCCGATTGGAAACATATACTTTTTAATTTTTTAATAAAATATCCATATTTTATTGTAAATTTTAAGAAACATTAGTTCTGTATGAGTTTTATGTGAACTAGTAGTTTAATTTTAATAGATTTAAATATACTATATTATTAAACATAATTATAGTATACACAATAAAGTTCTTTACATTTTTAATTTAAGTATAATGATTTGAATTCATGATAAGGTGGAAACTACGCAACATCGCTACTAGGTAGCCTGAAAGTCGACTAGTGACATCTACATTTTACACCACAAAGCTGTATCGCGTTTCTGTTAGTAAACAAACAAACAAAAGATGACACCTTCATAAACATTGGTCTGAAATTACTTCTTGAGGTAAAATTTCTTTGATTTCCCTACTCCTTAACATCCCTACTCCATAACATCTCTACTCTACAACAACCCTACTCCGTAACCTCCCTACTCCATAAGATCTCCACTCCCCAACTACTCTACTCCGCACTATATGGACACTTGACATAACTCAAAAAAATATTTGTCATGGTAAGTCACTGTCAAATATTTATTTAGTGTATTAATTACTCATTTATTAATACAAGTTATGAGAACGCGAGCAAACAGACTATTAAAATAATACATCTGCTATTATTCTAGAATTTTACGTATAGGCCAGCACTTTCTAGGAAAAATATAAAATTATATAGGAGTTCCTTGTTCCGCGAACCACTAATTTATTATAAAGTGGCTAACTGAGTGCATATAGTGCGGAGTAGAGTTGTGGGGGAGTAGAGATGTTATGGAGTAGGGATGTTACGGAGTAGGGTTATTATAGAGTAGGGATGTTATGGAGTAGAGAAGTTATGGAGTAGGGAAATTAAGAGTAGAGAAGTTAGTCACCCAAAACAATTTCAGTTGAGACTTTATGTAAGAAGGGTAGGGTGGCCCTGCTAGGGTCCCTTTTTGAAGTATTTATCTCAAAGCGTTATCTAGTTATGTGGTCATAAATTTACCTGACAGGCAGACAGACAGACGGACATATTTTTTTGGAGAAAATCATCTTTTTTGCGAATAAAACGTTAAAAAACGCAAAAAAATAAATTAAAAATGTATTTTTTTACTAAAGCAAAAAAATTGCGGTCGTTCCCTGATGTGACAGTGGAAAGTAAAAAACAGAAACAAAAGTATTGCTGTTTAAATATCTTTTTTATTTTTGTCTAGAAGTTTTCTTGCCTGGTTCTCATTTATATTAAATTTTTAAGTATTCTTAGCTATTCTATTTTAATTCTAGACTATTTTTGTTAAACATAATAAATTCTAGTTTAACATATTTGAGGAGACCTAAAAACAAACTACAAGTTGTAGACAGGCAACAAAGTTTGTTAATGTTAAGAATCGTTGTGGCATATCAAACTATATCAATACCTCGGTTCTAAAGTGTTCGAAACTAGGTCATTTCAATAAGTCGCCATTACACAGAAAAAAAATACGCAACTGAATTATGGCAGCGAACCGACCCATTTAAAATAGGCTATTTTTCATGCAGATTTTAAATCCCTTTAAGAAAAACATCTACACATTATTATAATATCGTCATATGATGATTATAGTGCTATATCCATAGCAAACCCAATGGATATAGAACACTATAATCATCACAGGACGATATAGTTAGTTCAAAAATCAATGTGAAAAATCAAATTTGTGTTTTTTGGTTAACTTTCAGTAAGTTTAAAAGATTAAATGTTTTATATTTTATAATACATTGCTAATAATACTATATTTTTCTTGAGCCATATTTTGATATTTGTTTCTTGGGTTTTTGGCTCTTAAATTAAAGATTAAATAAAAATTCTTCAAGGTAAGGCGAAACGTTCAAAAAAAAGTCTATTTTTTTTATATAAATAAAATGTATAATTTTTATTTAATGTTTAAGTTGAGAGTCAAAACCCCAAGAAAAAAAATATCAATATTGCTAACTATTAAAAAGGGATAACCCGTAAAAACAAGGCTTTTCTTCTTTCCAAAGGATAAAGGCTTCTGGGCTCCCCAGACTTGAAAAACATATTTTTTATGGCAGAGGCAACATTTCATAACTACATAATAAAAAATATAGTTTTTTTTTGAAAAAAAAAATACTTACATGATGAGATTAGGAGCGGAAAGACCATCCTAAAGATGACTAGAGATAAAAAGTACTCGGCCATTTTATAAATCTGTAAATAAATAAATAAATAACATGTGTGTAAATTATACAGATTTTTTTTATGCGATAAACTCCAAGGCAATTAGTTAATTAAAATGGTCGGATTAAAAAGAAACATTGCATGTGCAAATAGAGGGTTTTATTTCAAAGTTCCCTGTAAAACCTTAATTATAGTTAATATTATTACTATAGCCTATTATGTAGAATTTCAGTGGACCAGTTATACCAACATACATCATTCATAATAACTTGTGTTTCATTCATTATCCAACTAAACAAATTTGGTAGCCCTGATATTTTTTCCGCTTTGTTGTCAGGTTTATTTTGTATAGATAAGATCAAATAATTAAAATTTTCCAGCAGATTAACATAATTCATGGGAGAGACCCTAAAAATTGTTTATTCCTTGTATTTTACCAAGACCTTGCATTAAAATTGGCGAAGTCGCCTGCTTACGCATGCGCATAACATGAAATTAGCAAATTATGGATGAAACGTTTAGAAATTATTATGAATGAACTTTTTATCGGTAAGTAAGATTTCTTGTAAATATGAAACAACGGCAACAGTATGAAATCTTTAATTTACTACATAATAGGCTATAGTAATAATTTTAACTATAGTTCCTTATTTCAAGAACTTGTATACTTTACGTTCTTGCTTTACAGGCCAAAAGAGATGGACTTTTTCAAATAAAAATCTTTTTTGGTAATTTTTCAGGTTTTTTTTTTTTTTTTAACACCTGATTCATTCTATGTTAAATCAACACACTTTAAATAAAAATATTACCTCACCATTTTAGATTTTGCTCAAATTTGGTACACTTATAGTGCTGAGACTAAGAAAAATACCAAATTTCAATTTTTTATCTCAAACCGTTTCTGAAATATGGCTATGTAAAGTTTTCAACAATTCGCAAAAAAAAAAACGCGAACGGACTTTTTTTAAATCGCTCTAGGAACTGTTCTAAATGAGCTAAAGAGCTGGGAGAGGTGTCATTTTGCAGAATTTTTTCTGCTCTTTCCAATGATAACATAACATAAGTAATTTTTTTCAAAATATCATACAAATTTAAATTTTGATTTAATTTTTTTCCAAAGGGTACAGCTCCGCCATTTTGAAATAAAAATTCTGATTTTTTTTTAAGTTATCCATTTACTATCCCTTAATACCGTGCCGTGATTTAAAAAAAAGACATGACCTGTCAAAATTTGACAAGTGACACATGCTTGTTCTCAGAATTGATTTCTGAATCAAAATATGTAAAAATATACAGGGTGCTCCATTTAAAAATCGAAAGTTCAATTCATTTCCGGGGAAAATAAAAAGTGCCAAAAAAAATCTAGCTATATCAAAAAAACTTAAATTATATATAATATAGCTTCTGCAAATTTTAAGATCCCACCTTAAAAAGTAAAAAAGTTAAGGGGGGTGAACCAACTTCCTGAAACACCCGGTATAAATAGTACATGTGTGCCAAATTTCATCAAATTCTGGGACGGTGAGGTAAATTGGGTGTGTTGAGTTGACATGGAATAAACCACCTCTAAGCCCTCGACATTACCTTATTGGTGAGCTAAGAGCGACATGTGTTTCAAAAATACTTTCAAACTGAAACCCTCAACTCATAATAAAATTGTGCTACTTTTTTCCCATTATTTACTTAAAATATGATTGATGAAATTGTAATTAACACGGACATTTAATTATGTAGAAGGTAATAAGCCTAATTATTTTTTTTGCCATGTAGTTTTGCACGCGATGTAGGTACGTTCAGGTATATTCAGATTAAATAAATATATTCAGATTAAAAAATCATCAATGTTTACCCACGCATCTAAAAAATCTGCCGAAATTTTTTAAAAAGCATTAAAAGGTTTTATCAAGGGAGGCATTGATATCGTAAATTTTACATCATTTCATTTTGGCAAAAGATTTTAAAAGGTGGGTTAAGCTTTTGACAAAAACCGTCTAGGGTAAGATACAGTAAGTACTGTTTTTTTTTTGTTAGTTTTTTGTATTTTACTATTTAAATTATTCTTATAATGCTTTATAATTAGAAAAGTTATGTTAATTAGGTTGTTTTATTTTTCCGATAAAATTTATTCTATTTATTCTTACTAATTTAAATTTTTAGAAAAAAAAAATAAAGCGGATGTGTCTTTTTGCTTTGATATGTTTTGAATTTGACAAATAAATAACCTTACTTTAAAAAATAATTTTTACCTGTCAAACTAAAATGAAGCTGAAGTTTGCAACGTTTTTTTGCATCGAAAATTCAAATAGTATATTAAATCACTTATTCCATAACACGTTTTTAGCGCACTAATACTTTAGAAAACTCGCTGTAAACGGCTTGTTTTCTTAACTTCTACTCGTGCGCTAAAAACTTATGTTATGAAACAAGTACTTTAATATACTATTTGAATTTTCGTTGCAAAAAAACGTTGCAAACTTCAGGTTTATAAACTAAATCAAACTATGTTGTAAAATGTACGATTTCAATGCCCATTCTATTAATGCTTTTTAAGAAATTTCGGCAGACATGCCACGGTGTTTTTTTGGGGGTATTTTTTGTTTTTTTTTTCTTCGAAACCCTGAAATTCCTTTACCATTTGATAGTACCGTCCATTTATATGATTTTCAGCGAAAATTAAAAAAATCTACCGAGCGCTTCGTTTTTTATTAAAAAAAATTAATGCTAAACGAGCTGCGAAGGGTAAGACAAGCCCTGAACATATGGAATGCTACGCATCCCATTATATACTATTCACAGTAAATGGGTATATTGCATTTTTTCAATTATTAAAAAAAACGAGGGGCTGACCGCGTCTGAAATTTGTACAAAAGAGTTCCTTTTTGCAAAGAGTTCCTCGGAGTTCCTCCGGAGTTCCTCCAGAGTTCCTTGGGAGTTCCTCCTGTGTTCCTTAAGAGTTCCTCAGTAATTTTTGGCAAATAAGACGTAGAAATTACCGCTTTACAAGCACTACTGCCAATAAGGCACCCTCAAAGAAAAGCTTTTTCCCTGGCGGTTTGAACGCCCAAAAAAATACCTTCATAAAAAAAGCTTTGTCCCTGACGGTTACTACCAAACTTAGCGCCCCTTCAAATAAAAAATGGCGCCCCCGATTTACCTTTACAAGAAAATCGCTTTGTCCCTGACAGTTTCTACCAAACTTGGCGCCTCTTCAACACAAAAATTGGCGCCCCAGGATTACCTTCAGGAAAAAAGCTTTGTCCCTGGCGGTTTCTACCAAACTTGGCGCCCCTTCAGAACAAAAATTGGCGCCTCAAAATTACCTTAAAAAAATTGGCGCCCAAAGGTAGGATGTTTTGTGAAGTGTTTGTAACGGCTCAGCTAGTTTGAACATAAGAACGTTTATCCACATGGGTAATAAATAATAATTTTTCTGACCGCGCCTTTTTGCAAAGAGTTCCTTCATTTTGCAAAGAGTTCCTCCATTTTGCAAAGAGTTCCTCCATTTTGTAAAGAGTTCCTCCAGAGTTCCTCCTTTTTGCAAAGAGTTCCTCCAGAGTTCCTCGGAGTTCCTCCTGAGTTCCTCCTGAGTTCCTTTGGCTTGTACAAAAGATTTCCTCGCGGTCAGCCCCTCGAAAAAAAATAAAAAAAACACCGACCGACAATTTTTTTTTGCTCGAAATTGATTTATATCGACATAAAACGTCATAAAACGCAAAAATACACAAAAAAAACATTTGAAAATTTTTGCACGAATACAAGGCTTTCCGAAATTTTGAAAATTTTCAAAATGGGAAAGCAATTGGGGGGGGTGTGAGTGATAAAATGACAAAAAAAAAAGGAAAAAAGCTTTAGCTTTACCCCTGACAAAACAAGGTATCGCCTCTAAAAAAAGCTTTACCCCTGGCGAAAATTTTGTTGATGACATGAAAAAAGACGCTTAACCCCTGGGCAAAAAATTTGATGACTAAAACAAAAAATCTCGCATATCACTGGGGTTCTGCCGAACGAATTCAAACATTAAATCAAATCAAATCAAAAAATCATTCATCCGGCAAATTTTCCGACTTGAAAAACTTTGGGGGATGTCACATCTCCCAATACTCCCCTTATGTCCAGCCCTGGTGAGCCTGAGTAGTCACAGATATTTTTTAAAGCATATTACTAAATATTTGAAAATAATCGGAAAATAATTATTTTTAAAGTTTAGAAAATAAGAAAAGTTGTTTTCTTAACCGTTATCGCAAGTTTTGATATTTATATTTTTTTAATTAGCTAAATAATTCAGAGGACTCGAGTCCGGATCAGTCGTCGACTGTAAGAAACGATCCCAGACCAAAGAGGAAATTCTGCCGTTTTCTGTGAAGGTGTCAGTTCTGCGGTGACAGAATCATAGAAAAAGGAATAAATACGGAGAGATCTGTACGTGTATTTATTCCTTTTTCTGCCTCGACCTGTCCGAATATATCGAGGGTCTCTATGCGTGTTTATGCAAGTTTATTTTCTCTTCATAATGCCCCTAATATAGGGGCCATATGTTGGGGGCATTATCAGTATATGCTGGTCTGTGCAACCAAATCTTGAAACCTCTGCACTCGCCGACACCATAAATAACCTCAAAAATATAAAACAATCATTTTGTCTGTAAATGTAATAGATATGAATCATTTCAATAAAAAAGTGCTAAATGAATAGCAAATTACCTTTTATTTCTTAGGAATATAAAACTATTAACTAATTTATTTAGGTATCCGGATAAATACTTAGTTTAACACACATTTTCCACACGCACTACACTAAAATAGTCTTAATTTTATTAATCCTGCACGTTATTTCATTATTTTTATTGAATTAATTTACTGTTTACGATGTTCAGAGATGTTTAAACAGAGATACACGACACTCACGCACTCTAACACCTCAAAAACTAAAATAAAATTTGCGAGTACATCAAAAATCAAATCAAACACTGCTTAATTTATAGATGGCATCACTGCGTGGAAGTAACTCTTAGGCAACCCAAAAAACGAACTATGTAATGAAAGTTGCCTGTTTTCAGGGAACGTATTTCATATGGGCCGGGAAAACATATATTTTTTTTGTTTATCGAAGAATAACCTAACTTTTTAAACGTTGTATGTTTTCTTTTGAAAAATCATGGAAATAGTAAATTCGAACTGTGCTACTCTAAGTAATATGGAGGTTTTAAATCATTTACAAAGGTTAAAAGACAGCAGAAGAAAACAAAAGGGGCAACTCGCAACAATAACTTACGAAACATTGAGATATCTAGAAAGTACACCATGTGCCCATCAAGACGATAATACTATAAAAGGTTGTATGAAAGAGTTAGAGCCTTATAATTTAAATAAAACTGAAAAATTAATGCTCATTAATACACCACCAACTACAGACCTAGAAATTCAACTTATGATCGAAGATAGCGAAGAGAGGCTTTCGGAGAAACAAGTAAAACAAATATTGCTAATTATGCTTAAATATTTCCCACACATTCAAAAGGAAAGTCCGGAACAAGAAGAAGAGCAGGATGGTCAGGAATAAGCCCCAGTTTTAAATAAAATATAGGTAAATATTAACTGTTATAAACTGGGGTATCTCAAAACTAGATAAATTTCATAATTCACCAGAGCATTGATACTACATTGCTGCTAGTTTTAAAATAGATATTGATGTACAATGTACATCAATATTGTACATTGTACACATATAAATCCATTTTTTTAATTACATATTATATTTAGTTGTTATACTGCTTTAAAATATATTTTATTTTTATATTCAATATTTATTACTTAACATAAACATACTCAGGTCTACACCAGGGGCGTAACCAGGTCCAAATTTTGGGGGGGGCCCTTTAATATGCATTATACAAAACTCAATAGATTTTGAGATATTTTAATTTTAGTTTTTTTCTTAAAAGAGTAGACCTTAATGTCTTAAGAGTTAATTTCCAAAAATCTGCTTTACATTTTTTTAACTTTTATACTGGATTACCTGTCCAAAAGTATGGCTTATATAACCCATCTCTAATAAAAACTGGGATTTCGAGTAAAATCTACATGCTAGAAAGCTTTTTTAAATTGAAAATTCGGTTTCAGCACTTAAAAATACTTGTTTTTTACCAATTTGATATTAATAAAAAATTAAAGGCTATTTTTCTAATACGTTTTTTTGCTGTTTATCCAAAAATTAAAACCGTATTTTTGCTATTTTTTTTAATTATCAGGGTTTTGTTCTAAAATTTATACCTTGTTGGATAGCTATTGAAATAAGGAAGTTTTTAAAACAGTTTGTATGCCTGTTAGGTTGATTTTTTTTTTCAAGACCCTATAAGAAATTCTCAGATTACTTTTAAAAATTATTTTCTACAAGTTTTTATTTGAAATTTTCATATGATTGAAATGTTTCCAGAAAATGTAGAGTAGATTTTTTGGAAATTAACTCTAACATTAAGGTCTACTCTAAAAAAAAATTAAAATTGAAATATCTCAAAATTTATTGAGTTTTGTATAATGCATATTAAGGTTAATTTACTCCTAACCTTCTTTCCCATCAAATCTCCAAAGGAATTATCGAATTACCAGTAACCCTGTATATTTATATGTAAAAAATATATGTGTAAATTTACTTTCATAGTTTGATTTGGTGGGCTTAACAAAATTTGGGAGGGGGGCGTCTGCCAACGGTATTGCCCGAAAATTAGGTTACCACTTGATTTTAAATATTTTTATTAAACGATCCTGAAAAAATCAGCTGTGAGGTGCTAAATTTTATGATGTCATAACTTTATCAGGTTAGGGGTACCTAGCACCTTAGAGCTGATTTTTTCATGATCATTTAATAAAAATCAGCTCAAATTTAAATTAGGTATAATTTAAACATAAAAAGAAAAACATTATTTTAAAATTGTTTATTATAAAAAACATTGTTATTTACAATTGCACAGGTATAAAAATTAAATGCAGTTTTTTTCTTAATCTAATCAGATCCAAAAGTTATACTACATTCAAAAGTTAAAGCTAAATAAAAAAAAAATATAAAATTTGTTAAAAATATTGCTTTAAATTAATTGTCAACAAATCATATTTTTCTTACATAAGAATATAACATTCTTACACAACACAGAACATTTAATGGACATTCAAATACCCAGGTTAATGCCCGATAGCACTAAAGTTCTGAGAATATTTTATGAATATTCTTTCCTTCTTAGAATGTTCTTAGAACAATGTGCTATGGCTATTGGATATTCACTAGATATCCATAAGCCTGTATTGTGTGGATATACAATTTTAATAAAAAATATATAACAAATTGTTATTATAATTATGACAACAAAAATATATAACAAAATGAACACATAGGAAGGTTAATAATAGCTGTTTATAAAACAAGTTGCGAAATATATTATACTATAATAGTATTTTACGCAAAAGGCGCTAAAGTTGTATAACAAGAAAAAATTAATTTTTTTTCGAGTTCATGAACTTGAATTCCAGTTCGAATATATGCCGGATATGTATGTATGTATGTAATTCCACATGGGTACTTTAAAAAAGGTTAAAAATTGAGATTTTAAAAATTATTTTCCGCTTTTAAATTCTTTAAAGTTCCCATTACTATAAAAAAATTAAATTGTTTTGTGTTTCTCAAAATGTTATTATCTAAAGTTATTTTAATTAACTAGCCTATTATGGGTCTACAAAAGATATCATAATATATCTTGTCCCATTTGTAACCACCAAACCTTCATGGAAGTGGGTCAGCCTACCAGGGTGCATTAAAAGCCAGCCTACTTTGGTGTCTACAACGCTACAGTTATATCTGATAAATCTACACCCGCCACCTGTATAATCTATTCCCACTCGATTTAAAGCTATGTTTATTGTGTATGTACTGCTGTCATGGTGGGGCCTTAGACTGGGTTGCTCATCGGGTCTGTATCTGTAAAAAAATACTGTTTAATTTTTGTGAAAAATAACACAGGCCCACAAAACAAACAAAAAAGTTGTCTGTGCTGGGGTTAAGACCCACCTATTCCTATGTATTTTGGGATGCTGAACAAGAATCTGCCATAAAAAAGGCACTTCATGGGCACATTTTTTGCTATACTGCAAAAAACTGTCTAAAATAGTAAAAAATCATATTATTTCACTGAAGCAAAATAATGAGCTCATGAAATGCCTTTTTTATGACAGATTCGTGTTCAGCATCCAAACAAAACAAAATAATAGGTGGGTCTCAACCCCAACATAGACGCTTTTTTGAATTTGTGGGCCTTTATAACAATCACAAATATAAAAAGAAGTCTGTCCTGGGGTTGAGACACGCCTGTCCTTATGTATTTTGGGTTGCTGAACACGAATCTGCCATAAAAAGGCAACTTATGGGCTCATTTTTTGGCTACACTGAAAAAACTGTCTAAAATGGTAAAAATATGACCTGCAATTTCAGTGTAGCAAAAAAGGAGCCCATGAAGTGCCTTTTTTATGAAAAAGTCCAAACCAAAATATATAAGAATAGGTGGGTCCCAATCCCAGCACAGACAAGTTTTTTTTTGTGGGCCTGTGTAATTTTGAGAAAAAAAGGGCTGTTCAACGGTTATGTAACCGAATTTTTGATATTTTTAGACCTTCCCATTGTCACCATTTTCTCAAGTATGATATCATATAATTGGAACATTTCATATGGGCCATAATTTTCAACTAGACTTTCTTTCCTGCCTAGGTCGGTGACATAATTGTTGAAAAGCCCCAAAATCTTTAAATAACCTATAAAAACTTTGCATAGTTAACCATATGGTTCAAATTTAATGTCGTTAGCTTAAAGCGTTCTTAAGTTATACTGTATGTTTAGCATACATAGATTGGACCTTTCAGCTTAGGACAGTTACTGTCCTACTGTAGTATTATATTATAGTGGACATAAACTTTTTTTTAGACAGATTTTTTTTAACAACAATTTTTGAGCAAAAAAAAAATAAACAGCTTTACATACCTAACAACAAAATTCATTAAGCTCTTTGGGGGATCATGAAAATACCCAGTAAACACGTGTTCTTGAAGAAGTCGGACGTATTTTTGCAGAAAATGTAGCCAATGGGGTTCCCAGCTCACTTGGTTCATGTGGATGTCCCGTGTTGGGACCGCTTCGTAGCCCGTATCGAGTCTGGTATCTTCGTTTTTGCCGGAGGACCACTTTCCGTACGATTCCATCATGTTGATTAGGGCTTTTGTGAATTTTTCGGTTACTATTGGGAACCAATATACGTCTGGGCAGGGCTGTAATAAAATTAATTGTCAATTTTTATATGTGCGTAACGTTAATGATGTAGCGTTACGTAACGTTTATTATTTTTAAAGAAATAAAAACGGTTTTTATTTTTTACCCATTATTTTATGGGCGGAGCTTTTAAAGGGGGGCCAAAATTGTAAATATTTTCATTATGTACTTAAAAAAATACTGCTGCTAACAAAATAATACCTTACTACATTCGTAGAAGAGACACAAAATAAAACAAGTTTCAAATTATGTATTTGACTCATATTTTTAAATTTCGTTTTCATTAAAAATTTTCCCAGAGTCTAACTCAAAATATTAAAATTTCGAGATATAAAAGTCGAAATGTTGGGGTAAAATTAGTTTTTTTTTTAATAATTGCATGTCCTGTGTCTACCTACGTTCACCAGGTCAAGTCAGATCAGATACAAGTCAAAATTTTAGGGTACATTTTTTTTTATTTCAGTCCCTTTGCCTTCGTACGTTCCCCTATAATTAGTTAATTTACCCACACAACTTGTGCAAACGTGCTTTGGTTCAGAGAGTTCTGCGAAAAAGTGTCCGAAGTCACCCACACCGTCCGAAGTCACCCCACTTGACGGTACCGATTTATACAAAAAATTAAAAATAGTTTTCAAGAAAAAAAAATCCAAAAAATAAAAAAATAGAAAAAATGTTTCATAAATTAATACCTGTCTTAGTTTGTCCATCCCATTAAAATTTTCAGGATAATCTTCATGGATATACCTTTCCTGCCAATCTACCTCGTTGTCAAAAATCTGGTACATATCTGGCTCTGCATGGGTGATGTCATACGATTCTGGATTAACCAAATGCCCAAAATCGACCCGGTTTGAGACGTACATAAATATGTCCAGATCCCGAAGTTTGGCACAAAAGGCCATGTCTGGATCGACTTTTGGGCTGTCGTAGGAAAGTTTCTTTTTGTCGAATTTTTTCAGAATTGTGGCGTTTACCAAGTAGACGTTTGTTATGAATGGGACATTCCAAACACCTCTGCAAAAAAAATACAAGGAAAATATAGCAATAAATTGGGACGATTTTTACATTAAAATATGCATTTAGAAAAATCGATCTGCGTTTTGGACTGTTTCCACACTTTTCTTACGCGCTATATCAAGGCGTCTTTGACCATATAAATAAATACATTTTTAAATACTCGTTGTTATAATATCCTTTATAACTTTATTTAGGGTTATTTGTGATAAACACTCGGAAATGAAGCAAATAAAAACTTTATTGCATTACATAATCATGCCAACGTTTCACCTAATATTTAGGCTTCTTCAGGGCTAAAAAGACATAAAAATTATAAAACTTTTTGGGCATAACTTGGACATTATAAACCGATTTTTTGGAAAAAAAATGTATATAAACAAAAAGAAAAGAAATTAATAAATTAAAAACTTACCTAAATTATTAAATATGCATTAAAACAAACAAATTAAACAAAAACATTACATCAACAAACAAAATACACTGGACATTTTTCAACAGGAGAATTCTCACTGTATAACAATTAATTACTGAAATTTTTAAAAAGTATGTATCTATAAATTTGGATAAAGTGTTGTTCTAATGTTTAAAATAATTATATTTTGATATATTAATTAAATATTTTTGTAAAATTATTTAAATCCACAAATAGAACATATATCATTTAATATTTTTAATTAAGGTAAAGTAAACACTATTCTTTTTTATATGTACCATTTCAAGAATATATGGTGCATATAAAAAAGAATCCGAACTCCATAATTTATGGACCATAAACTATAAAACTGACACCTGCAATTTAAGTAGTATTTACTTTAACTTAATTAAAAATATTAAATGATATATGTTCTATTTGTGGATTTAAATAATTTTACAAAAATATTTAATTAATATATCAAAATATAATTATTTTAAACACTGGAACAACAATTTATCCAAATTTATAGATACATACTTTTTAAAAATTTCAGTAATTAATTATTCTACAGTGAGAATTCTCCTGTTGAAAAATGTCCAGTGTATTTTGTTTGTTTATGTAATGTTTTTGTTTAATTTGTTTGTTTTAATGCATATTTAATAAGTTTTTAATTTATTAATTTCTTTTATTTTTGTTTATATAATTTTTTTTTTCCAAAAAATCAGTTTATAATGTCCAAGTTATGCCCAAAAAGTTTTATAATTTTTATGTCTTCTAGCCCTGAAGAAGCCTAAATATTAGGTGAAACGTTGGAATGATTATGTAATGCAATACAGTTTTTATTTGCTTCATTTCCGAGTGTTTATCACAAATAACCCTAAATAAATTTCAAGAAGCATCCTGTAGAAAATATTATTATTATTATCCTTCATAACTTCGTTATTCATAGTCTCGAATTTTTGTGAGATCCAGATACAAGTAATTCCCTTTAAGACGGTGTCACGCTTTAAATTTGATGCCTTGTGAGCGTGATATTTACATTTAAAAATTGTATTTCCATTTCGACAAACTGTACACAGCGGATTTAATTTAATGTTTAAAGAACTAAAGACTAAACATAAATTAATTAAGGCTTCATTTGTAAAAAAGGCTGTTTACTGTGAGACTTAAATTTGAAACGGTTATCCAACGTTAGTTTTTTTGACCTAGGTACAGTGTGTCCATCAGTTCACGGAGTCTGGGAATTATGATGTAGTTCAACTTTCGAATAAATAAGTAAAAAATCTATTGAGCGCTTGTTTTTTTTAATCCAATTCACGAAAATTTATAAAAAAAATAAAAATACAGTGGAACCTCTATAACTCGAAATGTTCCATAAATTTACTGAGGTTCCCCCAACATTTTCTATTGTAACAATGTATTTCCACCTCTCTAACTCGAATTTTCTATAACTCGAAAATCTCGAAACTACATTAACACAATATTCTCCATAACTCGACATTTCGGGCAGCATAAAAAAAAGTTTTTCCTCACATTATGCACTTTAAAAATTAATACGCCACTGGGCCTATCTTCGCACGCGATCCCTCAGACGCGTCAAATTTCGTTGCGTGGCGTCGTACGTCGTTTACTGTGTATTTTCTAAGAAAATCCCCAAAGCTTTGCGGGATGTTTTTTTTTTTAACTCGGTCCCTTAAGTTTCGAGTTATGGAGTTTCAACTATATATATATATATATATATATATATCTTTTTTGAAAAAAAAAATATTTTTTTTGCCAAAGTTGAAAAAATTATATTTGAAGAGAAAAATCAACAAAGATTTGACAAAATTTAAACTTTTTTAAAAAAAGATCTTTTTCTGAAATACGAAAACATTAAAAAAAATTCAAAAGAAAAATAAAATATACAGGGTGATTCAGAATTAAGTTACAACATTTTAAGGGGTGATTCTAGGTCCAAAAATATGAAAAAAAGTTCCTATAAAGGTTGGTCCGGAAATGAGCCCTAAGTGAGCTACAACCCTTCGAAGGGTACACCTGAAAAGTAGTTTTTATGTAATATCTCTGGAACCCTACAAACCACAGTAACGAATTTTGCACATCCCTATTGAAAATGACGGGTCTGCGCGGGTATAAATGTTGCATAGACCGGACTTGAGCGGGTGAATTTCATCAAGTCCGGTTTATGCACCATTTATACCAGCCCAGACCCGTCATTTTCAGCAGGGAAGCCTTAACATTGATAAAAGTTATCATTTTATGTAATTTTTATTTGGTAATTTTAAAAAAGGGTGCAAAATGGGGGTGTGATATCACCTTTTTTGTCCCAAACTTTTTTATCTGTAGATTTTTTGACATTTTCTCAATAACATATTAACTAATTAAAAATACATTAAAAAGGTACTCTTTTTGTAATGTCACAAATCACAAATATAGTAATCCAGTTTTTAAATAATGAATAATAAGAGTTATGATGGCACTTAGGACCTTTTTTAAATTGATTGCTTATTAAAATTAATTAGTATCTATAAAGCTTAAAGTAACACATTTGAAACTTTTTTAATATCTGCAATGGTTAAAAAAATTAGGAACAATTAATTAAGTAAATTTTGACAGCCCATAACAAGAAAACAAATGAGCGCAGAAAAAGAAGACATGAAACTGAAATATTCTAATTTAAAGATCTTTTAATTTCATAAATAAAAAATCGTTTACCATGGGGAAAAAATATAGAGGTCGCCACAGGGCCAACAAGTATTATTATGAAATACCCTCAAGCAACAAAGCCGTAACTCATATATTGTCATTTTTTACGACAGCTAAAATATTTTTTTTTCTTATTTAAGGGTGGGGAAATGATTGAAGTGGAAAAGAAAGCCATGTGATACATCATTTAAAAGCTTATAACATTCTCTATTTAACTCTATAAGTATTTATTGTTTATTTATTGTTTGTTTCTGATGATATTCAAAATTAGTACTTCTTACTTTAGTGTTTTTAGGTAAACTTTTGGTTAAAATGGCCTGTGGAGAAATCTGAGTAGTACCACCATATGTGTCTTTTTTTAAGGCGTTTACCTATGAGTATAACTCAAAATAGGTCTAACTTGAGTTACATCCTTGTTGCATGGGAGTGTCGATATGGTATTTAACTTGTACTATAGGTGAGACTATATAACACGGTTCCTGATTTTATTAATATCCCTTACAATTTTCGCGAAAAATAACGAGGGCGGAAATTCTGTTTCACCCCGGAGTCATCTTAGCAACAAACAGGCCAGCAACAAAATTTCGGCCGACCGGCCGATCTAGTCACGTTGGCAACAAACCGGCCAACAACAAATGTCGGACCGGCCAAAACTTTGTTGCCAACGTGACTAGTCGGCCGGACCGGCCGAAATTTTGTTGCTGGCCTCTTTGTTGCTAAGATGACTCCGGTCTGTTTCACCCTGTACAACAATATTAGGGTTATTCAAAAGTTGGACTAAATCTTCATTCCCAGACACCGCGAGTTATTATAAACAGCCCAAATACCAAGTGCAAATTAATTCAACGAAAACAAACAAAGCCAGGGCCCCCTTTTTATCGAGACCAATTAGCAATTAAAGCCTATAAAATTAAGGTGACCTTTTTACAAGTACCTTTAAATAAAATCAGTACTTGAGTGTCCCATTTTCGCTATACAACCTGTTCATAATCCTATTTGTGTTTACGTTTTAACATGTTTTTTACCAGGTGGTTCATTTTTTTAGTTGGACTTTGTATGATTGTGTCAGTGGGGCATGCTGCAAGAGGAGGGGGCAGAGGTAATGGAAACAATATTGATTAAAAATAAATAAAAATCGGTTTTATTAATATAATACTATTGTAAATTAAAAAAAATAGAATGACCTCGGTCAAGAACCTTTTGGAAGTCCAATAAATCACTTTTTATTATTATTATATTTATTTTTTTTTCTTTTCTTTTTTAGTGTCAGTGGGGCATGCTGGAGCTAGTGGAGGCAGAGGTAATAAAATAATATCTACTAGATACAAACATATTTTAAAAAGGAAAATTGTGCATTTTATTTTTTTTATTGAAAAGTGTATTTTTTTAATTTTTAAATATTTTTTTAAAACTGTGTTTTTTTTAATTATAATATACAGGGTGATCAGTACCTGGCATGCCAAAATTGAAGAGGTGATTCTACATCCAAAAATATGAAAAAAGTTTCTATAAAGATTGGTCCGGAAATCAGACCTAAGGGAGCTACGGTCTTTCGAAGTTGGACATTCATTTAAAAATAAGCAAAACATTATTCCTGACCAAAACACCTAAATTTAATATTAAAGGAGTAATGGCCTTTTAAAAAGTAACATTTTTGGTGGCGCAAAATGTTAATTCCTCTTAATTGCATGTTTTTTTGTTCCTACAGTGTCACACTATAGACATTTTTTATGTATATTTACTCAAGAAATCTATACTTTTTACAAAAAATCAAAAAAAAAGTCCAAATAAAAAAGTTTGGGGCAAAAATGTGTTAAGCCTCATATATTTTCTAAACTCATCTCTGGATAAATTCGAAAAAAATAAATTAACATAAACTTGCCCTTATTAATACTAGTATACATGCAAGAGCTCGTCGCTCTAGCTTAAAGGGTACAAGAGTTAAATTAATTAAAAAACCTTATTTTTATTACAGTTTTAAAGGGGCTCCCTTAGGGCTCATTTCCGGACCAACCTTTATAGGAACTTTTTTTGATATATTTCGATGTAGAATCACCTCTTAAATTTTGGCATGCCAGTTACTGATCACCCTGTATATTATATGATTAAATTATATATAGGGTGCTTTTCTCCCCCCCTTAACTTTTTTGACATGCCTATTTTTTAGGAAAATTAATGAGGGGCCGAGGCCGCACGTACAGTTCCAGGATGCCCGTTATAATTCAACATAGAAATCCCGCCTCAGCGAACTATTACGAAAATAAAGACGTAAGTGATTTATAATAGGACTCGTTTATACGGGGGCAAAAGAAAACGTTCTGTTTAAGCTGTTCAACAATCAAAGGCGGATCACCAAAAATTTAATAATTTTAAGGGAAAATTATACCTAAAAACCTTTTACTTAATGATGGTACGCAAGAAAGCGCCGCAGGCGATTTTTTTTAATCATTTCAAATAATGATAAAGTTATTTAAATTCTTGCACTTCATACTAATCGCTAAAAATGTGAGAAACAAAGATGCCAATAACCAATATGTCCTCCTCTGTTCTCAAGCAAAACATTAACACGTCTGTGAATATCAATAAAAAGGTTATTAATGGCTCCCTGCGATATGATATTCCATTCTTCTTGAACAGCAACAATTAGCTCCCAAAGGGTGAACGGAGGAGGGTTATCTCTATGCAAATTGGCCCTTTTTAGCATATCCCACACGTTCTCAAGAGGATTCGTGGCAGGTGAGTTTGCTGGGCAGTTCATTCTTTGAACATTCCTTGCTTTAGCAAATTGGTAACCCTTCTTGTGCAGTGGGGAGTGGCGCTATCGTCCATAAAAATGGAATTATCTCCAATTTCGTTTCGCAATGGAAGGATAATTGTTGAATAATGTTTTGGGCGTAACCGTTTTGCTTGAGAGGACATACTGGTTATTTACATCTCTGTTTCTCGCATTTTGTGACGGCTTTGATTGTTATTCAATAAAAATTAATTGATGCACTTTTTTTAATTTAATACCTGACAGTGTACTAATTCCATAAAAATAACCTTACATGTGATAAAGCATTTCAATAAAATGTAGAAGTGAACTCACATCTTCGTTGGAATAATTTTTGTTTGCGTTTCAAATTAACTGGGGGGCCAAGAATGTTGGCGATGTGTATACTTGTTCTCCTAAAATTATGGCCATGAGGGGTTTGGACTTTTTTTACCCCACCTAAATCTCGCCGGGCTATGATGATTATGATATATTATCCTGTATAAGTAAAATGTCCGCCCAAGTTGGGAAATGGTTTGGTTAGTTGGAGGAAAATTGTTGGGTAAAGATTTTTTTTTTGAGGTGAGGACCTATTTTTTAGTCATAAAATTTTTAGCTAGGGTAAAGACGGCTGGACGACAGCTGGTAAGTTCAGTCGACAGAGTTGGTAAATTTTACTTTATCAGTTGGTAAATTTTGGTACCTTCCCAAGACATTGCCCCTTTGATATGTCCCTGCTCAGAAATTTTGCCTCCGTATAATCAAGTACTATCTCTACAGAGCGGTCCAAAAGTCACCCCCCCTCTTAACTTTTGAACCAGTTGAGATATCGACTTCAAATTTGGAACTTTTAAATAAGACAACTTAAACTATCTTTTAGCATATATTTAGTACTTTCAGCTGGGGATTTTTGTGGGGGCACATTTTTTTAAATGGAAAGGGTGGTCGTGTAATAGATCATTTTAAAGCTTATAAAATTCTCCATTTAACTCCATATTTTTAAATTAAAAAAAATATTTTTTTGGGTTTAAAATGGGTATTAATGTCAAAATTCCTCTAAAAAAAAAAACAAATATTTTTTTAAAAATGCCTAATGTCATCATAAAAAAATGTTAATTATACTTTTAAACTAATTTTAGTTGACATAAATAAAAATTTATAAAAAAAACTTAAAAAATCGAATTTTTTTAGCACAAAAAATTGAAAAATCAAAACCTTAAAAAACATTTTTAAAAAAATTAAAAATGTTAGTTTAAATAGAGAATTTTATAAGCTTTAAAAAGTATCACACGACCCCCCTTTCCATTTAAAAAATGACCCCCCATGCCCCCCTGCCCACATTTTAAGATCTAAAAATATCAAATATATGCTAAAAGATAGTTTAAGTCGATATCTCAACTCGTTCAAAAGCTAAAGGGGGGGGGGTGACTTTTGGACCGCACTGTATATAAAACATATATTCTAATCAACTTACCCATTTGTAATTTTAAATAGAATGATTGTTTATAAACAAATGGGAAAATAATTGAATAATACCCAACGAACTAATAACTCTTCTCTCTAGAATACGCATACCGTTAATATAAAGTATCGCCAACATCTCGGTTTGTTTGTAAACAAATAGTAGGTATATTCAGGCCTGAACAATAACAGTTACCAGTAACTGTTATTGTTGTCTGTTAGAACAAAGCTGTGCGATTAAGACAGACAAATGTATATGTTGGCTACGTTTTTGTCAGTTAGTACAAATTAAATGCCTATTCTAGAGAGAGGAGTTATTAGTTCGTTGATAATAACTCTTCTCTCTAGAATACGCATACCGTTAATATAAAGTATCGCCAACATCTCGGTTTGTTTGTAAACAAATAGTAGGTATATTCAGGCCTGAACAATAACAGTTACCAGTAACTGTTATTGTTGTCTCTGTTAGAACAAAGCTGTGCGAGTAAGACAGACAAATGTATATGTTGGCTACGTTTTTGTCAGTTTTTACAAATTAAATGCCTATTCTAGAGAGAGGAGTTATTAGTTCGTTGATAATACTCTTCTCTACGCATACCGTTAATATAAAGTATCGCCAACATCTCGGTTTGTTTGTAAACAAATAGTAGGTATATTCAGGCCTGAACAATAACAGTTACCAGTAACTGTTATTGTTGTCTCTGTTAGAACAAAGCTGTGCGAGTAAGACAGACAAATGTATATGTTGGCTACGTTTTTGTCAGTTTTTACAAATTAAATGCCTATTCTAGAGAGAGGAGTTATTAGTTCGTTGATAATAACTCTTCTCTCTAGAATACGCATACCGTTAATATAAAGTATCGCCAACATCTCGGTTTGTTTGTAAACAAATAGTAGGTATATTCAGGCCTGAACAATAACAGTTACCAGTAACTGTTATTGTTGTCTCTTTTAGAACAAAGCTGTGCGAGTAAGACAGACAAATGTATATGTTGGCTACGTTTTTGTCAGTTTTTACAAATTAAATGCCTATTCTAGAGAGAAGAGTTATTAGTTCGTTGATAATACCACAACATTCAATTTCAGGGTGCAAGAATCGTTAAAGCTAGTCATTTTGAATTGGAGTATATGCTTGGAAGGAAAATTACCTTCTTCTGTATGGCGACAGGTTAGTATAACAAATTAAACTATTCTCCGTGTCTGAAATAGAACGCAGTGACTAATATCTAAAACGTATTATTCTATCCTCGTATAAGGGATTAGGGGCTGTCCATATATTACGTAACGCAATTTTTCAAAAAAATTGACCCACCTTCCCTCCTGTGTAACAAACTGTCACATTTACCAACACCCCCCCCCCCCCCTGTGTAACGCGTAACAATATAAAAAAAAATTTTCGCAATAAATTTAACTGTATTCTCACTATTGATTCGTTTTTCTCGACAAAACAAACATGAACCTAAAATATAGTATAACATAACCTTCAAAAAAATTTACACGAAAAAATCACTCAAACTTTAAAAAAATATTCATAATCAATATCACACAGGGAAAAAATACTAGGTACCTCTTTTTAAAATGAGTGTCACATACAGAGCGGTCCAAAAGTCACCCCCCCCCCCTCTTAACTTTTGAACGAGTTTAGATATCGACTTCAAATTTAGAACTCTTAAATAAGACAACTTAAACTATTTTTAAGCATATATTTGATACTTTTAGCTTTTTTTTTAAATGGAAAGGTGGCTCGTGTGATACATCATTTTAAAGCTTATAAAATTCTCCATTTAACTGTTTATTTTTTATTTTTTTTAAACATTTTTTTGGGTTTAAAATAAGGTTGAAAATGGGTATTTTTGTCAAAATTTCTCTAAAAAGTACAAACAATTTTTTAAAAATGCCTAATTTCATAATGAAAAAAAGTAAATTATATACTTTTAAACTAATTTTAGTTGACAAATAAAAATTAACAAAAAAAAACTTCAAAATTTATTTTTTTAGCACAAAAAACTAAAAAATCAAAACCTTAAAAATCATGTTTAAAAATTTTAAAAATGTATGGTTATATAGAGAATTTTAGAGGCTTTAAAATGATGTATCACACGACCCCCCTTTCCATTTAAAAAAATTTCCCCCCATGCCCCCTGCTCACATTTTAACAGATAAAAGTATCAAATATATGCTTAAAGATAGTTTAAGTTGTCTTATTTAAGAGTTCTAAATTTGAAATCGATATCTCAACTCGTTCAAAAGTTAAGAGGGGGGGGTGACTTTTGAACCGCACTGTATAACACGTATAATGTTTATGCACAGGTACACAAAATAGTACACACATTGGTGTTCTGTGAGTACACATTCCGCGCGAAAATGTATCATCGCCGATGATTCATTGGCAAGATCACGCAAGAACAGGGCCGTAAGATTTTTTTTTTAATATCAATGTCAACAGTTTTTTTACTGATAACAATATTATTTAAATATGCTTAATTTCGTCAATTTTTGTGTGAAAAAGAGAATTATGGGCCACTAAATAGTTATTTATGTTGAAATAAAAATACATCCGCCAAGCTTAGAAATAAACATTAAATTTATTAAATTCCGTTACGTAGTTTACCTTAAAAGTTAAGCAGGAAAGAGTAGGGACACTAGATCTAGATCGTTAGTCAGCAAGGCAACAGCTAACAAGATCTAGATCTAGTATCCCTAGGGGAGGGGCGACTTTTGGACCGCACTGTATATCTGCTTAAAATTAGTATTTTTTTAAGGATATCCGAGACCTGAAATAACATGGTTCAAGGACGGCATTGAATTATATGCCCATAGATTCTTCCAAGTGCATGAGTGGCCCATGGGCAATGACACCATGAAAAGCAAAATGGAGATCGACCCAACCACGCAAAAGGACGCTGGATATTACGAATGTCAGGCCAATAACAAATATTCGATTGATACCAGGGGATTTAGAACTGACTATGTTATGGTTACATATTAAAATATTTCTATAAAAATTAGATTTTTAAAATTTGTGTAAAAAGTTGGGTATAAAGCGACGTTTACACTTGGGCAATAGTGTCGCGGCAACAGTTTTTTTAGCCAATCAGAAACCAGCATCCAAATTTTCTCTACCCCACTCCTACAATTTCCCCTCTGCTGCCAATTCAAATCCTGCTGATAATGAATTGGATTTAACTGCAGGCAAACTATTGCGGTAACAGTTTTATAGTCTGGGTGGGGTTTGCAGCCGCCACATTGTTGTTTAAGTGTAAATGCCGCTTAATACATGCAAATTTGTATTTCACGTACTTGACAAGATGTCAAAAGTTTTGACTCGAAACAAAACAAGCTGTTATATCCCAGAAACTAATAGTAAACAAAAATAGTATATTATTCAATGAGTGTATAATAATTGCTATTAATTAATGAGGGTGAATTTTGGGATACGAGCCGATAGGCGAGTGGCCTAATCACCCGAATGATTAATAGCTATTATAAGCGAGTAGAATACTATACTTTATACAAGGACGTTTAAAAGTTTAAACGGTTTATTTTTACAGACCCGTGATTAATAGGCCTATTAATCACGGCCGTGGATAAAAATATTTTTTTTAGGAAAAACACATGTGCAAGAATTTTCGTTCTAGGATCAATAACAAGCGATAAATTGTCAAAAATACTAGTTTGTACCCCCTTTACCCCAGTGAAAAAAACAGTAATTGATAGACCTACGTTTTTTACATTTTTAATCCGAATATTAAAAAAAAATATTTTTCGGTCGATTTCAATAACGGGTTTATAAATTTAGCCACAAGATTTTTTCTAAAAACGCAAGAAAACATAAAAACTACATAAACATAACAACTATATATGCAAATTAACATTAAAAATAATTTCTTGCTTAAAAGTGCCAATGTGCGTAAAAAAATCGTTTTCTAATATAACTAAATTTAAACATCAAAATGAAATTCCTTTATAATTACAGTTTCATTGTCATTCTGTCATTGCCATTTTGTCATGCCATTCCGTCATTGTCATTCTGTCATTGCCATTCTCATTCTGTCATTGTCATTCTGTCATTGCCATTCTCACTCTGTCAATGTCATTGTCATTATGTCATTGTCGTTCTGTCATTGTCATTCTGTCATTGTCATTCTGTCATTGTCATTATTTTTGGTATTTAATGTATCCTTGAAAAATATCAGCTTTTCATAACGTTTGTGAGAATAAAATGTATTTCATTTTAAAAAGTGTTAAATAATACAGGGCAATGGGATTTTTTTGTTTGTGCAAAACAAAATAGGTGCACTTAAATTTGACTTTCAAAATGTCACAGATTGAAATTTAAAACAAAAGTGATAAATTATTTATAAATTTTACGCTAATAAGACCAGGGGCGGATTTATTTCACTTTAAGGAGGGGGGGGGGGGCGCATCCATAAGGAAAAAAAATTGCACCTTCGCCAAAAATATAATTTCGCTGGGGGGGGGGGGATTGTCCCCCCATGCCCCCCCCCTAAATCCGCCCATGAATAAGACTTTTAAGTTTAAAAACTTTTTATATAATCAAATAAATTCATAGTTTATGATACCAGTTTAAAGTGCACCTATTAGTATCAGCTTCCGGAAAAAAATTATATTTATATTTATTAGTTAAAAAATGATTTATAGTAAAGTTAAATTATATTTTAGTAATTACATATTTTGTATATTTTTTTGATTAAATAAAATATTTGAATAAAAAAACTTATTTCATTCAATTATAACCTAGGTTAATTTTTAAATTTGGTTTCTTAAAAACAAGAATAAATTACACTGTGCTCTAAATATTTAAAGTCCAAATACGAAGTGTTTACCCTACAACTTTTAGTAAGGTAAATGACCCAGAAAAAAAGTGACAAAATTCTGTTTTTTTTTTTGCATGGGCCATTTTTTGCACCGCTCAATACGAAAAAATAGTGAAATGTCTGAAAAAAATTTGCTTATTTAGGGTGGTTCAAAATTTGCCAAACATGTCCGATTTTGCTGAAATTTGGTATAAAGGCCCGTTTTGTTAATCTTAATGTGGACCAATACCCAAAAACTTAAAAATCAAAATGGCAGAAATCTTCAGCCCATTTTTTATGGGTAGTATAATACTTGTAATTACTGTAAAAAATTCATGATTTTTAACCAGCCTGTTTTTTTTTTGAATTTAATTTTGAAAAAAAATATTAAACATTTGGGTAATTTTTCTATTCTATTCATATATTAAACAAAATTACCCTAAAATAATTACAGATTTACAAAGGAAGACGCAAAAAATAATCAGATTTTTCACTATTTTTTCCGTAATAAGCGGTGCAAAAAAATGCTACGTATGTAAAAAAACTAAATTTTGTCACTTTTTTCTGTTTTTTTTTGTAAAATAAATAGGTCTTAATAATAACAACAAGATTAATCTCATTAGTCCAGTTAAATTATAAATGTAAATTGTAATAAATGTACACGGCCTGATATTTTTAAGGGTAGTAATGGATGGTAACAGAACACTACTGTTAGTATTTCACTGGGTGATTTGCCTAAGGGGTGAGTTGCTTAATATGCATCACGATAAAAAGTCCAAACCAATTTTGTTAAGGAGGTAATTTCCAACAATTTTTGTTTGGATCGTTTTTTTTTTAATATATTAATAACAATCGAGTTAATTCAAAAATAGCCATGTTGATGGTGAAACTGGGTTTTTCCATTTTTCAGCCAAATTATTTGTCAATCTTGTAGCTCTTGTAATTCTCTATAAGTTTCATATATTATAAATTTTCATAGGTACTTTGGTACGGTTACAGAGGGCGTAACTCAACTTTCAGCGCCCACTGTAACCGTAACAAAATAGTTATGAAAATGCATAATATATAAAACTTTTTCATTTTAAGAGCTATAAGTTTGCTTATAGCCACTTTTATCCTCCGATTAATAATTTGACTGTAAAATCAAAAAAACCAAATTCACCCCCAACATGGCCATTTTTGTTATTAATATATTAAAAAAAATATCCAAACAAAAACTGTTGGAATTTTTTAACTTAAAAAAATTGGTTATATGCATTTTTATCGTAAGATGCATATTTAGCGAGATAACAGAACTCACCCCTAAAATTTAAGATAGCGGACATCCCTTACGCAAATCACCCGGTGAAAAACTAACAGAAGTGTTCTATTACTATGCACTGCTACCCTTTAAAATATCAGCCCGTGACATTTATTGCAGTTTAACATAGGAATTTCTCGTTATTGGACTGGACTACTTAAGATATATCTTGTAATGATTTGACTCGCGCCAGAAATTCCCTAAATCCTTATTACTTATTTATACATCTCCCAGATCATACAGATACAGAGGGTAATTTCGCAATTTTCTGTTGGAAAAATGAAGGTTAAATTTTTTTTGCGTATCTAAACATTCCTATATGTAGGTATTCAAAACAAGTCTATACGTTCTGTACGGATGTTTTTAGTTAGTCCCTTTAAAGCACCAAGTGTAAAACCCCAGACAAAAACCTATCTAACCCTTCAAAAATGGCGCATTTTACGTTTATTCTAAAATTCCATGTGCTAAATCTCATATTATATATAAATGGATAAGGGAATTTTTTACAGGGTTGTCTTTTCAAACGCCAAGTGTAAAATCCCCGGACAAACACCTATCTAATCCTGCTATACTCGGGCATTTTTCCATTTAATAACTAGGTATATTAAATATGTTTAGTCTAATATCCCGTGTGCTAAATCTCGTATCACATTCATTGCAATAAATCGCTTTTTCAATTAGACTAAATTGTCAACAATCTTTTATAACCGAGGGGACACAAAACATTAAACATTAACACTAATACAGAAACACCGGCTATTGCCGTTGCGAATTATGAAAGGGGCACTGTCTTTCGTGCTCTTGGTGCTAGTGATTTTTGTTTACGACGCCCAATGCAGAAGAGGGAGGGCCAGAAGTAGGACCAAGTCCAAAGTAAGTCCAAAATACAATAATTCAGTACTTTTCGATTTTCTTTAAAATCAAATTACTCTTTTTAATTTTAAATTCATCGAACTTTTCGTTCTTAATTTTTGTTGTTTTTTTTTTCGAAAAATTTGTTTTTTAAATAGTTTTTAACATTAACTGGTGTTTTTCTTCCAAGATCCAGTCACACTATTCTCAATTTAGAATAGTTTTTATCCCCTTTGCCTCCTACCCCATCCCGATTTTTATTAAAAACAATCCTAACCACGAACTTTTTAGATAAGGAACCTATGGACCAGATTTGAAGTCATTAGTTCAAAGCGTTCTTGAGTTATCGTGGTCACAAATTTATCCGGACAGACCGACAGACTTTTTGTTGTGTTTCGCGGATATCTTTTTTTGCAACGTAAAATAGCAATATTTTTTTACCGCAGGACTTTTACAGAGATTTTTTTTTTGAATTTTATACTGCCAAAATTTGCATGACGCAATTTGTGGATGTATCCTTTAGACATAATTAAAACTTATAAAAACTAATTGATATATTTTTTTAGTTTCAAATTGGTTTACCCATTACTGGGAAATACCGAGACCCAGAATCTGATCAATATTACAATAATAACAACGTAAGTATAAAAATATTGATAACATCAATGATCCTGTATATTACAGAGCGATTAGGAAACAGTATAATAGGAAGGGAGCCATTTTGGCACCAAACCAAATGTTTTTAGTTGTTAATTTATTATTGACATGGGGCGCCTAAATGCTTGGGAGTGTTGAGATGGACCTTTTCTTTTTAGTCGTAAAAATTTTGGCACGTGGTGCCTAAATGCATGAGACTTGATTGTTTTTTTGGTCGTCAGGGATTCGGCCTGTCAAGATTTTTGTCTTACGCCGGCCCTGATCATAAATATGACCACTGTTCAGCAAAAAAAACAAAGCTATATTTAAAGGACTGTTACACACAACGAACTAACAACTCTTCTCTCTAGAATACGCATAACGTTAATATATCGCCAACATCTCGGTTTGGACTACAAATAGTAGGTATATTCAGGCCTGAACAATAACAATTACCAGTAACTGTTATTGTTGTCTCCATTAGAACAAAGCTGTGCGAGTAAGACAGACAAATGTATATGTTGTCTACGTTTTTTTCAGCTTTTACAAATGAAATGCCTATTCTAGAGAGAAGAGTTATTAGTTCGTTGGTTACACAGTATACTACTACTTTCCTTATAACTTATTTGTGTAAGAATGTAACGATTGTGATGTAGAAATTGTCTACATTAATGTTACATCCCCAGGTAGCAAAATAACATGACATTTACGTGAAAGCCACGTTAATATGTGACATGTGATGTTAAGATTGTAGTCTCATTTAACAAGAATGTAGCATGGTGGGGATGTCCTAAGTCCGCCCCTAATAACATCACACAATGACATCCCGAAAATAACGTGTTTGTGACATCATAAATCCACATTCCTGTTATACCTAATACCTTATGGATGCCGTTACTGGTACTTTAATATTTAAATAATATTCTAGCTTTTTCTAAATTAAAACCATTAAAAACGCTATAACCCTATAAAAAAATCGGATTTAAAATCAATCAGTAATTGAAACAATCACAGATTGAAACAGATAGATTCTAAATACTAAATTGCAGATTAGGCGAAGAATATATTCCTTTCATCCGTGTCCGTGGTCTTGAGAAGCCCGGCAGAGCCCCCTATCCATTGGAAATCGTATAATGTGTATACAATTTCCTTATAATAATTTACTCTATCAACATCATCTTATATCGATTTTTTTGCTTCGAACGTCGGTGAGAAGCAAAATAACATGACATTCACGTGAAAGCCACGTTAATATGTGACATGCGATATATTCACAGCGTTGTTAAATATTTGTTATTAAATAACATGTTTGTCACGTCACACGTGTTACGTTGCAAATGTGATGTTAAATACATGTTATTTTTCAATATTATGTGATGTTATGATTTAGTTTAAAAATACACCCAAAAGTGATGTTAATTTCTTGTAATATAACATCCCTTGCTACCTGGGTCACAGCGTACTATTAATACAGAAAATTTTATTACCTTTAAAAATATGATCTTAATCATTTTATAATTTTTTTAGGGCGCAAAAATAACGTTAGCATCACATTTTGATTATGAATACGTTCTGGGCCATAAAATTGCATTTTTATGCACTGCGCGAGGAAACCCAAGACCCCATATAACATGGTATAAGGATGGAAGTGAAATTTTTACACATGCATATTTAAATGTAAGCGCCTTTAATACACTACTCAAAACAATTATCGCATATTTTATTTATTCATTTTTCTATTTTGCGACTTATAAGCTCATAATCACACGCATTTTGCGTTTTCTTATAGGCCCATAAGAGGTCTGTACTTTTTGTTCTTTTGGGTTGGCAACAGACCTGGCCTATCGCTTGACGTTTTCCGTGCAAATGTCAATGTCGCTTGAAAGTTGAATTTTCTACAAAATTTTGTGTTTAGGCTATTTTGTTAAAATTGTGGCTTGGTTAATTGCAGTAAAAAGAGAAGAGATGACTATAAAATATATCAAAATATCATTTGTTCTTAGAATTTTAAACATGGTGTAAAGTTTAATGCCAATCCAAAACAAAAATCCCTAAATCAGTCATCAATTTAAATGTAGTTTTTTTTTAATTTTAGAGCAAAATAGAAAAAATTGTATAAAGCACTCGTTTCATAACCCGTTTTTAGCGCACTAGGACTTTAGAAAACTCGCCGCAAGCGGCTCGTTTTCTAAACTTGTACTCGTGCGTATGTTATGAAACTAGTACTTTAATATACTATTATTTTAAATAACAGTGAAAATTAAGTTTATTGCAATACGTTTTTAAGCCATTTTGATATTTTTAAAGAACTTTCGAAAAGTATCTCATGTTTTTTGCAAGAAAGAGACATAATTTAGTTAAATGGGCTCATACCCCTTCCGCTCCAGACGGCTTTTCAAGGTTGCATAGTTTTAAAAAAATATAAAAAACAGTATAGTGTTGAGGGATGAAAAACTATAAGCAATCGAGAAATAAGATATATATTTAAAGTACTCAGGGTGACCAAAAGTTTTGCAAATTAAGATTCCGTGATTTTTCCCTGACTTTTACCTGATTTTTCCTGATTTCCCTGATCCAAATTTAGGATTTTACCTAGTTTTAAAACACACAAAGAGGTTTTTAAAACCAATATGCGCAAAAATTTAAACATGCTGTTTGTTTTTGTGTTATGATTTTTCTATTTTTATTTTATAATTTTTTTCTGTAAAATTAATTAATGGATTAGTTAAAATTTATGAATGAATACTTGTTTTAGTAATAATGTATTATGTATGCCAAAAAGTTTTTATGGCCAAAAATGCCACTTTAAAAATCGATTTTTTCTTTTTTGTATTTTTTAATATAAATAAACATACCTACCAAAGTTCTCAATTATATCTTTTTTTCTTTCTTTTATTATATTATTCACAGCGCCAGCGCTAGAATAATATTATACGGTAGTTTCGAATTTTCAAAAAAAAAAAAAAATCAAAAATCGTCCTAGACACAAAATTCTTGGATATAAATTTGTTTCATGAAAAAATAAGCAACTTTTTTTCAAATGTCCGTCTGTCCGTCCGTCCGTCTGTCTAATGTCACGATTTTTGTAGACACTATAACTCAAGAACGAATAATTCGATCGTATTGAAATTTTCAGGAAAAATCAAGTTATACGAGGGAAAGATCCCTATTGTTTTTGAAAGTAATCCACCAAAAAACTAAAAAGTTATGGGGGTTAAACTTTTTAAAAAATGCTGAAATAAAATTCCGATTAACGTATTTTTTTCAGTAAAAAATACTTTTATTATAAGGATCAATTCTACAAAAAAAAATAATAAACAAATTGAAAAATTTTGAAAAAGTTATTTAGAATTTTTTTGAAAACTTTTTTTTAGAAAAAAAAAATTTTTTTTGTTAAGTATTTGAGAAATGCAATATACTATTTACTGTGAATAATATATAATAGAATTGAAAAATTTAAAAAAAGTTATTTAGAATTTTTTTGAAAACTTTTTTCTTGAAAAAAAAAAAAAAGTTTTCGATAATTTTTCGTTTTTCAAAAAATATGTATTTTTTTGTTATTTTTTTTTGAAAATTATTTTTTTTTTTTGAAAACTATTTTTTGTTAAGTATTTGAGAAATGCAATATGCTATTTACTGTGAATAATATATAATGGAATGCGTAACATGGCTTCACGGTTTGTTTATTTAAAATTTATTTTAAAAAAGCTAGAAAGACCCATTAATAACTTAAAGTTTTCAATTCCGTAGATTTACTTTTGCTGTAAAAATGTGCAATTTTGAACCATTTGTTTAAAATTTTAAATTTTTAAGTTGTTTTAAAGAAAAATTTATTTTTTCATTTTAGATACATGAATGGCGTATAGGTAAAGACAAAATGAAAAGCAAATTGGAGATAGACCCTGCCACCCAAATGGACGCCGGCGTTTACGAATGTACAGCAGATAACATGTATTCTATAGACAGAAGATCGTTCAAAACTGATTTCTCTATAGCCTTTGATTAGAAAATTAGAATAATAACACTGCTCTACAAAAAAAGATTTTTTTTATTTTCCGGGGAGCTTTTAGTTGCGTTTGGCTATATTTGATGCGCTGATTTCGGAACCTTTTTACGTTTTTGTAGATGAGCTCGTTTTTTGAGATATAGCACACAGTGGTTTTTTGCCTACAGTTGTAGTAAAAAAAAATTAGGGCTAATTATTTTTTTTGCCGTGGATTAATTCTCCATTGCTGGGGCTCTAAGCCAAAAAAGCGGATTTAAAATATCTTTATTCGTTTGTTTTTAATAGGCTAAATTCAAAAAATAGTTTTTTTTCGCAATTTTTCGATGTATTTTGATAAAAAATTTATATAAATACTACAGATACGACTCTAATTTTTATATTCAATAATAACACAAATGTTCGGATTATAAGAATAATCAAAGTTTTAGATTTATCGAAAAAAAACATTTTGAAATATTTTATTTATTTTTTGGACAGCAACACAATAAATTAAATTTATCATGGAAAAAACAAAATAAAAAATTAAAAAAAACTTTTTCTCCTGGCTTTAAAACATTAAAATAACGTTAAATAAACATTAAATAATTCAAAATATTGTTGTTCTGCTTTTAATAACTCTCCGTAAAATCTCCGTTACTGGATTCAATCTTAAACTTGTTCATTTTTACAAATCTTACACGTGTGTAAGTGTTGCTTATAAAAATTAGAGCCATATCTTTAGTATTTATATAAAATTTTCATGAAAATATAGCGAAAAAACACGAAAAAAATTATTTTTTTGAATTAAGAAGCCTATAAAAACAAACGAATAAAGATATTTGAAATTATTGGACTATTTTTTTACTACGACTATAAGCAAATAAAAAACACTGTGCGCTATATCTCAAAAAAAAAAAAAAAAAACGAGCTGAACGAAAAAAAAGGTTCCGAAATCACCGCACCAAGAATATATATGCAACTAAAATGGTGTCGGCAAATTTTTGAGTATTGAGCAGTGTAATTGTTGTGTAATTTAGATCAGTTTTTTTACTAGGAAATACCCTGTTTTTAATTGTACTTTTTTTATAGGAGAAACTTAGTTATTATTTTTAGCACTATACAGGGTGTACCAGAACTGTGGCACTAAAATTTTAAAAGTAAATCCGAAAAAAAATGGTTAAAAACTTATTATACATGACCACATTAAGAACAATTTTTATTTAGGAAAATCTACAAAGGAGCATCATATGTTTTAACACGTTTGCTGCCGCCTATATAAATAGACGCTCATCCCAGGAGCCGGACTACTTTTTTGCAATGTTATTCAAGTCTACAGTGAGCCCACCAGGCGGGCTCTCGGCATTGAATATGAGTAGGGGATGGACCGGAGCGCCGGGCGGGTTGTCGGCAGGGAACGAGTTAAGGCCCAATTTTTATAAAAACGGTATGAAAAAAAAAATTCTAATGGTCCAAGATGGACTTTTCTGACATTTTTTACAAACTTTAAGAACAGTTAAATTTTGGTGTATGTGATCTGTGATATCCTGTTTAGCACAGAATTATCTATCCTATTGTGAGTGGGATTTAATTTTAAAGAAGGAAACGTGGTTGTTATATAATTTTTTTATACGTTGAAGAATTGTGATATGGAAATATATATGTAATATTGTAATTTCTATCAAAACATTTAATGTATTTGGGGCTGTTCAACAATTATGTTACCGCTCTGGGGGGAAAGGGGGGTCAGAGGTCAATTGGCTAAAAGGGGGTATCAAGTAAAAAGTAACGTCATCTAATTTCTTAAGGATATAGAAGAAAAAGTGACAGTGACATAGGGGGAGAGGGTCAAAAATGGTCTAAATTGCGTCGATTTAATTGTTAAACAGTCCCCTTAACATATGAAGAATCTACAATGTAGATACATTATTTATTAAAAAAAAGTAATAAAAGTTTGGTGTTTGAAGTATTATTTAAAAAAAAAACCTATTGTTCTTTAAAATTTTGAGTTTTTATATGTCTTTATGTTGGAAAAATATATAAAATTCGAGAAAACTTGTAAAATCCCTTACAATTCCCTTTATTGACTAAATTCCTCGACTTGTCGATGTATTCCAGGCGGTTTTTGTAGTATTATACTTTTTTTAGTAGCAAAAATGCAACAAAAAATAAATGAATAAAATCGATAAAATCATTGAATTTTTCTAAAAATTATCATAAAAATCGTCACTTACCGTTTGTCATTATGGACTATGTCCATATAATCCGTAGATCTCGCATAAAAACCGTCCTTAGTCAGGGCTCCCCAGAAATTACTCCACGCCTTTCCAGGTCGGACCATTAAGGGGGCAACAACAGCCCTGTTTTGGTCAATTAAAAGCTTTAACGTGAATTTATTGTCGATATGTGCTATCGAGTCCAAAGCAAAGTAGAAATTACACTCTTTTTGAAGACAATAGTCCCTAAAAAAATAAAAAAGGTTAAATACAGGTACCAGCGTTATGTTAAATTTTACATACAAAATACAAAAAAAAAATATTTATTTTATTTTGCATACACTTCATACCCCGGTTCCCGCGTTATTAAAGGCTGTAGAGATTTTATATTTTGGCTACCCCCCCTAACACACCCCCTGTTTGGGAAAAGGGAACGTAAATTGTACCAAAATTCATACACTTCATACCCCGTTTCCGCGTTATTAAAGGCTGTAGAGATTTTATATTTTGGCTACCCCCCCTAACACATCCCCTATTTGGGGGGTTAGCCGAAATATGAAATCTCTACAGCCTTTAATAACGCGAGAAACGGGGTATAAAGTGTATAAATTTTGGTATAATTTGCGTTACGTAATACGTTGCCTTTCCCATTTTGAAAATTGAAAATTTTTAAAAAATTCAATTGCGTATTTTTGCGTTTTATTGCGTTTTGTGTCGATATAAATTAATTTTAAGCAAAAAAAATGACGGTCGATCGGTCGTTCTGTCCGGGATATTTTGTAAGCACGATAACTTAAGAACGCTTTAAGGTAAAGAGTTGAAATTTGGTATACAGGTATTTACCAAAAGTTCTCGCTCGGGATTGTTTTTGGTTTGGGGAAAATACATTTTTTTATAAAAATTAGAAAGTTGCTATATTATAGGGTATTTTTAAGGTTGCTGAAACTGAATCTGATAAAATAATTTTTTTCCCAAACTCCACTCCCGAGGGGGTGAGGGGGTCGACGAATATTAATAGGATAATAATTTTTTCTAATTTCACCCCTAAGGGGTGGGGGTAGTTTTCGTGAAAATTGGTATATTGGGCTTTTTGAGGTTGCTGAAAGTTAATCTGATAATAAAAAAAATATTTTCGTGAATATTGGTATATTGGGGTTCTTAAGGTTGCTGAAAGTGAATCTGACAATAAAAAATAAATTTCACGCACGGAGGTGAAAAATGGGAAAGCTCTTTTACTGGGAAGTGTATTTTTTTACTTACAATGATAAATCTCTTGCTGCCCATTCAGTGGTGCCATCTTCAGGAGTAATTTGCTTAACAGATAAATATTCTTTGCCAAATTCTTCAACGAATTTATTGATATGGTCAATGTGATATTTCATCTAAAAACAAAAAATAGTATACAATGCTTTGTTGAAAAAATATTCTTGAACAATAAAGCAATTTATTCATTAAGATTGATGGGGATGGTAAGTTAGTCAATATGAGATAAAACCGTTATCTTTCTAATTTTTATGTAACAACCCCACTTTGAACCTGTTACCCTCTACATATTTTCTTTTACAAGAAACAATATACAAAAAAAAGTTTTAATAGGTAAAAATAGAGATATCGTGTATACAGATAGACAGACGGACGTAAATTTTTTATTGCTGTTTTCTACGCTGAGAGGTCAAAACATCAAATTAAAATTAAAGAAAATTAAATAAAAATCATTACGCCTGTATTTTTTTTTAATTCCTTAATGTAGCAGTTTTCCTACTCTCTTAACTATCCTGATGGAAATGAACCTAATAGTCCAGGATATCCCTGTTGGGGACAGTGGCTCATCCAGAGGTCTCTCAAGTTTTTCAGGTAATACAGGTGTATAGAAGCAAAACCTATGTACATATTTGGTTGGTGTGGTTTTCAAGATATTAACAATTAAAGGTCAGAAAATGTATATTTTTGCAGATTTTTGCATACCAGTAAAAAAGTTGAGTTTTTTATCAACAATCAAAGAAACCATTTTGTAGGAAATTAAAAAACCTTTAAAATGGCGTTTTTTAAATGTCGATACGATGACTTCTTGCTTTGAAAACTGCAAAAATCGATCAAAATTTGCATATTATTCAATAAACAATAAATTTAAAAAAAAATAACCTACGACTTTGTTATTGTTTAAAAAGTTGCGTCTTATAGTACTTAATATGTGGTTAAAATTTCTTTCTTTTTTACTGGTATGAAAAAATGTTCAAAAATAGACATTTTCTGACCTTTAATTGTTAATATCTTAAAAACCACACCAAATCCACCGCAGCAAATACATAGGTTTTGCTTCTATACACCTGTATTACCTGAAAAACTTGACAGACCTCTGGATGAGCCAGCTTCATGGTAAAAGTTTCATATCCCTGGACTATAAGTTAGATGAATGTGATTTTAATGTTAGATGGCTAATGTTAGGGTATAACGTTAGAATAACGCTTATCTAACGTTAGGATCCTAACGTTAGAAGTCAAGACATTTGTGCTATAAAATCATGTTAGAAATAACGTTTTTCTAACGTTAAATTTCTACTAGGTTAGTTAATAAAAGGCTGATTTATTTTTTGACTTACAGCATTATGAATAAACAGATGTATCCTACTTTTAGGATAGTCCAAACTATGCACTTTCAGAAACATTTCCTCGATAAACGGAGTGTTTTGCTCCACAAAAATGCCGATTAAAACTACAGGCATTTCTTCGTCCTTCTTCCCTTCCAAATTCGTCACATTCTTTTTACATTTTATACATCCCTCTACGGAGTTCCACGTATTTGGAACGTAGTTTCCCAAATAGTTTAGGTAAGTTTTGGAGGGACCGTTACCGTGGATGATGGCTGGTTCTGTGTGGGTTAACACATTTTTAACCTTGTAAACTTCGGGTCCTGCGTCTTTGTTATCAATCAATACTATTTCTAGTTCAGCTAAAAAAATATTTAATTGTAGTACATAAAAATGCGAAAAAATCGCCTTTACATATGAGTATGTATGTATGAGCAAGATATATTTTTTTTAATTAAAAAACTAAACAAAAAATATTTTATTTTTATTTATTTATTTCTTTATGTAGCAACCCCTAAAACTCCCATATACAATTTTTGAAAAGAAAAAGTCCATACGAAATTCACCTTTTTTAAGCACATTAGCCCCCAAGCTCTCTCGCCGAGATGGCAGTTTTTTATAATTTCTGAATAAAAAAGTAAGATTTTTTTTGGGGTGAAACTAGGGGTATTTTCGTCAAAAAAAAAACAAACAATTTTTGATAATTAATTATATGATCCAAAGACGTAAATTATATTTTTAAACTAATTTAAAATGATAAAAGATTTCAAAAATAAATAAACTTTTTAAGAAAATAAAAAAATAAAAAAACAACACCCTTAATTTAAAAAAATAAAATAAAAAAGATATGATCGAATAGAGAATTTTAATTTCTTTAAAATGATGTACCACACGACCAGGATAAAGTAAAAATGGCCGAGAAAAAAAATTAATGTTCAAATTGTGTTATTAAAATTGACCCCTTGACGCACCACTTTTTTTCGGAAAAGTGGTTAATTTTTCACCAATTTATTTTTCTTAATTTTTAGTCTACACTGAAAGTCAATAACAAATAATGTTGAGAAAATTAAAAAAAAAACTTTATTTTCTACAGAGCCAACCTACTGTGAATGAGTTTGGACTTTGAACTCAGGTGAGTGCGTTAAGGGGTTAAATTAAATACAAATTTTATAATAATTATTATTTGTGTTAGTACCTACTTATATTAATTTTACCTGTTGCACCATTCATATTTTGGAAAATCTCATTTTTATGATCAAGCTTAAACTTCGTCTTCTCCCTTAACTTTTCATCCAAGTATGCTTGAGTGAAAAACAGCTGGTCATCCCCAGTATCTTGAACTTCTTCCCTGTTCAAAATTTCAAGTAACTCAGATATATAACCCATGTATAACCCAGAATTCAGAAATCTTTGACCTGTGGTAACTTCGGGGTACGATTTTTCCAGGGTTGGGTCTGGCCAACAAAAAGATTCGGCTCCGAACAATACCTTCGCTTCGGTTTTTTGGAATCTTTTCAGAATCTCTTCGAGATTGTTTAAAAACAAAACATCGTAGCCGTCCGTGAAGATTACTATTTTGCTAAGATCGTTTTTATGTTCTTCTAGTGCCTTTTTGAGGAGGTTTATTTTCCAACCACCTCCGGGTTTTTGTTTTATATCATCCCCACCTTTCCATGTTTCTCCATAACCTAGGGTTATTGGTTTGATGCTGAATTCTTCAGCCGAGTCTAAATATCTTTGGTAACCATCGGTGTGTTCAGTGGCGACTGTATAAACTAAAACATCTACAAAAAAATATAATTTTTTTAAGAAATATATATTTTTTAATTTTACGTAAGCTCCAAATTATCGTTCACGTCACAATATTTAAAAAAAAATAAAGAGGTCTGTAGTCCCTATATACCTAAGCAAAGCCGGCCTTTGTATGAACCAAGTGAACCCCCAGCTTCCGGGCGCAAGCTTAGAGGGGCGCCGTCGAGGGGCGTTTTTTTTAAAATAATTTTTATTTTATTGTGAGGACCTTTTTTTTAGCCATCAAATTTTTCGACGGGGCTGAATAAAAAAAATATTTTATAAAGGTGAAGACCATTTTTTTCGACGGTAAGGCAATTTTTTTTTTTAATTTTTCAGTCAAGCCGGACGCTTGCTTCAGGGTGCCAAAATGCAAAGGCCGGCCTTATACCTTAGTATAGCCGAGCGTGTTAGAACATCTAATTCAAATCCTGACAACACGCCGCACAGTGGGAAAATTCAGCTTTTTTTTGGACAAAATTCTGCCGACGGTAGAGATCAATTTTAATAACAAAAAGGGAAAGTAATCATAAGGCTTTATGTTTTAGAGTAATTCTGTGGCAAAGTAGCTTTGCGTTAACCTAACCTAAAAAATTTAGAGCAATTTTGGGTCCCAATTTTGTTAACTAAAAAAGTCCAAATATGTGATAACACAGTCAATTTTCATCGTAAAACGACGAGTGTTTTTTTAAGTTGACTTTTTTTTCCCTGGCTATTCAATACTTCATACAAAATATGAAAAATTACAAAAAGCTGCAATTCCGTAAAAACACTCATATTTCGGTTACTAGTGGACGTAGAAGAATCTAATAGCTCTCATTAATTAGCTGAGAAAATTTCCTATACCCATATTAGGAATTCCACGGTCAGTGTGCGTTTTTCAATGATCCAGCTTGCAGGAAATTCAAAATTAGCAAAAAAACGATGATCAAAAAAAGATTTTTTTAGGTTAGGTTAATGCAAAGCTACTTTGCCGCAGCATTACTCTAAAACATAGTCTTACAAGTACTTTCCATTTTTTTTTTTATTAAAATTGATCAAATTCTCTACGCGCCAGTTAGCAATGATGCTGATTGCCTTTTTCAGTTAATTAATAACAAAAAGTTAATTTTCTGTTCTGGGGTTGAGACCCATCTATTCTCAGATTTTCACAATTTTATACGGGTTTTTCAGTGTAGCAAAAAAATGAGCCCATGAGTTGCCTTTTTTATGGCAGATTCTTGTTCCGTATCCCAAAATACCTACATGAGAATATGTGGGTCTCAACCCCAGCACAGACAACTTTTTTTGTGTTTTTTTTAAGGTCCACAAAAAAAAGTTGTCTGTGCTGGGGTTGAGATCCATATATTCTTATGTATTTTGGGATGCTGAACACTAATCTGTCATAAAAAAGGCATTTCATGAGCTTATTTTTTTAAAATAATTTGAGATTTTTACTATTTTCAGATTCGTGTTTAGCATCCCAAAATGTATACTTTATTAGACCCTGTAATGAAATTGTAATAATTTTCGAAAGGTTCAATAAATGAATTATTATTATTAAATATACAGGGTGAGTTTTTTATAAAGTGTTACAAGGGAATATCTCGAAAACGGTCTAATTTTTTTTTGTGAAATTTTGCTGAAGTAATAGGGAGGCGGGGAGACAAATTTAAACATATTTTTGACACCTACCCCCCCTCCCTATTTTGAGGGGCGGGGGGTAACTTTGAATTTTTAAATGGGATGAGGTACTTTTTTTATAAAATTCAAATCTTCGTAAAAAATAAGGTATGTATGCAAAACAAAAATTGATTTGCTCTCTAGGTTATGGAGTTATGATTAATTAAATTATATTATAAAAAAAAATATTAACAATTAAATTTCAACTAATTTATCGTCCGTCATGTTTGAGCAATTGTTCAAAATGTCCCCCTTCAACTTCCAAACATTTTCCATGTTTAATTGAGCAATAAACTGAGAAATAATCGTCAAACTGTTAAAATTCTCGACTGACTTAAAATTAAAAAAAAACGCGTTATCATGGAATCAAATAAAAAAACAAAAAAAAGTCCAAACAAAAAAAAACTTCATTATTTTAATCTAATAAATCATAATTCAATTACCGAACAAATCAATTTTTTTTTGCATATTTACCTTATTTTTTACGTAGATTCGAATTTTATAAAAAAAAGTACATCATCCTATTTAAAATTTCAAAGTTATCCCCCGCCCCTCAAAATAGGAAGGGGGAGTAGGTGTCAAAAATATGTTTAAATATGTCCCCCTGCCTCCCTATTACTTCACCAAAATTTCACAAAAATTTCTTTTACTGTTTTCGAGATATTCTCTTGTAACACTTTAAAAAACTCACCCTGTAAAGAATAGGTGGGTCTCAATCCCACCACTGACAACTTTTTTTGTGGGCCTGTGTAACTGAAATTTAGTGAAGGCGATACACATCCTATAAACTGGTTCGAAAGTCAGTTAAAGCCGGTGGTTCCCTCTACTACTAGGCCACACAAGTCCTCGACTTAGGGGCTGCTTAATTGAGTAGGATAGTACGAGGTTTAACAAACATGTAATGTAGTGCAACATGTAATGTATGTAACATGTAGTTCAAATCTTTCTTAAGTTATTGTTAAAATAGAGGACAAAAAGCTTTTTAGAGTCCGAGCATTTTGTCGAAAAATCTATAGCATTAATAAAATGTATAACATTTAAAACATATAGCATTTAAAAAATGAATAGCATATAATGCTTACCTAACTCGCTTAGATTTAGAGTCTGTTTCATGCGATAAAATTTTACCTCAACTACTCTACTTCATTGTGACCAAGTTGTCTCAACATTTTTGCATAAAATTTAAGGGAGAGTATTTTTATCAAAGTGTTTTGTTTAGGACAGGCATGTAGCCTACAAATTGCATAATGTAACTCTTTATAGCATATTGTTTCCTACACTGCACAGTGTGCAGTGCACATTTTTCTTGATCGATTTCATGAATTGAAGAAAATTAATAAAGGATGTTATAGCTCATACAATGCCTTATAAACGTTCAGCTTTGAGTAACTTTTTTTTGTTTGCATCATCACAAAAATGTAAAAAACTGTTTCCGATATGCAAGACAGGGTTAATATTTTTATTAATATAATTTTTGTCTCGAAAGACAACAAAATTGTTGACATAAAATGTGTAAATGTAAAAATATTTGTTTAGAAAACTATACAAATAGGCGATGAACGCTAATATAAACAAATACTATTTTTAAACTTCTCAATTTATTTCTTGAAGAATTACGTGACCCTAAAATATCTGTATTTTAAATCTCTAAAAATTTTGAATTGCATTGAACAATAAAGTATGATATTCCAATTTATTAGAATACATTCTATTTATATATTTTTATGGTCAATTCTATGTATACCAGTATAACACTTTGCACGCATCTAAATATGATATTTTCTAAGAATGTATTCTTTATAAATAAACAAGTATTATTTTTCTCAAAATATGCATCTTTTACATAATAATAATTACATGTATGATATTTAAAAATATATCATATGCATAAAATCTTTGATTAATGTTACATCGTTCAATGACCCCTTTTTTCAGAGCTGTTATAATGAATTTGTTTTATAATTGATAATTTAATTTATATCAATAAAATTAATTTTATCGTATTCTACTACTACTACTATAGCTAGTATCTATTTATATTTTAAATCATAATTTTGGTCTTTTGGGTAATTTACACGTCCCTTTGTAATTTTTTGTAATTTTAAATTGTTTTAAGGAATGAAAATTTTTACTTTTCTTGAGGCCCCACGAATGTTGAGTCCCGGCCTTAGGATTTCGGCGTCCTAAAGCAAACTTTTGGTTTGACGCCCATATCTATAGATAAGGGGTGATGAGAGAAAATCCCTACTTTTTAACCAGCATAATTTTAATGACCTCTAAAACAGGCTTTATCCCTGACGGAAAATTTTAATGACTAAAAATCAACACCTCTGAAAAAAGCTTTACCCCTGACGGAATGTTTTGATGACTAAGGAAAATACGCCCCTCGCCGGTGCCCTTCTGAGCCGACGCCCTGAAGCAGGGGTTCATTTGGCGTCGTGTAAAGGCCGGCTCTGTGAATCACTATGATATGAAGTCCGTGTACAATTTTTTGAATTTTTTTAAAAATCTATCAAAAATTTTGAGAAAAATCTGTGTAATATTCGAGGAGACTTTTAAAAAATACTATCAAAAAGCTCGAATTTCTATGTCGAAAAAGTCGGAGACCTGTGTAGAAATATTTGGTAGTGTTTTTTTTGCATTTTTGAATTTTATTTTATTGGGGAAAGTATTATTCGGTTAGCAACTGTTGCAGTATTTCCACTTATTAAATGTGTCAAAAATGCAAAAATCCAAAAAATAAAATTTTATATTCTTGCATTAAGAAAAAAAACGCAAGAAAGCCCTAGAGACACAGGCGAAGTTTTTACAAATTCGATGGTCTATTTTAATTTTAAACCAGTCTTTTAATTTTCAATTAATTAAATAGAAAAGGAAAATTTTTTTAAGAATTTTACGCTTAATTTCTACAAATTTTGCAATTATTTTATCCTGGGAGGGGGGATATTTACTCCCATTACCCTCCCCCCGTGGATCCGCTCCTGAGTGTTACGATATATTTTTGATATTAAAGACAATCCGTGAAGATAGGCAATGCTGCGCATTCCATTATATACTATTAACAGTAAATGGTAAATTGCATTTTCCGAAATAAAAAATTAATAAAAAAAATAAAAAATAACTTTTTTTTAAAGATTTTTTTTTTGAAAAACAAAAAATCAAAAAAAAAAAAATAAAAATAATTCCAAAAAAAAAAATTCAATTTTTTTAATATTTTTTTTTACGAAAGCAAAAAAAAATTTTTTTCAAAAAAAAAAATTAAAAAAAAAATATATATATTTTTTTTAATTTTCTTTTTGCGAAAAACGAAAAATTAAAAAAAAATGAAAATTATGTTTTTTTATTTTTAACCCACCATAACTTTTTTGTTTTTGGGGGGATTACTTTTAAAATTGGTAGAATTGACCCTTATATTAAAAAAGTAATTTTTCCTGAAGAAGTTACGTTAATCGGATTTTTTTTTTCAGCTTTTTTCGATTTTTTTAAAAGTTTAGCCCCCCATAACTTTTTTGTTTTCGGGGAGTTTACTTTCAAAAATTAAAAAAAAATTAAATTTGTTGGCACAATAAACTTACTTTACTTTACAAAAACAATAGGGATCTTCCCCTCGCAGAACTCGATTTATTCCTGAAAATTTTAAGTCATCAGATTATTCGTTCTTGAGTTATCCACAAAAATCGTGAAATCGGACGGACAGACGGACTTTTCAAAAAAAAAAAGTTGCTTATTTTTTTTTTGAAACAAATTTATATCCAAATTTTTTTTGTCTAGGACGATTTTTAAAAATTCGAAACTACTTTCGAAACTAACGTGTAATACTATTCTAGCGCAGGCGCTGTGAATAGTATAATAACATTACGGTATTTCAGTATGGTAGGCTCATCAAAAATAAAATCGAGACAGAATGAAAGATATGCACACATGTTCATTACATCACTGTATAATTTAATCACTTTAATTGATAAACAGACCATAATACATTTCCGCTTAAAATTTAAAGATTAGCGGGCTGAATTAAACAAATAAATTTTTGCATGACCAAGACTAAAACCTAATTTTACGCTTTCATTTTCGGGACTAAACTTGCCGTTTTTCTCCCTAGGGAATAAAAATCACGGCAACCTTGATAATATTAAAATATTATACTTACTATGTGCTTTGCTGGTTAAAAAATTAGGTTTGGTGGTGTTTTGTAATAAATTAGCGATTCAAATCAATTTATTTGATTTTAACAAAGAAAACCTTTAAAAATAACATTGTTATAACAATTTATACATAACTTAAAATTTATCATCTTCGTCCATTTTTTGACGTTTGTGTCAACCATATTAAAAAACAATTGAAATCGCGATAGCCATGAAACTGACTTTTCGCAATTTACAGGCATCTTGATTAAATTACGAAAATAAAACAACCGATTTTAGACGCGTGGTTTTTAATTTTAATTTTATCTACCTACCTAAATTATGTTTGGTCCTGCAAAAAATAGTGTATATACCTCAGGACTAAACTTGGCTGTTTTAGTCCCTTGCATTTCTGTTTCCCTCGCTCGCTACGCTCGCTCAGGAAACACTAATGCAGCAGGACTAAAACAGCCAGTTTAGTCCCTTGGTATATAAATAACTATTATATATTACACTCCGTCATTTTTGTTCATTTTATATTACATGTACGGAAAGTGATTCATTTCGTATGAGCGATTGTTTAGCACGAGTGCGGAAACGTCGCGAATGCACGAAAGATACTTTCCGACAAGTTACGTACACTATTTTTCCTACGACCCAAACAAAAATATAATAATTTAAAATATTATTTTGTTTAAATAAAGATAAATAAGATTATCATTATTTAAAATTATTATATAGAATTTTTATTAAATTGGCGCCCCTACCGAAAAAAAAGCTTTATCCCTCCCTGAACGTTTCTAAATCTAAAAACTTTGGCGCCCCTACCAAAATAAACTAAAACACCCTCTGAAAAAATAAAGCTTTGTCCCTGAACGTTTCCAAAAAATTTGGCGCCCTCCGAGAAAAAAAGGTTTGTCTCTGAGCGAGCGTTTCTACAAAAAAAATTGGCGCCTCTAAAAAAAAAGCTTTGTCCCTGAGCGCTCGTACCAAGACAAAATATCACCCTCAAAAAAAAAAAAAAAAAAGAAAGCTTAGTCCCTGAATGTTTCTACAAAAATTGGCGCCCCTATCAAAACAAAAAAAACACACACTCCGAAAAAAAAAAAGCTTTAAAATTATAGTAATTAATGAACAAATGTAAAAGTGGACAATATATGTCCAGATACAATATACAATAGATTTCCAGATACATATAAATATAATGGAAAAACGTCTAATAAAATGGTAAATATTTTGAAAAAACAGATCAGCATAGCTTTGCTTTTCCTCACATGAAATTTGCGTGCGAAATAATATCATACATTTCATGATATTATTCCGCACGCGTGTTGCTTTTTTGCGTTTTGTGATGTAGAATCATACCCTTTATGTAATGCCAAAAGACTGCAAACAGTGTGTATACAAGTATTTTTTTTACGTTTAAATTCCAAATACTTCCAGTAATTCTGAAGTACTTTAACAAAAATGTACACCTACTTCCGGAGTAAATCGCCCCTCCCGGAGTTCTCAATTGGAATTGTTTCTGGGATGAAATAAGGGGTTTAAACCTTTTTTTTAAGGCAAAATATATATTTTTTTTCAACTTTTTTAAAGGGAGGCCACCTTGAGAAGGAGGACAGCCAAACCAAAAACGGTGCCAGGATCACCGTGACACAAAGGGCAATATGATGGAGAGGGGTCAAAATATCCTACATTTGTGTGTTGTAATTTAATAATGACCCCCACATACACGTTTCAATCTCGGTTTCAATTTAATTTTGAATTAACAGCAACACAATTGTAGAAACAATATAAATTGAAAGTGATAGAATAAAATAACCTCAAATACAAATAACAATGACAAAATAATATTATCCAATTCCTATTTTTGCATTTTAAAAACGTTTTACTTAAAATAAGACTTATTTGATCTAACAGCAAATAAAAAACAATAAATACAAATACCAGATTGACTTTAAAATAACAAACGACGGACGGTGTTTAAAAACTTCGAAACAATTAATGGAAAACGCCGACCTACCACTAGTTTCTCCGGTAGAAATTATCACAACACTAACAGAAAGTAAAAGTAATTTATATAAAAACATTTTTGTACTTAAAATATTAATTTTATAGATTGTAAAGATTTATTTACACGAAATGAGACATCACTGCCCCACGAGATTTTCTATGGCACTGAAATGACAACAAAGTTTCACAGCATCGGCAACACAACACTGCGGTGTTGCCATATTGGTATTACAGTCCTCAGATACGGGAAAGATTCTTCGAATGTATTTTTGTTAGGGCCACTTGCACCAATGCTGGTTTAACTTTAAACTTGGATTAAATTGACGGCTCACCAATCAGAACTCAGCCTTTTTAACTTAAACTCGGTTTAGCTGAGTTAATCCCGTACGAAAATTTGGTGCAAGTGGCCCTTAAAGGGATATCCATAAATGACGTCATGCATATAGGGGAAGGGGGTGGTGGAAAACGAAATTGTATAGGGGGGGGGGGAGAGAGTCTGATAAAACCTGATTTACATAATACAAAAATGTTTTAAATTTAACTTAAACTATTCAGGTGAATATTTATAATTAAAATACCTAAAATACATGTATACCGGATGAAAGGGCGTTCTAACAAAAAAAAATACACTGTCCAGTAAAAGAGCTTTCCCATTTTACACCTCTGCGCGTAAAATGGATTTTTTATTATTATTAGCAACCTTAAAAATATACCATGGTATGGTATTGGTAATTGCAATTTTCACGAAAACTACCCCCCACCCCTCAGAGGGTAAAATTAGAAAAATTTTATTATTCAGTTTTAGCGACCTCAAAAGATTTAGTTTTAGCGACTCAAAAACCCGAATATATAAATTTTCAAGAAAACTACCCCCTGCCCCTCAGGGGGTGGAGTAAGAATTTTTTTATAATCAGATTCATTTCAGCAACCTCAAAAACCCCAATATACCAATTTTCATGAAAACTACCCCCCACCCCCCAGGGGGTGGATTTAGATTTTTTTTATTATCAGATTCACTTTCAGCAACCTCGAAAACCCCAATATACCAGTTTTCACGAAAACTACCCCCACCCCTCAAGGGGTGTAATTAGAAGAAAATTATTATCAGATTCATATTCGGCAACCCCAAAAAACCGTATATACCAATTTTGAAGAAAATATGGAAAATATTTAAAAATATTTACCCACTCACCCCCTCGGGGGTGGAGTTAGAAAAAATTTATTATCAGATTCAATTCCAGCAACCTCAAAAACCCCTATATAGCAATTTTCAAATTTTTCTAAAAAAAATGTATTATGCCCCCCTTGCCGCACCCCAATGTTCACCAAAAACAATCCCGAGCTAGAACTTTTGGTAAAATACCCGTATGTCAAATTTCGAGTCTCTAGCTTACAGCGTTCTTAAGTTATCGTGCCCACAATATTTCCCGGACCGACCGACCGATATTTTTTTTTGCTGGAAATACGCAAAAAAAATAAAAATTTTGCACGAATCGAGGCACGAATACATTGCTTTCCGAAATTTTGAAAATTTTCAAAATACGAAAACAATACCTTCCCCAAAATAAAAAGTCCAAACATTTTTTTTTGCAAAAATAAAACGAAAAAATCCAGAAAAAAAATATATTTTGAAAAAAAAATGTATAATTAATAAAAAACACGCCACTTTATCTGCCTTACGTGAGGTCATTTATGGAATACCCCTACATTTATGATTTACAGATATTATACTAAATATATCGGCAACACTGTATTGTAATGTTGCTGATACTTAAAAACTGAAGTCTGCTTTCAGTCACGTACATTTCATGATTTTTTTTAGTCTAGTTTTACGATTCAATAAATTTTGTGGTACTGCTGCCAACAAATTAATACTTTCCAAAAAGAAAAGTAAAAAAAAACCGCTGCCAACAAAATAATACTTTCCCCTGTTATAGGCCTATATATACCAAAGTCTAATTTCTGAAATACTGAAAAACAACCAATTAGTGGGAGAAGTAAAAATAATCAAACGTATCAAGACAAAGTTTTCTTGCAACCTTGTAATTGAAGTAGAGGGCCAAATCAGAAAAAACGTAATGTCAAAAGGTTATTTATACATGGGATGGCATAAATGTGTTTGTGAGGATTACATAAATATATTGAGGTGTTATAAATGTTCCAGACTTGGCCATATTTCCAAAAATTGTTCACAAAAAGAACTGTGTTGTCCGGTGTGTATAAACTGTATTATCTATAACAAAAAGTATAACAAGCAATTATCATGTGATCACGAGTCCAGAGATGTGAATTGTCCTATTTTGAAATACCAAACGGATATATTTAGAGCTAAAATAGTTTATGAATAATAATAGTAAAAATAAGTTAAATCTATGTCACTTAAATTGCAGATCGCTTGTTTTACATTTTACAGAAGTCAAAGATTTTATAACAAATTATGACTTTATGGGCTTATGTGAAACGCGTTTGTCTGAAAAAATCACTTCTGATTTGGTAAAAATAAATAACTATTCAATATTTCGGCGAGATAGGGGTAGACCGGGGGGAGGGGTAGCCCTATACGTAAAAAACAAATACATTTGTTCTACAATTACCTTAGACCTGACGGATTCGGATAAAAATATAGAATGTTTGTGGGTTGATATAAAAATAAATTCAGAGCATTATGCGGTAGGTACCATTTACTGTCCTGATGAAGTTAGGCGTACGGATTTGTGTGCGTACTTTGAAAATATTTTCCCACAGCTATTTCCCAAATTTGACAATATAATTCTCTTTGGGGACTTTAACATTGACTTTTCAATTCCAAATGACTCAGTTAACGCCCGTCTTAATAACTTAGGATTCCGTAAACTAATATATGAACCTACACGCTATACAAATACCTCAGCTAAAGAAATAGACCAAATTTTTATACATACTTAACATACAGTAACAAAATCTGGTGCTTTGTTGGCTGACATGGTCGCCGATCATATGGCTGTTTTTTGCGAGTTAGATATACCTGTAAAATCGAAACCTTGCATTCAAACGTATAGAGACTATTCGCAGTTTGATAGAGAACAGTTCTACTCGGACTTTCAATTGCTTCCGTTAAATAATATTTTCAATGTTGACAACATAGACGAAAAAGTGAATATGCTTACCGAACATATTAAAAGTATATTTGATTTTCACGCCCCTATTCGCACAAAACGTATTTCTAAGGCTCCTGCGCCATGGCTAACTGATAACCTAAAATTAATTTTAGCTGAAAGAGATCATGCTTTCTTAAAATTTAAAAGGTATAAAACACCTGAAAACTGGGAAGCCTACAAAAACTTACGCAACTTCGCATTAACGTCGATAAGAAATGAAAAGCAGGCCTATTTAAAGCATTTAGATGAACAAAAAAATAGTTCTAAGCTTTGGAAGACCCTGAAAAATATGAATGTGTGTACTAACAGTAAAAATGATATTCCTGAAAACCTAAAAAACCCAACCTTAATTAATCAAAATTTTCTAGCTAATTTTACTGACAACGTTTCAGTAGAAACAGCCGAATTTTACAATACGCATCGTCACGGTATTAACACTTTTAAATTTCAACTAACAGACATCGACACTGTAAAAAAAACAATCCTGTCTTTAAACTCAAATTCTGCCGGTATTGACAACATAAATCTAGACATGATTAAATATTGTATGCCACATATCACTGTTTACATATTGCATATTATAAACTGCTGTTTAGAAAGGGGGTATTTTCCAACACAGTGGAAAACTGCAGTTGTTCTCCCACTAGCCAAAAAATCTAACCCTGAATCATACGATGACCTTAGGCCTATCAGTTTACTCTCAGTTTTTTCTAAAGTTCTGGAAAAAATTGTTTATTCCCAGCTTTATAAATATTTTCAAGAAAATAATATTTTACCGGAAAAGCAATTTGGCTTTAGAAAAAATCACAGCACAACAAGTGCACTACTCGATTTAAATGATGACGTTTTGCGCGATTTAGATCAAAAATTAATTTCTGTTTTAATATCGTTAGATTTTTCCAAAGCTTTTAATACGGTAAGTCCGTGTCTGCTAGTTGCCAAGTTAAAATATTATGGTTTAGATGAAACTGCGCTCTCATTTTTTGTTAGTTATTTATTTCACAGAACACAGCTCGTAAAAATTGATGGAAACACATCACCTATTGAAGATATGCCCTTAGGGGTCCCTCAGGGGTCTATCTTAGGGCCTCTATTGTTTATTATTTATATCGCGGATATGTTCCAAAAAGTATTATATGTATCTATGCAAGGTTATGCCGATGACGCGCAAATAAGGTCTAGTTTCAAATTCAACGATTTAGATAATGCTGCAAAAATGATAAATCATGATTTAAATTTAATTTTTGAGTATGCTTGTAAAAATAATTTAAAGTTAAATCCTGAAAAAACACAAGCGATGATATTTTGTGGCAAATTTAAATATAATTCCATAAAAAATAACCTTAATTTAAATATAAATGGTACTAAGATCGAATTTTGTGAGACTGCAAAAAATCTAGGTGTAATCTATGATACTCATCTTAAATTTACGGCTCATGTAAGTAGGTTGGTGCAAACTTGTTACTTAAAACTTAGACTTTTATATGCAGGTAGGGATTTTTTAGGCTTTAGACTAAGAAAGCAACTTTGTGAAAGTTTGGTTTTATCTAATCTTTTATACTGCATCACAGTATACTTTCCTTGTCTAGACGCAATAGACCAACAACGGGTTCAAAAAATACAAAACAGTTGCTGTAGGTTCATTTATGGTTTACGAAAGTATGATCACGTAACAGAAAAAATTAAAGAGCTCCAATGGTTAAAAATGGAAAGTCAGTGGAAAGTAGCACACATAACTTTCTGTCTAAAGCTTTTAGAAAGTTCCACACCTGTATCTTTAAGGCGAAAACTAATTTTTAGAAATAATGCTCATGATGTTAATATACGACAGGCTAATAGACTAACTATGCCCAGGCATAATCTAGTCATGTTTGAAAAATCATTTACATACCAGTCGGTGGTACTGTACAATGAGCACTGCGATGTGTTTCGAAATTGCTCTATAGCAACTTGTAAGAAAAAGCTGAAACAATTATTTTTTTAAAGAAATTATAATTAAATACCCGAATACCTCGCCGAATAATAAAATACACTATTTTTTTTTTCTATCTAGATGTTTGGTTGGTTTACATTAATATACTTACCTGTGATTTTTTTTTGTATACATTTTTATTTAGGATTTTTTTTATATTGTATAATTTTACGTTTTTTTTTTTATATTGATTTATATTTTTTAATAATTTTATGATAAAACTGTTGTATTGGGTTAAGTGTAAGAATAGCCATAGGCTAAACTTCGCCCTTTTCTTTAAGAAATAAAGGCTATTATTATTATTATTATTATTATTATTATATATTAAAATCAAAAACGTAAAAATTAAAAAAGTAAAAAAATAAAAAAAAAGATTTTAACAAAAATTCAAAAAAAAAATCAAATATTTTTTCAAAAAATTTTTTTTTCAATAAAAGTTCATTTTTTGTTAAAAGAAAAATGTATTTTTTTATTTTTTATCCCATTTTACCCCTCCCGATTTTTACCAAAAACAAACCCAGCCTAAAACTTTGGATAATCAACCTATAGTTCAAATTTTAAGTCTTTAGCTTGAAGCGTTTTTGAGTTATTTTAGTCACAAATTTCCCGGACACAGAGACCGACAGACAGATTTTTTTATTGACGGAAAAATATTTTTTGGATATAAAACGTCGAGAAACGTAAAAAAGCAATAAAAAAATCGATTTTTTTTTACCAACGCAAGGGGTCTTAAGACTAAAAATAAAAAAAAAATCCGAAAAAAATTAAAAGCATTTACAAAAATATTTTATAGCAAAAAGTAAAAAAACTCAAAATAAAAAAAAAATACACTGCCCAGTAAAAGAGCTTTCCCGTTTTTCACCTCCGCGCGTAAAATGTTTTTTGTATTATCAGATTCACTTTTAGCAACCTTAACCCGGCGTCTGACACGTGGGGTGTCACAAACCCCAGAGTCCAAATATTACTCGGTAACTATTTTATTTTCGAGCCAAGCGAAGACAGCGCCTCAGTACCTTTCAATCGCTTTTTAATTTGCACAGTGTAGCATGAACGGCAGTATAAATATTGAAGCATTAGAGGCCACGTCTTCTTGAAGTCGCCTGGGGTTTCTGACACCCCACGTGTCATAATAAGTAATATTTATTTTCCTACAACCTAGCTAGTAGTTAGTGCCTATTTTCCACCCGTTGCCTATGACAATGGTTGAAAAGTGAAAATTAGTTGATTTTTTACATCTGCTGTCAGAAAATGAGTAAACGTGAAACACATAACCTTAAATTGACAAATTAATATTTTAAGACAATTTTTGCGTCTTTTGGATGTTTAGGTCGTAGAAAAAATAATATACCGACCTCGACGCAAACTATTTCGGTGGACTTCGAAAGATTTTTTACTCGGCTGCGTCTCATAAAAAAATAAGCACTCTCTTGCACTGAAAACTAGGTTCGCGTACTCGGTGCGTAATATACTATTATCTTCCTGTTTCTCCTGTATTTTTCAGTCATATTACGATTACTTAAAGTAATTTATTTTGAACACTACCTATAATATTTAAAACTTTATAATTTATGTTATTCATTTAGATCTTTGTTTGGCAATTTTAAACGTTATTTTTTTTTAGTTAATAGGGAACAAAAAGCTTTCCTATTTTTTTTTTAAATTTGATTTATTTTTGTTAACCGATTAAAAATAAACATATATGTATTTAAGATTTTTAAAATTATTTTTAGGTATATTGTATATTGTATAACTCGAATATTTTACTACATTTTATATAAAATTTATTAAATAAAGCAAAAACGGTCCCATTTATTGTTGGGGTTTATTACACCCCACCTGTCGTTACTTGTAAAACTAAACCACCTGTCAGACGCCGGGTTAAAAACCCCAAAATACCAACTTTCACGAAAACTACACCCCGCCCCTCAGGGTGTCGATTTAGAAAAAAATTATTTTAAGATTTAGTTTTATCGACCTCAAAAACCCGAATATAATTATTTATTAGAAAACTACGTCCTGCCCCTCAGGGAGTGGAGAATTCACTTTCAGCAACCTAAAAAACCCAATATACCAATTTTCACGAAAACTACCCCCCGTCCCTCAGGGGGTGGAATTAGAATTTTTTAATTATCAGATTCACTTTCAGCAACCTCAAAAACCCCAATATACCAATTTTCAGGAAAACTACCCCCCGCCCCTCAGGGGGTGAAATTAGAAAAAAATTATTATCAGATTCATATTCGTCAACCCCAAAAAACCCCTATACCAATTTTGAAGAAAATATTTAAAAATATTTACCCCCTCACCCCCTCGGAGTGGAGTTATAAAAATTATTATTATCAGATTCAATTTCAGCAACCTCAAAAACCCCTATATGGCAATTTTCAAATATTTCTAAAACAATGTAAAGCCCACAAGATTTCCCGGACAGACCGATCGACAACTTTTTTTTGCTTGAAATTAATTTATATCGACATAAAACGTCATAAAACGCAAAAATACGCAAAAAAATTGAAAATTTTTTCACGATTACCAGGCTTTCCGAAAGATTGAAAATTTTCAAAATGGGAAAGCAAAACAAAACAAAAACCGAAAAAAAAATCAAAAAGACTATGAACAATAAAATATACATATAGAAAGAAATCTTTAGTTGAAACTTTCGTAAAAAATACCCGGGTATGATTTAAAACAAAAAAAAGAAGATTTTTACCCTACGCCGATTTTTACCATAAACAATCCCAAGCTAGAACTTTGGATAAGCAAGCTATGATTCAAATTTAAAGTCTTTAGATCAAAGAGTTCTCAAATTATCGTGGTCATAAATTTCCCAGGCCGACAAAGACAGAAAGACCGATAGAGAATTTTTTTTGACGGATATATTTTTTGAATATAAAATGTCGAGAAAAGTAAATAAAAACAAAAAAAAATCAGTTTTTTTTTACTGACGGAAGACTTTTCTCGGGAAAAATAATAGTAATTATATACCAAGCTAAAGAATACATTTTTTATAGCCGAGCGTATTAAATCCCGAGCTGCGTAGCATCAAGGGGTTTAAGAGTGCGAGGCTATAATAGTCTTCTCTACCGTAGTTTATATATTAGTTTTTTCACTACTACCACTACTTAACTATTTTTATTTAAATAATAAAATAAATTATGAACAGAAATGATATTTCTTGAAATTTTCATAAAAATCAAGTAGCCTTGATCAATGACATTTGCTCAAATAAACACTTTGAACTGACGTTTAAAAATTTAGTTTTTTTTTTAATTTTTTTCATAATATTTTGCTAATTATTGATTGTATTAATTGGTAATAATTATAATTAATTATATTTGATAAATAAAAAGTTATTTAAAGCTATTTTCTTGGGTTTAATTAATAAAAATTGCACAAAGAACTGAAATATCTAAAGTTAGAGAAATCAATTGTTTATAAAATTTACTCCTACTAGGAGAGAAAAAATTATTATTGCTATAGGTAAAGAAAATTGATTTCACAGTCTGAAAACATGATAAATAATGTAAAGCTAGTAGTGAAAAAAAATATATCTGTGACTTGGTTCTAAAAGGGCCAATGTCAATTTGTCAATAGCAACATTTTCACGTCAACTCTGATGTAATATTTTGAAAACGCTGCTATTGACAAATTGACATTTGCCCTTTTAGAACCAAGCCACAGATATAATTAAAAAAAATAATTGAAATTTCCTACCTTCAATATTTAATTTCTCCGTGTATATATTCTCTGTTCTTTCACATTCGCCTTTTAGACTGCAATGCTCATTTTCGGAATTGACTAAAAAATAAATAGGTATATAAAAATAAAATTTATTTAGTTTTGATAAATAATAATAAATTATAATTAATAACTGTACGAAAAAATCGAGGTTGATCTTTTAGGCAAGAAATCTGTCAGCGTCATTCGAAAATATAGGTCTGATATAGTCGAGTCCCCAAGGTGTTTCGCTACTTTAGGTCATTTCAGCGATTTTTTTTTTAAAGTTTTTAGCTCAAGCTAATATACGACCCATTTTTCAAGTTAGCGTTTCATAACTTTGGGAGGTGAATTCCAAAAGACATGAAAAAAAGTTCATATAAACTTATGCCGAAAAATGCTTCGTAAGGGAGCTACGGTAAGGACACTAAATCTGTAAACTCTAGTTCGGTTTCTTAGTGACTGCGTCACCGATCTAGTGTCCTTAAGCTACGGTCCTTCAGTTTCGTTTAATATCTCAGAAACCCTTAGAGCTACACAAATGAGTTTATGCATGTGTTTTTATATCAACAAGGCCTATTAATATATACTATTTTCATGTTTTAATTTTAGCCAAGGGGAAGGCCGAAGAACTTTTTTGTAAATTCTTTTTTCTGCGTAACTTTTTTTGCTGTTTTTTAGTCTGAATATGATCCTATACCTAAAAATACTGTGAGCATACTTTCGTACTGCTTGCTATTTTTATGTTCCTAAATTAATAAAAAAAATAAAAATAGGCTACGACGCCCAGTGTGGTTTATGCCACAGTTCGGAGAGCACCTGGGGGGGGGAACTTAATCTCTCTATTTTGTGAGTTGTTTGGTACACACTACAAATATGAATAAAAAATAATTATTTATAGGTTTTCCGGTTAAGGGCGCCAACAAGTCCAAGCTAAATTTATTTAAATTAAGCTTTTATGTAAAATATTGTTCGGACTTGGTTTTAGATGTTAATTATTTATATTATAAAAAACCTGAAAATAATTAATTATATTGAAAGGCAAAATTGAGATAGAGATCTTTTAATTAAAAAATAAAAAAATCATATTCATTATAAATATTTCCTCGACTAAAATATTTCTGTACATTTACACAATAAATTGATTATAGTGACATATTGTCGCACCGCATTACTAGTAACCTGGTTTACAAAAGAGTTTGTAAAATTTATGTTATCAAAATAGCTATTACACCTCAGAGGGAGATGTATAAAACATTATTAAAGAAACTTTATAGGTAATAAAAAATGTCATGATCATGTCCTTTATTAGAAGTGGTACTTAGCTGGTTTCTTCCAGATGTGGATGACGTGTAGGTGGTCGGAAAGGTACAGGAACATTACTTCAGTGCATAAACCTGCGTAGGGTCCTCTGGATAGCTGCATGAAGCTATGCGAACAACACAAGACTCTATAGTTCTAGATTACTCCAGAAAAACAAACAGGAACTAGAGATGTTGGTTAACAACTTCCAGGATGAGGCCCAGACGGAGATTCTTAGACGAAGAAGGTCCGACCATAAACGAATAAAGGTGAAGGGAAGATAGGGAGAAAGAGCTCCAGTTTGGTAACTGAAGCCCTTAGATAATATTTAGTATTGATTTGATCTTCTAAACGAAAACATCGAGAATGAATTGATGAAGATATTTATCGGAGAATATCCACAACACTTAGTGCTTAATGTTTGTTAACATATTTAACTAAAATTATAATGGATGGTTCCATTAAAATTAGATTCTTCACGAAGAATCACAAAAGGCTGACATGCCCGTAAGTATAGATAGTGACCAGTGTTGCCAACCAACAAAAATCAATATTCCTACCGAAAAATTAAAAATAGGTTATGCAACCAATAAAACAGGTTTTGGTATCCTTAGTTGCCTAACTTAAGTAAATAAATTAATTCAATAAATCGATAAAATACCTTTGTAATGAGTAAAAAGAACGAGAGGTCTTTTTAATCGTTACAAATTCCCCCCTATGTAGGTAAGAAAAAATTTTTTTTTTTTTTTTAGAAGACAAGAAAAAAAAATTTTTTCTAAAAAGGGAACGTCGAGAAAATCGAAGAAAACAAGGAAAAGAAAAAAAAAAAATAAACCAATTGTAAAGACTAACATCCTCATCCTTAAAAAAAAATCTCTAATCAAAAAATTCTTAACCACCTAATTAGTGGCCCTCGTATACACAATGCCCTCGTATATACAATGTCATATAACTAAATAAATAGTTAAATTATAAGAAAAGAATTTTAATTAGAAAACTCAATCTCTAAAAAAAAATATATAGTCAAATTCAATACACACTCGTGTCTCGAGCAGTTTTATTACATGGCAGCTTCTTTCTCAGCTAAATAATGTATGTATAGGGTACCTTCATGTAATACTAATACTAAAGAATGTATTAAACTTAAGCTATGCAACGATATATTCTTTTCATTGAATGGATCGCTCAAAAAAACTAATATCTACAAAGTCAAATCCGGATTTTATATTTTATAAATATATACTACTTATATATATTTATAAATGAGTCATGTTAGGGACAATATACAAGCTATAGCTGATTATGGCTGTATTAAGCTATCATAAGCTTTTTAACAGTACAGGGAAAGGAAATAGTTTAATTTTTTTTTTTTTTTTTTTCAGTCTAACATATTTTGTTCAAACAATAAGGTGGTCATTTTCGCAAACCCAGCGCCTATCTTTAGGGTCAAAATTTGGTAAGGTCAAAATCGGGTAAAAGGTCAAAATCGGTAAAAGGTCTAAATCGGTAAAAGGTCTTTATTGTTTAAATATTATTGTTAGGCAAGGACAAAACAAATGTAAGAAATTTTTAAATCAAAGGCATGTAAAAAATTTCCTACAAAATGTACAAAATTTCAAGGTAAATTTAGGTACTTTTTTTTTCAAATAATTTATTACCGGGGTAAAATTATATTAGGGATTGATTAAACAGTGTTCAACCAAAGTTAATCAGATAAAAAATCTAAGAAACAGATAAAAATAAAAGTTTAAAACTTTATTTGAGGTAATCCATTTAATGGGTAGGGTAAGATTTTATTTTAATATGCGCATATTAAGGTAAGAAAGGTAGTCGAGTTTATACTCTAAAGATATTATTTTCTTTTGGGGGAAAAATTTAGATAGTTTTCAAAAGGTATTTTTTTTTCTTTTGAATAAGGTAAGGTAAGGTAATTGAGGTAATATTAAAAAAAAAAAAATTCTATGGAATTTGATCAATAGGGGTATTGTCAATATCAGGGATGTATTCTACGTATTGTTTCATATCTCTGACATGGTAATTTCCTACAGTATTTGAAGTAACATTTTTTAATTCATACACTGTTCTAGAAACTTTCTTGGTTATTCTACATAACACATACTTTGGACAAAGTTTTGAAGAAATATTTTTTGAGGCATCAGATAAAATACGATTTCGTTTCCAAACAAGGTCATTAACTTTGAATTCTACATCCCGTTTTCTAAGATTATATTGTTTGGAATATTTTTCATATGCCAAAGAAAGTTTTTTCTGGACAACTTTAAATAATTCTTTTAGTTTATCCATTTCTTCGCCATATTTTTTCCTAGATAAATCAGTCGGATTAAAATCTTGAGATACATCAAAAGTTTTATAAAAGTCCCCTGAGATTGGGATTTTTCTGCCAAATACCAAGTGAGAAGGGGTGAAATTGGTAATTTGGTGAACACTATTATTTAAAGCAAATGTTATACGTACAATCTCTTTGTCCCAACTTTTATGATTGGATCCTACAAAACTTCTAATGCAAGTGCCAATTGTTTTATTTACGCGTTCTACCTGGTTATTTTCTGGGTAGTAACGGGGTAAGAAAAAAATTCTGGTTTTATATTTTTTAGCTAAATTTCTGAATTCATTACAGGTAAAGGTAGTACCGTTATCGCAAATAATAGTTGAAGGACAACCAAACATTAAAAATACATTGTTTTCTAGGAATTTTGCAACACTATTACCAGTAGCATTACGCAATGGTTTTGTTAAAACAAATTTTGAAAAATAATCAGATATTACTAGAAGATATTTATGTCCTTGAGAACTGGTTACATATGGTCCACATAAATCTATGCAAATTGTTTCAAATGGGAACTCTATTTTCTTTTGTTGTCCCATCTTGCCAAATTTAGTGTAGTTAGGCATCTTTTGTGACTGACAAGTTTCACAAGCTTTGACAAATTTAAGTATCAGTTTTCTCATTTTTGGCCAATAAAATTCCTCTACAACTCTATTATATGTTTTATAAAAACCAAAATGTCCAGCCAATGGAGTTGAGTGACAAAAATTTAAGACATTATCTCTTTGCGCTAAAGGTACTAATAATTTCCATTCAGAAATGTTAGCGGGTAAAATTGTATTTTTTGAAACGAATTTATAAATTAAGTTATTTTCACCTATCATAAATAGTTGATATTTCTCAGGATTTTGCTTAATTTTTTCTCTAAGATTAATATACCAAGTGTCTAAATTATCTTCATTAATTTTTAATGAGTTTATATTATCGACAGCATCGACATGAAACAATACGTTTTTATCAAGACATTTTGTCTCCGGGGAAATTTTATTTTCCACATTACAAGGTTTAAGTCTATTTATTTTATAGGAACTAGATAATTTCAGGAATTTTTGTTCAAAATTATCAGAAGTTATATTTTCAATGTCACTTTCTGACGCAGTTATGAGCTCATTGGTAACAAAAGCACTTTTAATGCCTGCGAAATCTGGATTTTCACAAATATAAGGAAATGCATTTTGCAAAGGCTCTTCGTTAACCAAGGGTTTATTAGATGTGATCTCATTTAAATTTTTATTAGGATGTTTCACATTAGCAACGTTTTTGTTATTTTTATTAGATAAAACTTCAATGAACTGATCGGATTTTTTGCTTTCAGCATTATTAGTACGTGTAAGGCTATCGGGTAAAATATTTAAATGACCGGGCCTGTGCACAACTTCAAAGTTATGTTGCCTAAGCTTCATAGCCCATCTACAAAGTCTACCTACTGGATCCTTCATGTTATTAATCCATAACAAACTTTTATGATCCGTGATAACTTGAATAGGGTAAGGACAAGCTTCAATATATCCCCTAAATGTTTCAAAACCAAAAATTATTGCACAAAGTTCTTTTTCGGTTGTAGTATATACACGCCTTTCTCTATCAGAAAGACTTCGACTAGCGTAGCATATTACTTTATCAACGCCCTCTTGCTTTTGTAAAAGACATGAAGCTACGGCTATGTCCGAGCTGTCGGATTGAATAATAAAGCTAAGGTTAAAATCTGGTGTAACTAAAACCGGAGCTGTTACTAAACATTCCTTTAACTTTTCAAAGGCGGCTTTGCCTTTTTCAGTCATAGTTATTTTTTGTCCTTTTTTATGTCCTTTAATAAGATCATTTAAGGGAGATATTAAACCTGAAAAGTCTTTGACAAAACGTCGATAATATGAAGTTAATCCTACAAAACGTTTGATTTCTGTGAAGGTACGAGGTAAAGGATAGTTAAGCATAGCTGTAATCTTGCTGGGATCACAACGTAGACCTTCAGAATCAAGAATGAAACCGAGATAGTTAAGTTTATTTCTAAAGAAACAACATTTATTTAAATTAATAGTTAAATTTGCATCTCTTAATCTTTCAAGAACTGTTTTTAATAACTCAATATGTTGCTCAAAAGTTTCAGACACGATTATTATATCGTCTAGATATACAAAAATATAGGGCTCTAGAGCACTTCCAAAGATCTTGTCCATTAAAGATTGCATCGTTTGCGCTGCATTTGAGAGCCCAAATGGGAGAACCTTGAACCTAAATTGACCACGGCCAGGGACAGTAAAAGCACATTTATCCATGGAATGTTCATCCAGGGCTATTTGCCAAAAAGCCGACTTAAGGTCTATAGAGCTCATAAACTTGGGTTTTCTCTTTAGTGTTTTTAAAATACGATCAACATTCTGTAATGGATATCTATTAGGAATTGTAATCTTATTCAAATCTCTGCCATCAAAAACAAAACGATAATCGCCATTACGCTTTTTAATTAAAAAGACCCTAGAATTATAGGGTGATGTAGACGGTTCAACTACATCCATTTTTAACATTTTGTCTAATTCAGTATTTAAATGTTGCAGCATATAGGGTGAAAAGGGATACTGTCTAACTTTAAATGTAGGGCCATTGGTTTCAATGCTGTGCACATATTTATTAGTGCGCCCTAGGCGTTCATCTGTACTAGCTATCGCAGAAAATGATTCAATAACTTGTTCAGCAATTTGTCTTTCTTTAAAAGTTAATTTACTTAAACATTCTAAATTTTTATTTTCATCAGAATTCTCTGTTGACTGTACTATGTTTTCTGCGTTGGCTGTACACACATTTACCATGTCACTATTTACATTCCACTTTGAGTTACTATAATTAACATTAATATGAAATAATCTGTGGAAATCTGCACCCAAAATAACGTCATGGCTAATGTTAGGAACCAAAAGAAATTGAAATACTTTACATTGACCATCTATTTTAAGGGGTAAATATACATAACCTAAAATACTTTGCTTTGAGCCATCTGCTGTAACAACAAATTTATTAGGCATTTTATGCAACTTAATTTTAAATTTATTTATAATTTTTAAGCAATTTTTGCCTAAAATACTTGAATTAGAACCGCTATCTAAAAGTGCTTGATAATTATCAGAGAAAATTGAGATATTTATGTAAGGGCGATTATCTCTAGGGACATCTACTAAAATTGGAAGAGATTCGATAGGATTATTTTTAAAAAAATCTTTTACATTTTTTAACCAATTTAACCACTCATCTGAGTTACGTTTAATAATAAAGTTTTCTTTATTTAGAAAGGTATTTTTCTTTTGAGATACATTTTGAGATATTTTATTGAAATTTTGAGATAAATTTTGAGATAAATTTTGAGATAAAGATTTTTTGAAATCTTGAGATAAGGTATTCTTCTGAGATAAAAAACCACTAGGATTTTGAGATGTTTCCTTGTAATATGGAAGATAATTTTTATTTTCATGAGATAAGCTAAGATTATTAGAATTTTTCTCATTTTTAAGATATTTTTCTTCTTTTTGAGAAGAAAGGGGAAATGTTTCATTTTCAAGATAGGTTTTCTGCTTATTTTCAGAAAAAAGATAATTTTTATTTTCAGGGAAATTTGAAATTTTATTTTTATAAAAATCAAGGGAATGTTCAAAATTAGGGGCTTGTTTTGATTTCTGTTCTTTATTACTAAAAATCACCCGTTCTAGTTTTTTGAACATTTGGGACATGTGGGTTTTGTAAAGTCAGGCTTACCACATCCCATACAAAATTTCTTACGCTCTTTTTTGCATGATGGATAAGCATGACCTTTTATTCCACAGTTCCAACAAATTATTCTATAATTTGTTTGAATTTGCTTGGGTGCGGGAGAAGAAACTTGACAAACATTGTGTGTATTTTGACAACTTACACAGATATTATGGTTGGACTTAACATTTGACGGTTTTTCAATACACGATAACTCAGGTTCGGGAATATCTTTATTTTGGGCTGTTGGACTTTTTATGCAGAGATAGGCTTCATTGATACGTCGGCAAAGTTCTGAAAGTTGAGTTATACTTTTAATTTCTATAATAGATAGTTGCCTGACATAGTAGGGTTGTAAATTACTTCTGATATAATTTAGTTTATCAGATTCGGATAGATTATTCGATAACTTGTCAAAAAGTGACAACATAACAGCTATAAAAATATTTACAGGTTCATTTTTACCCTGCTTTCTGTTTTTAATCTGGTCGAGTAATCTACTTTCGTAATTTAAAGGGAGAAAATCTCTTTTTAGTAACACAACTATGTCTTGCCAACAAGATACTGAACTTTTAATACTTCTATACCAATAGAGGGCGCTGTTAGTAAAAAGCTCAACAGACGAATTATAAAGTTCACTATCAGGTATTTTCCTAGATAAACAAATTTCGTTCAGTCTTTGTAAAAAATTGTGAACACTGGTATTTTCACCATCAAATGTAATTCCTAATTTATGAATATTATATGATTTAGTATTTTGACTACTACAGGCGTGATTACATGAAGTATTATTGAATTGAGAGGTATTTAGTGACTGATCAGGCATATCAAAAGTAGAAACATTTATACTTTGAGATTTTCTATGTAAATCAGCACTTAAGCTAATTAAATCATTCAGTTTATCTACTCGATATTCCTCTTGTTCAGGTTTATCTGCCTCCGTCATCATTCTTTTGACACGGTCAGTATAATGACGAAGTTTAGTGAATATACGTTTGAATTGAGAATCTGACATGTCTCCTTCAAATTCTGAAATCATTTCAGAAATCTTGTCCACTGCTTTGGAAATAATTACTTTTTCTTTTTCAAAATCAAATTCGTGATCCAAAATATTTTTTGGGTCAAAAGTATCCATAAGCATGGCCAACATTTCCTTTTTTTCAGCGACATTTTTCTTTTTTGAAGGGGGAACCTGCCTTATCCTCATTTCATATTCAACCTCTTCAAGAAGTAAATATTTTATTTTATAATACACCGCCATTTTATTTAATTAGATACAAGCAAATTCAAAAAAAATAAAACTATTCAAGGAACTAAAAAAAAATTTTTTATACCACCCTATTGTTCAACCAAAAAACAGACCTTTATTTTTAATTATGGAAGGAATATATTTTTTTTTTTTGAAGAAACACAAAACTTTTTATTGAAAGAAAACAAAAATGAAATTTCAAAAAATTAAAATTTTTGTACCACCCCAATGGTTAAGAAAAAAGAAAAAAGGATTTTTTCTTTAGGTTTAATTTTAGACCAAGGAAAAAATTAAGAAGTCAGATTTGAGTTCTCAAAGATTTATCAAGTTATTTTTTATAGAAAATGAAAAGAGAAAAAGGGAAAAAAGGTGTTTTCCTTCCACACTAATAAAAGCCTAATGTCAACAAGGGAGGAAAAATCAGGGAAATTTTGTTTCACGAATGAAAAATATATGCACACCACACCCAAATTTTCTTTTTAAGAATTTCACTTAAAAATATTTTGAGAAAAGTTTTGTAAAAACTAAGTACCGAGATAATTAAAAATATTTTGTAATATTTTAAGAAAAATAAGTTATTATGTAAATAAACAGAAAATCTTTTTAAAGTTGAGGAAGAATTCAAAATCAAAATTTGTACTGTGTATCCAAAACTTGATTTTTTGTTATTATGCCTGGCTAGAGCCTGGAGAGATTTTTCAAAAAAAAAGGGTAAATTTTACAATTTACAAGAAAATTCTAGACAAAAAACACACGTTGGGCGCCATTTTATGTGAGCATACTTTCGTACTGCTTGCTATTTTTATGTTCCTAAATTAATAAAAAAAATAAAAATAGGCTACGACGCCCAGTGTGGTTTATGCCACAGTTCGGAGAGCACCTGGGGGGGGGAACTTAATCTCTCTATTTTGTGAGTTGTTTGGTACACACTACAAATATGAATAAAAAATAATTATTTATAGGTTTTCCGGTTAAGGGCGCCAACAAGTCCAAGCTAAATTTATTTAAATTAAGCTTTTATGTAAAATATTGTTCGGACTTGGTTTTAGATGTTAATTATTTATATTATAAAAAACCTGAAAATAATTAATTATATTGAAAGGCAAAATTGAGATAGAGATCTTTTAATTAAAAAATAAAAAAATCATATTCATTATAAATATTTCCTCGACTAAAATATTTCTGTACATTTACACAATAAATTGATTATAGTGACATATTGTCGCACCGCATTACTAGTAACCTGGTTTACAAAAGAGTTTGTAAAATTTATGTTATCAAAATAGCTATTACACCTCAGAGGGAGATGTATAAAACATTATTAAAGAAACTTTATAGGTAATAAAAAATGTCATGATCATGTCCTTTATTAGAAGTGGTACTTAGCTGGTTTCTTCCAGATGTGGATGACGTGTAGGTGGTCGGAAAGGTACAGGAACATTACTTCAGTGCATAAACCTGCGTAGGGTCCTCTGGATAGCTGCATGAAGCTATGCGAACAACACAAGACTCTATAGTTCTAGATTACTCCAGAAAAACAAACAGGAACTAGAGATGTTGGTTAACAACTTCCAGGATGAGGCCCAGACGGAGATTCTTAGACGAAGAAGGTCCGACCATAAACGAATAAAGGTGAAGGGAAGATAGGGAGAAAGAGCTCCAGTTTGGTAACTGAAGCCCTTAGATAATATTTAGTATTGATTTGATCTTCTAAACGAAAACATCGAGAATGAATTGATGAAGATATTTATCGGAGAATATCCACAACACTTAGTGCTTAATGTTTGTTAACATATTTAACTAAAATTATAATGGATGGTTCCATTAAAATTAGATTCTTCACGAAGAATCACAAAAGGCTGACATGCCCGTAAGTATAGATAGTGACCAGTGTTGCCAACCAACAAAAATCAATATTCCTACCGAAAAATTAAAAATAGGTTATGCAACCAATAAAACAGGTTTTGGTATCCTTAGTTGCCTAACTTAAGTAAATAAATTAATTCAATAAATCGATAAAATACCTTTGTAATGAGTAAAAAGAACGAGAGGTCTTTTTAATCGTTACAATACATAGAAAATGTAATTTGATGTAATCATCTAAGACTCACTATTTACGAGAAAAATGCAATTAAAAGTAATATGTTAGGCTTTAGTCACTAAAAATAAAAAACAAACCGTAAAGATATGTAATGCTTTGAATTTGATAGTATAATTTTTACTCTGAGTAGCATATTGCTTTTATTTATTTACATTTTAGTCACTAAATCCTAAGATATTACTTTTAATTGCATTTTTCTCGTAAACAGTAAGTCTCTGATGATTATATCATATGACCTTTTTCATGTATTTTTATGTATAGGATCATATTCAAACTAAAAAACAGCAAAAAAGTTACGCTCAAAAAAGAATTGGGCAAAAAAGTGCTTGGGCCTTCCCGATTGGCCCGCCCCTGGCTAGAATTACCAAGTGAAAATAGTATATATGAACAGGCCTTGTTGATATAAAAACACATGCATAAACAGATTTCTGTAGCTCAAAGGGTTCCTGAGATATGTTTGTTTTTAACCTCGTACTATTCTACTTAATTAAGCATCCCCTAAGTCCAGGACTTGTGTGGGCTAGTAGTAGAGGGAACCACCGGCTTTAATTGACTTTCGAACCAATATATCTAGGGAGTACGCCTTCGCCAAATTTCAATTATTAATTAACTGAAAAAGGCAATCGGTGCCAGTGAGGTTTGAACTCACGATCATTAGATCAGTGTCAGGCTATATCGATGCCATTGACCGCTGAGCTAAATCTTAAACGAAAATCTAATTTGCGGGCCTGTCACTGAAGGAATTGATAGAAATTCAACCCTCAAAGTTATGAAACGCTAACTTCAAAAATGTGTCTTGCATATTAAGGTGCATTGGAAACTTTAAATTAAAAAAAAATCGCTTAAATGACCTAAAGTAGTGAAACCCCTTGGGAACTATAGTGGTCCTAAATTAACGACTGACGTTGAAAGATCTCTTGCCTAAATTTTCTGTCGCACAGTGTAATTAATAATAACAACATTTCGAAATGTAAGATCTTACCTAAATTTAGCACTAAAATCACAAATAAACTAAAAATTAAAGATTCGGACATCCTTATCGGAATAACATTTAATAACAAATAAGTTCACAAAATAATGTATTAGTTTAATTTTAGTAAAAGTGTAAAATTGAAAGTAATAGACCACAAAAAAATCGTTACGGTTTAAATTCTAATTTTCTCATTCACCAAACAGTAATTGTAATTTTTTATCGCCTATAGATAATTTCCCTATAAATATTTAAAAGTTCAATATAAACAAAACCGTCAATTTATTTTGTTGCTTATGACACTTTAGTATACTCTTCACAATGAAAAAATAACGGCGCCGTTGCAACGGTGGTCCTAGAAAAAAAGTGACAAAAGTCTGTTTTTTTGCATAGGGCCATTTTTTGCACCGCTGTTACGAAAAAATAGTGAAAAAAAAATTTGCGACATTAGGGTGGTTCAAATTTTTTTTAAAATGTCCGATTCAGCTCAAATTTGGCATAAAGGCTTCTTTTGGTAATATTAATACGGACCAATGCCTAAAAACTTAAAATTCAAAATGGCGGAATAAATATGGCCAATTTATTTTTCAAATTTTGCCAAAATTCACGAAAATAATTCACAAAGCATACAAAAATTGAGAGATTTAACCCAATCTATTATGGGTTATTATCCTTGTACATACTGCTAATTACTGTGAAAATTTCATGAATTTCTACAGGCTCGTTTTTTTTTTTAATTTAGTTAAAAAAAAAAATATTAAAAAATTGGTAAAATATGAGTAATTTTTATATTCTAGTCATTAAACAAAATTACGCTAAATTTATTACAGATATACGAAGAAAAACTATTTAGTCTCATGCATAATTTATTTTAAAAATTTAAGAAAGAAAAATCTCAATAGTAACGCGTCCAAATTGGTCCAAAAAAAAGTGACTTAAGTGTGATTTTTTTGCATAGGCCCATGTTGTGCACCGCTGATTACGAAAAAAAAAATAGTGCAAAAATTGAAAAAAAAATGCGACATTAGGGTGGTTCAAAATTTTTAAAAAATGTCCGATTTAGCTGAAATTTGGCATAAAGGCTTCTTTTGTTAATAATAATACAGACCAATACCCAAGAACTTAAAATTCAAAATGGCGGAATAAATATGGCCGGTCTATTTTTAAAATTATGCCAAAGTGTTAGGGGGACCGTTGCATGTATTTTATGTTTTTTTAATTTTTTTACAGCCTAGCTGTTTTTGTTGTTTTTTTAATAAAAATGAGTATTGGTATATGCCTTTATATGTATGCATATTTTGTGTATGTTTGTATATATATATTTGTGTGTATAAGTAAATTCTTACCACCGGAAGACGAGTCCCTTTGTCTCTCTAGAAGTAATAAAAATTCTGTATGACATGCCATATGTACATTGTATCCTTGTGGTAAATAAAGTTGATTTGATTTGAATTAACGAAAATTAGGCACAAAACAAACAAAAATTGAGAGATTCAACACAATCTGCTATGGGTTAATTTCCCTATGTATACTACTAATTATTGTAAAAATTTCATGATTTTCTACTGGCTCGTTTTTTTTTTTAAATTTAATTTTGAAAAAAAAAATTAATATTTGGCAAAATATGAATTTTGAACCACCCTAATGTCGATTTTTTTTTCCATTTTTTTCGTAATCAGCGGTGCACAACATGGGCCTATGCAAAAAAGCACATTTGTTCACTTTTTTTTTTGACCAATTTGGACGTTTTACTATTGCGATTTTTCTTTCTTAAATTTTTAAAATAAATTATGCATGGGACAAAATAGTTTTTCCTTGTAAATCTGTAATAATTTTAGCGTAATTTTGTTTAATATATGAACAGAATATAAAAATTACTCATATTTTACCAATTTATTAATATTTTTTTTAACTAAATTAAAAAAAGCGAGCCAGTAGAAATTCATGAAATTTTCACAGTAATTAGCAGTATGTACAAGGATAATAACCCATAATAGATTGGGTCGAATCTCTCAATTTTTGTATGCTTTGTGAATTATTTTCGTGAATTTTGGCTTTTAAAAATAAATTGGCTTTCTTTATTCCGCCATTTTAAATTTTAAGTTTTTAGGCATTGGTCCGTATTAATATTACCAAAAGAAACCTTTATGCCAAATTTCAGCTTAATCGGACATTTTTTAAAAAATTTGAACCACCCTAATTTTTTTTTTGATTTTTTTTGTAATCAGCGGTGCAAAAAATGGCCCTGTGCAAAAAAAAACAGACTTTTGTCACTTTTTTTTCTGCGACCACCGTGCGTTGTTGCGCAACTTTTTTTAAAAGTCGTTCTAATGAAGAAAATCAAGGCGCAGTAGTTAAAAAAAAGAAAAGTGACCACTTTTTATTTTTTAGAAGTCATTTTCAAGTTTTAAACTTTAAATTATCTGTTCTTTTTCAAGAAATTTATATTTTCCGACCTTAAAACATTAACTGCTCCTTGTTTCAATACAATACAATAGGGATGGTGGGGCAACGTAGTACCTTTCAAATCACTGAGACCAATGCATTAGATCTCATGAGATCTATTGTGAATTCTTGATAACATATGTTGCCAATAAAAAAATTAAAAAAATCTCCGAAAAATATTTTGGTTTCAATTATTTCTAAGATTATGTCTACAAAAAAAAAATTAGAGAACGTTGGTAGTCCAGTCAAATAATAAATGTAAATTGCAATAAATGTACACTGGCTCATATTTTAAAGGGTAACAGATAACTCCTGTTAGTTTTTTACCGGGTGATTTGCGTAAGGGGTGTCCGCTACATGTATGTAATATGCATCTTACGATAAAAATACATATGTATGTCATATTATGACCAATTTTGTTAAGGAGGATATTTCCAACAATTTTTGTTGGGATTATTTTTTTAATATATTAATAACAATCTAGATAATTTAAAAATAGCCATTTTGAAGGTGAAATTGTTTTTTTTTCAGCCAAATTATTCATCGGACGATAAAAGTGGCTATGTGCAAACTTGTAGCTCTTGAAATTCTCTATAAGTTTCATATCCCTGCTGAAAATGACGGGTCTGGGCGGGTATAAATGGTGCATAAACCGGACTTGAGCGGATGAAATTCACCCGCTCAAGTCCGGTCTATGCAACATTTATACCCGCGCAGACCCGTCATTTTCAATAGGGATATTATGAATTTTCATAGATACTTTGGTACGGTTACAGAGGGCGCAACTCGACTTTCAGCGCCCACTATAACTGTAACAAAATACTTATGAAAATGCATAATGTATAAAACTTATAGAGAATTTGAAGAGCTACAAGTTCGCTTATCCTCCGATCAATAATTTGGCTGATAAATGGAAAAACCCAATTTCACCTTCAACATGGCTACTTTTGAATTAACTCGATTGTTATTTAACATATTAAAAAAAAATGATCCAAACTAAAATTGTTGGAAATTTCCTCCTTAACAAAATTGGTTTCATGCATTTTTATCGTAAGATGAATATTAAGCAACTCACCCGGGTGAAAAACTAACAGAAGTGTTCTGTTACCATCCACTACTACCCTTTAAAATATGAGCCCGTGTACATTTATTGCAATTTAAATTTATTATTTGACTGGACTAATAGATTTATTTGCTTTTTTCGCAGCTAAAAATAAAATATTTTTTAACAAATCGTTATAAATTGGGTTAAAATAAACTTTTAAGTCATCTTTTGTACGTTAATCAAATTATACATAATCAGATTACAGACAGAATGCACTTAATATATTAGTAGTTTTTTAACTCTCTTGTGTAAAATATCAAACAAAATGCCTCCAAAAAATGACCCGGAACTTTTGGCTTTACGAAAAGAACTAGAGGATATTTACAAAAATCTGAAGGTAAAAAAATTAAATATACATTAAAAAATGTATTTCATATTACATCTTATTTAAAAGTTGTTGGGCATTTTAGAAATATGTAAATATGTTACTTTCCCCGAAAAAAGTAAAAAAAAAATTGAAACATTTTTATCGCGTTTCTTATCATTTTATATCTAAAAAAAGAAGATTTCCGTATAAAAAAAGTTGTCTGTCGGGAAAATTTGTGACCACGATAACTCGAGGGTTCCCTATTCAAAGTTCTAGGCTAGGATTGTTTTTAATAAAAATCGTGGTAACAACTATTTTTTTTTAAGTTTTTTCAAACATTTTTCGTTTCATAAAAATAAACTTTTTTGGAAAAAATATATAAAATATGCGTTTTTAAGTAGATGATAAAATTTTAAGATGTTACGTACCCCACATCGATATGTGTGTTTAATAAATAAAAGAGTTATATCCAAAATACTTAATTATATCGTTTTTGGACAGGATGCACAGGAAAAACAAGCGGATGTTACATTAGACGCTGCGTGTGCAGAACTTTCTGCGACTTCAACTGTCAAATTAATCACCCGTAAATTGATGAAAGGTCATTTAAACAAAGTAAACTCCGTTCACTATAGTGGAGATAACAGACATTGTGTAACAGGTTCTTTAGATGGTAAATTAATAATATGGGACACTTACTCTGGAAATAAAATGCAGATTATACCTCTAAGATCAGCATGGGTCATGAGTGTAGCGTTTTCAGAATCCGGAAACTTCGTAGGTACGTCAAATAAAGGTCATTTATGACGTTTAAAATGTCAAATAACCGAACATTTATTGTAGCTTGCGGAGGAATGGATAATATGTGCACTGTTTATGATTTAAACAATAGAGATTCGTCAGGGGTAGCTAAAATGGTTCGTGAGCTAGCCGGTTATGATGGTTTTCTGAGCTCTTGCAGGTTTATCGACGATAAAACAGTTATTACAGGATCTGGAGATATGAAAATGTACGTTTTAATTATTAAAGTCATAAACCCAACCAACACGCTTAGATTTTACAGCTTAAATTGGCTGTACCTTGCATTTTAAACCAGCGTTTAGCTTTATTTCGGTAATTTAACTTGCTGTATTTAGGATTTTTTATTAAGCTTAACACTTTACATCCCCTGTAATAATAATAATATATAATATAATAATAATAATAATAATAATCGACTTGGCGCAGCCAATAAATGGTACAAAATAAAACCACAGCTAGTTTTGTTCTTTTTTTATATACTTTAAAGCTATCTTAAAACAATCAAAAATAATAGAAATTTATTGTATTTTAAAACCGCTTAATCCGGCGGTAAATAACGGAACTAATTAATTACAGAAATCTGTAACCTAAAATAATATATTTCATACAGGAAGCTTGTCTTACAGCCTATTAAGCGCTAATAGATGGCTATGATGTAATTGCTTCCCATTTTTTTGGTATTCCAGCTAATGTGAAATCGTCATAGCAACCATATAATGACTCTCCTATATTGGCCAAATGCTATTGGTTTGTAATTGGGTTTTATGTATTGAAACACCAGATTACTTAAGTCTATATATTACAAGAGTATTTACAAGAATATACAGGATAAACAGAAAGCCCGACGCGTACATTGTTCGGCGCTAGTTCTCACTCTCTCGGGCGGCCATGAGGGCGCTACTGTCTGTCTACTTACAACATAGTGGGGATATATATACAGGGGCGGATTAGTCCTAACAGAACATCCCCCTTTTCTTATAAAGGAAAAGCTAAATAAGTATAAATGACTTACACACTAAATATATACAAAACTATTCTAACAATAACTTTATACATAGTCATTTAAATATCGCGGTCTACGTTTATTTCTTACAGGTCTAGAGCTAGTCGGAACCACAGGCGTATTAACTGTAACCGTCTCTGGTCCAATCTGAGCTTCAGAAATATTTTCTGCTCGAACTTGAGTCTGGGGATTATTTACATTAGGATTATTTACAAGTGGGGGACTATTCACACGTGGGGTAATATTTACCACTGGGGTACCACTATCAGGATTTAAATTATTTTGTTCCTGTTCGTGAAACTCGTCAAACCCACCTTCTAATGGAGAATTAAAGGATTTATTTACATGAGGCATAAAATGAGGTGCCGGAATAAGATGCCACCTATTTCGTCTGTATGTACCAAAATCGGTTTTCACATTGTACGACCTTGGTTCCTGTGACTTGCTCAGAACAACACCATACTGCCTGATATCAATAATCCAAACTGACTCTCCTATTGAAAGATCAGAAAGGTTCCTGGCTGCATGCCTGGAATTATAGTTTCGTTCCTGCTTTATTTTATTCTTCTCCTCTTTTTCGAAAAATAGCGAGGTGTCTACAAAACTATTTAATTTACTGGGTAAAATGGGTACGCTTGTTCTAAGTTTTCGAGACATTAGCAACTCAGCAGGGCTAAACCCGCATTCCAGAGGCGTGCTCCTATAGGCTAAGAGCCCCTCAAAAATGTCGTCATTTTTCTTGAGCAAACCTTTTGCCACTTTTACTGCAGCCTCTATGCATCCGTTTGATTGCGCGAAATATGGGCTACTAGTTATGTGAGAAAAATTATACTCAGAAGCAAACTTTTTGAAACCCGATCGAAATTGAGGGCCCCCGTCGGACCTTACAACTTCTGGTAAGCCGTACCTGGAGAACAATTCTTTGCATTTAGATATGATAACCGCTTCTGTTAAAGAGTTAAGCTTAAATATTTCAAAAAAACGCGAATAATAGTCGGTAACTATTAAATACCAATGTTTATATTTAAATAAATCTATTGCAATTTTCTGCCATGCGCGCGAGGGTATTTTGTCTTTTTGAAACGTTTCCCTGTTGTTATGTCGCTCCTGAATGCAGCGAGGACAGTTACGAACTAGATTTTCAATCTGTTGGGAAAGTCCCACCCACCAAATGGACATTTTTGCCCGTTCGCGGCACTTCACGATCCCCAAGTGACCTTTGTGAATGAACTCTAAACATTTAAACTGCAAAGATTGAGGAATAATGATCCTAGATCCGAATAATAATAAATTTTCAGCGTATGAGATTTGGAGTCTATACTGATAATAAGCGAACAATTGAACGGGTAATTTTGATTTATCCGGCCACTGAGTTGTACAGTAATTTATTAGATTGCTGCAAACTGCATCTTTTTGTTGCTCTACCATTATTTGTTCGAGAAATAAATCTTTGACAGGTAAAGTTTCAATTATGGTATGGACATGAGCGTCAACTTCCAAAGTAAGCTCGTCAATTTTTGGAGCGGAATTCTCGATTGGCCCACGCGAAAGTGCATCAGCAACCACCAATTCCTTCCCTGGCGTATAAATTACATTAAAATTATAGCGCATAAGTCTCATTCTAAAACGTTGAAGTCTCGGAGTTAGATCGTCAAGAGCTTTCGTTTGCAAAATTTGGAGCAAAGGTTTGTGATCTACTTCGAACGTAAGGTTATGAGCACCGGTAATGAACTCCGAAAATTTTTCTGCCGCATACGTAGCTGCAAGCGTTTCTTTTTCTATTTGGGCATATAACTTTTCGACTGGAGAAAGTAATCGTGAGGCAAAAGCTACTAATTGCCGGTCATTAATGTCAGTGTCGTACTGCATTAAACAGGCACCTAACCCATAAGACGATGAATCTGAGCTCACGATAATATTTTTGTTAGGATCAAAAAATACTAAAACTGGGGCTTTTTGTAACTCCAATTTAATTTGTTGGAACGCATTTACTTGGGCCGGGCCCCATGTAAAGTCTACATCTTTTCTGAGCAAAGAAGTAAATGGCTCAACTATGTCAGATTTATTTTTGATAAATTTTCCCGCAAAATTTACCATGCCTAACAATCTTAATACCTCTGTTTTATTTGTGGGACAAGGAAATTTGGTGATTGCCTCAACCCTTTCTGGGTCAATGGAAATTCCGGAATCGGATAGAATGTGACCAAGGTAGGGTACCTCGGTGGCCCCTATGATACACTTATCCTTGTTTAACGTGATTCCCTCCTCGTTTAATTTTGCTAAAACTTCGTCTAGAATGCAATCGTGTTCCTCCCTAGTTTCCGCGAAAATTAAAACGTCATCCATGTGAACCACCACCCCTTGTATACCGTTAAGAATTTTTGAGAATAAGAGCGTAAAATATTCCGGGGCGCAAGAAATTCCAAACGGCAAGCGCTTAAACAAAAATTTTCCAAAAGGAGTTATAAACGTCGTAAGAAGTTGACTTATGCGATCTAGTCTTATTTGATAAAACCCTGAAGTCGCGTCCAATTTGGAAAAAAAATTAGCTTTTCTTAATAACCCCAAAGTCGTTTCAACTTTTGACATGGGATGATGAGATCGCTTTACGCTTTTATTCAACTTTGTATAATCTACGCATATACGAACGCCACTGGATTTGCCATTTTTACAAGGTTTGCCGACTACCACAATCGGGCTTACCCATTCAGTGTGGAAATCTACCGGTTCTATGATATTATGCGTGACTAATCTTTCTAACTCTACTTTAAGTTTATCCCTTAAGGGAATGGGTACGCTCCTGGGAGCCGATTGTACAAAAGGTTCTGCTGAAGGGTTTAAATGTATAGACATTTCTGTTTTAAATGAACCAATATTACGAAAAATATTCGGATATTTTAGCGCAATACTTTCTTTAGTTACCCCCCTTTTGACATTACCCCCTTGATTTATAGCATTTAGGTTACCCATGTTACCCGGAAACTTAAGAACGTTTAAATTTATAATTCCAGGCCTGCCCAGGATTGGAATCTTTAAATTTCTTATAATATACACATCGCTTGAATAATTAATACCCTGGTAAGATAATTTTAACCTAATTTTTCCTAAAATATTTAAAGGTTTTCCGTCCGGACCCGATAGTCCTTCTTTACAAGGTAAAAGTTTATTATTAAGCATACTGTCATTTAATAAGTTAGCCGGAAAGCATATTACATCGGCACCACTATCTACAAGAAACTTAGAAGTGTGCGAGTCATTAATTAAAATGTTTACATACCATTTGGGTCATGAAGTCTGTATCGTACCTACGAAATGGGATTCTTCGTCAGGAATATCCTTACCAACACTATCCACATTATTTAAAACGGAACGCACATTTTTATCACTTTTTTTAGCACTGCGACACATTTTCGACCAATGTCCCTTTCGTTTGCACTGGAAACATGTTGCTGAACGTGCTGGACAATCCTTCTTGGGATGTGACTGCTTTCCACAATTTCCGCACTGGTCCGAATTAGGCGCACCTACCTTGCCCTGTTTTGAATCAGCTGATCCTCGCGCAGAATACTGTGGCTTGCTTTGCGGCGCTTTGCGTTGAACTTGAATTCGTCCGACTTTAAACTCGTCGCTTCTTAAAGCAATGTTTTGTGATTTTTGAAGTTCCACCTGTTTAACCATAGTTATTGCTAATTCTAAGGTTAACTTTTTCTTCATTTGTAGTTTTCCGCTGGTATCAGCATCTTGCATGCCTACCAGGATACGATCTCGTATCAAATCGTTTTTTAAATCGCCGTATTCACAAAATTCAGCCAATGAATGCAAGGCTGTGATAAAACTATCCATTGATTCACCAGCATTTTGAACTCTAGAGTTAAATTTAAATCTCTCAAAAATTACATTTTTGGTCGGAATAAAATGTTTGTTAAACAATTCCAGAAGCTCGGAATACTTCTCCGGTGGTGTTGGAAACGTAAGCAAAATTTCGTCCGCTTGTTCCCCCATGATGTACAATAACAGGTCCATCTTTTCTGAGTCTGATTTGGATTCAAAACCCGAGACAGTCATATACCGCTCGAAACGTGTCCGCCACTTGACCCATCCTTCTGGGTGCGTAAAGTTGAAGTTTTCCGGCGAAGCAATATTCGATGCCATCATGATGATTTTGTCCCGCGATTTTTCACTAAACTGCAGATAATTCACAATTTCTCAACCTGGTTATCGCTATTTTTATGAAAAATAGTTTGTAGCATCACACTGACACTTGTAAACGGAGTTTTCTCGCGATTTTTGCACGAATTCGGCCATTAACACATGGCGTTAAAGCGAACTTTTTGATCGAATCGAAACCGGGGTTTAACACTACGCTGCCACCATGGTTTGTAATTGGGTTTTATGTATTGAAACACCAGATTACTTAAGTCTATATATTACAAGAGTATTTACAAGAATATACAGGATAAACAGAAAGCCCGACGCGTACATTGTTCGGCGCTAGTTCTCACTCTCTCGGGCGGCCATGAGGGCGCTACTGTCTGTCTACTTACAACATAGTGGGGATATATATACAGGGGCGGATTAGTCCTAACAGAACATCCCCCTTTTCTTATAAAGGAAAAGCTAAATAAGTATAAATGACTTACACACTAAATATATACAAAACTATTCTAACAATAACTTTATACATAGTCATTTAAATATCGCGGTCTACGTTTATTTCTTACAGGTCTAGAGCTAGTCGGAACCACAGGCGTATTAACTGTAACCGTCTCTGGTCCAATCTGAGCTTCAGAAATATTTTCTGCTCGAACTTGAGTCTGGGGATTATTTACATTAGGATTATTTACAAGTGGGGGACTATTCACACGTGGGGTAATATTTACCACTGGGGTACCACTATCAGGATTTAAATTATTTTGTTCCTGTTCGTGAAACTCGTCAAACCCACCTTCTAATGGAGAATTAAAGGATTTATTTACATGAGGCATAAAATGAGGTGCCGGAATAAGATGCCACCTATTTCGTCTGTATGTACCAAAATCGGTTTTCACATTGTACGACCTTGGTTCCTGTGACTTGCTCAGAACAACACCATACTGCCTGATATCAATAATCCAAACTGACTCTCCTATTGAAAGATCAGAAAGGTTCCTGGCTGCATGCCTGGAATTATAGTTTCGTTCCTGCTTTATTTTATTCTTCTCCTCTTTTTCGAAAAATAGCGAGGTGTCTACAAAACTATTTAATTTACTGGGTAAAATGGGTACGCTTGTTCTAAGTTTTCGAGACATTAGCAACTCAGCAGGGCTAAACCCGCATTCCAGAGGCGTGCTCCTATAGGCTAAGAGCCCCTCAAAAATGTCGTCATTTTTCTTGAGCAAACCTTTTGCCACTTTTACTGCAGCCTCTATGCATCCGTTTGATTGCGCGAAATATGGGCTACTAGTTATGTGAGAAAAATTATACTCAGAAGCAAACTTTTTGAAACCCGATCGAAATTGAGGGCCCCCGTCGGACCTTACAACTTCTGGTAAGCCGTACCTGGAGAACAATTCTTTGCATTTAGATATGATAACCGCTTCTGTTAAAGAGTTAAGCTTAAATATTTCAAAAAAACGCGAATAATAGTCGGTAACTATTAAATACCAATGTTTATATTTAAATAAATCTATTGCAATTTTCTGCCATGCGCGCGAGGGTATTTTGTCTTTTTGAAACGTTTCCCTGTTGTTATGTCGCTCCTGAATGCAGCGAGGACAGTTACGAACTAGATTTTCAATCTGTTGGGAAAGTCCCACCCACCAAATGGACATTTTTGCCCGTTCGCGGCACTTCACGATCCCCAAGTGACCTTTGTGAATGAACTCTAAACATTTAAACTGCAAAGATTGAGGAATAATGATCCTAGATCCGAATAATAATAAATTTTCAGCGTATGAGATTTGGAGTCTATACTGATAATAAGCGAACAATTGAACGGGTAATTTTGATTTATCCGGCCACTGAGTTGTACAGTAATTTATTAGATTGCTGCAAACTGCATCTTTTTGTTGCTCTACCATTATTTGTTCGAGAAATAAATCTTTGACAGGTAAAGTTTCAATTATGGTATGGACATGAGCGTCAACTTCCAAAGTAAGCTCGTCAATTTTTGGAGCGGAATTCTCGATTGGCCCACGCGAAAGTGCATCAGCAACCACCAATTCCTTCCCTGGCGTATAAATTACATTAAAATTATAGCGCATAAGTCTCATTCTAAAACGTTGAAGTCTCGGAGTTAGATCGTCAAGAGCTTTCGTTTGCAAAATTTGGAGCAAAGGTTTGTGATCTACTTCGAACGTAAGGTTATGAGCACCGGTAATGAACTCCGAAAATTTTTCTGCCGCATACGTAGCTGCAAGCGTTTCTTTTTCTATTTGGGCATATAACTTTTCGACTGGTGAAAGTAATCGTGAGGCAAAAGCTACTAATTGCCGGTCATTAATGTCAGTGTCGTACTGCATTAAACAGGCACCTAACCCATAAGACGATGAATCTGAGCTCACGATAATATTTTTGTTAGGATCAAAAAATACTAAAACTGGGGCTTTTTGTAACTCCAATTTAATTTGTTGGAACGCATTTACTTGGGCCGGGCCCCATGTAAAGTCTACATCTTTTCTGAGCAAAGAAGTAAATGGCTCAACTATGTCAGATTTATTTTTGATAAATTTTCCCGCAAAATTTACCATGCCTAACAATCTTAATACCTCTGTTTTATTTGTGGGACAAGGAAATTTGGTGATTGCCTCAACCCTTTCTGGGTCAATGGAAATTCCGGAATCGGATAGAATGTGACCAAGGTAGGGTACCTCGGTGGCCCCTATGATACACTTATCCTTGTTTAACGTGATTCCCTCCTCGTTTAATTTTGCTAAAACTTCGTCTAGAATGCAATCGTGTTCCTCCCTAGTTTCCGCGAAAATTAAAACGTCATCCATGTGAACCACCACCCCTTGTATACCGTTAAGAATTTTTGAGAATAAGAGCGTAAAATATTCCGGGGCGCAAGAAATTCCAAACGGCAAGCGCTTAAACAAAAATTTTCCAAAAGGAGTTATAAACGTCGTAAGAAGTTGACTTATGCGATCTAGTCTTATTTGATAAAACCCTGAAGTCGCGTCCAATTTGGAAAAAAAATTAGCTTTTCTTAATAACCCCAAAGTCGTTTCAACTTTTGACATAGGATGATGAGATCGCTTTACGCTTTTATTCAACTTTGTATAATCTACGCATATACGAACGCCACTGGATTTGCCATTTTTACAAGGTTTGCCGACTACCACAATCGGGCTTACCCATTCAGTGTGGAAATCTACCGGTTCTATGATATTATGCGTGACTAATCTTTCTAACTCTACTTTAAGTTTATCCCTTAAGGGAATGGGTACGCTCCTGGGAGCCGATTGTACAAAAGGTTCTGCTGAAGGGTTTAAATGTATAGACATTTCTGTTTTAAATGAACCAATATTACGAAAAATATTCGGATATTTTAGCGCAATACTTTCTTTAGTTACCCCCCTTTTGACATTACCCCCTTGATTTATAGCATTTAGGTTACCCATGTTACCCGGAAACTTAAGAACGTTTAAATTTATAATTCCAGGCCTGCCCAGGATTGGAATCTTTAAATTTCTTATAATATACACATCGCTTGAATAATTAATACCCTGGTAAGATAATTTTAACCTAATTTTTCCTAAAATATTTAAAGGTTTTCCGTCCGGACCCGATAGTCCTTCTTTACAAGGTAAAAGTTTATTATTAAGCATACTGTCATTTAATAAGTTAGCCGGAAAGCATATTACATCGGCACCACTATCTACAAGAAACTTAGAAGTGTGCGAGTCATTAATTAAAATGTTTACATACCATTTGGGTCATGAAGTCTGTATCGTACCTACGAAATGGGATTCTTCGTCAGGAATATCCTTACCAACACTATCCACATTATTTAAAACGGAACGCACATTTTTATCACTTTTTTTAGCACTGCGACACATTTTCGACCAATGTCCCTTTCGTTTGCACTGGAAACATGTTGCTGAACGTGCTGGACAATCCTTCTTGGGATGTGACTGCTTTCCACAATTTCCGCACTGGTCCGAATTAGGCGCACCTACCTTGCCCTGTTTTGAATCAGCTGATCCTCGCGCAGAATACTGTGGCTTGCTTTGCGGCGCTTTGCGTTGAACTTGAATTCGTCCGACTTTAAACTCGTCGCTTCTTAAAGCAATGTTTTGTGATTTTTGAAGTTCCACCTGTTTAACCATAGTTATTGCTAATTCTAAGGTTAACTTTTTCTTCATTTGTAGTTTTCCGCTGGTATCAGCATCTTGCATGCCTACCAGGATACGATCTCGTATCAAATCGTTTTTTAAATCGCCGTATTCACAAAATTCAGCCAATGAATGCAAGGCTGTGATAAAACTATCCATTGATTCACCAGCATTTTGAACTCTAGAGTTAAATTTAAATCTCTCAAAAATTACATTTTTGGTCGGAATAAAATGTTTGTTAAACAATTCCAGAAGCTCGGAATACTTCTCCGGTGGTGTTGGAAACGTAAGCAAAATTTCGTCCGCTTGTTCCCCCATGATGTACAATAACAGGTCCATCCTTTCTGAGTCTGATTTGGATTCAAAACCCGAGACAGTCATATACCGCTCGAAACGTGTCCGCCACTTGACCCATCCTTCTGGGTGCGTAAAGTTGAAGTTTTCAGGCGAAGCAATATTCGATGCCATCATGATGATTTTGTCCCGCGATTTTTCACTAAACTGCAGATAATTCACAATTTCTCAACCTGGTTATCGCTATTTTTATGAAAAATAGTTTGTAGCATCACACTGACACTTGTAAACGGAGTTTTCTCGCGATTTTTGCACGAATTCGGCCATTAACACATGGCGTTAAAGCGAACTTTTTGATCGAATCGAAACCGGGGTTTAACACTACGCTGTCACCATGGTTTGTAATTGGGTTTTATGTATTGAAACACCAGATTACTTAAGTCTATATATTACAAGAGTATTTACAAGAATATACAGGATAAACAGAAAGCCCGACGCGTACATTGTTCGGCGCTAGTTCTCACTCTCTCGGGCGGCCATGAGGGCGCTACTGTCTGTCTACTTACAACATAGTGGGGATATATATACAGGGGCGGATTAGTCCTAACAGAACAGCTATCGCTAAAACCACTTCAAATCTCGTTTACAGAAAGCTGTTACCGCCAATCTAGCTTTAATTTGACATCGGATACGTAGTAAGAGACACTTTAAAGCTACTTGTGTTAATTGGGAAAGTCATACATGTAAATAACTTTTTGAACGCTCCTCGTAAAACTATGATTTTACTATACGAGGGGTAAACAAGAATGTGCAAGTTTTTTTTTTATTTTTAGATGCCAGTGGGATATGGAGAGTGGTCGAAAAATATCAGATTTTGAGGCACATTTAGGAGATGTAGTTTCTATAAGTTTAGCACCTGATAAAAACACCTATGTTACTGGTAGTGTTGATAAGAGCTGCAGACTGTGGGATATACGAGATCCTAAACCAAAACAAACATTTTTTGGACATGAAGCGGACGTAAATTCAGTTTGTGTAAGAAACCTACAACTAAAAATTTTAACATTTCGCTAGCTTAAAGAAAAAATAGAATTTGTAGCGGATTCAGAGTGGTATTTTATGTATTTTGTAGTTTCTTTCCGAAAAACCACGAAAATTGGAGAACGCTTTTATTTTTGATCATGGTGTAGTAGTTTCAGGTGGAGGCAGGGCCGGCCTTTGCATTTCGGTGCCCTGAAGGAAGCCTTGAACCTGGCGCCCCTAGCAAAAAAAATTTTAGCACTGAAAAAAAAATAACCCCGACTAAAAAAAAGGTCCTCACCTCTGAAAAAACAAATTTACCCCTCTAAAAATGTTAATGACAAAAAAAAGGTCCTCACGTCTGAAAAAACTTTTACTGATAATTTTTTTACGACCCAGACTAGGCTCCCGCCCTGAAGCAGGGGTTCACTTCATTAATACAAAGGCCGGCTCTGGGTGGAAGTCAAGTGCTTCAAATTTGGAGTTGATATCCCAACTTCTTCAAAAGTTAAGAGGGGAGGAGGTGACTTTTGAACCGCTCTGTATTCATTTTTAATATAAGTTCCTACCTATACCGGGTGTCCCAACTTTATTTCCCAGGTAGCAAGTGATGTTATATTACAAGAAATTAACATCACTTTTGGGTGTATTTTTAAACTAAATCATAACATCACATAATATTAAAAAATAACATGTATTTAACATCACATTTGCAACGTGACAACCATGTTATTTAATAACAAATATTTAGCAACGCTGTGAATATATCGCATGTCACATATTAACTTGGCTTTCACGTGAATGTCATGTTATTTTGCTTCTCACCGACGTTCGAAGCAAAAAAATCGATATAAGATGATGTTGATAGAGTAAATCATTATAAGGAAATTGTATACACATTATACGATTTCCAATGGATAGGGGGCTCTGCCGGGCTTCTCAAGACCACGGCACGGATTAAAGGAATATATTCTCCGCTTAATCTGCAATTTCGTATTTAGAATCTATCTGTTTCAATCTGTGATTGTTTCAATTACTGATTAATTTTAAATCCGATTTTTTTATAGGGTTATAGTGTTTTTAATGGTTTTAATGGTGGGTGTTCTGTGGTTTTAATTTATAAAAAGCTAATATCCTAAAATATTATTTAAATATTAAAGTACCAGTAACGGCATTCATAAGATATTAGATATAACAGGAATGTGGATTTATTATGTCACAAACACGTTATTTTTGGGATGTCATTGTGTGATGTTATTAGGGGCGGACTTAGGACATCCCCACCATGCTACATTCTTGTTAAATGAGACTACAATCTTAACATCACATGTCACATATTAACGTGACTTTCACGTGAATGTCATGTTATTTTGCTACCTGGGTTTCCCAGTGATTTTCTCGAAAACTAAAAGAGATAATCAAGTTCTACGAAAACCACCTTAAATTAGACAACTTAAACTATTTTTTTACATATATTTGATGCTTTCAGCTCTTAAAATGTGGGCAGGGGGGCATGGGTGGGAATTTTTTTTAATTAAAAGGGGGTCGTGTGATACATCATTTTAAAGCAAACAAAATTCTCTATTGGACTGTATATTTTTTATTTTTTTAAAATTTTTTTTTAAGTTTTGATTTTTTAATTTTTTGTGCTAAAAAATGCAATTTTTTGTGCTAAAAAATGCAATTTTTTTTGTAAATTTTTATTTATGTCAATTAAATTGTCTGATTTTTTAGAGAAATTTTGACAAAAAATACCACTTTTCAACCCTTTTTTAAACCCAAAAAAAATTAAAAAAAATATTGTTAAATGAAGAATTTTATAAGCTTTAAATGATGTATCACACGACCCCCCTTTCCATTTAAAAAAATGTACCTCTAAGCTCCCACATTTCAAGAGCTGAAAGTATCAAATATATGCTGAAAGATAGCTTAAGTTGTCTTATTTAAGAAGGTTTTCTCAGAACTTGATTATCTCTTTTAGTTTACGAGAAAATCGCTGGGTAAATAGAGTTGGGACACCCGGTATAATTTATTTTTGTTTCTATTTTTATCTTTTAATTTTTTTCTAGTTTCACCCCTCTGGTTACGCTTTTGCAACCGGCTCAGAAGACAAATCTGCAAGAATGTTCGATCTACGCAGCGATCAGCAACTTGCCCTCTATAAACCACCCGGAAACAGTGGTTTTACATCATGTGGCTTATCTCTAAGTGGCAGAATTTTGTTGTGTGGCTCAGATGATAATAATATTCATATGTGGGACACTTTGAAAAATCAACATATAGGTAAAAATTTAAAGTTTTATGTGAAGATAAGAGGTTATTTTTACTTCCGTATTTTATATAAAAGTATTTTGTATAAAAACATTAAAAATCCGCCATTATCTGAACGTAATCCTGTCAATTTAGTTGTTTGCGTGATAAATCAAAAAAAATGTATTTAAAAAAAAATAGTGCACTAGTGACACAACAAATAGCTTTAAAGAAAAGCTAGTTTCAAACAATTAAACTTCGGAAAAGGACCTTTATCCAAGACCTTCACAGAAACACTTGTTTTGAGCACTATTTTAAATGTCAAAAGTGAGTTTTTTTCCACTAGTGACTAAAAAATTTTTCACCCACTCTTTTACGTACAGCTTTTAATCTCACCCAAAATTAGTTACATACCCTATTAATTAAGTATTATAACTATTCTATAAATAGAAGCACGTTAACTAAATCATAAAAATTAAAGAAAACCCCAAATTATTCTTTAGTTTTTGATTAAAATACTGTTTTTATTAAAAATTCTTTCATCACCGCGTCCATTTTGACGTTTCTAAGAAATGTAAAACTAGCAATTGTTTATTTTTAATAGGCATACTTAGGCCATGGCTACCTATTATTTTAGTATTAGGAAAACTTTATCTTAATATTTTTGACATAATTTTTCGCAAAATTATAAATTTTTATTTAAAAATAAAAGGTGTTGGATAAAATTAAATTCTCAACTCGTGTATTAAGTGATTTTATCCACTTAATACACTAGTTAAAAAAATAACTATAGATTGATGGACTTTTGAGTAACCAAAAAAGTTTTAAACACATAATATATTTAGAAAAAAATACTTTTACTTAAATAATAAAAGTAAAAAGTAAATAAAATAAAATTTAGTAAATATTAATAATGTAAACAGGGGTCATTTTCTAAAAATAAAGGATTTCTTTTCAAATAATTTTATATAGTACTTACAGTAAATAAAGTATTTTCTTCTTGATTTTAGGAACACTTTCGGGACATGAAAATCGGGTTACCTCCATTTCTGTGGCTCCAAATGGAATGTCGCTAGCTTCTTGCAGTTGGGATCAACACGTTAGAGTTTGGGGTTAAAAAAGCATAAAATATTCTCAGAACGTTCTCCAAAATCAAAACATTTTACTTTAAATTTTATATACCTTAGAAATAATATTAAAAAAAAATAATTATATAATGATATGTAGAGTAGTTTTTGAAATAAAATTATTTAGAAAAAAAAATATTTTAATATGTTTATTCTTTTGTGATTAAAATATATATTTACAATATTAATATAATATTTAATAAGAATAAATTTTAGAAAAGATCTAAAACAGATAAAAACTAATATCACAAAATTAAAAAATACAGGTGTCATAATAAAAATTAAATATAATTACTTAACCTTTTAATAAGCACTAGTGCTTATTTAAATTATTTTGCGTTAGTGCTTGAAAGTTATTTACCGATGTGAAATACAAACAACCTACTAAGTTTTAAACTAAAATCTGGAATTTAGACAATAAAAATTAAATTAATATAAAGGGCATTATAAAAAAATTTTTAGAAAATTTTATGCATCTAGTAGTAAAAAGTCACTTTTTTGAACTAGGACTAGCAAGGGTGGAAATAAAATTTTACACCCGTTATAAATGGCTGTAAGTTCGCATTCAAACACGCCTGAGCAAATAAAAATTGTATACCTTTGGCGTATCGTGTGATTTTGGCACTTTACACCTTAGATATGTGAGAAACTATGTTTTATAGAACTAGTAAAATTTAGACTGATATTTTTTAGCGAATTTGCAACAAAAGCGCATTTAAAGCCAGAGCCCCCGTTTCCTTAGTGTTCCATTCGACCAAATCAGATTCCCTCGAAACTGAATACGCCCCTGGCTTAACGTAAAGTTGAAATGCCGCAAATACTTCCCTGCCGTCGATTTTAAAAGCAGGAGTCGCCAAATTTGTCAGAGTAGGATAGAAAACAACCTGGACGTCGTCTCCTTTTCTACCTGTGAAGTTGCAGAACTCGGCTTGACCTAAAAAATATTATTTTAAAATAATCACTCTCTAGTTAGAATGACTAAAAAAAAACATTGAGAATCATAATCTGCCGAAATTTTTTAAAAAGCATTAATAGGTTTTATCAAAGTGGGCATTTACATCGTACAGTTTACATAGTTTGATTTAGTTTGACAGGTAAGAATTAATTTTTAAAGTAATGTTATTTATTTGTCAAATTTAAAACATATCAAAGCAAAAACTGGGTTTTTGCTTTGGTTTTTTTTTTCTAAAAATTAAAATTAGTAGAATAAAATTTATCGGAAAAATAAAACAACCTAATTTACATAACTTTTCTAATTATAAAGCATTATATAGTTCTCCGCATGAAAGAAAGTCACCGACGAAAGGGGAAGAATCATTCGCTCTCTCTTCTTTCCGTCAAGAGCGTTATAAGGCGTGCGTGCCTACAACGGGCCTCCCACTTGCACACACATTCCAAACATATTTCCCGTAGCCACAGATCCGTGCGTCAAACTATAAGAATAATTTAAATAGTACAATACAAAAAACTAACAAAAAATCCAGTACTTACTGTATTTTACCCTAGACGGTTTTTGTCAAAAACCCAACTTTTAAAATCCCTTGTCAAAATGATATGATGTAAAATTTACTATTTCAATGCCTACCTTGATAAAACCCATTAATGCTTTTAAAAAAAAATCGGCATTAATGATTCCAATTTGGGATCATGCATTTTGACATAATTTCATAAAAATGTCTAAAAAAATGTTCTAAGGCCGTTTTACTTGAACATACCCAAAACAGAATAAAGATAAAAACAGAAAAAGAATCAAGTTATCTTACCTTTTGTTAAGGGTTGACCTTTATCCAAAATACATCTTATTGCCCCGACTTTCGTGAAATAAAATGCCTTTTGCCATTTATCGGTTGTTGTGTTAGCCAAATTTCTTAATGGGAACTTTACCCAACCTAAAAAAATAAATTTAAAAATATTTTTTGTATGACTTGTTGCACACTTTGATGTACCTACCTAATAAAGTATTGTCCTTCTCCCCAGACTGGCATTTTATTTTGTAGCAATATTGGCAATAACATATTGCCTCTTCACTTGCAAAATAATGATCTAAAAAATATTAGTTTTTATTTTAGACCTATACTCCCTTAAAAAAATACTATTTTTAAAACAGGGAGCGAGTTTTTTATTCGCTAAATTTTCCCGCTGCGTAGCTGAGACCAAAAATCATAAGTTAGATTAAAAGACACATCACATATTTGTTATATACAGAGTGATTTATTAGCCCATTTACAAACTTTGACAACTAAAAGTAGATCTAATTTCATGAAGAAAAGTTCGTATAAACATAGGTCCTATCTTTCTTCGTTCAAAAGTTATAGCGTTTTAAAAAATTTGAAAAAGCGTAGTAGCCATGATTTAGCAAAATAACATTTATGGTCTGTTTTTTCAAGCAAGATGGTAAATTAAAAATCGCACAGTAAATATTTTTACAACAGGTTTGAATAAAATATGTTTGTGTATAGAATATAGTTATGTTTTATAAAATAAACTACGCAGTATATTCGCACATCCAATATTCGAATCTGTTTTGAAAATATTCACTGTGCGATTTTTAATTTACTCTCTGCTTGATGAAACAGACCATATATTCTATACACAAACATATACTATTCAAACCTGTTGTAAAAATATTTACTGTGCGATTTTTAATTTACCATCTTGCATGAAGAAACAGACCATAGCATTTTAAACAATCACCTGTCAAAAATAATTTATTAATGCCTAGTCATTGACATTTATATAAGATAAAGAGAGAAGTTCTACAGAGAGACAAAAGTATAATTAATATTATGTTTTAAAATAAAATAACATTTTAAATTACATTTTAAAGAGGCTAATGAAAAAAAAAATTAACTACAGTAAAGTTTCAAAAATTAGTCTATTTTGAATACATAACTGGCAACGACAAACTAAACACTCTTGCACGAATAGTAAATTCATATTTTTTCTAATATCAGTTTTAGCATCTTAAATCCTATGAAATAATTGATTACGTTCATTTATTTCCACGGCACAAACAAGCGTCTTGAAGTGACCCTTTAAATAAAAGTCGCAAGGATTAAGGTCGGGTGATCTAGTTGGCCATGGTAAAATTTTAACAAATCATAACAGAAACAAACCATTTTTGATAGGTGATTGGTTAAAATAATAGTTACTAAATTTTGTTTTGCTAAATTATGGCTACTAAATTTTTTCAACTTAAAAATTTAAAAAACGCTATAATTTCTGAACAAAGAAAGGTATGAACATTTCTTCATAAAATTAAATCTACTTCTCGTTGCCAAGGTTTGTAAACGGGCTAATAAATCACCCTGCATATAAGAGTTATAGATTTATTTTTACAAAAAGTATGTTTTTTACCTGGAAGGAATATTTTTTTCCGCAACTTCTCGCAATCTTCTTTAAAAACGCAATTTTTAACTGGACTATTGCAAGGAGAGTTCTTCACAACAACCGAAGTTATCATGCTTGTGCTTGCCGAAGGTATGGGCAGCGTCAAATTTGTGTCGGACCTCTCTTTTTCGCAAGACTCCAAATCGGCCTTTTCGCAGTCCGTCCCTGAACTGCTGGCTTGCTCACTGACCGTGGTAATATCATTCAAAATTTTAATCTAAAAAGTGTTCTAATGAGATAGATATTTTTTTGCTTTTAATTTCATGGATAATTGTAAAAAAAACATCTTGGTCTTAAATCTATCACCGAAGAAAGTCTTGCAGTAGCAAAAAACATGATTTCCGTAAAAAAATTGTCTGTCTGTGACCAAGATAACTCGCTCTGAGCTAAATAACACTTTAAATTAGTAGGCTGGGATGGTTTTTTGTAAAAATCGGGGTAGGGTAAGGGAATAAAATGGGTTAAAAACTATTTTTTTTTGTTTTTTTTTTTAATTTTTTGTAGTTTTTCAAAAAAAGAACCTTAATATATTTTTTTATTTTTTGAAAAAAAAATTGATTTTTTATGGTAAAAGTATTTTTTTATTTGTTATTTATTTACCTGTTGACATTGTCCATATAGGTCAAAAACCACATAAATGGGTAAACCCTGTGGGCATGCCCAGGAGAGATTATCTTCTTCTATGTCATTTATCAGTAACCTCATGTACTTATTGTCAGTTAACTCCACAGTAACTGTATCTCCTACAGTTAAATTTGCCAAACACTGACCATAAGATGACCTTGACTAAAAAAAAATATACAGGGTTATTCAGAAATAAGTTCGAGAAATTTAAGAGGTGATTCTACGTTAAAAAATATAAAAAAAAGTTTCTATAAAGGTTGTTCCGGAAATGAGCCCTAAGGGATCCTCCTAAGGGTACATCTAAAAAGTAGTTTTTATTTAATATTTCTGGAACCCTATAACGAATTTTTGCACATGCCTTAACATTGGTAAGGGCTATCATGGGGGAGCGATGTCACTTTTTTGCTCTAAACTTTTTTATCCGTAAATTTTTTGACATTTTCTCAATAAAATGTTAATCTTTAATTAAAAATACATAAAAAAGGGACTCTTTATGTAACACAGTAGGGCCAACCGTTTTCGAGAAAATTCCAATTTCACGTTCTGAGCATCAAAAATAGGAACTAAAAAATGCACCAATAATTTATTTATTTATTTATTTATTTATTTATTATTATATATACGGGAGTACCCCATTACAGTTTTATTACAAAATGAGTTATGTTAATACTTATAATATAAAAAAGGAAAAACTAATAAAGAATTGGTATAAACATAATAATATGTTTAAGTAAATAATATTTATGCATGTATACATACACATATTATGTGTACATATACATGCACAAAATATACACATTGTGCACCTATAGATCCATACAAAAATAAAATTTAAAATCAAAATAAAAAAAAAAAAAATACAATAGGTAAATGCATGAGTGAAATCTAAACTCTTGTGGCTATTAAACTCTTGAACCTGTTAAAGGAATATCTAAAAATATCAATGTTGTTGTTATTGAGAAAAGTTAATGCCCTATTCCAGGGTGTATATAAGCAGTAATTCGTTCTATGATTTTCTATCACGAAAGTGCGAGTCTCACGTAATAATACAGTACCAGGAACTACAAGCTTTACGAGTTCGAATAGATCTGGGCTATCCAAAAGACCATGAACCAGTTTATAAATGAACAGAATATGAGATAGAGATCTTCTAGACTGTAATGTTTTTAAATTTGTTATTTGTTCAATATGGGTATAATCGTGATTCATTATTCTAATATTCATCTTGAATGCAAGAAAACGAAGAGCTCTGTGTTGAACCCTCTCAATTAGCACAGTATCATTGCTATAAAATGGCGACCATATGATCGTACAATATTCAAGATTAGATCTAATTAGTGATTTATATACATTTATGATACTATTAAGAGAGAACTCAGATAAATTACGAGTAACAAAGCCTAACATTTTGCTAGATTGAGAGCAAATATTTTTAATATGATTTGAAAAATTTGCATTTTCATCAAAAAGTATGCCCAGATCTTTCATTGAGCTTACATAGCTTAAGGCAGTATTATTAATAGAGTAATGAGTATCAACTTTCTTACTACCAGTGAAAAAACTAATAGAACAGCACTTTTTTATTTAATTTAAATCCAGTTTGTTTTGAATTGACCAAGTATAAATTGTGTTAAGATCATGTTGCAACAATAACATATCTGCATCAGATTTAATAGTACGGAAAAGTTTTAAATCATCTGCGAACATTAATATCTCGCTAAAAAGTATATTATCACCGATCTCGTTAACAAAAATCAAAAAAATTAAAGGCGCACAGTGTGAGCCTTGAGGAACTCCAGAAGACACGTCTATTAATCTAGATAAGCAACCAGCTATCCTAACACATTGTGTGCGACCAACCAACCAACTAATTACCCATTTTATCAACTTAGGTGAGAAACCAAACATTATCAATTTTTTTACTAATATAAAATGATCGACTCTGTCAAAAGCTTTGCAAAAATCTGTATAAATTGAGTCAAGTTGTAAACCCTGGGATAAACAGTTTAAAATTTTAGACTTATATAGTAGTAAATTTGATGTTGTTGATCGACCAGCCATAAAACCGTGCTGTTGTTGAATAATGTAAGGTTTACATAACCATGTAAGTTGGTCACACACTAAGCTGTCAAACAGCTTAGGTATACTTGACTGAATGGATATGCCACGGTAATTTTTTACATTGTTACGATCACCAGCTTTAAAAATAGGTATAATATAACTTTGTTTCCATATGTTTGGGAATGAACCCTCGTCTAAGGAAAGATTAAAAAGATAGGATAGCGGGTTTGACAAACTACAGACACACCTTTTCAACAAAATATTTGGCACTCCATCTGGACCAGATGAGTATTTTTTAGGTATTTTTGATATTTTTTTAAAAACCTCGGTTGGAGATATTTTGCTGATAGAGATATGTCTGCCATTTGAGCCTGATTCTTCGCTGAATACGTTATTAAAATCTACATTAGAGGCGTTACTATAAACCGTTAAAAAGTATTCAGCAAAGATATTTGCAATATCCTCCGGAGTAGAAGCGGAAGTGTTTCCGTAATGCATTACATTGGGCAGTGATGGTGAATTTCTTTTATCATTAACATATTTCCAGAAGCCTTTTGGGTTTGAGAGTAAACAAGAGTCCATTTTGGTTAAATAATTCTGATAGCACAAACGGGAAAGATCTTTACATCTAGAACGCAATTCAGAAAAAATTTCATAATCTGCACGGCTCTTACTATTTTGATAATTTTTGTGCGCTGCTTTTTTTCTTGTAACTAGCTGTTTTAGATTATTATTAAACCATTTTGGAAAGTTATCTTTTTTGTATCGTTTTGTAGGTACGTACAGTGATATTCCACAAAATAGAATTTCATAAAAAAGGTCAGTCGCTTCACACATATTTAAATTTTTAAAAATATTATCCCAATCAAAATTTGATAAGTACCTATTTAGATACGTAAAGTTTCCGACCTTAAAATCCAAATAATATTCCGAAAACTTAAGTGGTTCTTGAACAACCTTTTCTATGCAAAAATCAAAATAGTAAGCGACGTGATGATTAGAATACTGTAGTAAAGGATCAACAGGTAAAGTTACATTTATATCAGGTAAATTTGAAAAGAGTAGGTCGAGAAAAACATTGCTTTCATTTGGAATAGGGTTATTCTGGAACATGTTCATAAAGTTATAACAATCTGCAAGAGTTGTAGCTGAGGGAGAGTTACAATTAACATAAATAGAGTTGTTTACGATGGACCATTTAGCATCCGGGATGTTAAAGTCACCAAAAACTATAAACTTGGAATCTGGATGTGTTAGGGATATATCTTCAATACTACTACTGTGATCTTCGTAAAAACGTAACGGTGACGCGGGAGGAATGTAAACACCACCAATAACATATGATGTGTTACTGGCTTTGAACTCAATATATAATTGTTCAACAGATACGCAGTTAGTTCCTATTTGTTTAGCACATAGATTCTTCTTTACCAAAATTAGTACTCCGCCACCTCTGCTCTTTAAGCTAGTAGCTTTATTACGGTCACACCTGAAAATGTCGTAAAGAGGAGCATGAATTTCATTATCGAAGATTTTGTCCGACAGCCCAGATTCGGTTATAATAATGACATCATAATTGCACAATGTAATAGCTTGGTTAAATTCAGCAAGTTTGGTTGACATGCCACCTACATTCTGATAATAACACTGTAATGGGCTTACTTGTTTCCCTGGTTGACGGCTTCACTTGCAGTGTTATTTGCAGATATATTTTGTTTATTGACAATCTTTGGAACTCCATTTGTGTATTTTATTGCCAAGTTTAACTCTCCCTTACTTTTACGAACATTTAATTCGGATTTAAGTGTTTTATAATATTTCTGTTGCAATACTGTTTGGTCAGAGCTCATGGGATACTTGTCAGTGCTTTTTCTCATTTTTAGGATGCGAGATGCTGTTTCACTATTTTTGAATATCACTTTTAACGGTCTTGGACTTAGACTGGAAGTTTTTTTCCCAACTCGAACAACTTTAAAAGCCTCATTTTGAGCATTTAAAGGGTTTAAAATTTCATCTATTTTTTGTTTGTCATGGGTAATTCTAGATTCCACGACAGCTGAGTTACTTTCTTCTACCTTATAAAGCATTATGTTTCTGGAACGAGTTGCTCTTTCCTGTAGTTCGACAATAGCCTCTTCCATGTTACTCGAAAAGTTTGTAGAGTTTGTATTGCTTTGCAAATTTTGAACAGCTTGAGTTAGATTTTCAACGTCCGCTTTTAAATCTTCAATTTCATTGTGCATGAGTTCGTAATTTCTTAAGATAGTCGGGATCTTTTTAAATGAGGACTTGCAATTATTGCAGAAAAATATTAGAATTCTCTGCTTTGCAACTAAAGCATTAAATTCGAGAGTGCTTAAACCAGTGCATGTATCATTATAATGCATAGCAACATTGCAGCAGTCGCAAGATACATATTTCTCGCTACGCTTGATAGTTACCTCGCATGTAAAGCATTTGTTAGACGTGACGGACATTTTTCTCAGTGTATAGTACTTTATTGATGTATATTCGCAGAGGCAACGGCAGGCCCACTCGCAGCGTAGACTAGGTACTGATCGCTGGTAAACCGTTCAAGTAACGTGACCTTTGCGTGTTACAAATACGTATGCGTTGATAAAACCATCGAAATTGATCTTTATTGCAATTTGACAGTTCCAATAATCTTTAATTGCACATTAGAATGCAGTTGAAATATATTGAATTTGGGCTTACCAAATATATGAAATTGTTCACTAAATTTTTGCCAATGCTTAGATGCACTTTAAAGACTTTTAATAACACTTCAAACTACAAATAATTCACAAAATCTATACAGCGTGAAATAAACACTACTGGTGTTGGGTGTGTTACTGTTAATGCAGAGAGAGAGAGAGAGACTGCATCAAAAACTACAAAAAAACTTCCCATACACAAATTTCCACAAATCGCTTTTAGGGGAGCTACGGTCTTACATAAAGAGTACCTTGTCAATGTCAAAAAACCTATGGATAAAAAAGTTTGGGGAAAAAAAGTGACATCGCCCCCCCTTTTAGCACGTCCCTGGTTAAAATTACCAAATAAAAATTACATGAAATGATAGCCTTTACCAATGTTAAGGCATGTTCAAAAATTCGTTAAATAAAAACTACTTTTTAGATGTACCCTTTGGAGCGTCGTAGCTAGGGACACTAGATCTAGGTCTTAAGTTAGCAAGGCGAGAGACAACTGTCTGTCGCCTTGCTAACTTAAGACCTAGATCTAGTGTTCCTAGTCGTAGCTCCCTTAGGGCTCATTTCCAGAACAACCTGTATAAATTAAAAATCATCTAACATGATTTATATTACAAATAAAAACGGGGGAAGTTCTCTCAAGAACGCTTTAAGATAAATACGTTAAAGATGGACGTTGCGTTTCTTACCCTATTATCTCGGTCGCGGAATAAGGGGGTCAAAGGGAGTGAAAACTATTAATTTTATTAGACTTTAAATATCTTACCTTTACTCCATTTATAGAAATCCAATCGTTCGCAACTATACAACTGGGTGCTTTCAAACTCAAAGCATTCACCGGCAAATTCAACCTTTCTGGAGGGCCACATACGAGCCCCAAAATCATAGAGCTCTGCCACTTTTCCTCCAGTTGTTCTATGACCACCTGCACCTTTGAATTTACCTCCAAAGGGGGCGTTACAATGACCACGCCCTGGTTATAACTTGCGACCCTTCTCGCGGTTGTTTTACCGTCGATTAACTCTATATTTCTGCCGTGGTTTTCGTGAAATTCGTAGTTATTATTATAGTTGATACTTGAGCAAATACTAAAAGATAATAAATAACTAGATTCGTGATCAACTGTTTAACCTATAAAAATCTGAATTCCTATTTTTTAACGTTTTATTTGATATATTGATGATATTAAATAACTATGTAGAAATTACACCGCTTTGACACAAAGGCATGAAATTTATTACTCTATCAATTATCTATCAATAAAAATTAAAGTATTTTTAATAACAAATTCGAAGCGTTCAAAAGTTATTGCGAAAAAATACAAAACAATTTAGTTTTCAAACAATTTTATACCAATTTTCATAAAAATAAAAGTGGGATAACTCGTTTAACACAATTTGTGGTGTCATGTCATATCAATTTCATGTATATATTCTAAAAGTAACGTCAAAATAAAGCACGTCAGCCAATAACAAGTCTAGAAATTTATATATTGTCCTTGCAGACAAACAACACATATTTTGCGCGGGTCTAAAATAGTTATTTACCTTACCAGATGCGAAAGTTTACTTTTAGGTGCGAAGCGTTTTTGAATGACCTGAGGCGTGGCCGAGGCTATTCAAAAACTGGGAGCACGTGAAAGGGCTTTGGCAACGTGTAATATACTAAACTGTTCATTCTCCCCTCGAAATTGAACAACCCTAACAAGACATTTGTAAAAAACGATAAACAATAAAGCTGCTAGATATAATTAACCATATTTTATAACTTTAATTAAAAACTGGTAACGACCTCAAATATGTATAAAATTGGTTGAGTTGTGGGATATAGGCCAAAAAGAAAACAATGCCAAAAACTTTGTTAACTAAACCGACAGTTTCGTTTATTCTTTGTAAACATCCCCACGGTTGATTAAAGCGTAAAAGGCATTTTAGTCATAGACTTTTTGCATGGTAACATATAGTCAAATATATAATGAAAAAACTGATTTTACCGTAGTGGGTGGCGTTTTTTAAATGTTTGTTTATATTTTTCTTTCTGTTCTTATCTGGTCTATATTTGACTATATGTTACCATTCAAAAAGTCTATGACTTTGTTAATTTATTTAAATAAATAAATAAATTAATAAATTAACAAAGTTTTTGGCGTTGTTTTCTTTTTGGCCTATATCCCACAACTCAACCAATTTTATAAATATTTTATAACATTTTCCGTGATAATTTTCGAATATTTGTTTGTAAATGAGATAAAAATGATTTCAATTGAAGAAATCTTAAATATTGCCTGCATAAGTTTGTTTTATTTACTTGAATAAGGCATAATTTACAAAGAACAATAAAAAATTATTAAGAAAATGCATTTATATAATAACTGAAGATGTGTTATTGGCGTTTTTTTTACTTTTTTTGTCCAGGGCACGAAAGTTTTTCATAGCTAGCAACCACCTAGCAACCGACCATCTAGCATGTTTGACTTTCGCTTTCAATTCTCTTATCAAGATATAAAACTAATATTTCGTAAAGGGGAGAATAAAAAGTGTACTTTTTAGGGTTCCTGAATTTTGTTTTGACCAACAAATTCAGCAACCCTAGCATTTCGTCCGTGATACTGCAATTCCGCAATTCATTTGACAGAAATGTAAAAATCAGTCATTGTAATACAATAAACATGATGGCTTCTTCCATTTCTGTCAAAGACGATACGCGGTATTGCAGTACAGTATAATAGCAACTTACCCTGAAGTTTGATTAACTACTAAAGGTTCCTTAGCATCAGACATAGACTCCAAATTCGGTATATCTTGATCGATGACCAACTCTAAACTATCCTGCATCCTTATACTATTCACAGGACTCAACAAGGACTTATGACTAGTCACCGAAATTTCGTTACAGGCTCCTTTCAGTTCGAAAATAGCGTAAACTTTCTCAGGCAAAGCAGGGAAATTTACCGCCAATTCTTCACCATTAATAAAAACTTTTATTACCCCTTCATGGGTCCGTAACATGCCTATTCGGTCCTCGGTGTTTAGCCAGTTTAAACTGGGTGTGAAGAATTGTAGGACTTTATTTTTGTAACGAAGTTCGTTGCCTGTTAGGTAACAGCAATCGTTTGGTAGGGAATTTATACTGGTATTTGGTGGAGTTGACGTTACACCTATACAAAAATATAACAACATTTACTACACACCCTGTCCCATCTTAGGAATATTTTTTTAAATACAGGGTGAGGCATAGGAATACAATATATATGTATATGAAATTTAGTGACATCGCCATTAAATTTTGATAAAAAGGATGTTTTTAAGTGAGGTGTACTTGTATTGCGAATTCAGGGTTAATTTTTATGAAATATTGTACCAGCTCTAACACTAGATTTAAAGAAAAAAGACAGAAAAAAATTATTTTAGGCGGCCATATTCATTTAGTACTATTTTTTTTAGAGAAAAGAGTCATATTCATATAAGACTCCAAGATACCATGCGTTTAACTTTAGATTGGGTATGGGCAATGTAAACTAATTGAAAAAAGTTAAGGATATTTTGGTTCCTCTAAGAGAAAATAAACGAAAAAACAAAAAATACAGCGACTGGCCATTTTTTGTTATTATCTTGTTTAACTGTATTGAACATGTCATGCTTGGTAGAGCAGTAATTGATCGTCAACCACATTTTTATGTCGTAAGGAAACTAGCAAGTTCTTCCGGATTTATGGGATATCTTGGACCAAAATCAGTTAAATTGCTTAATTTTAAGTACAGTGGGTTAGGCTAAATGTGACACCCAGGGTAATTGTGACATGTCCTGTTATAATTCTTCTAAACAAGTTTAAATCAAATCGAAATTTTACGCTTAATATTTAATACTGTCAAAAACCTAATGCCAGGGTTGGATTGGATATAAACTCGTTTAGAAGAATTATAACAGGACATGTCACAATTACCCTGGGTGTCACATTTAGCCTAACCCACTGTATGCCTCGGCGAGTTGAAGCAGTTGAAGCGGTTATAGCTACCAGAGGTAGAATTACACAGTATTAATTAATTTTTAGTTTTTTAAAATAATTTCTCTTTTGTTACATTCAGGAAAACATATTGTTAAATCCCGAATATAACTATTTTTGATTATAATTGATTAAATTTATTTTTTTAGAAATGATTAGAGAATATAGACATTTTATGATATTTTTCCCAAACTGTTTTTTTTTTTCAGAGAAAGCGCCAATCTTAACAATATCCTTATTTTTTTTCTATCAGTTTAATTGGCAACAGCGTCCGAGCGCTCTGACGCAATGCCAAGTACACCCGTCCTACTCTGCCGTTAAGCCGCCCGCCAGCCTAAGCGTCTAGGTGCGTTGTTGCCACATTTATTAGTTTATATGCTTTACAGGGTTAAGCAATCTCGTGTCCACAGACAAACAGAGTCTGATAAATAAACTTTTTTTGATTTTTCTCCATGAATTATGAAAAAAGGCAAAATAGTGTCATCTCGTATTTTTTTTAACTTTTAAATATGGCCGCTCGTATATACTTTTTCTTTGGGATAAAGTAAAAATATAGAAAAAGAAATTTATCCTAAATTTTTTTAAAAAAGGTTTTTTTTGTACATCCCTAATATTACATACCTATAGATATGGTACCAGCAAAATGTTTCAAAAGTCCTACTATCGAAATTTCGTATAGTTCATCTTGCGCTAGAGTTGTCGCGCTGCAAATTACGGCGCTAGTGAAATCTTTACATCTTGTCGCTAGTCTGCCGTTGTCACTTAACAGGAGACCTTTGGAATAGTATTCGGAAAATCTGTGCAGATCTGTTTCTACAGCTAGCTGATTTGCTGTAGCACTGACAACCTAAAATTACAAAAATTACAAAATTATTGAAGAAAAAAATCAGAAACGAAATTTAAATAACAATACTGCTGCCAACAAAATAATACTTCTCCTGTAAGGAAAAAAACATTTTTTTTTCAAAAAACGAAAAAATAAAAAAAATAAAAAGTCCAAATTAATTTTTTTTTCGTAAAAAATAGTTTTTAACCCATTTTATCCTTTTAACCCGCTCCGATTTTTACCAAAAACAATTCCAGCCTAGAACTTTGGATAGACATCCCATGGTCCAAATTTGAACTTCAAGTTCAAAATTTTCCTAAACAGACAGATTTTTTTTTACGAAAACTATCTTTTCTCACTACCAACTGGGTAAGTTAACATTACTTAATAAAAAAGTCGACAGTAATGGAAAGTACTATGGTCTGTTTCATCAAGCAAGAGAGTAAATTAAAAATCGCACAGTAAATATTTTTACAACAGGTTTGAATAGTATATGTTTGTATATAGAATATAGTTATGTTTTATAAAATAAACTACGCAGTTTATTCGCACATCTAATATTCAAATCTGTTTTGAAAATATTCACTGTGCGATTTTTAATTTACTATCTTGCTTGATGAAACAGACCATAGTAATAGATGAAATCAATACAAACAAAACCGTAACTAAAGACAGAAAAAACGATTTACTGAGCAAGAATAGTAAGTGTGCATACTCTTACCGCAGGGGGACATCTAGACACCAGACTACTATTTCTAATTTTATAGAGTGATTCCACAAAAAAATTATTTCTTGAATTGTCACACATATAAGTGTCAAAAACATTATTAATAAAATAAGATTTTAACTCCTTGGTAGTGAGATAAACGTAATGCGCTGCTCGTAGGTAAGTTTTTTTCTGTCATCGGTCGTGTTTTTGGACCTCAGCTCAGCTACGGACCACAAAATAGGACCTCACACAGAAAAATTCACTTACCTCTACTATGGTCTGTTTCTTTAAGCAAGATAGTAAATTAAAAATCGCACAGTGAATATTTTCAAAACAGATTCGAATATTGGATGTACGAATATACTGCGTAGTTTATTTTATAAAAAACAACTATATTCTATACACAAACTTATACTATTCAAACCTGTTGTAAAAATATTTACTGTGCGATTTTTAATTTACTATCTTGCTTGAAAAAACGGACAATAGTAGAGGTAAGTATTTTTGGACATAAAACGTCGAGAAACGATAAAAAATATATATATTTAAAATTATTTTTACTAATGCAAGACTCCTTGGGGAACAATAATATATTTTAAAAACAGTTTTTCTGAAAACAGCTCTAACTTTATTGAGTTTTTTTTTGTTTTACCTGTAAACTTGCTGAATTGTCGCTCTGCTGGCAAGTGTCTATGCCCATGGAGGCCAAAGGTGCCACTGGGCTTGCACAAGGTATACTGACCTGGGCACATTGCCCATACAAATCCACAACTGCATATAAGTTACTATGGTTTATAGCGCAAGCATTTCCCTGACAAACTCCATCTCGGTAAAATTGTAAAATCTATAAAAATAAAATAAATTTTAAAAATACTACTGCTGATGTCAGAACTGTATAGCTATACGGGTTATTCAGAAAGGTACTCTTTATGTAACACCATAGGACCAACCGTTTTCAAGAAAATTTCAGTTAAAGAGAATATTTTTACGTTCAGAGCATCAAAAATAGGAATCAAAAAATGCATCAATTAAAATTTTAATACTGCAGGGTGATCCTTGATTAAAAACTCAAAACTGAAAAAAGCTCATACATATCTAGGTTTGAAAATCAGTTTCCAGAAGGGTTAAATCTACGGTATTACATAGAGTACCTTTTTAATGTATTTTTAACTAAAGAATCACATTTTATTGAGAAAATGTCAAAAAATCTACAGATAAAAAAGTTTGGGGCAAAAAGTGACATCGTCCCTCCATTTTGCACGTACCTGGTTAAAATTATCAAATAAAAATTACATGAAATGATAGCCTTTATCAGTGTTAGGCCATGTGCAAAAATTCGTTACTGCTGTTTATAGGGTTCCAGAGATATTACATAAAAATTACTTTTTAGATGTATCCTTAGGAGAGTCGTAGCTCCCTTAGGGCTCATTTGCGAACGAACCTTTAATGGAACTTTTTTTCATATTTTTTAATGTAGAATCACCTTTTAAATATCTCTTACTTATTTCTGAATAACCCTGTATAGCCGAATTTTCGAGTTTAAATATCTCAGCTCACATGCTATCAATTTTAAAGTGTGAGACACCATTTAAAAGTAAATTTCACTCATTTTTCCACTATAGGCCCCTTTTGCAAGAAGATCTTAAGAAGTCAAGTCCAAAAACATAGTTTTGAGATATTGACAAATTTAACTTTCATTGTTGTTTTTTAATTTTTATAATAATTGTTTTTGGAAAAAAACTACCGCAAATTGCAATGACATGTTTGGACATAATGATGTCCCATTTGCAGTTAAATAAAGAAAAATTGAAGTAGTTTAATTCAACTAAATTTGAAAAAAGACATGGACTTAGTGCCTTTTACTTGTAGGCCCACGTCGTCGGCTTACAAGTAAAGAGCACTAAGTCAATAAAATAATATAAAAAACAACTATTTAAAATTAAAACCCATCTATTAATATAAACGTATAACTATAAAGTAGAAAACAAGATGTTTACATATTTTTTCAAAAACTAGATTTTTAAAAGAAGGGTTTGGACTTCTTGATTGTTTAAAGAAAGTTTCCATTTTGGACTTTAATAAAATTAATTAGTATTAATTATATGAAACTGCTTACTATGCCAGAACTAAGACAGTTATCAGAGGCCATCGGCTGTGCCGGCAAAGAAGCATCTCCTAAAGTCAATAATTATAATGAATCATTATTAATGATAAAACACTTCACGGTGCAATTCTAAGGGCTGTTTTCCGAACTTGTCGCGAACTTAATTTTTTTCTTATATTCTTGTTATTTATGTAGTAACCAAGGATTTAAGAGCAAAATTAAAATAATCTATCAGTTAAAATTTGAATGCGTTTGTCAGTACAATAAATTACGCGATATTGTATCATATAAATGATTCAAGCAATAATAGTTTTATAAATTAACTCTTTTTAGAAAGTCGTTTAGTGCAGAAACATTTGAAATAATCTACAAGTAAAACGCACTAAGTGCACTAAGTGACTTAGTGCCTATTGCCAGATAAAATTTTAATCAAAATCAAATTGGTGCGTTTTGTATAGGGGGTAACTCCCTTGGCAGTCCACCTAGAAGTTAGTTCGGTTTACCTATACATAGATCATCAAAAATTAACTACAGTGCTATTAAAATCCCATTTTTGCAAAAAAGTGACTTAGTGCCTTTTACTTGTAAGCCGACGATATTACAATAACTGTTTTTTTGTAGTTACAACTATACTATAAGGTATACCTTCTCTGATGTCCTCATAACTCCTAATCTAACTCCACCAGATAACGTATCCAAATCACACATGTAATTATTTTTTATAGTTTTACCATTCTCCATGATGGAAGATCCACTTAACATCCAAGTATCCCGGCAGAGATCCGTCGCTGTACTGGGCAAATCTATGTCGTCTGGCCTATTTTTAAAAATACAATATATATGTATATATCAAAAAATCATGCTTCATACTTGACGCAAGCAAGGCACACGTGGCTAATAAAAAATCATAAAGTATTTAGTGGCATGTCGGACAAAAATAAACACTGGTTCAAAGTCAGCAGCAAGGCTTGTATCTCACCAACATGGTCTCAGGAAAAGGGGAGAACTGTGGAGAGCGCATTTTTGACCACATCTGGTCTCATCAACATACCCAGACAGCACATAATAACTATTAGATATCCAGTGGATATACTTTCTGGATATAGAGTATATCCATTGGATAGCTTGGATCTAATGGATATCCAGTGGATATGTAGTAGTAGATAATTTTTTGGGTTGGCCCAAAAGTCGGACAACTAGGCCATTTATGGCCCTTTTTGTCACCCCAGGCGATCCCATCCATTTACTAATTTGAGTCCTTGGACCTGCCCGTCCTTTCAATAAAGGCCAGGATATTGGCCCAGGTGAGATCTCTTAGCTCCTATTGGCTTGTTCTTTGAGTTTCAAAGACTTATAACCTGATCCTGTCATATCTGACACACTCGGCTAAGTAATGGGAGGATGTTTCATCCTCTCCCAACTCTGGGCATTGCAGACTCTCTAGAATCCCCATTATTGTCAGGTGCTTCCTTAGCCTGCAGTGGACGGTGAGGACCCCTACAAGTTGTCTGAGTGCAGTCCTTTCTTTTTCCAACAACCAGTCGGTTTTTCATTTGCTTGGGCCAGCCAGGAAGTCCTTAGGTTGCCGGCAACCGTCGACCGCCCTCCATTGATCCTTTAGCTTGGTAGAAGCCCACTCATCGAGAGCGGTCTTTACCTGCTTCCTTGTAACACCCAATATAGGTTCCGGCCACGTGCAAGCCATCCCTGATCCGAGTCTAGAATCTTCTCGTTTCCGGGAATTCCACTATGACCCGGTACCCATTCCAGTTGAACATTTTTGGTCCTTGCTAACTCTTCTAAGGCTTCTGCACACTCCCTTACTAGGGGTGACCTAGTGCTGGGATTGCACAATGCCTTTAGAGCAGATGTATACATACTACCTTATTTCCCTGCAATTTGCCGCTTCCTGTATGGCATAGACCTCAGCTTGGAAGACAGTGGAAAAGCAGCCAAATGGAAAACTCAGTGGATATCTCGTGGAAATCCAATGGATATCCTGATATAGGCGGACATCTGGATGTCCATGGGATATCTAATGGCAATCCAGGCTATCCAATGGATATACTCTAGATCCAGAAAGTATATCCCCTGGATATCTAATAGTTATTATGCGCTGTAGGCTAGGGTAGGCATTCCCAGTGGCATAGTGCGAATTAACAAAATGGCAAAATAAGACTTATTCATAGAAAAAGTTTTGCCTGTGGTGAGATACAATTTATTAAGACACCTGTCAACAGTAGTGAAAGCGAATGGACTTTTTTTTGCTGAAAGGTGATCAGTTTACACCTGAGACCACCAAAAAGAAGGATGTTTTTAATCCGACATTTAATTAAAAAAAGAAACAAGACATTCGTCTTTTTAAAAGTAGTTTTTTTTTCTTCTATTTACCTGCAGGCAGTTACCCCAAGTTCAATACTTCCAGACCATCTGTCAACGATGCTATCCAGGCAAATTTCGAACAACTCGTCGTCCCTTAAAGGACGACTGGAAAAAACTATGGCATCGTTGAATTCCGCCAGAGGGCGCGGACGCATTGCGGTCAAGCCGTTGTTGACGATTCTTGCGTTTTTGCCGTGGATGTGGTGGAATCGTAAGTCACTATCACAAAAAAATAGCAATACAGAAAATTAATTTTGAGAAAAAAAAAAGAATAAATAAAATATCTGCAGACCAGAATATAAAAAATTTGAAAATACGAGAATAACTAACAGGCTATTTGGGCCTACTAGTCAAGACTACCAACCTTTACTAATACTAAATAAATGCTCTAATTTGTAGTTGATATACCGGGTGAGTTTTATAATTTTATATTGGCTATAAACTGGCGGATATAATTTGTTTGACTTCCGGTTTCGTCGAAAGTGACATAAATATATTTTTTTTTAATGGAACCCCCTGTATTTTTTTACATTTTTGAATTTAGCCGAAAATTATATGCATAAAAAACTAACTGTTCTTTTCCACTCCTCTTTTCGTTTTCGTTTTTAACGTATAAAACCAAGATTTACATAATATTCCTTGTTTTTTACTTACTTAGACTTGAAAAAAATAAAACTAATATTAAAATAAAAATTTGGACTTAAGTAAACCCACTTTGACAGGTCGGTCATCTTGTTTTTTATTTTGTTAATTTTCAAGTTTCTACGACATCCCGTTCATTCGTTACACACTTTCAACTTTAAACACGTCTTTCACGAAAATTTGTTTTCGCACACTACGTTTCTTTTTTCGTCGACGGTCACATATGGTCTTTTTGAAACAAAAATAGCTTACCCATAAAGTGTTGTATTCGACAGTGATGAATTTAACGTGTCTGGTGATCCATAATCATATAAATCCACTATAGAGGCCTCTACAGCTTGTCCATACAAATCTGTTCAAAATGAAAATAAAATATTTGTTATTAGATCGACCGATATGGCTTTTTTGCCGATGCGATCGATATATCGGCTGATACGATATCTGAGGTAGCGCAGATGTGTAACAATTTAAAACCTAAATAAAAAAACTAAGGCTATTTTCTTGAAATTATCAGGCATAAAATATGTTTTACGAGTACTTGACAGACTAGAAAAGAAATTTTTACAGATATTGTATAATGAAACATTATTTTTGTTTTTTTGCTGTCTTGTAAAATTACGTTTATCACCTTAAGATTCCTTTTTTGAAACGTCTAATTTCTTACCAATCACTCCGTATATTTTATCAGGAACATTGTTAGCAGCGGCCCCTTGATCAACTCCGTTAACGAAAAAATGTAAAGTCCCACTTTCCTTCCTGACCACGCCCACTCGATCGCTGACCTGCAAACGGTCCAGATTGACACCATATTGGTCCAGAACTATGGTGCCGTTATGCATTATTCCACTGCCCGTCATCATCCAGGTGCCAGATCTAAAAAAAACTCATTTTAATAAAAATTATCCATTTTTACAAAAAAAATAAAAATCTGAAAAAATTAAATTTTCTTTTTAATTAAAAAAGACTCCCTACTTCTTAAAATTAAAAATCGTCCGCTGTGTTGGGCTTATAAGTGGCTCGTACAGGAACGAGAAGGTATTTTTGCAAATGTCGGACCAAAACGTCAAGAATGTTTAAAATAGCTATTTTCCCGAGTATTTTCCTAACAAGTGTGGAAAGTGGATCTTTTTCGCACTAGATTGTATTTGCCTAAACGACGCGTAGCGAATTCACGACAGCTAAATGTTTAACAGTTTGGACTTTTTAACATTTGCATTTTTGCATTTTTTTTACCGTACGTACCATAACATTCCGTTATCCCTAGTCCGGGAGCCCACGCCCAGTAGAATTTTTTTTATTACCTTACTGTTGAGACTTTGTATATGTGTTCTTTATGTCTAGTCAAACAACTTTTTACATACGAAAATTCTCGGTAGCGGGGCGTTTTTTTTTGGACCAACCCTTAACTTTAGTGCGTCCGACAACGGTATTTTCCGAACATTTTTGTCGGACAAGGTTACGACTTGATTTGAAATATTTTTAATAAACGATCCTGAAAAAATCCGCTGTGAGGTGCTAAACTTTATGACGTCATAACTAACCTAACATCAAAAAATATGAAAAAAAAGTATATATAAACATAGGGCCGCAAATCGGTCTTAATGGACTTACGGCCCATTGAATACGGCTCTTAAATAGGACCCAAAAAAGCGCTAATAAAATAATTTAACACTGCAGGGCGATTCCACATTAAAAACTAAGAAAAAAAGTTTATTACACCCTGGCCCAAAAATAAATATTAAGTGAGTTATGGACTCTTTAAACATAACACTTTTTAGGGGCATGTCCTGTAATTTGGTTTAAAATGGATTTTTCTCGAAAACAGTTGCTTTTACACTAAGAGAATGTTTTTCATGTATTTTTACTCAAAGAATTCATAATTTTAAAAAAGATGCAAATAATTTACACTGAAAAAAGTTTTGAACAAAAATGTGGTAAGCCACATACATTTCGCACGCCTATGCGTTCTTCCGGCAAAATATACAAACTAAAATAACTTTAAATAATTGACCTTAATAATACTAAACTACATGGAAAACCTTGTCCCTTTAGCTCGAAGGGCTCCAGATATTAAACAAAAAACCCATTTTTGGTATCCCATTTAATGGGCCTTTTTGCGGGTATACGTTTATATAAACTTTTTTTCATATTTTTTGATGTAGTATATGTAGTCCAGTCAAATAACGGGAAACACCTATGTTAAATTGAAATAAATGTACACGGGCTGATATTTTAAAGGGTAGTAGTGGATAGTAACCAACGAACTAATAAGGGGAGTTATTAGTTCGTTGATAGTAACAGAACACTCCTGTTAGTTTTTCACCTGGTGATTTGCGTAAGGGGTGTCCGCTATCTTGAATTTTAGAGGCCAGTGCTGTTATCTCGCTAAATATGCATCCAAACGATAAAAAAGCATATAACCAATATTGTTAAAAAAAGTCCAACAATTTTTGTTTGGATCATTTTTTTTAATATATTAACAATTTTAAGCCGATACTCGTTCAAAAGTTAAGAGGGGGGGGGGTGACTTTTGAACCGCTCTGTATATTATAAATTTTCATAGGTACATTGGTTGACTTGCGACTTCTGTAACCAGAGGACGCAAGTAGTTGACGTGCCCACTGTAACTGTAACAAAATACTTATGAAAATGCATAATATATAAAACTTAAAGAGAATTTATGAGCTACAAGTTTGATCATAACTACTTTTATCGTCCGATGAATAATTTTGCTGAAAAATGAAAAAAAAAACAATTTCACCAAATGGAAAAAAAAACAATTTTACCTCCAACATGGCTATTTTTAAATTAACTCGATTGTTATTAATATATTTGAATTGAGATATTTTTTAAATAGGTTTTTAACAGCCAGAAACACACGGGCTGCAGGATTTTTTTTGCGTTTTTCAAGGACAAATGTTGTAAAATTTAAAACTATAGCCTTTTTAATTTGGGTTAAATATGTATTGTATAAATACAATACAATTCAATTGTGTTAAATATCACAGGCCCACAAAAACAAAAAAGTGGTCTGCGCCATGGATATGACCATCATATCCATATGTATTTTCGCCTGCTGGAACCGAATCTGACCTCAGTTTAGCCCCTACACGTCTGGATTTTTCTCTACATCCGCACTATGCTACCAAACGGGAAAAAAGTGACCAACATTATTTTATTGTGTATTTCAACTTTATTTGGTAAGACATAAAAATATTTTTTTTTTATTTTTAAATATTTTGCATTAAAGAATTTAGAGCAAAAAGAAAAGAAAAACGGGAAAAAATTACCAAAAAATTATTTTATAGTGTATTTCAACTTTTAAATGATTAGTAAGACATAAAAAATGTGTTTTTTAATTTTTTAATATTTTAGTAATAAAAAAAAATCAATGGAAAATATTAAAAAATTAAAAACCATATTTTTTATGTCTTACTAATCATTTAAAAGTTAAAATACACAATAAAAAATTTTTTTTGGTAATTTTTTCCCGTTTTTTTTTTTCATTTTGCTTTAAATTCTTCAGTGGAAAATATTAAAAAAAAAAAAAATAAAAAACATATTTTTATGTCTTACCAATCATTTAAAGTTGAAATACACAATAAAACAATTTTGTTCACTTTTTCCCCGTTTGGTAACATAGTGCGGCTAAATAGAAAAATCCAGACGTGAAGGGGCTAAACTGAGTTTAAATTCAGTTTCAGCGGGCGAAAATACATGGATATCATGGTCCTATCCATGGCGCAGAGCACTTTTATTTTTTTCTGGGCCTGTGTATTTATTGTATTAATACAATAAACTTGTATACTGCACAAATCCAAATTTCCCACTGCACATTTTGTGTCCCACTACACGTTAAAATAACTCCTGAATTATATTAACTTTTTAATAAAATTGTCTACTTACCTCACATTCGTCATGGTAAAAGGAAACTCTAACTCGACCGGACTATGAGTGGTCACGCCTATTTCAATAGACCCCGCCCATTTGGTAACCACTCTATCCAACCTAACCTCAAACATTTCCCCAGTTTTTAAGGGCCTCGCAGTTAGGACAACCCCGTTATTAAAATCATCGGCTGCGTTGGGCCTATGAGCCGTTCGGCCATTGTTGATGACTTGAGCGTGCGTTCCGCAGTTCGGGTGGAACGTGAGACGATCGTAGTATTCCGGTAAGGGTTGCGGTTCAGGGATGGTCAATTGTTGATCGCGGTTATTTTTGCGGGTCATCAGATTCTGTTCCTCGCGCTCGTCTCGTTCCACAATGGAAACCTAGAAATTCAAAAGGAAAAATCAAGCACTTTTAGACAATTACCATTTCTTACTATTAGCTTAAAGCTGCTATTAGATGCATACGAAACTGGGTCCACTTCATCTATGGTCTGTTTCATCAAGGAAGATAGTAAATTAAAAATCGCACAGTGAATATTTTCAAAACAGATTCGAATATTGGATGTGCGAATATACTGCGTAGTTTATTTTATAAAACGTAACTATATTCTATACACAAACATATACTATTCAAACCTGTTGTAAAAATATTTACTGTGCGATTTTTAATTTTCTATCTTGCTTGATGAAACAGATCATTCTCACTTTGATTTGAGTCGTTTGTTTTTTTATTTATGAAACTTTAAAAAGAAACAAATTCTTACTTTACCTTAATTGTCATTCCATAAAGGTCAATAACCCCCCACACAGTTGAAGGTACTCTCTGGGCGGCAACCCCTTGATCCAAACCGTTGATAAAATAGTGCAGGTTCCCGTCGGGCTTCCTCATCATCCCCACCCGATCCCCCTCGCTGAGTTCGTCCAAATTAAAGTCCCCATACTCGCGACGGGTACCCTTTCCGTTGGTCAAAATGCCGCATCCGCTCATCATGATAGTTCCGCTACGCATGTTCGTCATGGTGGCCGGGAACACCAGGGTGCTTGGATTGTGTGTGGTAATGCCCATCTGAAAATGTATAACAAATAGTCCGGGAGTCCACGCCCAGTAAAATTTTTTTCAATACCTCACCATTGAGACTTTGTATATGTGTTCTTTATATCCAGTCAAAAAACTTCTTACGTAAGAAAATTATCGGTAGCGGGGCGTTGTTTTTTTGGGATAAACCCTTAACTTTACGGCGTCCGACAACGCTATTGCCCGAAAATTGTTGTCGGAGAAGGTTACCACTTGATTTTAAATATTTTTATTAAACGATCCTGATAAAAATCAGCTGTGAGGTGCTAAATGTTATGACGTCATGACTAACCTAACATGTTAAAGTTATGACGTCATAACATTTAGCACCTCACAGCTGATTTTTTCAGGATCGTTTAATAAAAATATTTAAAATCAAGTGGTAACCTTCTCCGACAACAATTTTCGGGCAATAGCGTTGTCGGACGCCGTAAAGTTAAGGGTTGGTCCCAAATAAAAGCCCCGCTACCGAGAAATTTCTTATGTAAGAAGTTGTTTGACTGGACATAAAGAACACGTGAAAGTCTCAACGGTGAGGTAATAAAAAAAATCTACTGGGCGTGGGCTCCCGGACCAAAAACTTTTTCACACAGGTCAACATCTGGAAAGATCCCTGGGTTCTGCCAACGGATTCTTACTCTACCTACCCTCTGGTTTGTTTCATCAAGCAAGAGAGTAAATTAAAAATCGCACAGTGAATATTTTCAAAACAGATTCGAATATTGGATGTGCGAATATACTGCGTAGTTTATTTTATAAAACATAACTATATTCTATACACAAACATATACTATTCAAACCTGTTGTTAAAATATTTACTGTGCGATTTTTAATTGATTATGTTGCTTGATGAAACAGACCAAAGATCAAAAAATATAACCTATTACTTTTCGCGGTGGTTTACTTAACAATTTAAATTTTGTATTAAGAATTTTTCATTTGTTTTTTTTTCTTGAAAATGTCGGGATTGGATATTTTCATTTTTTTTATATTTTTCTTTTATTTATTTTTTTTTTTTGAAAATGTTTTTGGATTTGTAAAATATTTTTATCAGGGTAGATGTACCTCAAAAATTAAAAATACATTTGAAAAGTTAAAAAAATTAATTTTAAAACACTGCTGTCAACAAAAGAATATCTTCATACAAAAAAACAACTCAATTACTTTTTTTAATTGTTACCAAAGAAAAGCCATATTTTTTTTTCAAAAACTTTTTACCAATGCAATATTTCAGTGAAAGTGAAATATTTCAATCATAGTTTTTTTACCTCAATACTGCCACTCCACTTATCAACAAGTCTATCGATCCTGATTTCAAAAAGTTCAGAATCTTTTAAGGCCCTGTGGGTCATTACAACCCCATTGTTAAACTCATCTAGAGGCCTCCGTCGCTCGGCGGACCGGTTTCCATTGGACAGTTTGACTAGAGACCCGCATCTTTCGTGAAATCTGATTTTATCATGTCTTGGCGATTCTTCAGGTAAGCTCAAACTGAAATTATAAAAAAAAATAATATGTATTTTGAATTATTTTTTTTTTTGGTTTTGCAAAAATAGTAATTTTACTATAAATGGGCATATTTTACTAAAAATTGGCATTTTTACATAAAAAGGGCCCAAGTAAATATTTTTTATATGATATATATACATATAGACTGCTTGCTATTTACATGAAAATTGATCTTTTACATTAAATGGTCCTATCTTACAAAAAAAATGCGGTGTGGCTAAAATTAAAACAAACCATGGCATTTTTACTAAGAATGAATATTTTTACATAGAATATGTTTTATGGAGGGACTCTGGTAAAAAATAATAATTTTTCTTATGAAAAAAATTACAGCTGTAACTATAATGTAACTATTACTGTCTGTTTGAAGGCGCGTAGATATGGGGGAGGGGGTAGAAGGGGCATTACTCCCCCCAAGAATCAAAAATTAAAATAATAGCGGTTGTTTTTTTGTTTGTGTAGGGGCGCCAAGGTGGGCGCCAAATTTTGTAGAAAGTCTTAGGTGCAAAGCTTTTTTTTTCGGAGGGTGTTTTTTTTGTTTTGTTAGTGCGCCAAGGTGGGCGCCAAATTTTGTAACAACGCTCAGGGACAAAGCTTTTTTTCCAGAGGGTGTTTTTTTATTTTTTTATTTTGGTAGTGGCGCCAAGGTGGGCGCCAAATTTTATAGAAACGCTCAACAAAGCTTTTTTTCTGAGGGTGTTGGTTTTTGTTTTTATAGGGATGCCAAGGGCCTAGGTGGGAGCCAGATTTTGACTACCCCCCACCTCCCAAGAAAAAATCCTATCTATGTGCCTGTCTGTTTGCCTGGTCTATCTGCAAACCTGGCTGCCTAGTCTGGTCTGTCTGATAAATATTGACCATAAAACATATTCTATTCAAGATGTTCACAAGGAAATAGCCTTAATTTTTATATAAAATATGATCTGTAAATTAAACTGCAATTTAGCTTTTTGACATAAAAATTATTTTTTCACAAAAATGCGATTTTTTTTTTTCATAAAATTTGTATTTTTTTAAATACAGATTTTTTTTATAAAAATTGGCATTTCTGTATATTTTTACTTTAGAGAGGGTATTTTCTACATTAAAATTTTTATACAAAAATAAGCCTAATTTTCAGTCAGTCATTTTAAATATAGTGCAAATATAAAATGCAGAGCAGGGTGACCACAGGTTTTGCAAATTAAGATTCCCTGACTTTTCCCTGATCAAAATTTAGAATTTTCCCTGATATTAGTACACACAAAAAGTTTATAAAATCAAAAAAATTAGCAGTAGTAGTATACTGTTGTTTTTGAGTTATGATTTTTTTATTTTTTGTTTCTTTTTTCTGTAAAATGGATTGGCAGAACTATAGGAATAAATTGTTTTAGTTATAAGTTATTATTATTAGAGCAGAGTTTTTTTTATTTCCCTGATTTTTTAAGACTTGATCAATTCCATTTTTCTGATTTCCCTGTTTTCCTTGATCTGTGGGCACCCTGCAGAGATATCTTACAAACCTTATATTCATGTCCATTCTGATATCCAAGCTATTACTGCTACTTAAGCTCAATTCACTCAAATCACCACCTAATGTAACATTTAAAATATCATTATCAATAGCCAAAACTGAGCTACCACTTAAGCAGTCATCATTGTTATGTTCTCTAGGTGTAGGACTGGTTATAGTGACTTGTACACATTTTCCATACAAATCTACCACTGCATATACTGTGGCAGGTAAACCTTCAACAGCAACACCCTGAGATTCCCCATTCACAAAGAATATTAGGTCACCTTCAGAAGTGCGCATAAGGCCTATTCTATCATCTTGATTTAATTTGTCCAAGTCAAAACCATAAGATTCCAAAATTCCTATCCCATTTCTGAAGATTGAGGAGGCTGACATAATCTGTGAATTATAAAAAAAAGGATATTTATTGTTTTATGAATAATAACTAGATAATAAATTGCATGCATGCATACACTTTATGAAAAATTTGGCTTATTCAACTTGAAGATGAAATTTTTGTACCTTAACCCTTTAAGAACAAAGTCATTTTTTCATGGCCAAATTTTTGGTTTTTGATAGTATTGCTAAATTTACAAAACCATCTTTATTTTAACCTTTATTGGACAATTTTTTTTTACGCGCGGCATGTTTGTACTGCCTAAATTATTTTTATAGCCTATCCATGGTTCTGTGGGCCTTATATCACAAATACGCGACCGTAAGCTTAACACACTCAGAAATGTTATAAAATAAAACAATTTTTTTTTATACTATAGTATTTTCCAAAGTTTTAAGTTTTTTTGACTCATAGAGCATGAATACAGTACATTTTGTGTCAAAGTTAATAAAGGTTAAGTACAAACCCATGATCCTGACTGTATTTTTGATGCACAAGGTGGAAACTCGAATTGTAATGGATCTGTATCAACAACTCCAATTTCTAGACTTCCTGACCACGAATTAACCTAAAAAAGGAAATATTTTTAAACTGCTTTTAAATGTTTATCACATATACTTACTTTTCTATCTATTTTAACTTCAAATAAAACATCGTTAACTAATGGTTCGGCTGTTATAACAAGTCCGTGATCAAAATCACTGTCATTTCTTACTGCTGTACAATTATCGTTTATTAATGTAATTCTGTCTCCACACCGATAATGAAAATAAGCCATTTTCAAGCTAAAATTACAATAAAATAAACCTTAAATCGACTCCATTATAAACAAATTGTAAACTGTCAGATCGACAACAAAAGTAGGTCGTATGAACCAGTAAAATAGATGCAATACACAAAAAATTAAGCGACAGCGTTGCCAGATAGTACAAGCGCCTAAATGCAGCTCTCTGTGCAGGAGTTTGTTTTGGTTTTTTCTTGGGTTGGTCTTTTTTTTAATGAGGGGGCTTGGTTTACGTTAACGTTGGTTTGGCATCTGTTTGATGTTTTTTTTTGTAAAAATATGTTTTTTATTTAAAATAACATATTAAAAAACGGTCAGCGCATGCGCAGTTTATCAAAACGTGCATAAAGAGCTGCACATAGGCGCTCCTCAGAGAGTACTTTGTGCGTGATTTCCTCGGTTAAAAAAAACCTACACTGTAAAAAATATTTGGTTTGGTTACTTAATTACCGGCTACCGCTACCAGAATTTTAAAAGAAATTGTTAAATTTTGCCGTAATTTTTAAATATTATAATTTTAACTTTCAGAACACAGTAAACTCAGTTTACTCAAGATAATCCCAGTTTAAGAGTTGGAGCAAGTGGCCCTTAATGCAATACATCATCATTGTAAATACATATAAAGATTCAGTTAAATTGTCTATAATACAGTAACAAAAATCAGTTTAATTGAAATGAAATTCATCTTAATAATTTTGCCCCCATTTTTTACAGTGTAACTATTTGCATTAATTGATATAAATCTTTGGAAACATAAAAACACATTTAACACTAGTTTTTTCTTCTTAATCTTTTCATCTTTATATGCTAGTTTAAAAAAAAGATTCCTATGAATCTGACAGAATAAATATTGATTTCTACCTTTGAATGAATTATAAATTAAAGTGATTTTAACAAGTACTTTTTATTTTAATCTTATGCATATAACTGTAATCTATATTTTTTAACTTATTCTGCAGCTTTTACTAAAGCCTCTCCTACTTCTACAGCAATGGCAGCTTCAGCACGAGCCTAAAAGAAGAAACAACATGTTAGAAAACTATTTTATTGAAATATATTTTTTTCAGACATACTTGATCAGTTGTGGCAGATGAAAGTTGACTCTGAGCTTTGCTAAGGACATCTCTAGCTGCTGCAAGGTCCAGTCTATCTACTGAGGCTGCTTCTTCAGCTAAAATCTATTTTTAAAAACAAATATTAGATTTTTTCACAAAGTTAAATCAAATAAATCTTACTTGAACTGAGGAATCTTCATTAATTGTGACTGTTCCACTAGAAACAAAGATTTTCTTGACTTCACCACTGTCTTCAATTACAGAGACTACTCCTGGTTTAAGAACGGCTAAAGTTGGAACATGTTTTGGTAAAATACCAAAACTTCCAGAGAAGGAGGGAACATCTACTTGCTTTACTGATTTAGCATCATAGAATACCTATAATGAATTGTAAACATTATGTAATAGTATCCAAAATGTAAATTTTTTGCTTTCGAGATTTTTTTCACTTTATACATACTTGGTTTCCAGCAGCAAATGTAAAGCTCATTTCATCAGAATAGGCTCTGGTGAATGTTTGGTTAAGAGCACGTCGGCTGAAAAGTCGAGAAACGGACCTTAAACTTGCCATTTTACTAGAAGAATCAGAAGAAAAAGATTAGAATCCTAACCTATATAATATTACATAACATTTTTTTGGTGATAATCATATAGATTTATGAAAATCTTGATAAATCGGAAGTTTAAAGATAAATTGTTACCTTATTTTAATTCAAAAGTACTTACAAAGTGAATTTTAATATAAAATCAACTACACCGCCACAACCTAAGTGAATAAAGGTGAAATTTTAGTTTTAGCAGGTGGCAACACTTCTTTGTTCTGCAACCTACAATACATTTTCTATACAACTGGTTGCATAACAAAGTTTCTGTATGTAATATTGACAACCAATAATACAATTTTATGTATAATAGGATGTATAACAAAACTAATTTAGGCAACAAATTATACAATAAAGTGTATTATAAGTTGCCGAAAAATATATATGTTGGCAACCCTGTTTTTAGTGAAATTTATAAACTTTTTGAAGTTGGTAAATCTATTTTCTTAGCATTGTTTGACATTTATGAAAATTCGTCTAATTTTTTGTTTAAGTTAGAATAATACGTTTTTTTCTTTATTATTTTATTATTTAAAATAGTTTTTTTAATAGTTTAAGTGTAAAGTTATAAGATTTTCATATTATACATTGCTGTTATTCCAACGCTTTAAAACTAACCTAAAAATGAACGACGAGTAAGACAAACAACTTGTAATTTTTCGCTTAATTATTAGATTTTGTATTATAGAGATGAATGGCTTAATAATAGTGTTCTGGATGATGAAGAAATTGATATGGAAACTGAACAAACATTGCTAGAAGAATCTGATGATGAATCTCATGATGATAGTGAAGTATTAGAAATTCGCCATTCACCATCATTTGTCGATCTTGATGGTAATTATTGGGTTTATTGCCTACCATATCGCACTATGAATGCAAGACCACCATAACTCTAAAAAAAACTGTGGTATGGTTTGTTTTGTACTTTTGAATGATAACTTATAAAAAGTCCAATTTATTACTAGAATTTAATGTAACATAAATTAATTGGAATAGTTAATTGAACTTTGTATATGTTATCATTCATCAAGTACAGAGGTACAAAACAAACCATACCACATTTTTTTTTTTTTGAGTTATGGTGGTCTTGCATTCATAGTGTAATATGTTAAGCTAGATTACTGCAATGCAAGTGATATGCATGACAAAAATTACTAATCAAATCTGATTTTTATTTTTAGGGTTCATCCATAAAGTATGTCTCGCTTTTTTTAGCCATTTTGACCCCCTCCCCTCTTGTCACAAAGTGTCACACTGACTCCCCCCCCTTCCCCAGGTATCGTCACATTAAATTTTAAACTTTGCTCAAAGATGTATACAAAATTAATTTAAATAGATAACAAGGATAAAGATAAGATTGAAAAAAAAATATACTACCACTTTTTTGTCACATCACATTTCTCTAGACCCTCCACTCTCCCTGTCACAGAGGGTCACAAACTTCTGGCCCCCTTTCTATAGGCGTACAATACTTTATGGACATCCCCTTAGAGCAACTAATCTGTTAGTTTTTTGTTACATTTATTTATAGTTATTTTGGGACCTTGAAGGTGTTTTGCACCATAAAAGACTGGTTACATTGCAAAAAATTTCCAGAACTTGTGACCATCCTTGAAAGGGCACATAATATATTAAAAACTATGATAAAAAAGTCATATAAACATAGGGCCGCCAATCGGTCCTAATGGAGTTACGGCCTATTGAATGTAGGTCCCTTAAATAGGGCCCAAATAAAGTGTTAATAAAATAATTTGACACTGCATAGCAATTCCAAATTAAAAACTAAGAAAAAAAAAGTTTGTGACATCCTGGACTAAAAACAAATATTAAGTGAGTTATGGACCCTTAAAAAAAGCCAGGGCATGTCATGTAGTTTTTTTTAATTGGGTTTTTCTTGAAAACAGTTGCTTTAACTGTAGGTATTACACTAAGAAAATCTTTTACTTAAAGAATCCTTAATTTGTAAAAAGAATGCAAAAAAATTACACTCAAAAAAGTTTGGGCAAAAATGTGGTAAGCCACAGCCGTTTCGCACGCCTAGGCGCGCTTTTGGTAAAATTTACAAACTAAAATAACTTAAAATAATTGACCTTAATAATACTAAACCACATGCAAAACCTTGTTCCTCTAACTCAAAGGGCTCCAGAGATATTAAACAAAAACCCCATTTTTTGGTATCCCCTTTAATAGGCCATAAGTCTCTTAGGAGCGATTTGTGAGTCCACATTGCTCGACTTTTTGTTATATTTTTTGATCTGTCATCAAGCAAGATGGTAAATTAAAAATTGCATAGTAAATATTTTAAAACAGGTTTGAATAGTGTATGTTTGTGTATAGAATATAGTTATGTTTTATAAAATAAACTATAGTTCTCCGCATAAAACAAAGTCTCCGATGACAGGGGGAGGAATCATTCGCGCTCTCTTCTTTCCGTCAACAGCGTTATAAGGCGTGCCGTAGCCTAGCCACAAATCCGTGCGTCAAAGTATACGCAGTATATTCAAACAATATTCGAATATGTTTTAAAAATATTCACAGTGCGATTTTTAATTTACTATCTTGCTTGATGAAACAGACCATAGTATGTGTACCTTTAAGGATGGTCGTGAGTTTTGGGACACCCTGTATGTATTTTCTTTGCAAGCAAATTGCTTTAAAACTTCTGGCTTATATTTTTTAGATACTGCTAGTGTTTCGGGAGATAATCAATATGTAAAACATGAAAAATCTCCTGTTGAAAAAAGTCCAATAAGATCACCAGTACTTAGGCGACCAGATCATAATCAAATGAAGAGATATATCAGACCAGGGCGACAAATTGCAACTAATAATAATAATAATAAATATAGAACAAATAAACCATACCACCATAAAAGTAAGTTTTCATGCCAAAATTTGATTTTATATATTTTTTTATAACTTTTAGTTGAAGTGATAATGTGCTGCTTAAAAATTAAATAAAGGGTGACTTTATTTTCTAAAATAATTCAGGTTTTTTTTGATTTGTTTATGGTACATCCTGTATTATATGCAGGGTGTCTCAATAAAAAAAAGTTCAGGCTGTATATTTTAGTTCCATTGCAACTTGCAAGTCCAAAAGATAAATTTTCTGGAAATTATTTTCAAGTCAAGAAACGTGAAAAAAAAACATGGTCATGGCACTCTTAGTAGTATGTCCTAAGTGTTGATATAATTTAAAAATAGTGGTTCTTTTTTAATATTTATATTCTCAGAGAATAGACTATGACTACGTTTACACATATCGCTAACTACCGGTATTTATAACTTCTCTATCATTATCTCTTTCTCTAAAACAACTTGACAGAAAGAAACAGACTGCTGTCGAAATTTATAAATACCGGTAGTTAGCGCTACGTGTAAACGTAGTCTATAAAAACCAAGGTTTCTAAAAACTTTTCCTCATAATAAATAAATTTTGTATCAAGGCGAATCTTTGCATAATGCATGCATGATGGTATGCTTATCACCACGGTTCGGACCGAAGTATCCATTACCCAGGGCATGCAAAAAGTAAAATTTAAAAAAACTCTTTTTTCAAGTAAATATACAGTTTAAACTATTGTTCATCAAGCGGAATGTCATGTCGGCGCTGTTAATACTTCATTACCCAGGGCATGCAAAAAGTAGAATTAAAAAAAACTCTTTTTTCAAGTAAATATACAGTTTAAACTATTGTTCATCAAGCGGAATGTCATGTCGGCGCTGTTAATACTCATTGAGTCACTTGGGCATGACTCATAAAGACTTTAATTTTTTTGAAAATTGTTTCCCTTTTTAAAAAACGAATAATTAATAAAAAAAATATATTTTCGTATTAACTATTTGTTTTTTGAAAAGAGAAAAAATTAAGAAAAAAAATTAAGTCCTTCTCCATGAGTCATGGACCATGACACTGAGTATTAACAGAGTCGACATGACATTCCGGTTGGTGAAAAATAGTTTAAAGTGTCTATTTACTTGAAAAAAGAGTGTTTTAAAATTCTAATTTTTGCATGCCCCCGGTAATGGCTACTTCGATCCGACCTGTCCTTATCACCAAACAAGAGTTTACAGGAGCATCATTAAAAAAAACAACCAATATTTTTTTAAATCTTTTTCTAGAAGATTTTAGATGTAATAACACAGAAAAAAAATCAGATAATTTTAATAATCCAGCAAGATTGAGAAGTAATACTTATGGACATCAAAATAATGGATATAGGAAACCACCAAAAAATAATCATGGATTGCAAAATAACCAACCAAGATTCATTAATCCATGGTTAAATGGCGTGGTACCTGGTACTGATATGAATCGCCAAAATAACATTCCTGAAAGTAGCTTTATTTCAAGGCAAATCATCAATGGAACAAATAGAAATATATCTTCTATTGACATGGTAAACTTTATTTTAGAAAAAAAAACACCTAACTTTTTGATTTTTTAATTTTTGTGCCTGTTACTCCAAGAGTTCTAGTCGCTAAAAAAATCATATAACATTTTTTGTAGAAAACTATTTGAACTTTCTTTTGAAAGGAGGGTATAAAGTACTTTATCTATTTATCTATCTCTTTTGTTTTTTTTTTCATACGATAAATAGTAAGCCAGTTATTGATAATTTCCCATTTGGCCCTCATTACTAAGGACACTAAATCTGTAAACTCTAGTTCCACAGATCTGTGTCCTTACCCCTTACCCCTAATCTATTTCTCTATAGTTTTCCTTAAAAGTTTAATTTATTTTTATCATTCATATTCTTTTTTCAGAATTTTAACTCTTTCGGAAATAGAGGGGGCATTGTCAAAATATTTTTTTGATTTTCATTTTTAAGATTTGTAATGAAAGACTTAAAAAAAAAGGATCTTATATTTTGACTTTTTTGCAAAAAAAAAACTAAAAAAGTAATTATGCCCGGACTAGATTCTCCTTAATGCAATTTACTCTTATACCAAATTTCAAATTCCTAGGTTATTTAGATTATCAGCTGTGGCAGACGAACAGACAACCGAGCGAGCCTATACTGCCCTGCTAAGACAAGTTGTTCTATCTATCTATCTATCTGCAAAAATTCACTTTTTGAGATAAGCACACCATTGTATTGCTTTACACGAGCTTTACACTAGCCCCATGTCCTAACTAGTCTTTACTAGATGAATAAGTCAGGACTAGGACTAACTTTACAGATCTTAGTATTTTGATTGGACTTTTTATATCAGTTTGTCCTAACTTTCTCAGATAGAACAAATGCATTTAGTATTAGACTTTATTTTTCTGACAAAAAAAATATGTTTTTTTTTTTCAAAGGATATCACGTATTTTAGATTTAAAATAAAGCAGAACATGTTTTCAAAAAGTGCAAACAAAAACAATAAAATTGCCCATATCTCAAAACATCTAATTTGCAGATAGGACAACCTGTCTTAGCTGGGCAGTATAAGGGTTCCGTTTTTCCATTTTAAGGTACGAACCCAAAAAATGTCCAAATGCGAGTAGACTCGCACTCTGAGGGTTCTGTACCGACCTTTGTTGATTTTTTTTTGTGCCTATATCGCTAAAAGTTCTAGTCTTACCTCAAATATGCATAAAACATTTTTTATAGAGCATTATTTTAGCTTTCTTTTGGATTATTTTTTTTACGTTATTTTTTGACTAAGCGAGTTATCGAGAAAAAATATGTTTTAATATTTTCTTATAATTTTTTTCCACAGATTTTTTTTTTCTGATAAATTTTAAGGTCGCCATAATTTTTTTTACTAGCACAACAGTTTTGTTTTACTTTTTTATCAAGTAGCAAATATATGTTAATTCCTGCAAAGAAAAACGGTCTGTTTGTTGAAAATTTTTGACCATGATAACTTAAATAAACTTAAATAACTTTTTACCTTTGTGCTAAACTTGGATCGTAGTAACCCAAGTATACTTATCTTTAGTTTTTTTTTTCTTAAATTTATTTTTCATAATATCAAAAGTTATGGAGTTTTTTTTTTCAATTTATGATCAAAAGAACCTGTAGTTTTTTTTCACTGTTGAACAGCCCACAGTGGTCCCAGAGAAAAAAAGTGACAAAATTCTGTTCTGTCCAAACGAAAAATCTGAAAAAAAATATATTTGCGACATTAGGGTGGTTCAGCATTTTTGAAAAATATGCGATTTAGCTGTAATTTGGTATGAAGGCTTCTTTCAGTAATATTAATGCGAACCAATACTCAAAAGCTCATAATTCAAAATGGTGGAATAAATATGGCCGATTTATTTTTTAAATTTTGCCAAAATTAACGAAAATGTGACACAAAACAAAATGACAGATTCTATTATGGGTTATTTTCTTTATATATATATACAAGCAATTACTGTAAAAATTTCATCAAAAAAAGTTTTTGTTTTGCGCCATATTTTTTTCCGTCATTTTGAATTTTGAATTTTTGAGTATTTGTTCGCATTAATATTACTAAAAGAAGCCTTTATACCAAATTTCAGCTAAATCGGACTCTTTTCAAAAATTTTGAACCACCCTAATGTCGCAAAAAAAAATCAGATTTTTTACTATTTTTTTCGTAATCATCGGTGCAAAATATGGCCCTATGCAAAAAAAAACAGAAATTTGTACCTTTTTTTTTCTGGGACCACTGTGCATTAGGTTCCTACTAATGTATATTTTCTAATTGTAGCCTTTTACACACAACCTCCAAAGAACCTTAAATAATAGTTTACCAACGTTAGAAATTCATGTCCCGAATATACCAAATAACCAAAATTTGACATGTCAAAGAAGTATGAGCAATAATGGACAATTTTATTCAGGTAATTCATCAATTAGCATAAGTCAAACTCCAACCTCCTTCAATATTACCATACCTAGTGAAATGGTTAATAATAACCATGTTCAAAATGGAGTACATACTGATGTACATGATTTGCGAACCACTTTAACAAACAGAAGAAATGGTATACATAACAGTATACATAACAGTGTACAAGTTGGTGTACATAAGAATCTCCACCCATCCAATATTACAGTCATAAAGAATTTAAGCAATAACAATTCTTTTGATAGAATAATTTTGGATTCAAAATATGTCCCTGAAAACGAAAGAGTGGTTTTTAGAAATGACTCTAAGTCCATAGTTATAGTTGCGAACAATAGATAAGCTATAGCTTATATTATTATATGTAATATATATTTTTTAGATTTTCTTTTGATACAGAATACATATTAGGTAAATATAATTTATTATACAGAATGGAATTTAAAAAATAAATTCAGAAAAGTTACATATTTTATTTTTAAAGAGTACCATATGCAAAATCTTGTATCTTGTAGATAGAGAGTCGTGACGTCACCATGCATAGCCGGGCACAATAAATTAATAAATCTTTCATAAAAATGTTATATTACAATTTTACATTTACAAAGAAAAATATATAAATATGAAAATCTCATACCATTTTTAAGTAAAAGAAAATAAAAAAATAACATCCGAAAATAACGACGAAAAAGTCGAACACTTTTGAAAAATCCAAATTTTATTTTATTGTGACACAGAGCTAAGCCATCATTTTCACCAAATTAAAAAAAAAATGCCATGCCAATCGTTTTTATTCGCAGTAAAAGGTCACTTGACGTCCATAACCTTTAAGTAAGTCAATTAAAATAGTTTTTGTATTTTTATACTTAATATTAAAAAAAAAAAATTAAAAATATTTTTTTAATCCAGTATGCTTTACATTTATGGTTTGTTTCTTCAAGCAAGATAGTAAATTTAAAATCGCACAGTGAATATTTTCAAAACAGATTCGAATATTGGATGTGCGAATATACTGCGTAGTTTATTTTATAAAACATAACTATATTCTATACACAAACATATACGATTCAAACCTGTTGCAAAAATATTTACTGTGCGATTTTTAATTTACTATCTTGCTTGAAAAAACAGACCATAGTAAAATAATACAAAATTCGTTTGGCTGTATAATAGACTATTGTAGGCTTATTTAACCAAAAGTTATGGAAGTCACGTGACCTTTTATTGTGAATAAAAAACGATTGGACTATGGCCTGTTTTTTCAAGCAAGATAGTAAATTAAAAATCGTACAGTAAATATTGTTACAACAGGTATATGTTTGTGTATAGAATATACAGGGTTCCCACCAATCCTGGAAAACCTTGAAAACCTGGAAAACGCATGGAATTTAGATTCCCACCTGGAATACCAGTTTTTCTTAAAAAAAGCGGTTTTTGACCTGGAATTTTGTAATAGCACCTGGAATTTAACATACAAAAATATAATTTGTTCAAGAAAAATTAAATACACTTGGCACAAAAATTAAAGGATATAAAATATTAGCCTTCAAATTAAACTTTTTTAAAATGATTTTTTAACTATTTTGCTTGTTAGCTTTTTAAAAATTTTCGCCGGCGGCGCTAATGTTTGGATTTTTGTTAATACATTTTACAAAATTATATGATCCATTAAACTAGAAAATGTGAAGCATAAATACTTCTAAAGATTTTCGGCTGCGGCGTTAAACATAATAAGTTGTATTTTAATAGGTTTACCCAAGCCATTTAAAGTCTTATAAAACAATTTGCTTATCCGGAAAAACTGTAAACTCTTAAAATTTTCGCCTGCGGCGTTAATCTTGATTAGCAATTATGTGATAATAATATTTTAATTAATAGATTTTTTTTTAAATTATTTACATGTCAAAATTTGAGGTGTTTGAGAAATCCAAAAACATTTCTAAAAACTTTCGCCTGCGGCGCTAAGCATAATAACTTATGTTTTGAGATGTTTCACTTACTTATGTGAAGTTTTATAAAAAGTCCATTTGAAGTTTTATAAAATAATCTGCTTTTCGAATTTTTAGATGTTCCTTCTACTGAAAATATTTGAACTGTAAAAAAAAATGCCAGCGGGACTAAATTTGATTGGCAATTATGTGATTATATGACAATTTTATACATGTAGATTCTATAAAATTATTTCATGTCAAATTCAAGGTTGTTTGGGAAACGCAATAATAATGCTTTTTGTATAAAATCATAGTCAGTTAAATTCACCAGATCTTCTTGAATTGATTGATATAAGAGTTCCCACTAATTATTTAAGACATAATAATTTATTTTTGGTTCAAAGTTATTCCACTAATTATTTGAGTAATTCTCCACTTAATAGAATTATGAAATTAGTGAATAACTATAATGTTGAATTATTAGGTGTCTCTTATAATGGTCTTAAATCATATTTATGGCGCGTACTTCCATAGAAAATAATATTAATTTAAGTATAAAGTTTATTAATTCTTTTTTTTTGTTTTATATTAAGTATATTTTATATTTTGTTATATAATATAAATATTATTTCATATTTAACTTGTAATGGGGTTTCCCGTATAAATAAATAAATAAATAAATAAATAATAAGATTTCTAAAAAATTCTTAGAAATTGCTGGTTCTGAAAAATGCATACCTACTGTAAAAATGATAATGTGATATTACAATAATTGTAATATCAATAAAGTAATAAAATTATTTTAATTAATAGATTTTATAAAATTATTTACATGTCTGCAAATTCTGTTTGTCTGGGAAATTACGAAAACATAAGATTTCCTGATTTTCTCTGTCAATTTGAATTTTTTTTTTAAATAAATTGTTTTTCAAATTTTGACCTAGAAAATTCTTATCAAAATTGATTGCAGAGCTAAACTTGCTTACCAATATTGCAAAAATGTCTGGCTACACCTATGACTTGACAAAAACTATTAATACTGATAGAAAGCTAAATAGGCTTGCCACGGAACGAAACATCCTGAAGATGATTTTTTTGTTAATTGTCCATATTTTTGTCATTAAAAAGTGTTAGTTATTGAAAAAAGAAAAAAAAAATTCAAAAAAAAAAAATAAATTTTGAAAAACAAATTCTCAAAAAACAATTTTTGTTGAGATTTTTTTTTCTTTAATAATAATATTATATACTATTTTACTATACCTGGAATTTTAATAACTTTTACCTGGAAAACCTGGAAAATACCTGGAATTTAAATGTCAATTTTTGGTGGGAACCCTATGTAGTTATGTTTTATAAAACAAACTACGCAGTATATTCGCACATCCAATATTCGAATGTTTTGAAAATATTCACTGTGCGATTTTTAATTTACTATCTTGCTTGAAAAACAGACCATGGTAGATTTGTTTTTAAATATGATACCCACGTACTATGTCATAATCCTATAAAAAAATTTTGTTATGTTATTCAAATTTCGTACTAAAACTTTAGCGAAAAGGTTATATTTTTAAATTTTACCTTTACTTATATAAGTAAAAACGTTTTATATATCAAAATAATCGTTTTTATTCGAAATAAAATATCGCATGACCTTCGTAATATAATTATTTTACTTAATATTAAAAAAGCTGAAATTTAAAAATTATAATGTTAAAAAAAAGTAAAAATATTTGTTACAGATTTAAAAAATATAGGTATGTATGTTATTATTATTATTAATTTGTTAAGTTATTGTACCCGGCTATGCATTTTTGACGTTACGTAAAATCCGATGTCTAGATATGATCTCATATACGAAAACCCAGATGTGCTGATGAAAACCATATCTCCTATAAATTTCAAAACATCGTATCTCAAAAAAATCAATTTTCGGTTCCTTGCACTAATTACCTCTGTATATGATGAATGATAACATACCGTGCGATTATAAAGTGCCGAACACTTTTTAATGCAAAACTGGCATTAGCGATGAGTAAAATGCAAAAAAGCTGTGTGCGTTTTACTGGCCACCGAGCTGTTGTACGTAGCAATCACATGGGCTTGTCGCGCACAACTCTAACAGAGGCGTGGCTTCAAACGAAGAGTATTTTCTTTTCTAACTGTTCGACACTTTATAATGGCTCTGTATACAGACTCCAATTAACTATTCCAATTACTTTATAAGTTACGTTATATTTGAGTAATAAATAATTTGGTAACTTATACAAACTCTAATTATTAGAGTTTGTAAAGTTACCAGTCATCATGTACAGAGTTAATTAGTACAGCGCGATATGTTCTCTCAAGAGTACATCGTTTTTTAAATTTGTTAATTCCCGATGACGTTTCCTATGGACTTATAAAGTTAAATGAAATTTTATAAGATTTTAAGGGACTTCATAAAATTTCATGCGGTTTTTGAAATTTCCCTATAAAAATTCATCAAAAAAAAAAAAAAATATAGGGAAAGGCGGATCTAGGATTTGCTTTTGGCGGAGTGATTGCCAAAAAAATCGTCGCGTATAGAAAATCTGGGACCTGACTCCTCACCGCCCTGGATCCGCGCTTGCATGCGCTTTATGGTCTGTGTTTTCAAGCAAGATAGTAAATTAAAAATCGCACAGTAAATGTTTTTACAATAGGTTTGAATAGTATGTATGTTTGTGTATAGAATATAGTTATGTTTTATAATATTCCAATATTCAAATCTGTTTTGAAAATATTCACTGTGCGATTTTTAATTTACTATCTTGCTTGTAGCGTTGCCGCCTAAGGCCTATCGTCTCGCTATCGTCTCGTTATCGTTGAACAGAACGATAGCGAGAGGTGAAAAAATATCCGATCGTTGTAACGATAACGAGAGGACTCTCGCCCGTAACGAGACCGAAGCGAGAGCGATAACTATCGTACAGTTAAAGACAGTCGAATATTGAAGCCACCTAAAATCAGATAAAAATATTTGACAGAAACGTCATTATTTAATTTTGAAATTTAATGATTTTTAAAATGCAAATAAATTCTTTAATATGCATTATGGAGCATCATTAGCCCATTATAAAAGACTTTTGTCTTTTAAAATCGTATCGCAGGCAGAAACTGCTTCAACATTATCCTATTTTTATAGCAGATATAAAAAAATATGAACTCCTGGCAGTTTTCACTAAGTACCTAATTATAATTATAGTAACTACGGTAGTATATGATTAATACAAGGGGTAATTTAAAAGAAGGCAAAAAGGCCAGAGCTGCTATTAGTAGTATTTGAGTGCTAAAAATCAATGTTAATAGTCTTTATATATTTTACTTTCCATTTTTACTTTCTCATAAAGAAAGTATTGTGATAGAAGAAAAAAGCAAACATTTTTTTACCTAAATCATCTTATTTTTTCCTGAAACGCCGAGAGGTAAAAATGGAAAGCAAAATATATTAAGACTATTAAAATTGATTTTTAGCACTCAATTCCTACTAACAGCAGCTCTGGCCTTTTTGCCTTCTTTTAAATTACCCCTCGTATTAGTCAGATACTACCGTACTTACTATAAAGTTAATTAGGTACTTAGTGCAACTGCCAGGAGCTCATATTTTTATATCTGCTATAAAAATAGGATAATATTGAAGCAGTTTCTGCCTGCGATACGATTTGAAAAGATAAAAGCCTTTTATAATGGTCACATTTATGCAGCAAAATATCACTTTACGAAGATATATGCATTTTAGTAATTTTTGACCTGTGACATTTGAGTCAAACTCATTTAACTAATATTAGATGGCTGAAATATTCACGCTGGAACGATAAGTATCGTTATCGCGAGAGGTAGGCGAGAGGTAAGCGATAACGAGAGGCCTCTCGTTATTGTTTGTGCGAGACGATAATTTTTGAATTATCGCATCGTAGTTGCGATACGAGAGGTATTTATTGGCGATAACTATCGCTTTAGGCGGCAACACTACTTGCTTGAAAAAACAAACCATAGTAAAAAACAATATATTTACGTATTTAACTTAAAAAACATTGTTTTCTTATATCTATTGAAACTATGCGTTTTAAAGCACTAGATTAAGCAAACGCGTGGCCTTAAAACTTTTAAGCAAAAGCTAGGTTTACGTTTAATGTACCAAAACTAGCTTTTTCTTAAACGTCATAGGAAAAAGCATTTACTTAATTTTTTTTCACATTGCCCAATGGTTTTTAAAATTACGAAATTGACAAAAATTACCCTGAAGATGTTTACATAAAGCATAATTACAATTATTATCTGTTCTAAAATACATAAAGTACATATGAAACTCTTAATTTTAACCCCTTAACTTAGTTTATTTAAAATTTTATTTCAAATCATTAATTTAAAACCTCATTTTAAAATTTTCTATTTATTGGTCTACTTTTTTATTTTATTAACGTATTTCTTTCTGTTATTTATTTAAAAAATCCATTCAGTATATTATAAAATTTTTGTTCTTTGAATGTTTATAAATAAGACTTATTCAGTTAAGTTTGTTTGTATTTTATAGAAGCTTTTTTAAATAAAGTATTATTTTTTTATTATACAGATTTTTTTATGAACTGGTTATCACTTAGGTGATCGAGGGCAGATGCGGATAATATTCATCTTTGTATTAGTATTATTATATTATTTACAGCGCCTGCACTGTAGTATATTCAACTTGAAGATGCAGTAAGCGTAAACAAACGCACGGATTTAGTGACAGGGTAGGACTCAAAACAAAATATTTCTATATAACGGTCCATTGCAATGCATTGTACGCTTCATCGCAAGTGCTCACGTACTGACCTGTTTAATTTTATGGATCCCTACTCTCGCAACATTCGAGTGTTTTAACCAATAAAACCACGCGCCAGCGCGATTCTTTTGTTTACTTCTACTTCATTTTAAAGTTGAATATACTATAGTTTAATATTATACACTAGTTTCGAATTTCCCTAAATCGCCAAAAACATGTCCTGGATAAAAAATTCTTGGATACAAATGAAAAAATAAGAAACTTTAAAAATGTCCGTCTATCCGATATCACGATTTTTGTGGACACGATAACTCCAGAACGAATTATCCGATCGACTCGAAATTTTCAGGAAAAATCAAGTTCTATGAGGGGAAGATCCCTATTGTTTTCATGGTAATCCCCTAAAACAAAAACATTAGGGAGGTTAAACTTAAAAAAAAAATAAAAAAATTATAATTTTCATTTTTTTTTCGTTTTTCGCAAAAAGAAAATAAAAAAAAGTTTTGAAAGTTCTTTTCGATATTTTTTTATTTATTTTTGTTTTAATTTTTCTCTTTTCAGAAAAAAATCTTTTAACAAAAATAAAGTATTTTTTAAAATGTTTTTTGAAAATATATTTTTTAAGTATTTGAATGCGTAGCATTACATATCTTCACGGCTTGTTATATTTATATATTTGCGTAACGTAATTTATGGATGATCCCAGGTGGGAAAGTTGACTTTATTATACTCCGAAAAAATGGAGTTTTTCGTCCCAAATCAAACATTTTTGTACATAAGTGCTTTACAAGTTTTAAAAATCGACCTCTCCCCAACCACTCTTGACTTGGGAAAATCTACTCTTGAGTTGGAAATATATACTCTTGAGTTGGGAAAATCTACTATTGAGTTGGGAAAATCCACTCTCCAGTTAGGAAAATTATGGGACTGATGATCATTAGGGTGGAGCGAAAAACGAATTTGAGAATTTCAAAACGCCTGACAGCACAAAAGTTACTACTTGTATTATAAAGTGTCCCACCAAAATTTGGGTCCCAAAATATTTCATTTCCTTTGCCAGTTTTTGCTTGAAGTTAAAAATGCATGTCTGCTGCAAATCACTACTATTTTAAAATTAATATACCGTGCGATTATAAATTGCCGAACACCTTTTAATGCAAAACTGGCATTAGCGATGAGTAAAATGCAAGAAAGCTGTGTGCGTTTTACTGGACACCGAGCTGTTGTACGTAGCAATCACATGGGCTTGTCGGGCACAACTCTAACAGAGGCGTGGCTTCAAACGAAGAGTATTTTCTTTTCAAACTTTTCAACACTTTATAATCGCAGTGTATATTTTTCCTAGAGTATAAGGGTGGCTCAATTTTTTTTTTGCTTTAAATCATTTTATTATCTTCTTTTTAAAAAGCCCCTAAAGTTTGACCCTTGTTAATCGCCCCTGAGGGGCATTCGGGGACCTTAAAAATAAAAAAGTAAAAAAACGCATATAAAATGTGTGAGTAAATAAAAATGCTAAATGATGCATGTGCTATCAGGCGTTTTGAAATTCTCAAATTCGTTTTTCGCTCCACCCTAATGATCATTTTGTTTTTTTTGTCATTAACGTCTTACGTCGTGTAAAAAGTTATGAATTTTTCAATCTCAAAGTTGGGAAAATCTGGGGGAGCTACAGCAACCAATTTAAGATCTCTAAACTTTCTTAATTTGCTTTCATGTTAACAGTTAAAAAAAAACAATATCATCCATTCAGTATACACTTCAAAGTAGAATTTGTGTTCCCTTATGGCGTGTGTTCTCTCGGTCCGAGTCAGTGCCGGACTGGCCAAATGCCCATATCTCCAAATTTAAGCATTTTACAAAAAAAAAAATTCAACAAGAAATATGTACATATAATCACTATAATTTAAAAAGTTTATTTAAACATGTGTCTTAAAATGCTTAGTTTTCGAGATACAGTACTGAGGGAGGGCGGACTTTTGACACGCACGGTAAAATTAAATTTATTTCAAATTTCTTAACGATTTTTACTTTTATTTTAAAATAATTCTTATTTGTATTTGAAGAATTATTTAAAAATAAAAGTAAATCGCCAAGAAATTTGAAATAAAAAAGTTTACCGTGCGTGTGAAAAGTCCGTCCTCCCCCCTTAAATTTTAAACGACTTTTATATGATCAAAAAGAGAATTTGATCAGCTTTAAAATGATATATCGCACGACCCCCATTTATATTTTAAAAAATATTCCCCCTTACCTCCCTGCCTCCATTGTGCCCCTTAATATCAAATATATACCAAACAATAATTTGGGTTACGTTATTTTAGTGTTCCAAATTTTAAGTTGATATCTTAACAGTTTAAAAGTTAAAGGGGAAAGGTTTAAACACGCACTGTAGAATTATTTGTTTTAAGTAAAAAAGTGTATATACACCGTTTTATAAGAGAATACGAATCTGACGTCACAGTGCGTAAATAGCACTTTGCAGGGTAACTGGCATCTATTTCTTTTAACTTAATACCTTGCTTAATACAATATTTTTATATATAAAATGTATATCTAAAAAAAAATATCAAATCCTAAGAAATAAATGCCAATATTCATACAGAGTGTGTTTACGCACTGTGACGTCAGATTCGTATTCTCCTATAAAACGGTGTATATAAACATGTGCCTAAAACGCTTAGTTTCGGCATTTTCCCGGTAAAATCAGAGTGTATCGGATGAACTCTGGAATAATCGTTGTGCGTTTAGGACGTCACTCTTGACTTTGAGTAAAAGGTATCCAAGATGTATCCACGAATTCTACTTTAGTGTATAGTAAATCGATGGATTATCTGTATATATATATTTTTAAACAAAATTTATAATAAATATATATTTGTACAATAAACAATTGGTTTAAAATAAAATTTAAAATATACAGGTCATGTATAATTTATATAAATAGATAAAAAAGACGAATCCAAAAGCATGCCTATATTTTATTGGGGTAAATATTTTTTTAAATTTAATTTTTAAGTAAAAAATATAGGTATTAACTTTTGAAAAAAAAAACAGGTTTTGGCCGGAACAAAATGAAATTATGTATTACGAAAAGTATATTTTTCTATGTTAATTCGAAATAATTTGATTTAAATGAATATTAACATTCAAATTAACATTATATTTTTCTAGGGTAGGTATTAGAAAATATAGTTTTTTTGCTTATGCCATTGTTCTTTAAGAACAATACTTATACAGGGTGATCATTTGAAAACGAGCCACCCCAAATATCTCGCAAACGGTCAATTTGATTTTACAAAGGGGAAACTTAAGTATATAGTTTTGAGGGTTGTATCTCTCACCCCCTAACCCCCAGCTACCCTAAAATTGGAATCTAAATAGGGAACCCTCATTTATTCATTTGAAATAGCTTAAAAAATGTAATCTTTTGGTTAAAAAAGTAAATAAATTCACCAACCCTAAACGTAGGGGTAAATGATTTAATTTTAAAATAATTGGAACAAAATATTCACAAAAATAGCTTAAAATTTAATTACCCATTAGAAAAAAATAATAAATAGATAAATATATATTTGGTATAAAACTATTTATTTATTTTAAATTAAATATTTATTTATTTTAAATTAAATATTAAGCTACTTTTGAGAGTATATTGTTCCAATTATTTTAAAATTAAGTTAAGGGTTGGTAAATTTATTTTTTTTAACCAAAAGATAGAATTTATTGAGGTCTTTTACATGACGTATCATACGATGGGGGGTGCTCTATTTAGGTTTCCATGCTGGGGGTTATTTTTTAGATTTTTCACATTGTCCTTAGTTTGCGAGATATTTAGAGTGGCTCGTTTTCAAATGATCACCCTGTATATTATTTATATCATTAAGTAATTTAATATTTAAAACGCAGCATATTGATTTGTAACTCACATATGTCTATATAAAGATATTGAGGAACAAGCGCGTAGCCATAGGGGGGTAGGTAATGGGGGTAACTACTCCCCAGAAGTCCAGAAAAAAAATCGCCAAATAAAATTCTCATTTATTTGGTTTTGTTTTTTCAAAAAATTGTACAGACAAAATAATTTGCTTATAAAAGGTGTTTGGACTTTTGGAACATGATTAATAAATAATAATTACCAATAAATTTTGCGGTCATGGGCAAGAAATGTTTAATAAAAAAAACTGGTTTTCAAATTCTGGGCTGTTTCGAAAATGCGATTTTTTTTATAAAACATACGTGACATTTCTAAAAAATCGCCTGCGGCGCTAAACTAGGTTACCAACAATTTAGAGTTACGTAAGTATGAACAAAATATAAATAAAATATTTAAAAATATTTTAATGTATCATACAAATTTTAAAAAATGGCAAAGTCTTTACCCCCCCCCAGAAGAAAATTCTGGCTACACCCTTGTTCAGGAAGAGCTTAACCTAAGCCCAATATATAAAAAGGTACTTAGTGCTAAAATGAGAGTTTTATAGTTTTATAATACTATAAAAGTCATGTAATTTATTTTTTGATTGGTTTTAAAGGTGCAGCTTTCTTGCCAAAATAGGCATCCAAAAACAATCCTGTGAATACTAAAACTGCACCTATCCACTGCCTGTCTGATAACCTGTTTCCAAAAAAGACTACTGATGCCAAAACAGTAAAGAATTTTCTTGTTGTTGTAACTATTGATACTGGTAGAGGCCCAAAATCGCAAACCTAAAAAAAAAAATATATAAAAAATACTGCTGAATAAAATACCTTCCATATCTATATTTTTACATAAAGAATATTCAAAAACCTTTAAAAAAATTGGAGTCCAAAACCTTATTACTGACTTATGTATTCTAAAAAGAAATTATATCATATGGCCTATAATAACGTTTATCCACGGCCGTGATTAATACGGGTCTGTAAAAATAAACCGTTTAAAATTTTAAACGACCGTGGATAAAGTATAGAATTCTACTCGCGTATAATAGCTATTAATCATTCGGGTGATTAGGCCACTCGCCTTTCGGCTCGTGTCTCAAATTCACCCTCATTGATTAATAGAAATTATACGTTTAAAATTTAAAACGACCGTGGATAAAGTATAAAATTCTACTCGCGTATAATAGCTTTTTTTTATATTTAAGTTTAATAGTATATTATTCAATGAGCGTATAATAATTGCTATTGATCAATGAGGGTGAATTTTGGGACACGAGGCGAAAGGCGAGTGACCTAATCACCCGAATGATTAATAGCTATTATACGCGAGTAGAATTCTATACTTTATCCACGGTCGTTTTAAATTTTAAACGGTTTATTTTTACAGACCCGTGATTAATATTAATCACGGCCATGGATAAATACTGTTGCAAAAGAATACCCTAACTTATATGATACAAAAAGAAATAATGAAAAAAAAAACAAGAATAATTTGACTTGCGCACCCGGACACACCGACAGACAGATATTTTTTTGCAGAAGTTAGCTAACTTATAATTAGTAGAAAGTAATAGGTAATTTTTATAACTGACCCTTTTTTTCTGGAAAAAAATTTTTGAGGGGTAAACCACTAGAAAATATTTGTAGACGTATTTGCGAGATTGTTCCCTGATTGACCCAAGATTTTCTTCGACATAAAAAATCTAAGATTTTTTATCTTTTTGATAAGATTTCTAAGATTCATGAAAAATTTCAAAAATGGAAAATAGCGAGATTTTTACTGGGATATTTGAGATTTTCTAAGAAAATGTGTACCTCCTCATTTTTGTTTTGACTTTTGACAGTTTTTAAATTTTTTTAAAAAGTTTAACCCCCCCCATAACTTTTTTGTTTTTGAGGGGATAACTTTCATAATTGGTAGAATTGATCCTTATAATAAAAGTAATTTTTCCTGAAAAAGTTACGTTAATCGGAATTTTCTTTCAGCTTTTTTCAATTTTTACTGGGATTTTTGAGATTTTCTAAGAAAACGTGTACCTCCTCATTTATGTTGTCAACCTTTTAATTTTGTTTTTTTTTAAATAAATGATAGGTAAGGAAAATATTATTTACATAAAAAAATTAAAAAAAAAAACTGCCAATCAGAATAAAAAAATGAAAAAATACCATTGAGTAAATGAACAAGTTTCCAATCGCTGAGACAATTCCAATAAACAGTAACATGTATAAGATGGAAGGGTGCCTTTTGGCAAATTCAAAAAATGTGACAAACTCTCCACTGACTAGAATTGCAACTGTTAGGTACATTACAGACCAAGCATTGGAAGTCTTCATCATTTGAAGACCTGTTGGCTTGGATTCTGCCCTTAGTCTTTCCTGAAAAATACAAAAAAGGTAATTAAATTTAAACATCGTCCACTAAAGGCTCTAGTTGTCTAACTCCAAATTTTTCAAAAATGAGATTTTTATCAAATTTGCTTCATTATCTGATTACCAACATACTTCAAAAAAAAAAGTTGCATTAAACCAATATCAGCCTCAAAAAATGCAAATATGTAAATATTTTAAGTCGCTAAGTGTCTAACTCCATCATATGATTGTGAGAAAACAATTAAGTGAGAACTGTCACTAATGTCAAACTATTTCTAGACAACAGGGGATCCCGTTTCAAATATTTGTTAATTTACCGTTTGATGATAATTATAATTATTGCCATTAATAATGTATATATATTATGCCTACCTAGTAGTGATATTATATATTAAATATAAAAATATAAATTTTTTGTAATAATATTACGCGATATAATACGATAGGTATCCTCTTTTATCTTCCCTTGGAGTTAGACCATTAGTGAATTTAGATTCTGTGGTTAAAATTTAATTTTCAAATAATTTATATAAAGTAGATAACAATGAAAAGTTTTAAATACATTAACACATTTCAAACATTTTTACCTGTGAACAAGCTAGTTTTAAAGTTCTAAATAGCTATAATTAAGTTTTAAATCGTTTTTTACGTCTTCTGAAAAATATGACGTTTTGGAGTTAGACCGTTAGAGCCTTTAGATGACGACATGCCAAATTATACAGGGTAAATATACTATTTAAAATAGTAAGGATTCCAGTTTCGGGATTTCGATCTCGAAAATTAGAAATAGTTCTTAACCTGGGTCCCGAGAATTGCGATCACTTTTAAAAGAGTAATATTAACTTACAAAAGCGTGAAAGGGCCACTCTAATATTTTATTTCTAAATTACGACTTAGTCAGAATTTAAGTAATATTTTCAACTTTTTGGTTCAACAAAAAAGTCAGAATTTTACTTAAATTCCGACTTAATGTTTAAAATATACTGGGCCTGATATTTTGTTACTAAATTCCGACAAAGTCAGAATTCTACTTAAATTCTGACTAAGCTAGAATTATACTTAAATTCTGACTTTAAGTTATAATTTTTCTTAATGTCCAACTTAAAAGTCAGAATTTTACTTAAATTTTGACTTAAAGTGGTCCTTCCACGCTTCCGTATTAAATAACGCATTGCTTTTTTTCAGTCGTCGAAATTTTATGAAATCGCTGCGACAACCTGGCTAGCTTAAATTTCGACATGAAGTTAGAATTTTACATAAATTCTGACTTAAAGTTGAAAATATCAGGGCCACTATAATATTTTCAACTTTAAGTCAGACTTTAATTAAAATTTTAACTTTAAGTTAAAATTTAAGTAAAATTCTGACTTTAAGTCAGAAATGAAGCAAAATTCTAGCAAAGAATTTAAGTATAATTTTAACTGGATACCTGATCTACTTAAATTCTAACTTTAAGCTAAAATTTTGCTTAAATTCTGACCTAAAGTCAGAATTTTACCTAGATTTCGATTTAAAGTTAGAATTCTACTTCACTTCTGACTTTAGGTTAGAAATTTACCTAAATTTTGATTTAAAGTTAGAATTCTACTTAAATTCTGACTTTAAGTTAGAATTTTGTTTAAGTTCTAACTTTAAAGTCTACTTAAATTTTGCATTTAATTTTTTCAAAGTTGAAAATATTATAGTAGCCCTTCCATGCTTCCATATTAAATTAATTTTTTTTTTAAAGTCAAGTCAGAATTTTATGAAATTGTTGCGACACCTGGCTAGCTTAAATTCCGACTTCAAGTTAGAATTTTACCCTTCCACACTTCCCTATTAAATAAATAGCACATTTAATTTTTTTTAACATTTTTGGGAGACTCGAAATTTCTGGATAGGAACCCACAGATACTGGGAATAAAGAATTAGTTCAACTTTTAAATAATAGTAAAAAATGTAGCTGCACTCTATGAAGCATCTAATGCGTAGCATTAGGATATAGAGCTTGGACTTTTTGGAAGATATATTTTTGAACTCTTAAAAATGTATATTTTTTCAGTATCTCTATTTTGGTCCACCCTATTGAAAATTTTAAAATAAAAAGTAATCATTTTATATGTTTTAATTTTAAAAACTTTTTTAATGTACCTGTATAGCTCCAGTTATTCCATCCATAGTTAAAGAAAGAAACAATAACAACTCTCCTATACCTATACCATCATTTTGTACACCACCAGCCTTATCTTTAAGCATAAATAGAGCAACTCCAATTACAATAATTAATACAAATAGGTATTTTCTTAATGCATATGATTTTCTACCAAGCAAAACTCCCAAAATCATTACAGGGATTGGTTTTGCTGATTTTCCTACCACCTGGGTGGGGTAAGACACCCACTGAAGGGACATGTTACTACAAACCATGGCTAAAAGAGTCGTTAAGGAAACACAAGCATAATACACTTTACGACTCTTGTCTTCCGCAACCGGTTTATTTGTTCTTAAAGAAAATTGAGCTAATATATAATTGATTAAACATTGTACAAATACTAAAGTTAATGCACATGTATATTTTTCTGTCACAACTGTCGTTTTTCCTTCTTCGTCCACTTCATTGTAGGTAAATTTTCCTCTGGTTATTTTTTCTTGCAATATGCCAAAGTAAAAATAGGCTAAAAATATACCTGCTGCATATATAAGGAATGATTTTTGACTCATTATAGTTTTAAATACACTATTACTATTTCTCAGAGTATATTTTTGTCAAATTACACTTATTTTCTATGTTTTTTTAAACTTAAATCTAAATTTTTAAATTGAACCTAACCTAGAACGTCACTTGCTGACGTTTTGGTACGTTGACGATTCTGATTGGTCAATTTGACAATATCAATGAGTCCATAATGATCAAACTCCATAACTTTAATATTTTAAAATGATTTTAAAGACTGTTCATAGCAAATTAGAGCGTATTTACATGAACATATTCATTGTAAATGTAGACATAATTCTAAATTGATTTTAATTTAAATTAACAAAAAATTTCATATCCCCACTTGAAATTTAAAAAATTGTGATATAACCTCACTTTTTGTACATTTTGCGGCACATGCTTGCGTGCGGTTGTGTGAAACGAAAGGGAAAGCTTTAAACAACAAAACATGTCGAAGCCATCATTTAAAGTCGGTGAGTTTTCAAAACAATCTTTATTTATATATAATAATCTTTAAACACAAAAAAACATTAATTGTTTTCCGTTTTTAGCCGATATAAAATTGGCTGATTGGGGTAGAAAAGAAATCACTCTAGCAGAAAATGAAATGCCTGGTCTTATGTCCCTTCGTCAGAAATACACCCAAAGTAAACCCCTTAAAGGTGCTAGAATTGCTGGGTGCCTTCACATGACTGTACAAACAGCTGTCCTGATAGAAACCCTCCTAGAATTGGGTGCAGAGGTAAGATTTTAGTTTTAATATACACAGAAACATCTATATTTAAGCTTTGAACAGCCCGAGTGAGGCAGGCAGAGTTCCAGAGAAACTTTCTTTCCCAGGCCAGTCATTTTTTCAAAACATATTTTTTTCACCTTTTTAATTTTTTTAATGGAAAGTTTAATTTTTTTACTATCAGCGCCGGGCCCCCGTCTAACCTTGTGCCCCGGAAAGGCATCCCTCCTTAGGGCCAGTCAATTTAAGGTTTTTATTAATCATTTAGATTTTATTTAAAAATCTTACTATCTAAAGCTATAGATTTCAAGGATTTCAGATACCTTAAGTACCTAGGTACTAAAATTCTTAAAAAATCATGTAATTTACTATCAGCGCCGGGCCCCCGTCTAACCTTGTGCCCCGGAAAGGCATCCCTCCTTAGGGCCAGTCAATTTAAGGTTTTTATTAATCATTTAGATTTTATTTAAAAATCTTACTATCTAAACCTATAGATTTCAAGGATTTCAGATACCTTAAGTACCTAGGTACTAAAATTCTTAAAAAATCATGTAATTTACTATCAGCGCCGGGCCCCCGTCTAACCTTGTGCCCCGGAAAGGCATCCCTCCTTAGGGCCAGTCAATTTAAGGTTTTTATTAATCATTTAGATTTTATTTAAAAATCTTACTATCTAAAGCTATAGATTTCAAGGATTTCAGATACCTTAAGTACCTAGGTACTAAAATTCTTAAAAAATCATGTAATTTGCATAAATCCTGTCATAGATTTTTTGCACAGATTCTTAGAAGGTAGCAGTTGTAAAAGTTTAAAATTTTAAATAATATTTAATAGAGCTGCTCTAAATTTGAGCATTGGGTATTACAAACTTTTAAAACTACAATACTGTACTGTAAAATCTGCTTAAAAGAAATTTATTTATTTTAAATTAATAATCCAAAATACTTTTATAGACTATCTACTGGGTGTCCCAACTCTATTTACCCAGCAATTTTCTCGAAAACTGAAAGAGACAGGCAAGTTCTGCCAAAACTGTCTTTCAGCTCTTAAAATGTGGGCAGGGGGGCATGGGGGGAGGTTTTTTTTTAATGGAAAGGGGGGTCGTGTGATACATCATTTTAAAGCAAATAAAATTCTCTATTAGACTGTTTATTTTTTTATTTTTTAAACAATTTTTTTAAGGTTTTGGTTCTTTAATTTTTTGTGCTAAAAAATACGATTTTTTAAGTTTTCTTTTTATAAATTTTTATTTATATCAATTAAAATTAGTTTAAAAATATAATTTATGTTTTTCATCATAAAATTAGTAACTTTTAAAAAATTGTTTGATCTTTTTAGAGTAATTTTGACAAAAATACCCATTTTCAATCTTTTTTTAAACCCAAAAAAAATGTTTAAAAATATATATAGTTAAATGGAGAATTTAATAAGCTTTAAAATAATGTATCACACGACCCCCCTTTCCATTTAAAAAAAACGTCCCCCTATGCCCCCTTGCCCACATTTTAAGATCTGAAAGTATCAAATATATGCTAAAAATAGTTTAAGTTGTCTTATTTAAGATGGTTTTCACAGAATTTGATTATCTCTTTAAGTTTTCGAGAAAATCGTTGTGTAAATAGAGTTGGGACACCCGGTATGTATGCAAATAATTATGCCTTTTTTTTTTAATTGCTTATCATAATTGTAATTTACAAAAAAAAAAATAGTACTTATCTGTACATTTTGTGAATTAGTTATAATGATTTATATTTTTGTTGACTTTTTAATTGATGTTAACATAATCTTTAGAAAAATGTTTTGCTGTTTTGAACTTATGACCCCTGTGATTTGTGTTTAGGATAATATTTGTCCATATGATGAAATTTAAATACACAGTAAAATAAAATATATATATATATATATATATATATATATATATATATATATATATATTAAAATAAAAAGTTTAAAGTACTTATTTGCCTGTTTAACTTTAAAAATATCTTTGATCAGGTGTTTCACATCCAAAATTTTTGAAATATTACCGTCGACTGGGGATAAGTGTATGGGGTAAAGGAAATCAAAGGTACATTCACAAAAAAAATTTCGCGCAAGCTCGAAAAAGATTTTTTTTTTGTAAAAAGAAAAATGAATTAATTTTTTTTAAACATTGTTTTTACTCCGTTTTATCCCCTTACCCAATCCCGATATTTACCAAAAATAAACCCAGCCTAGAACTTTCGATAATCAATCGTTGGTCCAAATTTGAAGTCTTAAGTTTGAAGCATTCTTGAGTTATCCTGATCAGAAATGTCCTGGACAAACATTTTTTTTTAAGAAAATCATATTTTTTTGGATATAAAACGTCGAGAAACGTAAAAAAAGCAGTAAAACTTTTAATTTTTTTTACTAGTTTAAGACTTTCCTAAGGGACAGTAAAATAAAGAAATTGTTGTTGGGGTCATGTTGGAGTGTTACGCCCATGTTAATGGTATAGGAAAATAGCGTTACAGGGGGGGGTCCAAAATTATCAAAATTTGCGTTACTGAACTGGAGGGTTTATTTATTGGACAATCCTTGTACACCTATCCAACAATCTTCTACAATTCTTGACAATTCATTCTTCCACAATCATCTACAATCCTCCACAATCCTCTACAATCATCTACAATCTTCCACAATCATCTGAAATCTTCCCACAATCTTTAACAAACTTTATTAAAATTTTGTAAAATCTTTCACAATCTTTTTGACAATCTTCCACAATCCTTTGATTCTCACAATCCTTGTACACTTTTTTTCAATAAAAAAAACCCTCGACTTGAATGTTCCCTTGAGGGACATTTTTTTTAAATTAATTTAGTATCAGAAATTAAAAATGATTTTTATTGTAAAAACAAGTAAGCAACTGAAGATTTGCGAATCTTGGCCATTGGATGTAGCTTGTGATTGGAGACAAAGCAACAGCTATGGCCACTGAGCGTTAATAAATTTGGTAAATTTTATTTTGCGTTAATTTATTTTTAATTGTACATATATGTGTCTTTAAAATATCTTACAAAAACATTTTTTTTAAATGTTTTTTTTTGAGAATTTTTTTTTCGTTTAATTTTCAGGTCCAATGGTCCAGTTGTAACATATTCAGCACCCAAGATCACGCTGCCGCGGCCATCGCCAAACGTGGGGTTCCCGTATACGCGTGGAAAGGAGAAACCGACGAAGAATACATCTGGTGCATTGAACAAACTATAATCTTTCCAGATGGTAAGCACTTAAATTCAATAAAAAATATATAAAAACAAGCCGTGAAGATATGCATTTCATCATATACTATTCACAGTAAAGGGTATAGTGCATTTTCCCAAATACCTAAAAATAAATTTAAAAAAAAAAACTTTAAAAATTTTTCAAATATTTTTGTTTTTTGGGGGATTACTTTTAAAATTGGTAGAATTTATCCTTATAATAAAAGTAATTTTTCCTGAAAAGGTTACGTTAATCGGATTTTTCTTTCAGTTTTTTTTTCGATTTTTTTTTTTAATTTAACACCCCATAACTTTCTTGTTTTTGGCGGGATGGCTTAAAAAAACAATAGGAACCTTCCCCTCGTAGAACTTGATTTTTCCTGAAAATTTTAAGTCAATCAAATTATTTGTTCTTGACTTATCGTGTTAAAAAAATCGTGACATCAGACGGACGGACAGACGGACATATAAAAAAAAAGTTTTTTTAATTTTTCATGAAACGAATTTATATTCAATTTTTTGTCTATGACGATTTTTGATTTTTTTTGAAAATTCGAAACTACCGTATAATATTATTCTAGCGTAGGCGCTGTGAATAATATAAAAAAATTTAAAAAAATAAACTTTTGTAAATCTATAGTCGATAAGTCTCCACTCAGATCTGCTAAAAACAATCCCTGCCTACCAAAAAACCTGTGGTTTATATTTGAAGATTTTACCTCAAAGTCTTCTCAAGTTATGGAGATAGATTCCGAAAAATATTTTTGAAAAAAAAAGAACACTTGAAAAATTAAAAAAAAATACCTTATTCTGAATATTTAATAATTTTAGGTAAGCCTTTTAACCTGATTCTTGATGACGGTGGTGACTTGACCAACTTATGCCACGAAAAATATTCACAACACTTAAAAGATTGCCGAGGTATCAGCGAGGAAACAACCACTGGAGTACACAATTTGTATAAAATGTTTAAAAATAACATTTTAAAGGTTCCTGCCATCAATGTGAACGATTCTGTTACCAAGGTAAGACATAAAAAAGCTTATAAGGCCTACCCACAAGGGCATTTAAAAAACATGAAAGTTACCCCTTATGCATGATCATGTCGTGAAAAATACCATCGCAAAATTCTGCGCCAAATTTCAGCTCCTAAAACTGAAATGAGTCCGTCCCTTCATTTGAATTGGAATAAAGTTAAAAATTATAATTTTTTTATAAGGCACGATTTTTTTAATCAATGCCATATCGTGCAAAACGAAAAATCTAGGCCAAATTTCAGCTAAAACAAATGAAATTTTGCATGGACCTACTTCATTTGATTTAAAAAAATATATATATTTTTTTAATTATTAATTTTTTAAATTTCAAATGAAGTAGGTGGATGCCAAATTTTGTGTTTTTTTTTTCCACAGATTTAAATTTTTGTATTTTGCCTGACTTTTTTTGTTTTGTTTAAAAAAATCGGACCTTATAAAAAAATATATACATAGTAAGATTTTTATCGATGCGGTTGCGACCTCTTTACTCAAAGTCTAAAACGTCGTAAGGCATGATGCGTGCAAGTGAGAGGGACAATACCGGATCCTAATTAATCGTCGTTTACCAAGAAAACTTGATCAAAACTACAAATTAGGCTAATGCTTCTAGTGAAATAAGTCTGTATCTGTCCGACTTTAATTCTTCTATTTTTCCACTATTTTGAGATATAGGTATACAAAAAACATTTCTACAATTTTCAGAGTAAATTCGACAATCTCTACGGTTGCAGAGAGTCCTTAATCGACGGGATCAAGCGTGCAACCGACGTGATGCTTGCTGGCAAAGTTTGCGTGGTTGCAGGCTATGGTGACGTCGGTAAAGGCTGCGCCCAATCCCTCAGAGCCTTTGGAGGTAGAGTAATCATCACCGAAATCGACCCAATTAACGCCCTCCAGGCGGCTATGGAGGGTTACGAAGTAACCACCATGGACATTGCTAGCAAAGAAGGTCAAATTTTCGTTACAACCACTGGTTGCAAGGACATCATCAAAGGAGAACACTTCTCCAACATGAGAAACGATAGTATAGTATGTAATATAGGTCATTTTGATTGCGAAATTGACGTAGCTTGGCTAGAAAAAACTTGTAAACATAAAGTTAATATTAAACCTCAGGTGGATAGGTTTGAACTCCCAAACGGTAACAATATCATAGTTTTAGCGGAAGGTAGATTAGTTAACTTAGGTTGCGCTACGGGACATCCCTCGTTTGTCATGTCCAACTCGTTTACTAACCAGGTTTTGGCTCAACTTGAGCTCTGGATGAACCCTGGTAAATACACAGTTGGTGTTCATATGTTGCCAAAGACACTGGATGAAGAGGTTGCCAGATTACACTTGGACCATTTGGGAGTTAAGCTCACAAAGTTATCCAAAGATCAGGCTAGTTATTTAGGAATTCCTCAAACTGGACCTTTCAAACCGGATCATTATAGATACTAGAATTTTGAAATTTTGCCATTTCCTAAAATTAAATCGTATTTTTGTATGAAATTTGTTTACAGTAAGATTTAAATTGTTTATTTTTACAGGTAAGTTTAAATCGTATTTTGACAATTATATACATTTGTCTCTTATGGAAAATATCATATTTGTAAAATAAATTACCTTAAATTTTATCAAATCTTATTTTTTTTAAATATGTTCAATACATTTAAATTTTATTAAAATCAATTTGTTCTTGCATGCAAAAATGCTCTGCATACACATATTTAATTGTTTAAAAATTATAATCTAATCTGAAAATGAATGTACCTATTGTTTCCTACTAAATAAGACTTAATTAAAATAAGTTTCATTGTTTTTAAAAATTTGTCCTAAATAAAAAAAAGTCACAAATTAAAAATGTTTTTTTCAACTAAAACCTCGACTAAAACCCTTAAGGGTTTGGATGCTGAATTCAGATTTATAAAACTATTTAATGCGAATTAATAATAGTTATTTATGGTACTAGTGGGTAAAGTAGGATATTGCAATATCGGTTTACCCATGAGTGCCATACTAGGTTTTATCCAATAAATAGCTTAGGAATTCATATTTTTATTAAAAATTTTAATGACATTTATAAGAAAATAATTTGACAAGTGACAGTTGAGTGGGTAATATAAATAATTATCCACTCAATAAAGTAAAAGCCTTGCGGGGGTTATTATTGAGTTTATCTATTTAAAATAAAGCTGGTAATTGTCTTATTATCTGTATGTATTGGATAAAAGTATTTAATGCGAATTAATAAAAGTATTTAATGTGAATCAAGAAATATTTTGCACTGTATAAATTTTACACCGTAATATGCATCAATTACGTAATCATCGCTTAATCTAATACATAATCACGTAATCCTTAAGAAAACGAAAAATGTAATCATTGTACAAATTATGCTTATTTTACTCCTCAGTACAGTATAAATATTAGAATATTTTTTATTTCAATACTAGTTTTATAAGACGCTCATTTTTTTCTAAAAATGATATAAACTTATTTAAAATCTGTAAGAAAAGGACTTTGATAATGTTAACATTACAAATTAGTCTTACGGAATGAGTAATAGTATTTTTACTATTTTTGCTCTATTTTGTTTTCTAAAAATTAAATAAATATAGTTAAACTTCGCAAAAAAGGAGTTGGATAATACTTACATTACGAACCCCAATTTGATTATCGTAATGTAATGATTACGATATAGAATCAAAAAAAACTGATTTAGACTAAATAATTTGGTATTATTAAGTAAAAAATGCATGTATTGTTATATATTTATATTTTATTTAAATTTGGCGCATTTAAAACGTGAACGCCTTTATGCAATCGAAGACAACTAGGATGTGGTGCCCTCTGCAGCCAACTTTTATAACCAGGTCTCGCCCTGAGGCTTTTGATTTGAATAGGGGATTACATTTCAGCCGTTTTAGTACAACAAGCAGTGAAGATATGTAATGCTAAGCATTCCATTATATACTATTCAGAGTGGATGGTATATTGCATTTTCATAAACACTTATTAAACACAAGTTAAAATGATTTAATTGAATCGCAAAATAAATAAAAAAGTTAAAAAAAATAAATCAGTAGCCGGGGATGAGCTTAAATTACGTCAATCCGACTTTCCCTTCACTTTTTTTTATTAATTTAAAAGCTTAACCCCCCATAATTTTTGTTTTGTTTTTGCGAGGATTATTTTCAAAAAATAGGAATCTTCCTCTCACAATCAAATTCATCGAGTACACAAAAAACGTGGCATCAGACAAACAGACGGATATTTCCAAAGTTTCTTATTTTTTCCTATTTTTTCATGACACATTTTTATCCAAAGAAAGTATCTAGAATGTTTTTTTGGCGATTTTGAAAAATTCGAAACTGCCGTATTATACTCTTCTAGCGCTTACGCGTGGTGAAGAGTGTAACAACTGAATTCATACAGTTGGTGTATTAAAGGCTTTAATTTAAAGCCATTATTTAAAAAATGTATTTTAAAGGTGTATTTTTTTGCATTTTTTTATCAAAATAATAAATAAAAGTATATAAAAAATTATAAAAAAAAAAATGATTTCATATTTTTTTTTCCAAATTCGATTTTTTGATACTTAGAGGCCTAAAGAAATAGAAAAAAAATATTCTTTTGCAGTATTTTTTCGTTCGGGACTCTTGAAAAGTCTCGAAATCCAGAATTTGAAAATATTTAGAATTAATTTTATTTTTTTATTTTTATTTGGTAATTTTATGTTAATATTTTGAAAGCAATTTTTTTAATAAACATTTATTCACATTTAGTTGTCATTTATAGGTAATAATGAGTTTTAATAAAGTAATTTATTATTTAACATTTTTTATACAGTTACTGTATGTTAAAAATTTCGGGATCGGGATCCAGAACTTTTTTTAATTTTTGAGACTGGGATCGGGATCCCGAAAACTGGAATACCTATTATACACGCCCTGTATCCACCTATATGCAAATTAACGTTTTTTGCGGACATGTTTTCAAATTAGCACGAATCTCGTTTAGAACTTTTTACATTAAAAATCGTTTTCTGAATACGCCAAATCAAAATGAATATGCAAACAAACCACGCTTTTTTTCAGGCAGTCTGACTAGAAATCTAAAATTGATAGGGCTTTAGGCTTTTTGAAATTGGATTTTAGTTGATTAAAATGAAAATGTATTTTTTTGCGATAATTATAATAATAAATGAGCAATATTAAGCAGATCATACCAACTACAAAAGGGGCTTTTGCCTCCCTGTAAATGATAAATTGTCCCATCAGTTTTTTTTAAATTACCTATCTGTAAAAAATGGGCAAGTAAGTATGAGTTTTATCGCGCATTGAGCTCATTTTTTATCTTGAAAAACTTTTTATTTTTTGCCACTATCTTCAAGAGTTCTAGTCGTAGCTCAAAAACGCTTAGAACATTTTGTGTAGAGAATTATTTGAGCTTTTTCAAAAAAAAAAAAAAATCATATAATCGAGTTATCGATAAAAATTGTTTTTTTCTCTTTGGTCCCCATACCCCTAACTGAAAATGGAACGGTTCCACCGCACTTACTTTCTCGAACCAAAATCGCAAAATTTTTAAGAAAATATATTTTTTTCTTTTTTATCAGCAGTAGTAAACTCAGTTATGACTCATCAGCATTGAAAATAAACAGAAACATAGGCTTACGAAATAATTTTTCCGAATTATGAGGGAAATTTTTATAAATCGAAACATTTGACGACTAATTTGTTACCCACAACAATATTAACTATACATATTAACTATACATACGTATATACATCGGTGTTTTTCAAAGAAAAAAACGACATTCGATTTTTATCTTTTAAGAATATGAAAGTTTTTAATTTTTATTTTTCGATAACTTTTTTCCCACCTTACTCGTTTAAATGGAATCATTAAAAAAAATCAAGATTAAAAGAAATAAAAATGTAAATATTTAAAACCTCGCCTCAACGCTAGAGTAATAAATGTTTTTTTTTTGTGTTTGGTAGAAACCGCCAGGGACAAAGCTATTTTTTTGAGGGATTTTTTTTGGCGCCAATTTTTTTTTGTAGGGGCGTCAAATTTGGTAGAAACCGTCAGGGACAAAGTTGTTTTTCTCGAGGGTATTTTTTTGGGCGCCATTTTTTTTGTAGGGGCTCCAAGTTTAGTTTGGCAGAAACCGTCAGGGACAAAGCTTTCTTTCTTGAGGGTATTTTTTAGGCGTCAATATTTTTTTTACAGGGGCGCCAAGTTTTGATTTGGTAGAAACCGTCAGGTACAAAGTTTTTTTGAGGGTGAGGACCTTTTTTTTTAGTCATCAAAAATATTTTTTATTTGGAAAATTTGTCAGAAGTTGGGAAATTTTTGCTCATCCCCCCCAATAAAATTGCTTCGGAGCACCCCTGGGGACATTTATTATAATACATTAATAACGCGTTAGAAAAAACGTTAACCTAACGTTAAATTTATGTTAGGGTAATTATTATAAATCAACCTTTAGTTATATAATCCTGAAAATACATTGAAAATGTATTTTCAGGATTATATGTAACATTGTGAGCTGAAATGTTATTTTTTACTTTTTAGTAATAAAAGAAACTACCTTAAAAAAAAGTCAAAATTTTGATTTAAAAAAAATGTTAATTCAGTGTCCATTTTGCAAATAATGTGCAAAATCCGCCCACAGGATCGGAATTGGCCGTTGAATCGCTCATTTTGAAAGGGCCGGTATTTGATATCAAAAAAAGGGTTGTCTCCCTTGTGGTGCATGTGCATATTATACGTAAATGCAGCCACGCAATTAGCGCACGCACGTGCATCGAGGGTACAGAGAGAAACTCCCGTGTACTTGGCGCTGATGCCACGTTTCGACAGTTTGTGCGGGGTTTTTCAGTAAATTTTTGTTTTACCCAATGCCGGAAATCAAAAATATATTAACAGTCATTTGCCATCCTGAAAAAATCATTGAGTTGGAAAAATTGCAATCTCGAGTAGAAAACATCATTCTGAATAATTTTCTTAACTTTTCAGTTTCGCTTGGAATATTTTTGTTTCCCCTCCAATAAAAATTCTAGCGGTGCCTATATTAAAATTCGATAAAATATGATTATTTTTTTTGTGACAACCATCGCGATTTTGAAACCCATGGTTCAAATATCTAACCGCTGAAATCTTAAAAAGTCGATTTTCTTAGAACAACAAAAAAAATGCAGATGCGAGCTTCTAGCTGAGCAGGGCAGAATTGTACTTGAATGTTTTCGAGTTTTTTAGATAGACCAACCGACATTTTTTTTTGCTTAAAATCAATAAAAAGTCATGAAACGCAATAATAAGCAAAAAAATGCACGAACATAGGAAAGTATTTTTCGTTATTAAAACTTAATTGTGGGGGAGCAAAATACTGTTTTTTTGAGTAAAATACCTATAAAATAGAAAAATTTCAGAAGAGAATGAAAATTTCTATTAGAAATCTGGCAACGTCGCGCGTATTTGCAATTCGCAATTCGTATGCAATCACGAACAATAAGACCTCCTATTGGTAGATTACATTTTATGCAAGTTGCACTTAAATGACCAATGGCATTCGACCGTTTACGTAGGTCATATTTGACCAATATTGTAATTATTGAAACCCCACCCGTTTTCAGAAATTTTTAGCCTGAAATTATTAAAAATTATACTTTGGTGCCATACTTTAAATACGTAACGCAAAATTTTGCAATTTTTAAACCCCCATGTAACGCTGAGACTAACCCCTGTCCCTAAAAGTATGTAACTCTAGGAACCAAGATCCCCCCTAAAAAACTTTTAGATGATGAAACCGTTTTATTTTTTTTTTAAATAATAAAGAGCGTTACGTAACGCTACATCAGTCCCCCCCGCGTTTCTTAACGCTAAGTCTAACCCCTCCTTTTCCCCTAAGTGCTTTACGAATTTTAAGTATAGCCCCTTTCTAAATCAATATCGCAAAAAGAATTGACCATTGCAGCACACCGTACAGTTTGGGCCAGTAAGGGAATGTTCAAGTATTACGTAACGCTCCTAGGGGGGGTGGGGGTCATTTTAGAGTGTTACGTCCATGTGAATGGTATAGGAAAATAGCGTTACAGGGGGTGGGGGGGGGGGGTCCAAAATTATCAAAATTTGCGTTAAGTCCAAAAATCTGGTTATAACATATAAGTAATAAACGTTGACGGAAACATACACACACACATACCTATACATACTGTGCGGTCAAAAGTCACCCCCCCCCCTTAACTTTTGAACCAGTTTAGATATCGACTTTAAATTTGGAACACTTAAATAAGACAACTTAAATTATCTTTTGGCGTATATTCGATATTTGTAGTTTTTAAAATGTGGTCATGGGGTAAAGGAGGGTATTTTTTAAACGGAATACTTCATTTTAAATCAAATAAATTTTTCTATTTGAGCATTTTTAAACATTTTGTTTAAGGTTTCATTTTTATTTTTTTTTTTTACTAAAAAATACGATTTTTCATTTTTTTTTGTACACTTTATATTTATATTATATAAAATTAGTTTAAAAGTTTAATTGACGTATTTGCATCATAAAATAAACCATTTTTCAAAAATTTTTGATTTTTTTAAAGAAATTTGACGAAAATTACTATTTCCAATCCTATTTTAAACCCCCAAAAATTGTCTCGAAAAAATAAAAAAATATGTGGTCAAATTGAGAATTTTAATTATGTATCACACGACCCCCCTTTTCATTTGAAAAAATTGCACCCCATGCCCCCCTGCCCATATTTTAAAAGCTAAAAATATTAAATATATCAAAAAAGATAGTATAAGTTCGTATTATTTATATTCAGTGTATATTTTTAACGTTTATGACTCATAACCGGATTTTCGCCGGGGTATGGTAATTACACATGATTCTGCATGTAAATGTGATTTAATGCATATAGGTACCTACATGTAAAAATTACTTAATCTTAATCTATATAAAAGTGTAAAATTACATAAAATATTCTAAAACTACATCTAGAATATAGTAAATTTTACATGTATCTGCACTGAATCACATTTAAATAAAAATTCATGGATATTTTTTACAGAGTATATTCACAATAACGGTTTATAATGACAAATTAATTATGAATTGATAAATGTTGTCAAAATTTCAAAATTGCCATTTAATTATGCATATTTGCGAAAAGGGCACATGTGCCATTGTCCATATGTCATCAAACTTGAGGAGAAAATAATTTCAATAAACGACAATTATTTTACTTTCCGGGAATCACGCCCTTTTAAATATCGCTTTTTGACCCCAAAAAATTTGCATGCAAATTAGTTTACGTGTCGAACAATCTTCAAAATTTTTTTTCCCCGGAACAAAGGTATTGCATACATACATCACACAAGGGCGTATCCAGGAGGAGAGGGGGGGATTTATTTTTTCCTAAATATCGAAAAGAATTAAAATGGCGCCGAAGGCGAATTTTTTTTTTAATTCCGGCCTTTTTTTAATTCAATGTACTAAAACTCAAGTGGGTGGTGAAATTGTTTTTTTTTTCGATTTTTCACACAAATTATTCGTTATTATGAATTTTATTTGGGTGGTATTTTTGTACGGTTACGGCTTTCAGCGCCCACTGTGACCGTACCAAAATACTTATGAAAATTCATAATACATAACTTATAGAGAATTTCAAGAGCTACAAGTTTGCTCATAACCACTTTTATCCTCCGACGAATTTGGCTGAAAAATCGAAAATACCAATTTCACCCACAACATGGTCATTTTTGAATATTTATATCTCGTTTATTATTAATATAATAAAAAAATGGTCCAAACAAAAATGGTTGGAAATTTGCTCCTTAACAAAATTGGTAATATGCTTTTTTATCGTAAGATGCATATTTAGCGTGATAACCGCACTCATCCCTTTAATCCAAGATGGTGGACAAGATGGGCATGAATGTGATTCCTTCATCTGATTCGCGGAGGACGCTTAACTGCGTCAAAAGTTCTAACTTGTAAATTATATTCTTTTTATATCAAATTTAATCTAGTCATTGGGCTATAAGTCTAGTTGCCACGAGTTATTACTGAATTTTGTCACGGTGTATTAAACACATTTTAAATATTTTTTATACCTAATTAAATTTAAATACACGGAAATTTCGTCATTGTTCCTATTTCCACATTAGGCATTTTGAAAATATTATTTTGCGGCTAAGGTTTCTCTTTTTAATTTTAGGCTTTGTTTTTTTACTGTTTAAAAAAATATTACTAAATATAGAACCAACATTACAAGATTTTTTATGTGTAATTTATCTATGGTTGATAACTGATATTTTAAATTTAGAAACACAGTAGTTAGTTACACCCCTAAATAATTCGAATAAAAAAAGGTTCTCAAAATATACCACATTATAATTTAGAAATAGAGCAAGTAAAAAATACTGTTGCCAATATAACAATACTTCCTCCTAGAGACCAATTTTTCAAAAGAGTGTAAAGAAAATATTTAAAAATCCAAATAATTTTTATTACAAAAAAAAAAATAAAAACAAAAATACTTACCACACAATATTTATTTTTAGTCCCTGAACCCACCCCGATTTTTAACAAAAACATTTCCAGTCGAAAAGTTTGGGTATAAATAATTTATTTCACTGTTTCAGAACCGTGTGGAAAACTTTAACGAGTTTACACCAGTTTAACCAATTCAATTTTTACCAAAACCTGTGTACAAGTTTCGGGACTTCATTTTTACAGCATTTACCGATTTTTGTTTTTTCCTTAAAAAAAAAACTAACAATTTAAATTTTCAAGTTTTACAGATACAACATGCGTCCATTTTAATAATAAATTTTGCAAATATATTTAAATTTTAGTCTGTAGTGTTGGGAACCTTCCGCGTGAAAAAAATCGGTCCCATTGTTGGATATACCTGCCCTTGGTATACTAAAATTGAAGCCTCTATATTGAAACATTGCAACCACCAAAGCCGTAGAAAAACCCAGTGCCGGTTCTAAGCAATTTCTTTGGTATGACGAATAATTAAAAAAAAAAAATTGACAACTAAAAAAAGTCTCGCCTCTAAAAGCTTTACCCCTGGCAAAAATCTGGGATTTTTCCGAATGGATTAAAACGTTTGCCGAGAAGGTAACTTATTTTTTTTTAAAGGAATGGGGTGTTTTTAATTCAGATTCAAATTTAGTATAAAATGTTGCATAACTGACCAAAAAATTGTTTGTTTTCAACCTCAAATTAGACTTTTAAAAAAACTAAAATAAAAAACACGCCATTTAAAAAAATTGAAAAATTTGAATATTTTAGTACTTTTCTATTGCTTAGGTTTATTTCATTTAAAAATATACAAAATAAATCAAATCTGAATTTTTACCAAAAATTTCAATTTTTTTACCTGAAGTCCGGACGCGTCATGGCGCGTCCGAACATGGAGATAATACCATTCTATGTTTTAATACCCCATATTTGTACTATATTTTCAAATTTAAAAAATACAGCCCTAAAGAAAATTAAGTGTAAGATATTGTATAATATTGCATATTATGCAATGTGTCACTTAAATTTAATTTTTTCCGCAAGGTCGCAAACATTTTCGAAAAAATGTATTGAAATCATTTAGAGGACACTATAAGGTTTATAAACATTCAACATTCGACGCTTCATGATTTTAATCTTTTTTTTTTGGATTTTTTACCGTGTGCGTTGGTAAAAATAATCCTCGCAAAATCCTGGCGAAAAAAAATCCTGCAAGTTCCTGTAATGAATAAAAACATTTTCCGAATGAATGTAAATATTTGCCGATTTGAAATACTTGGGGGGGGGGGTGTCACACATAACCTAGAAATAACTAAAAACTGGCCATAACAAAGGCCCGTAAGTGAACGAGATTAAAAATGAAGGATTAAGGTATGAAAATAGTTATTTATGGTACTAGTGGGTAAAGTAAGATATTGCCCATGAGAAAATTAACTTTCGAGAGGGCAATATCGGTTTACCCATGAGTGCCATACAAGGTTTTATCCAATAAATAGCTTGGAATTCATAATTTTATTAAAAATTTTAATGACATTTACAAGAAAATAATTTGACAAGTGACAGTTGAGTGGGTAATATAAATAATTATCCACTCAATAAAGTAAAAGCCACGCGGGGGTTATTATTGAGTTTATCTATTTAAAATAAAGCTAGTAATTGTCTTATTATCTGTATGTATTGGATAAAAAACTTTACCCATAGTAAAACATTTTGATGGAAGGTCCTCGCCTCTGCAAATTTTCCAACCTTGTATGGTATCTGAGGTCATCAATTCCATAATTTTGGGTGGTTGATATAGTTCTAGAATTTTTGATCAGAAGTTAATTTGGGCACAACTCCCAAAATTTACTACTTTACGTACTAGAAAACTTTCAATCTAGCTCGTCCAGTATTCTTTTTTCCGCTTTTTGAAGAAATGAGGTCAGCGAGCTATTTCATTGTCAAATTAATTTTCACAAATCTGGTTAAAAGTAATTGACTTTTTTTTTTGTGGGCCTGCGAAATTATTATAACAAAAGCGATCCAAAAGAGCTTTGTGTATAAGTAGGCACTTAAATAAAAAACGAATTTTGATCTCAAATTCTTCATGTTCGGTCTCTTTTCTAAGTGAACAATACACATTTTTTTTTCAAATGCTACTCCGTGGCTGAATTTAAACTAGGGTTAGAATATTGGTATAATTTTACCTGCCGACTTAGTCTACCTTCCTTTCGAAATGATGCCCTAAAATATATTATAGTTTTCTAATGCTTTTTAACCATGGTTAAATTAAAATTTGAAGAACACTAAAAGGAGACCCGGTAAAATTACCCGTTTTTGGCATTTTGGATGGAACGTAAGACTTTTATATTTTTTTAAAGATTATTGATAGGCGAACTGAACGGTGCCAGATTTTACCTCAAAATCAGAAGGGAGCCATTTTTAATTTGGTACTAAAAATGGGTTCTTTTTCTAAGAATTTGCTTACTTTTTACAATATGTCGTACTTGCTACTTTTTTCCGATCAAAAGGTGTTTTTCTATCTAAATTTTTCTTCTTCATTCCAATCTTGCGTCAAAATTGCAAAAAGCAGCTACTCGTATTTTTTTATGTTTACTCTTTTCAGATTTTATATTTCATGTATTTTAGTAAAATTGGCATACATTGTGATAAAAAATTCTTTCCTGAATCCAAATATAGGACCACTAGATATAAAAAGTTATTGCCGCAAAAATTGGTTAACTGGATTTTCTTTGCTGTTTCGTTTTTTATTGAATATTTTTGGTTCCTGTGGATATAAATTAACTTTTTTTAGAATATTTTTTCTCCTGTGCCCAAATAATGATAATAAAATTATTCAGTCCTTAGGGAACGTTCAAGTATTACGTAACGCAAATTGTACCAAAATTCATACACTTCATATCCCGGTTCTCGCGTTATTATAGATTATAGAGATTTCATATTTGGCTACCCCTCCTAATAGGGGGTGTGTTAGGGGGGGGGGGTTATGAAATCTCTACAGCCTTGAATAATACGAGAACCGAGGTGTGAAGTGTATGAATTTTGGTACATTTTGCGTTACGTAATACTTGAACGTTCCCTAAGAAAATTTTGCTCAAAAATAGGTTAAAGATTTTTTCATTTTTCTTATTTAAAAATTCATATAACCAATTTTTGTGCTAAATTCTTAAAAAAAACTAATATTTTAAGTTCAGTATTTGGGTTCAGGAGAAAAAATATGCGGTAAGAAGTTGACTTATATCAAAATATACGAAAAATATCCAATGTAAGATGGAACAGCAAATAAAATTTACTTAACCTCTTTTCACACAAAATCCGTAGAGTATGTAGTAGGTTTTAAAATCATATTTGGTCTCGGAAGAGAAATTTTTGTTAAATTATTTGTTAATTTTACAAAAATATATAAAATATAATACCTGGAAAGAATAAAGGTAGAAAATTTGAGTAACTGATTTATGCACCAAAACTATACAATAATTTATAATTATGACAACAGATTTGGATTCGGGAGAAAATGTTTGATAAGAAAACACATTTTGAGCGTCAAAAAGTAGCAACTATAGATATTATAAAAAGAAAGCAAAAAAATCTTATAAAAACCCATTTTGAGCACCATTTTTAAAATGGTTCCCTTCTGATTTTGATGATGAATTTGGTACCGTTGAGTTTGCTTTCAAAAAATATATAAATTTTACGTTCCATCCATAATGCCAAAAACGGGCTATTTTACCGGTTCTCCAATACTCAGTATTACTGTGTAGAAGCTATTGACGATCAAAAATTATGAACATGAAACAACCAAAATTTACTTAATTAGAAAATATTGGGATTTTGCTTTTCCATTATGAAAATTTTCAAAATTTCGGAAAGCCTTGTATTCGTGCAAAAATTTTCAAAATTTTTGTTTGTGTATTTTTGCGTTTTATTACGTTTTATTTCGATATAAATCAATTTCGAGCAAAAAAAAAATTTTGCTCAATAGGTCGGTCGGTCGGTCGGTCGGTCGGTTGGTCGGCCGGTCGGTCGGGAAATCTTGTGGGCACGATAACTTAAGAACGCTTTAAGCTAAAGACTTGAAATTTGGCATTGTTTGGGATTGTTTTTGGTAAACATTGGGGTGCGGCAAGGGGGGGCATGGGGAAAAAATACATTTTTTTTAGAAAAATTTGAAAATTGCTATATATGGGTTTTCAAGGTTGCTGAAATTGAATCTGATAAAAAAACTTTTCTAATTCCACCCCCCGAGGGGGTGAGGGGGTAAATATTTTTCAATATTAATAATATTTTATTCAAAATTGGTATATAGGGGTTTTTGGGGTCGACGAATATGAATCTGATAATACTTTTTTTTCTAATTTCACCCCTTGAGGGGTGGGGGTAGTTTTCGTGAAAACTGGTGTATTGGGCTTTTTGAGGTTGCTGAAAGTGAATCTGATAATAAATTTTTTCTAAATCCACCCCTGAGGAGTGGGGGGTAGTTTTCGTGAAAATTGTTATATTAGGGTTTTTGAGGTTGTTGAAAGTGAATCTGATTATAAAAAAATTATAACTTTACCCCTAAAGGGGCAGAGGGTAGTTTTCGTGAAAATTGGTATATTAAGGTTTTTATGGTTGCTGAAAGTGAATCTGATAATAAAAAATCCATTTTACGGGCGGAGGTGAAAAATGGGAAAGCTCTTTTACTGGGCAGTGTATTTTTAAAGATATTTTAAGATATTTTTTTGTTTATTTTCTTTCTTAAAAAAAAAACTCGCTCTTTCTGACAGATTAGGATTCAACACCTTAAATTACCCAAAAAAACGTGTAGATTTCATTAAGCGTAAAGAAAAACAAGCCGCGAAGATATGCAATTCTACGCATAACATAAAGATTGGTTTGGACTTTTAGTTAATTTATTTTTTTGAATTTATCCAGAGACGTTCCTAGACGGAAAAATGTATTAGGCTTAACACATTTTTGCCCCAAACTTTGTTATGTGTACTTTTTTTGTTTTTTTTTCGTAAAAAATATGGATTCCTTTAGTAAAAATACATAAAAAATACAGTGTAACACTGTAGGAGCAACCGTTTTCAAAAAAAAATGCAACTAAGAGGAAGTAACATTTTGTGCCACCAAAAACGTTACTTTTTAAAAGGCTATTACTCCTTTAATATTAAATTTAGGTGTTTTGATGAAGAATATTTTTTTGCTCAGTTTTAAATGAAGAATCAACCTGCAGCATTAAAATTTTATTGATGCGTTTTTTTGTTCCCCATTCAATATGTCATCTTCGAAGGGTCGTAGCTCCCTTAGGGCTCATTTCCGGACCAACCTTTATATAAACGTTTTTTTCATATTTTTGGATGTAGAATCACCTCTTAAATTTTGGCATGCCAGTTATTGATCACCCTGTACATTCCCCGAAACGCAGCCAACGTGTTAATATCTCAAAAACAACTTCCCCTTGCCCAGGACACACGTACATTATTCTAAGCACATTTAATTGCTCCTTTAGAACTTTTTCCTATAGATGCTGCTTACGTAATGAAATATTTAAAAAAAGGATTTGTAAGGAACCGAAAGAGGATGGCAAGGGGGGATGGGGCCAATGGGGGGCATAATAAGAACGGAAAGTCCACCGTACTTGATCGCGACATTCATTACAGGTTTTCAGACAATTATGCATTGATCGACTGCCATACATTCCATTGCTTAGAATAAATGGGTCGTTCCACGATAAAACGTATCTAGATGTATGTATTTTATTATTCCATCAATCTATTTTCTAATTATCGTACAGACTGATATTGGTAGACTGCAAAGAACTTTTACCTCAAGAAGGAACATGATGAAATCTACCGTATGCTTTGTTTGAAGCGTGAACCAACTACGGTGAGAGGCTGGTGGGGAGTGACTATTGTTTACACTTAGTACGCGTAAAGAGATAGAAAGAATGTGTAAACTCACAGTCTAATGTCGTAAAATGACTGACAGGGGTACAGTGTTGCCGATTGGAAACATATACTTTAGATATTTTATTGAAAAATTTTAATAAACATTAGTTCTATATGAGTTTTATATGAACTAGTAGTTTAATTTTAATAGATTTAAATATACTATATTATTAAACATAATTATAGTATACACAATAAAGTTTTTTACATTTTTAATTTAAGTATAATGATTTGAATTCATGATAAGGTGGAAACTACGCAACATCGCTACTAGGTAGCCTGAAAGTCGACTAGCGAAATCTACATTTTACACCACAAAGCTGTATCGCGTTTCTCTTAGTAAATAAACAAACAAAAAGATAACACCTTCATAAACATTGGTCTGAAATTACTTCTTGAGGTAAAAGTTCTTTGGTAGACTGACAGTTTCGGGCTGCAATAGATGGTGCACAAGTCTACATCAATCTAACGACTATATTCCTTTTGCGAATAAAGTCTTAAAACGGTTTCTTAATCAGCGTGCAGAGTTGACTCCTGGTACTAAGAGGGCCAGCAGCCCGAAACTTTCAGTCTACCAATATCACTCTGTACGATGATTAGAAAATAGATTGACGGAATAATAAATTAATATTTTTATAATTTTGTTTAAAATTAAAAATTTCTGTCCTTAGATGTATGTAGCCCAATCGGGCTGATATTTTAAAGGGATGGTAACCGAAAACTCCTGTTAGTTTTTCACCGTTGATTTGCGTAAGGGGTGTCCGCAATCTTGAATTTTGGAGGGTGTGCTGTTTATTATATTATTAACAATCGGGTTATATTGAATAATGGCCATGTTGGGGGTAAAATTGTTTTTTTTTTCGATTTTTTAGCCAAATTATTCATCGGAGAATAAATGGTTATAGGCAAACTTGTAGCTCTTGAAATTCTCTATAATTTTTATATATTATAAATTGTATAGAAATTTTGGTACAATTCGAGCAGCAACTCGACTTTCAGCGCCCTCTGTAACCGTACCAAAATTCATAATATATGAAAATTATGAAGGCAATTTTTCATCAATTCAAGCACTGCATCACTTACAAACCAGATTTGCTATCTTTTATCTCCTTTTGCACGGAATATCACAAATCAAAAGACTTCGCGGCCCTTTTAGAAAAATATCCAGGGGCGGCTCCTTGCTTCCTTTTAATCCTGATTTCGAATAAAGAGGTCAATACAGTAGCGCAGTAATAAATAATTAGGTACACAGGATGTTATTTCAAATAAATTTTGTATAGAGGTACCTACCCGTATATATATATATATATATTTTTTTTTTTTTGAAAAAATTGAAATTGATTGGTTGAGATCATCCTCAACTTACCAGTCCCAGGACTGGTTTTCTTCTTATTTGCTGTCCAAAATCAAAAGCTCTCATATCTTAGTATTAATACACTAAAAAAAAAGGATCTGATTGGGGCAACCAGATTAATAGTTAAACACTTACCAACTATTTTTCTGGTTGCTGCAACCAGTAATCTGGTAAGGACAAAAACACGACTTTTTGTGGTTAGGGAACGTTCAAGTAACGCTCCTAGGGGGGGTCATTTTGGAGTGTTACTCCCATGTTAATGGTATAGGAAAATAGCGTTACAGGTGGGGGGGGGGGGTTCAAAATGATCAAAATTTGCTTTACGTAATACTTGAACGTTACCTTACCAGAAATAAAACTTAGATTTTAAACATCTGGTAAGTACAAACATTTGAACAACAAAAAGAAATTGTGTTGTTGCACACAGGCGGAATTTTCTAAATTCATGGCCAAAACCCTCGAAAGCGAAATTGCTTCAAATAGTTGCCTCTGTCGTTTTTTATCTTCTCTATGAACTGTACCAATAGATTATGCCAAAGTCGTTTTTCTATCAAAACAAATAAACCGAAAATGTCAGTTCAAAAATCGGGTTTTAAGAAACTAATTTTGAATCGTTATTTTTCTTGAAAAATCATTTTTTTTAAATCAAAGTTGTTGCTTTTTTAAGCAGTTTTTTAAAATGGATTTAAATTCCGTAGGTATGTTCCTATTTATTTTTTACAAAAAGTATTGTTTTTGATTTTTGAGTTTAAAAGGGGAAGTCATAAGTTTTAGTCTGTAAATTTGGTTGCTTTAAGCAACTTTTTACACTTGGTTGAGAAGAATAATGTGTTTGCTAATTATTAAAACAATAATTTGCTACTAATATCCCCCGCCCCTCCCTCCCCAAACCTAAAAAATGTCTAAGACAGGCAGATTTAGTTTTAGGTATTTTTGCAGTAAAAAAATACTACTGCCAACAAAATAATACTTTCCCCTGTAGGTCTAGGTTTATTAATAAACTAATAAAAAAAATTGAAAAACCAAAAAATATTTTAAAAATTTATTTTGAAAAAAAAATTTAAAATCTTTTTTTTTTCGAAAAAAAAAATTCTTTTTTTGAAAAACGAAAAGGAAAAATAAAAAAAAATGCTTAAAAAAATATTTTTATCACATTATACCCCCTTACCCCACCTCGATATTCACCATCTGCAAATTTTGATATAGGCGGCAGCCATATTGGATCCGTCATTTTGTAAAAATTAAAATAAGTATTACATTCGTAATCAGCGACCTCAAAAACCCATGTACAATGCTTTTTAGTAAAAAATCTGCAAATTTTGATATAAGCGGCAGCCATATTGGATCCACCATTTTGTAAAAATTAATTTGAATGTTAAATTTGTATTCAGCAGCCCCAAAAACCCCTAAATACAAATTTTGGTATAAATTGGAGCTTATTAACGGTTTTGGCCATGAATTTAGAAAATTCCGCCTGTGTGTGTTGACATAACCAGACTTCTGGTTGCAGCCACTACAAAAATAGTTGGTCCGTATTTAACTGTTGATCCCGAAAGGTAATGAACCGAGGTCTTTTAGCCTATTAAATTCACTTCCCTGCAATTTTCTCTAATACACTCTCGTTTTTAACTCTATCTGACCGTTTTATCTTGAGATAATTATTGAAAAAGATGTCCTTTATAATAAATAACTTTTATCCTATAGCAACGCAAAAAAGGGTTGTTTTTAACGTGTCTATGTGTACCTATGTTTTTTCCCAGACAGCACAAAGATGACTTAAAGAGATCTTAAAGATGTCGTAGCTCGTCATTCAAGACGTCTTAAGAACGTCGGTTTTCGACATATATGCATCTTAAAGACGTCTTAACGACGTCGTATGTTACAAAAGGTAACGTCTTTAAGACATCCTTTTTAAGACGCCTAACTGACGCCTTGCACAGACGACTTTACAACATAATACCCCCTCCCATTTACGTTGCTACGTATTGATATAAAAATAAGAATTAGAATGAGAGGTAATTTGTTTGTTAAAAAAATATCTTAAATGTGATTTATTTTTTTTTTTTTTGAAAATTTTTTTTTTCAGTTTTTTTGTTGAATATTTTTTTTTTAATTTTTTCGTTTTTCGTAAAAACAAAATTTAAAAAAATGTATTTTTTTTTTAATTTTTTTTTTCAAAAAAAATCTTTAAAAAAATGGTAATTTTTTTTAATAGTTAATTGTGGTTAATTTATTTTTAGCGATGAGTATCGAAGTTAAGACGTCTTGTACCGATACTTAAAAGACATCATAATCAGTTTTAAACATCCCTAAAAAGTCCAGAAGATATCCTTTTTATGTCTTTAGGCGTCCAGACATAATTAAGATCTAAAAAAGACGTCTTTAAGATATCATGTGCTGTCTGGGTTGTTTGTTTATTCATCTAGAGTCTAAACTACTTGATGGACTTGACTGGCTATTTAATATTTTTTTATGTTTTGCCCATGAAATATTGGCTTTACCACGGTTGTGTGTAGCTAATTTAATAATTTAATAAAAAAAAACGGTGGACACGAGGTGCCATATTAAAGAAAAACGAAAAATTTCAAAAATCCTGAAAATACGATTTACCTAAATTGTATGTAGTGATGATCTTCATAAATCTCTCTAATTTCTTCATGGTAGTGGCTTTTAAATAAAAAAAATGATCGTTTTTATTTTATTTTAAGATTTTTTGGAATGAATGGAAAGGGGTTAATGGTGCAGCATCATTGGTAGGTACTCATCATACCCTTGAAAGAATTGACATAACAGTAACTGGAGACATGCATTCCCAGGTAGTAAATGTGGTTTAGGTTAAGAAAGGTAAGGAATGAGACCAGTTCCGGCCTCCCACAGTTTTTGTATAAACTTTTATAAAAGTGGCCATCGAGCTGTTGAAATATTTTGTAGTGTGGCACTTAAAACTTATAAATATAAAAAATTTCTGTGAATGATAAAATTTGCCGTCCTTACTGAGATAAAAATGTATCTCCATATGCTTATGATCAATACTACAGATAGAGAAATAATTATAATTACATATGTACTTGAATCAAGTAGTATCATTTGGACCAAGTAAATTAAAAACTTATTTCCCATGGGCTCCATGTAACCCAAAACTAGATTTTTTAGATTTATCAGACTACTTTTGAAAAACATATTTATTATTAACTAATTTATTATATAATTTTCTTGTTTAGTTATGCGGCAACCAATATTCTCTTTCTAAATGTTTTATTAACACATTAACAGTTAATTAATAATTGAAATTTGGCGAAGGCGCTAAGTGAAACGGACATTCCCTAGAAACTGGTTCGAAAGTCAGTATAAGCCGGTGGTTCCCTCTACTACTAGCCCACACAAGTCCTGGACTTAGGGGATGCTTGATTAAGTAGAATAGTACGAGGTTAAACAAACAAACATATCTTTAAAATTATGAAATATCTTAAAGTTTAGCTATGGTAAGTTTTATTTTATTTTAACACGTTTTAAAGTTAAAAATAAATGATTTTTTATTAAACGCAAGAGAGCGAATTAAAGCAATTTTACGGCATTAAAGTGCACATTTTCATTGCACTAATAATTTATACAGAGTGGTTCAAAAGTCACCCCCCTCCCCTCTTAACTTTTGAACGAGTTGAGATATCGACTTCAAATTTAGAACTCTTAAATAAGACAACTATCTTTTAGAGTATATTTGATCCTCTCATATCTTAAAATGTGGACAAGGAGGCATGGGGGGAATTTTTTTTTTAATGGAAAGGGGGGTCGTGTGATACATCATTTTAAAGCAAATAAAATTCTCTATTGGACTATATTTTTTTATTTTTTAAACAATTTTTTTAAGATTTTGATTTTTTTGTGCAAAAAAATTCGAATTTTAAAGTTTTTTTTTTTGTAAATTTTTATTTATGTCAATTAAAAGTAGTTTAAAAGTATAATTTACGTTTTTTCGTCATTTTAAAAAATTATTTGATTTTTTTTAGAGAAATTTTGACAAAAATACCCATTTTCAACCCTGTTTAAACCCAAAAAAATTAAAAAAAAAAATTAAAAATATAGAATATTTTAAAGAAGAGTTTTCATTAAAAAAATGTCCCCCCCTGTACACATTTTAAGAGCTGAAAGTATAAAATATATGCTAAAACATAGTTTAAGTTGTCTTATTTAAGAGTTCTAAATTTGAAGTCGAGATCTCAACTCGTTCAAAAATTAAGAGGGGGGGGGGGGTGACTTTTGGACCGCTCGACGGGTCGAGCGCGCTCTGTATATTTTTTTTATTATTAATAAATGATCTATGAAAATGTTACCCGGAGAAAACTGTTTTAGGGGTACTAGAAATTTAAAGCCTTCTGTTCCAGTCAACTTTTGGTGGTACAGCAGAATACCTATACAGAGCGGTCCAAAAGTCACCCCCCCTATTAACTTTTGAACGAGTTTAGATATCGACTTCAAATTTAGAACTCTTAAATAAGACAACTTAAACTATCTTTAAGCATATATTTGATACTTTTAGCTCTTAAAATGTGGGCAGGGGGGCATGGGGCGACATTTTTTTAAATGGAAAGGTGGGTCGTGTGATACATCATTTTAAAGCTTATAAAATTCTCCATTTAACTGTATATTTTTATTTTTTTTTAAACATTTTTTTTTGGGTTTAAAATAGGGTTGGGTTGGGTATTTTTGTCAAAATTTCTTTAAAAAATCCAAACAATTTTTTAAAAATGCCTAATTTCATAATGAAAAAAAGTAAATTATACTTTTCAACTAATTTTAGTTGACATAAATAAAAATTAACAAAACAAAACTTAAAAATTTATTTTTTTAGCACAAAAAACTGAAAAATCAAAACCTTAAAAAACATGTTTAAAAAATTTAAAAATATATGGTTATATAGAGAATTTTAAAGGCTTTAAAATGATGTATCACACGACCCCCTTTACATTAAAAAAAAATTCCCCACATGCCCCCCTGCCCACATTTTAAGAGATAAAAGTATCAAATATATGCTAAAACATAGTTTAAGAGTTCTAAATTTGAAATCGATATCTCAACTCGTTCAAAAGTTAAGAGGGGGGGGTGACTTTTGGACCGCACTGTATTGTGTTATTTAAAACAAAAATAAATAGCCTTAGTAAAAATAAAAAACTTTTCCTATTTCTATTCAAAACTAATTGGCTTTGACATCTCAGGTTATATTAGCCAGGTACAAGTGTTATAAAAGTTTCTTCTGAAGAAAAATTTCTATAACAGTAACATTAAAACGTGGTTATCCACTTAAGTACATAATATGTTATTTTACCGGCAATGTAAAAAATCCAGCAATGTGCGAAATGACTAGATATTCCGCAAAGTGACCAATTACCCAGATCATGCAAAATCACTACAACTTTGGGTGAATTTACTACGCTATTTTTGGCAATCTGCAAAATCCCTGCTGTAATAGTCAATCTGAAGCTTGAACATCTATAGGTCTCACATTGTCTCAAATTGTCTAGGTAATTTCAAGATGAATAACAAGACATTATTTAATCTGCATGTTAAATTGAAAAAAAAAACACTCTTAGATGTATGGGAGGATCGATGTAGTGGACTACCGCGTCGTACTTGACGAGTTTACTACCCAAATAGCGTGAGTTCGATTCTCACCGGCGCCGATTTGCCTTTTTCAGTTAATTAATAATTGAAATTTGGCGAAGGCGTAAGTGAAGCGGACTCCCTATAAATTGGTTCGAAAGTCAATTAAAGCCGGTGGTTCCTTCTACTACTAGCCCACACAAGTCCTGGACTTAGGCGATGCTTAATTAATTAAGTAGAATAGTACGAGGTTAAACAAAAAATGTATGTTACAGCAAAAGTTCGAAATTCGGTTAATCTCAGGATTTACGTGTTAAACCTAGGATTAACCAATTAAGCGTAAACCAACGCCCCCCAACGCGTTGGTTTACGTTAACGTTGTGGCAACCACTAATAATATACGCAATATATTGTACAACACTTTATTTCTAAGGCAAATTTATATTATTTATTTAATGATTTTGTTACATAGTCATGGAGAGCTTTTGGCTTGTGCTAGGGGCTCTCCATTAATTTTGCTATAAGATTTTCAAATAAGTGTTTAGATACAAAAATTTCGTCTTCAAACTCGCCTTCGCCTTCTCTCCATTTACATAGTTAGCTAGTCCATTATTTTTTAGTCTGGTCATCTACTTTCCAATATACTAATAATAATAACATGGAATTTTTAATTTATATATAATTTAAAAAAAAAATAAGAAGTATACTGCCCTACTACGCTAGAAAGCAGTAACTCCATTTGTCGCCTAGCGACGTTTTGACGTCAACACTGATGTAATATTTTGAAAACGCTGCTATGCGACAAATGGAGTTACTGCTTTCTAGCGTAGTGTGGCAGTATAGATGTTCAAGCTTCAGATTGACTATTGTATAAGGCATTTTGCAGATTGCCAAAAACAGCGTAGTAAATTCGCAGATCACCCAAGGTTGTAGTGATTTTATAGAATGTCTGGTGAGTTGGTCAGTTTGCGGAATATCTAGTAATTTCGCACATTGCCGGATTTTTTACATTGCCGGTAACATATACAAACATTAAATTTCAGTCGTAAAATCAAAAGTTATAACGGTTTTAAATGTATTAATATGCTCATAACAAACACAATTAAACACAAATTAGTGATTGCTGAGCTTAAATTACTTAAATTTGCCTAGACTGATGGTCCCTCTTCACGAATGAAGAGAAACTCCAAAAGCCTTAAGAAAACCAATCAAAACATAGTATTTCGGGGTTCTATGTAAAAATTTAATCCACTTAATAGATTTTGATTTTAACAGAACCTATAGGTACCTATACTGTTAAAATTACTACTTACTTAATAACTATTATAGTATATATACTTCACGGAAAAAAAAATTATAGCTAGGAGCGCTATAACACACATACCAAGCAAATTATAATCGCTTATTATATAAATACAGGGCTTTCTCTTACAATTATGGCAGTCAGTGTAAAAATTTATATGAAATACTTTAATTGTTTAGTGAATAATAAAATATAACAAATAGTATGGCATTTTTAGCTTAAATAGATTTAAGTATTGTCCGTGCTAATAATTTTTATAATATAATAAAATTTCTGTAAATTTATAATAGTGCCTGTAATAAATATAATCGTGTCTGTAATATATATAATCGTTTCCAATTTATTTTTAACATTATTAGTTATTGTGTCCCTTATAATCTATAGCTTAAATCACTATAATTTGCCACTGTTACCAAATATCTTATAATGTATAGCGCAGAGCCCACTAATTTCTTTCCGTGTATAGGTATACCCAGGGCTGGGCAGACCCAGCCCGGGCCCCGGGGAACTTTATTTCCGGGCCCCCTCGCCTATGAAAAAAAGCTTTGCCCCTGTCAGAAAACAGAAAATTTTCGCCGCCGGGCCCCCTTGGGAGCCCGGGCTCCGGGGAATCCTCCCCCCACCCCTGAATCCGGCCATGGGTATACCTACTATAATTCGTCCTACACGATTCACTCACCGCAGTAATGAGGAGAATCCAGCGCATGCGCACTGATTTTCTTATTTTTGTTTTAACGTATGCCAAAAAAATATTTTAAGCTTATGTAACATTCTTTTGCAGAATTTTACAAAAATATCTACTTTTTTCTTATGCATATTGTTACACCAGGCGAGCATTTATTTTTTAATTAGCTAATGCTAAATTATTTAGCCTAAATATCCTATTTGATTCCTAAAATATATCTGTATCTGAAAAATGCCTCCAATTAAAAAAAAAAACACCAAACCAGCAAACTAACAAACCATTATTAACGTAAACCAACGCCTTCCATTAAAAAAAAAAACACCAAACCAGCAAACTACCAAATCAAACCATTGTTAACGTAAACCAACGCCTCCCATTAAAAAAAAAAAACACCAAACCAGCAAACTACCAAACTACTACTACCAGTACACTAATTTTTTTGTTAGAATATATAGCAAAATATTGTTAAAATAAGAATTTCTGTTTGATTTTTTTAATGGGGGCATTGGTTTACGTTAACAATGGTTTGGTTTGGTTTGGTAGTTTGCTGGTTTGGCGTTTTTTTTTCATGGGAGGCGTTGGTTTACGTTAACAATGGTTTGGTTTGGTGTTTTTTTTAATGGGAGGCGTTGGTTAATTTTTCTTATGCATATTGTTACACCAGGCGAGCATTTATTTTTTAATTAGCTAATGCTAAATTATTTAGCCTAAATATCCTATTTGATTCCTAAAATATATCTGTATCTGAAAAATGCCTCCAATTAAAAAAAAAACACCAAACCAGCAAACTACCAAACCATTATTAACGTAAACCAACGCCTTCCATTAAAAAAAAAACACCAAACCAGCAAACTACCAAACCAAACCATTGTTAACGTAAACCAACGCCTCCCATTTAAAAAAAAAACACCAAACCAGCAAACTACCAAACTACTACTACCAGTACACTAATTTTTTTGTTAGAATATATAGCAAAATATTGTTAAAATAAGAATTTCTGTTTGATTTTTTTAATGGGGGCATTGGTTTACGTTAACAATGGTTTGGTTTGGTTTGGTAGTTTGCTGGTTTGGCGTTTTTTTTTCACGGGAGGCGTTGGTTTACGTTAACAATGGTTTGGTTTGGTGTTTTTTTTAATGGGAGGCGTTGGTTAACGTTAATAATGGTTTGGTATGGTAGTTTGCTGGTTTGATGTTTTTTTTTTAATGGGAGGCATTTTTCAAATACGATATTTCAGAATTTATAAGGCGATATATTTTAAGAATCAAATAGGATTATATCTAGACTAAATAATTTAGCTTTAGCTAATTAAAAAATAAATGCTTGCCTGGTGTAACAATATGCATAAAAAAAGTAGATATTTTTGTAAAATTCTGCAAAAGAATGTTTCATAACCTTAAAATAATGCGCTGAATTCTCCTCATTACTGCGGTGAGTGAATCGTGTACCTACTCAATCCACCATTTGTAGTGACCATGGTTTGGACTTTTTTTCAAACCAACATGTATATATTTCTGAATAATAAATAACGTTAGGCTTAGGTACTCAGTGTAATAGAATATTGCATTGTTATAATCAGAACCGAAAAACATTTTTATTGTTATAATTTTTTTTGTACTACCAGTTTTTTTTTTACTTTGCCTCGTATGGATTATAACAACATACCGGTTTTGAATATTTTGGGGTTCCTTTTTATTGATACGTGTAGGGCAATTATCAAGGAATTAAAATTAGGTACATACCGAGTTTAAAATAAAAAATATTTTCAAAACTTGATCAATGGAAAAATCAGGGCCGAAGGTAAAATATTGGGGGACAAGATACAAATTTTGCCAACTCGTCTACAAAGTTTGCCAACTGCCACAAAAAAATCCCATAAAACAGATAACTAAAAAAAAATCACCTCACTTCATAATTTGCCAACTCGTCTGAATTTTTTTTCTCCTTCTGGTAAAATTGACGATTGAAAAAAACGGCCACACTCTTTAATTTTCCAGCTGGTCTGAAAGGAGGGTATCGTATTTTGAGCTAAATCGCCTGCAACTATAAGATTTTATATAAAAAATAAATACCAACATTTTAGCCCTTTTTACATTCCGGAACATACTTTAATTAATTATCTTAATTAAAAATTTTTACATATCGGTCCCTCAGTTCTGAACTGTAACATCTCAAAAAATGCGAAAATGAGATTCGACCATCCAATAACACTAGGCAACACGCGTGTTTCTTGCCCCGATTGGAATCATATGTTTTTTAACTAATTTTGGGTACCTGAAACCGAATCTGGCCTCAGAATATTTCTATTACCTAAGTTTTCTGAGAAAAATAAGATAAAAATGTGAAAAAATCATTATTTTATCCCTCTTTTGTTCTAAAATCATGGGAGACAAAAATATTCCAAGGACAAATTTGGATTCGGCGACTCAATATTAGTTAAAAAATACCCAACTTAAAACATAGAAACTTTAAATTCATAGGTAGAATAAATAGGGATATTATGAAAAAAAAATATTTAAAAAAAATGGATAATGTGACAAAACTAAGTAGGGGTGGAGGGTAAGAAGAAGGGTGCATAAGGGGACAAGCTTATCGCCACGTACTTATGCTAAAAATTGTCAAAAATCATTACTAGGGGGTCAAAAATGAACTAAAAAAATGTTACGTGTTATGGTTCTTATGTAATAAAGTATTTTTATGATGTAGAACCATTAAAAAAAAAACAAAAAAAAATAGACAATATTTGGTTTTATAAATTATTTTTAAATTGGCATAATTGCATGTACTAAAATTTAAAAAATAAGACGTGCTAAATTTTTTTTAAGGTCAAATTTGGATTCTGCGCCTTTAAATTGATAAGAAAAATATATTTTTTGGGGTCGGGAAAAAAGTTTACACAGTGTACTTTAATTTTATATCTTTTTCATTTATTTACTTTTTAGGAACAAACTAAGCAAAATAAAAAAATATTTGTATAAATATTTTTGTAGAGAATTTTATAATCTACAAATTAAGTTCTATAAAATTTTTAAAAAAATTTGATAGTTTTTCCACAAATGAGCAATTAAGTAAACTCTGCACTTTCATTTTAACCTTTTTATTTTTTTTCGCGTACTTACTCTGACAGTAGGTTCTTGACATATAGATTTTTGAATTCCTCGTATTTTTTTTAATATACACTAAAATTTTCAAAATTCTACTCTTTTTTTTTAAAGATTTTGAAAAAAAACGTCATTATTACCTGAACTTATATCTCAAAAATTTTAGGTGCGGGAATTTTTCTAAGGTCAGATTCGGATTCTACGCCCTCGAATTAGTAAGAAAAATTTACTTTCCGATCGGGGCAAAAAAAAAGTTGCGATTTGTTGCCTAGTGTAATTAAGGATCGTATGTTCTTTCATATGCACAAAAAAAAATTTCACTCTAAACACATTCTTGCTTTTTACACTTGAACTTTTTTCAGTTCTAAACTATTGCATCTCTGAGATGCAACAGTTTAGAACTATATTGTCTCAAACTGAAAATGAATAAATGTTGCATCTCTTAATTGTTTACGATAACACTTGAAGCTAGAGACTTAAAATTTGGCATACAGGTATGTAAAGAGCACGGAAAGATATAATAGTTATTTATATACCAAGGGACTAAACTGGCTGTTTTAATCCCGCTGCATGAGTGAGCGAGCGTAGCGAGCGAGGAAAACAGAAATGCAAGGGACTAAGGGCCACTTGCACCAACTTTTGATCTGGGATTATCTCGACTAAACCGAGTTTAAGTTAAAAATGCTGCGTTCTGATTGGTTGACCCTCAATTTAATCCAAGTTTAAAGTTAAACCATCGTTGGTGCAAGTGGCCCTAAAACAGCCAAGTTTAGTCCTGAGGTATATACACTATTTTTTGCAGGACCAAACATAATTTAGGTACGTAGATAAAATTAAAATTAAAAACCATGCGTCTAAAATCGGTTGTTTTATTTTCGTAATTTAATCAAGATAATTGCGAAATTGCGAAAAGTCAGTTACGGTTATCGCGATTTCAATTGTTTTTTAATATGGTTGACACAAACGTCAAAAAAATGAACGAAGATGATAAATTTTAAGTTATGTATAAATTGTTATAACAATGTTATTTTTAAAGGTTTTCTTTGTTAAAATCAAATAAATTGGTTTGAATCGCTAATTAATTACAAAACATCACCAAACCTAATTTTTGAACCAGCAAAGCACATAGTAAGCATAATATTTTAATATTATTAAGGTTGCCGTGATTTTTATTCCCTTGGGAGAAAAAAAAAGTTTAGTCCCGAGAATGAAAGCGTAAAATTAGGTTTTAGTTTTGGTCGTGCAAAAAAATCTTTAAAGACCTAAATTTAGGTTAACCATCCCATTTCAACATTTTCTGAATTTAAATTTGTATTCCAAGGAAAGTTATTTCTGTAGCTTCCGATAGAAGGTCCAAGGAAAACTTCCCTAAAAAATTAGATTTAGCTGAACTTAAATTGTCTGCCTGGGTATATTACTTAAACTTGCCGAAAAAAATTCTGCTACATTGTTTCCTATAAAACTTTTATTGAGCACTGCGTTATATTCGTTATATTCGGTTATATTGTCACGAATGATGGGTTCTTTCTTGTTAAGAATAATGGTCTTCCTCTCAATTTTGCTGGATACGGGTTGGGGTAATTGAAACACTTCTTTATAACACACGTTCTTACCACTTTAGGTTACAGAGATGTCAGAGTTACTTTGCCCAATGGGCACTGCCGACTTTGGGGACTACCCAACTATCGACTCTACGCTATTCAATCTGATAATACCAATTTCTAATTCTACGTACCGTATTTATACCAAGATGTTTTACAAACAAACCTAGTTTATTTAAGTTCAATAACACAAGAATGCTTGGTGTGCAAAACATCTGTATGCAATACAAGGTACTAATTCATAAATAATAAAATTGTTTTATGAAATTTAGGTAAAGCCTGTATGGCTACCTAGCCAACTCTTGACAATATTGCTTCATTTTATATCGCCTTTTTTGCTCTTTCTACCATATTCTTCTTGCTTAAAATTTAAAATAAACTTTTGGCTGGCATTTCCAGTCTGGCAATGAAACATAAGATGGTCAACGTTGCATAGGACATTAAATTTATTTTACCAACCATAAAACCAGAAACAAATGATAGATTCTGCGCGGAGTTTATTCTAACTTCCATACGAATACCAGCACCAAGTACAACACTTTTTTCATTTTATATCGCCTTTTTTATTCTTTCTACCATATTCATCTTGCTTAAATTTTAAAATAATGTTTTGGCTGGCATTTCCAGTCTGGCAATGAAACACAAGATGGTCAACCTTACATAGGACATTAAATTTATTTTACCAACCATAAAACCAGAAACAAATGATAGATTCTGCGCGGACTTTATTCCAACTTCCATATGAATACCAGCACAAAGTACAGCACTTAGTGGGAAATATTTTCGGAAATTATTTGAGAATCAGTTGTCCACTAAATTTTTTCCACAACTGGTTTAGAATGTAGACAAATACACACACACACACACAGTTATGTATTATTATGTATTCCTGCTACAGAAATCCTGCAGCATCAGGATCCTGTAGCAGCAGAATCCTTAAGGCCTTTGAAGATATGCTTTAAGAAAAATTATTCAATTTTTTTGTCTGAGATCATGGCTCGTCCATTGTAGGGTATGATGCCCAGTATATGGAAATTCCATATACTTCCATAATGGAATGTCTCCCAGAGATTATACCTCTAACTTTGATTGCGGACCAGTCATGTTGCAAGTCGTTTCCAGGGATTCTCGTTTGCTACCGCAGTAGCGAAACGCGTTTAAAAATGTTCATGCTTATCAGTGCTGCCAAACCAAAAAGGTCAAAATCTCCGAAATTTCTCCACAAGATATCCGAAAAATCTCCGCAAAATCCCTGATTCTGTATGTGCTATTCTAAATTTATAATAGCGGTTAATTAATTAACTAAAAGCATAAAAACGTATAAATTCTTTGTGTCTATGAAATAAAAAGAAAGGTTTACATCTGCAAAAATAATGGTGACTAAAAAAAAGTCCCTTCATCTCTAAATTCTAGTTAAAACGCTTTACCCCTGAAAAAAATTTTGTTGACTATTTTGTGAAAAAAAAAGGCTTTACTCCAGCAAAAAAAGTCCAAACCCCTGGTAAACATTTTGATGACTTTTTTGTGTCTATAAGAAAAAAAGGCTTTACCCCTGCAAAAAAAAAGCTTTACCCCTGCAAAAATATTAATGACTAAAAAAGGTCCTCACCTTTAAAATATAAAGAGCTTTGCCTCTTTTTCATGCGGAAATTCTTATTCGGCATGAAAGCTCATGTAGATTTATGAAATCCCATGTAGATTGATTAGGAAATTCATATAAAACTTCATCACGAATTACTTTTTACCTAATATTATGCAATTTGTTTTTTAATTACATTTTATACCTAAATTTCCGCAAATATCCACAATTCTTAAATCTCCACCAAGCTTTAAAATCTCAGCAATTTGGAGAAATCTCCACAGTTTTGCAGCAATGATGCTTATGTGTATTAATTGCATGTGGGGTGTAAATTTTACACCCCACACTTTTACACTGTAAAATATTTATTTGTGATATTATGTAGTATACCTGCTGCAGGAATCCTGCAGCAGCAGAATCCTTAAGGTTTTTGAAGATATTGTTGAAGAAAAATCATTCGATTTTTTTTGTCTGGGGTCCTGGCTCTACCATTGCAAGGTATGATGCCCAGTATATGGAATCCCAAGCAACAAAACAGGTAAAAAAGTGGACAAGAAGTCTATTATCAATCGATAATTAGACTTTTTGTCAACCTCTAACTTTGGTTGCGGATCAGTTATGTTGGAAGTAATTTCCAAGGATTCTTGTTTGCTACTGCAGTAGCGAAACACGTTTAAACATGTTTATGTTTATTAATTACACGCTGGGTGTAAAATATTTATTTGCGATATGTATAGTAGGTATTACTGCAGCAGCAGCTTCCTTAGGATTTTTGAAATAGCGAAATACGTTTAAACATGTTTATGATTATGTTATAATAATGTCAAAGTAGACTTTTAATTTTTATTATTTTTTCAAAATTAATGGTTTGGGAGCAGATTTGGATATAAAATTTGGTTTGGGTGATTTGGAGGAATGTAAGAAGGCTGCAGGATTGAAGGAAGAAGGGAAAAATTATGGTGTTGTAAATGTTTGGAGATATTTTTACAATAGAAAAGAGTAGCTCCTTATAGTGAAGAGTATCTATTCAAAATTCGTTGTAGTTACATCAGTCCATTATCGTGTAAAATACCTAAAATTAGGTCTGAGAACGACTATAAACTAAATAAATAAATATGTGGGGTGTAAAAGATTTATTTGGAATATTATACAGTAATTTTGCAGCAGCAGGATCCTTAAGATTTTTAAAGGTATTCTTGAAGAATAATTCTACGATTTGTTTTGTCTGGGGTCATGGTTCTTCGATTCTAGGGTTCGACACTCAGTATATGGAATTTAAAATATTACGTAGGCCCGGCGCGTCGTGGCCGGAGGGAGAGTGAATTTCGGCTGAAGCCTACGGTGCCGGGGAGGGGTGCAGAAACGTTTTTTGGGGAAGAGGCGTGTCGAATGGCTTGCGCGATACACCGCAATCGTAGCGTCGGTATTTCGAGAAGACATAGTAAGTCGTTTAGAGTGCTATGTAGTGTTACATAATTTTTCCGAAAAAAATCGATTAATTTCTCATTCGGAAGTGTTAAAATCCAAAAATATATTTTTTCGGTCTTATTTAACCCCCTCTACCCCTACAAAATCTTGAATTATTGTTTTTTATTTGTGATAGTTTGTTATGACGTTTAATTATTGAATAGTGTTTTTGTTTTTATATTTTATAAGAACTATTAAAGGTAATTTATTTAACTAATTACCATTACAAAAGAAATTGGAGACTGATTTTTTTTTAAATAAACAAAATCATTTGTGGTACAGTGCCAGTTCCAGATCCCAAATCAACTCTTTTGTTTATAAATAATTTAAACTGTGTATCAGAGTGAACCATGGAAAAGTTTCAAGAACATGAAGATGACCAGGACCAGGTTTTCGAAGCGGAGGACACGGAAACTAGGTAAATTTAAACAAAAACTTTTATTTTGGGTGTGTAAACCACCTTATGTTTTAATAATAATAAAATAATCTCGAGTTTATAAATACATAATTTTCACACATAACACAATTTGTCACACATCGGACAAATAAAAGATTAACAAAAGTAAAGTCTCAGTTTGGATTCAAACCAGTGACAAGACCGGCATGTTATGCCGGGCGTTACCAACAACGCTACCGTAGGTTTATAACAATTTAAGGACCACTTGCACCAACTTTTGATCTGGGATTATCTCGACTAAACCGAGTTTAAGTTAAAATGCTGCGTTATGATTGGTTGACCGTCAATTTAATCCAAGTTTAAAGTTAAACTATCGTTGGTGCAAGTGGCCCTAAATTATTTAATTTGTAAACTTTTAACATAAAAAATGTAGGTAGGTTAACTATTTATTTAAAAACAATGTTTAAAAATTGAGGGCGTCGGCTTTAGGGGCTACAGCCATTTCCGGAACATTATTTCTGAAACACCCTGTTATGCAGCGCCTGTATATTTAAAAATATTTGTATAATTAGACTTGGGGAACGTTCAAGTATTACGTAACGCAAATTTTGATCATTTTGGACCCCCCCCTGTAACGCTATTTTCCTGTACCATTAACATGTGTGTAACACTTGAAAATGACCCCCCCCCTAGGAGCGTTACGTAATACTTGAACGTTCCCTTGGGTATAATATACAGGGTGAGTCGGGAGGAACGGACCAAACTCTAGGAGTGTATTGTATACATAAAAATCATTTTAAAAACTCATATATTTTGTTATTTTTTTTTGTTTAACTTGGGTAGTTAATGCAAGGATATTTTTTATTATTTAAGACGTTTAAGTACCGTAATTTCACACAACTATAGTCCGGCCACACAACTATAGTCCAAGGCCCCCAGGGGGCAGGGGATAATTATTTTTAAATGTTTACAATTTCTTGTGAAAGTTGGTGTATATGGGATATACAGCAACACGTTTTCAGTTTTTTTTTTAAATACGCTGGTTATGGAATATAGGTGTGAAGCTGGACCATAGTTATGTGAATCTGGACTATTGTTGTGTGAAATTACGGTATTAACTCGAAAATTAGGATCATTTATTACCAGAACGCTAGATTAATACATTTTGATGGCGCTATAACCTGAAAACAAATAAAAAACGGATAATACATGTTTTTTTTAATTATTTTTATGTGTATAATACACTCCTGGAGTTTGGTCCGTTCCTTCCGACTCACCCTGTATTTATTCATTAAATACCTGGAACCTTCTATTTCTAAAAGAATTCCTATGAAAAAATGTTTAGGTAGGTATTTTTCTTTGCTAATATAAATACGACAGCGTTTTTAATTCGGGTTTTTTGCAGTGGCGTATCTATTCTGACGCCATTGGATGTTATTAGCAGGACCGCCGAGAGCCAGCCCTGTGCGTTAAAATTTACGGGACCCCTGACATGACAAAAACTGGTGAAAAAAAATCAAACTAAAGATTTCAATGGCGATTTCTCCCGTTAGATTAGACAGGGACAAAAGTTCTACCCAAAAAGGATAGAAGACATACATACACTCCCACTTCCACCCAACCAAACTAATTCTGTATTTGTTCTTTGTTGAACAAATACAATATTTACTTGGCCGGGCGAAAAGTGAAACATTATTATTTTTATTAAAGAAATTACTGGCGCCATCTAAATTTTAGTAGAATTATCTTATTCTACAGATTCACATTAGCTATGTTCGTTCGTGCTACACTTTCCGGCCAACCAAATAAATACTGTATTTGTTGTATAAAAAACAAATACAGTACTTATTTATTTGGTAGGCTGGAAAGTGTAGCACAAATGAGATAGAGATAGGGTAGACGTCTTTTGTTTCATAATTCTAGTTGTAGAGAGCTCCATTATCCCAACTTTTTACTTAACCCTCCAGTAGTGGCGCCACGGTGTCAGGGACCGGGTTAGTTAAAACCATGCAGTGAGAGCTCGTGGAAAACTGTTCTGTCACTAATTCCATGAAGCTGAAGTTTGCAACGTTTTTTTGCAACGAAAATTCAAATAGTATATTAAAGTACCAGTTTCATAACATACGTTTTTAGCGCACGAGTACAAGTTTAGAAAACAAGCCGGTTGCGGCGAGTTTTCTAAAATACTAGTGCGCTATAATACTTTAATATACTATTTTAATTTTCGATGCAAAAAAACGTTGCAAACTTCAGCTTCATAAATTACGGGTCCAATATGGTCTATATAATAGTTAAATTTATAAATAAAGTTTTACTTTAAATTGGTAATGTGCTTTTTTGGGTTGCTTAAATTCAATTTGACAATAAGAATAAAAAATATAAAATGGCGTATTCAAAATGGCGCCAATTTTTTTCGATTAGATTTTTTTACATAGAAAAATGTAATATGCAATGACTTTAAACAAAAGTCTGGACGTAGGGGGACAGAAAAAAATCCTTACAGGAACAGTTAACGTGTTAAATATACTTTTTGCTAACACCTCTTTACAAATATTTTATAACAATTGTTTAAAAATGCAATTATGACCATTTTGTGATAACCCGGTTTCTGAGACCGGTGACATCACTTACGTCATTAAATAGGCGCCACTAGTGGAGGGTTAAGACTCAGATTTTCCCAAATTTTTACCCCAGATTGAAAAATTTCATGAAGCCGAAGTTTGCAAGGTTTTTTTGCAAATTCAAATAGTATATTAAAGTACCAGTTTCATACGTTTTTAGCGCACGTTTAGAAAACAAGCCGATTGCGGCGAGTTTTCTAAAGTATTAGTGCGCAAATTTCAGCTTCATAAAATTTCCAACTTTTGACTACGACAAAAAGTTAACGACCAAAAAAAAAGGCCACGCCTATAGGAACCTATTTAGCTATACCCAGGGCCGCACACAGCCAGGCCGGGCTCCGGTGACACTTTTTACCCGGGCCCCCATTTTTTTAAAATATAATTTTAGCAAGCAGCAGCGTAGCTAGGGCACTTGTATGGTGGGGGGCTAAAGTAGCGCCCCTATTCATTAACTTGTTGACGCCGCAAGCGAAATTTCTACGAATTATATTAATTTCTGACTTCTTTTATTTCATATTTTAAACTCAATTTTACAATCCTAAATTAAAAAAAAAGCCTTAACGCCGCGGCAATTTTGATAGTCCAATTTAATTTAAATTAGTGTTTCAAAATTCATAAAAATGCAAACTCTGGCGCTGCAGATAATTTTTTTTGCAAATTTTACGCTTAAGTTTTATAAGCACAAATTAAAAAAAAAAAAACGTAAAAAAGCAAATTTAACAGTCTATTCTTATTTTAGAACAGTGTTACAATTTTAAGTTTTATATTAATGTAAGAGGGCTCTAGTCTGTAATGTAAAGTTTTACAAAAATGCAAGAAGGCTTAAGCGCCGCCGGAGATTTTTTTTACACTGTTTACGTTTAAGTTTTACAATTTTAAGTAAAAAAAAAACGAACGAAAAAGCCCTTATCGTTCTGGGGGAGTATAAATAGAAAATAAACTTCCGACCCCGGGCCCCCTCGAGCCCGGGCCCGGGGAATCTTCCCCCTCCCTGAATCCGGCCCTGGCTATACCATTAATGAATATTAACTATTCTTTTGTTAGGGAACACACGGTATGACTTACACATGTGTGTATTTTTCTTCTTTAAGTAGACGGGTATAATATGCCGTGAAATTATGCAATGCTTTGCATTTCTTAGTTTACTCTATTCTTTCTAGAAATGAGTCGTGCATAAATTACTTTAGATATATTTTAAGGATTTTTAACCTCTTCAGGAATATAGGCACATGTGTATACAGTTAGAAATGAATTACGCAAAATTAAATTCACCGAATTCATTTACGCTCGGTGGCCATAGCTTTTGCCATTTGCTTTGTTTCCAATCACAAGCGACATCAAGGTCAAGGTTCGCACATCTTTAGTTGTTTACTTGTTTTTACAATAAAAAGCATTTTTAACTTTCGCTACTAAATTAATTTAAACAAAAAATTTGTTCCTCAAGAGGTTAAACACACCCTCTCCCTATGTAAGATTTTATCCCCCCTCCCCCTAAATTTACGTAAGATTTGGCTTAAACACATACATATCTTCAGTAAAAAAAAATAGATCTCAGGCATAAGGAAAAATTTTATGTCAGATTTTTCAAGACCCCTGCCCTCCTTGTGAGACATCGTTAGATTTTTAACAAATCCCTCTCCCCTAAAAAACATACGCAATTTGTGCACGACGATTTAGGGGGCGAACTTTAAATACGTAACGCATTTTTTTTTTGGGTGAAAAAAAAAACGTTTTTTTTCTTCAAAAATAATTTAGAGCGTTATGTCACGCTACATCATTCCTCCCTCTACCCTCGTAACGCATCGAAACGCTAAGCATAACCCCCTTATTCCCTAAGTGCGTTACGTGTGTTAAGGCTTTTAAGTGCGCACCGCCCCCTAGACTCGCGCATTAAGAGTTCCATAAGTAAGGTTAACATTTTACTAACTGGCACCTGTAATGTGAGGCGCGGGGAAAATAAGGGGTAAAACTTTACCTTTTTGTTTTTTTTTTCTTTGGCATGCCCTCTTTCTACAAGACCTGATTAGAGCCTCTTATCGTGTCTTAAAAAAGCATAGCACATTTTTTGTAAAGAACTGTTTGAACTATATTTTGGTTTAAATTGTTTCTACCAGAATTGAATCGTTTATTGCTAAGTCATAACCGATATTTCATAATGTGCTAAGGCAAAAAAAAAATAGGGATTGGAGTAAACACTTGTTTAGTGTGCAGTAACAGTTACTGAACACTAAACAAGTGTTTACTCAAATTCCTAACTTTTTTTTACTTGGCACATTATGAAATATCGGTTTTGACTTAGGGTGTTTTAGCAATAACCGATTAAATTACTGAGAATATTTTAAGTAAGTAAGTGCAAGTAAATGCAAGTATTACATGTAGAACCAGCCTTTGCATTTCGGCGCCCTGAACCAAACTTCTGGTTTGTACTTTTTATAGTTTTTCTTTAAAGATAATTTTATGTTTATTAATAATAAATTATTATATTATATCCAGTCGCGGATCAAAGGGGGGCAATAAAGCTGTTATTTTTATTTCATATATTTTTTCAAGACAGATAAATAGCTAAGCATTCAAATACAATTATTACATGCAGAACCAGCCTTTGCATTTCGACGTCCTGAATCAAGTTTCTGGTTTGGCATCCCCATTTAATAAAAAGGTCCTCACCTCTGAAAAAAGCTCTACCACTGGCAGAAAATTTTGATGACTAAAAAAAAGCGAATATTTTTTTTAAAACGACCCTTGACGGCGCCTCTCTGAGCTAGCGCCCTGAAGCAGGGGGTTCACTTAATTCATGCAAGGCCGGCACTGATTAAATGGATAATGAACCAATATTTTATCAGTTTTTTTTTCGGTTTTGAAAAAATTTTCTGAAAGATATGTAAAGGCGAACAAAGCAAAAATCTGGATCCACCCCTGACGACCCCTGATTATATCCATATTTCTGAATACATACTAAGGTGGGGCTTTCTTATTTTTCAGAAGTTTAATAAATGATCTTTTACGAATTCATATGATACCCAACTCGATAGGCATGTTAAAAAAAATTGGTCAAAATTTTTAAATTCTAAAAAAATATATTTTGTAGATATAAAGTATTCTTTTCTAGTAGCCTGATGCGAAGAGAATTTGAAGAATTTCCGGTCCTTCCAAAATAAAAAGTAATAGGCGTTCTTGAAATTTAATTTTAACATTTTCATTCATCTATTACTCACGCCTCATTCATATTTTGATTTTGATATTTTTCAAAATGATATCATGACGTTCTAAGGAATTTCTGTGACGAACTACTCGAACTTTTTAGACAATAATAAAGACAAATTTACTGCTATTTGGACTGAGATCATCACAAAATAATCCATAAAATTTAATTATAGTCTGACACACGGTAAGAAAGATACGACGAAAGGGGGAGGTAGGTGCAAATAACCACAGAAGTAGTAGCTTTAGAAGCATGTGTCAAACAATAATACCGTCGTTTGCAGTTTACATATTTCCCATGCTAATTTGAGGATATGGTCGTCCAAATACCTAAAATGTGTACAAATCTAAATAACATCTAAATAAAAACCTAAATTACATTCAAATATGTACCTAAAAAGTACCTATACAAATTTTGATTAAATTATTGATCGAGGGCATGGCTCCAACCCCAATGGGGCCCCGTGCCCTTATCACAGCGCCTGTACTAGATACCTGCACCTTATAAAAAAAAATTGACAATTTTTGCAAATATTTTCCAATAATAATAATAATAATAAAAGGTTATTTATTATACTATCAGTCATGTACAAATGGCCATCGACCTAGGTCCTTCAGCCCGTGGTTATAAATTATATAAAGATAAATAATTATTTTAATACAAAAAAAACTTAATATCTAATCATATAAAATATATATATAAAAAATTGGTCATAATAATAATATTAATAAGTAAAAGCGAGGGGTTTATTTATTGAAAAAAAGTGTACAAGGATTGTGAGAATCAAAGGATTGTGGAAGATTGTCAAAAAGATTGTACAAAATTTTAATGAAGATTGTTAAAGATTGTGGGAAGATTTCAAATAATTGTGGAAGATTTTAGATGATTGTGGAGAATTGTAGATGATTGTGGAAGATTGAATTGTCAAGGATTGTAGAAGATTGTTGGATAGGTGTACAAGGATTGTCCAATAAATAAACCTCTCGAGTAAAAGGAAACAAATATTTTCTAAATAACTTAAGAACTAATGACCAGAATGTATGAATCTTATATTATGTATATGGTAATAATAAATATTACTTTCATACCTCATAAACATAAATTGGTTCTATTGAGACCCCTTAAAAAGGTTGTTAAATAACCAACTATTTTTGTTTTACTCAGAGTAAAAAACCTATACTATATTTTTAGGTTAGGTAGTACATAACATAGTTTTTTAAACATTCTAGTTACGAATAGATATCTCACCCTTCTAAAACGGGTATAGGACCCTTTTTTTAAGCACCCGAAAAAATATTTCAAACGGTTTGACTAGCGAGTCTGCCGCCCTACTAAAAAACATAGTAACTAGTTTGTGCCAAAATGTTCTTTTACTTTTCCCAAGGAAAGCCCTGCATTAGTAAAAAAAATTATTGCTTCATTTTACCTTTTTTTGGCGTGACAGGTAAAAGCTGTAGTCGGCGAAATCAATCTGGCTCCAGGTCTGTCCATAAAACCACGATTACTCGAGAACGCTTAAACTAAATACTTTGAATTTCGACCTCAATTTGGACTATAGATTCCCAAGGAATTTTTCCTTATTCAAAGTTATCGACTGGGATTGTTTTCGATATAACTAAGGATGGGGTAAGGGAGGTCACATAACGTATGAAATGTGAAATGCTATACCATGATTATTATGTGGAGTTACTGTGTTCTTTAGTAGTGCGGTTTTATTTTATTCTCCCATAGAATGGACTAGAAAAAATACTACTTTCTGTATTGACTGCTACAGCGTAGAAAAAAATAATCTAAATGGGTCATTCATAGAATATTTAATAAGGACAACAAAAGGGGGACAAGTTATATTAATAATACATTATTATAAAATCGGAATGATTATACCTACCGAGGGGTTTATTTATTAAAGAAAAAAGTGTACAAGGTTGTGAGAAACAAAGGATTGTGGAAGATTGTCAAAAAAATTGTGAAAGATTGTATAAAATTTTAATGAAGATTGTAAAGGATTGTGGGAAGATTTCAGATGGTTGTGAAAGATTTCAGATGATTGTGGAAGATTTTAGATGATTGTGGAGGATTGTGGAGGATTTTTTAAAGGAATTGCCAAGGATTGTAGAAGATTGTTGGATAGCTGTACAAGGATTGTCCAATAAATAAACCCCTCGTGCCACCTACCTATAACATAGTGGTTCTAAGTAGTTGTTAGAAGTCTTATTAGGTATCTTATAACTTAGATATAAAATATTTACTCACCATTTTTTTAGCGAAAAAAAAAAAAACAAAATTTTTTTTTGAACTCTAAAATAAATACCTACTTATTTATTTATTTATTTTTTGTAGAAAATTTCCCTTTAATGGACCATTAATGGACAATTTAAATTTTAAAGCGATTATGACCATAGGCCCCTAAATATTTTAATGGGTATTGATTTTGAAGCCTTTTTCATAATTTTGTGAGCTATGATAAAAATGATTTGAAAAGCCAACAAAAATTATGCGAGACGCCTTTTGATTAAATATTTAGTGAAAAAGTTTTAAACATCTTACATCGTAAGGATATGATTTTATCTTTATAAAAAGAATACTCAGGTAAAAATTTATTCCAAATATCCACGGCCCAAAAAACCTTTCAGTTTAATCACGGTTTAAATACCAACAACTTTAAAACATTTAAAATCGTTCTAAAAATATAATAAATCTCAAGTATAAAAAATTAAACGTATCACACCACGTGTCGTCACATATAAAGTGGTGCATATTTTAAGACATGCAAATCTTCTGATGAATAAAAAATATCCCCATAAGAAAAAAAATGCGAGCAAATAAATTTTGAATTTGTACACGCGTTTGCATACGGGGTGGTTAAAAAGACTTCACAGCTAGAGTATAATTTATATAAACTTTTTGTATTAGAATAGATTAGATCACTAATAAGGAAATTTATATGACAGTTGCCGATAAATTTTTTATTTTTTCAAAATTTTGAAGAAAAATTATGTTAAAACTTAAACAAATTAAACAAGAAATATGTTATAATGACTCATCCTGATAAAAAAAGTTTTTATAAACATGTGTCTAAAAATGCTTAGTTTCCGAGATATATGAAGACCTATTTAAAAATAAAAGTAAAAATCGTCAAAAAATTTAAAATTAATTAATTTTTATCTCTTATTTTCAATGTTTAAAATAAAATGTTAAATATTATGTTATAGAATGATTTTTTTGAGTAAAACAGTTTATAAAACATGTTCTTAAAAAATGTTTAGTCGTCATTGCAAAATAATGCCTAAATACCGTCCTATTTTGCATTTCACTTGTTTTACCATAGTACTATTTTACCTAATAAACGTTTTTAATCTAAAGACTATAAAACTAAACACTGCATCTACCTCATTTATGCGTTTTCTACTTGATTTGAATCCTTTAGAGATTTTCTAAGAATACTCTATAGATTCTCTAAGAATACCATTCGGACTGAACAATGCAGCTACTTCATATCATAGGTAAATTATCAAATTTTCGAATTTTACTTCAGCTTTTATTATTGGTGTTAAAGACTTAATCTCAATTTCAAACAAATCAAACAAGGAACAACGGAAATGTGAAGGATGATATCTGAAGGATTATGATATCCTTTATTCATGAGCAAATTTAATTGAACCTTGGAAAAGGTCTGTCTTGTATTATAGATTTGATTTGACTATATATCAGTTTTATAAGTACAGTGGAAACTCCATAACTCCAAATGTTCCATAAGTCGAAGTTTACTGATGTTCCCCAGCACATTTTCTATTGTAACAATGTATTTCCACCTCTCTAAATCGAATTTTCTATAACTCGAAAATCTCGAAACCACATTAACAGAGTATTCTCCATAACTCGAATTTTTGGTTTTTTTCGTCAATATTATGCACTTTAAAAAATCGAGACGCCACTGGGCCTATCTACGCGCGCGATCGCTCAGAATCGTCAAATTTCGTTGCGCTGTACGTCGTTTACTGTGTGTTTTCTAAGGGAATCCCCAAAGCTTTGCGGTATGTTTTTTTTTAACTCAAAATTTCTCTAACTCGAACTAATTTTGCGGTCCCTTGAGTTTTGAGTTATGGAGTTTCAACCGTATATATCTCATGTAATACTTTAAATTTTAAAATAAAAAAAAATCGTTGTAGTTTAATAAAATTTTCAGAACTGGTACCAGATCAATCTTTAAAATGCATAGCTTTTTCTACTGTTTTAATGGTAAAAGAAAACCATAATGGATAATTTCATGCAGAAAAAAAAATAAATTCAGTACTTAATTAAGAAATGAAATATTTCATAATTAAAAAAGATAATTAAAATAATGTTTCAAAGATTAATTCCCATACATCCGAGTTCATGAAAAATTAAAAACATGTTTGCTTACTCATTCGCATTTTTATTTTATTTTTACTTCTGTACAAAAGGTGCCCAAGTATTTCTCGATGGGTCAAAACATTTGATCGTGTTTTTACTTTTGTCTACATTTTTATCAAAATAATATTGTTTCCCCGAGGAAAGTCTTGCGTTACTAAACAAATTTCATTCATTATTATTATTATTATTATTATTCATTCAAATAATCTTCTATAGATAAAATTTTTTAGCATTATGCTAAACTCTTTTATCTCAATATTATTGTTATTTTGCAAAAATGACATTTGTGGTTTTATAAAAATTAGCTGTAATGGGCCATTCTCAATATTCGAGCCAATAAAAAATAACTGTACCCTAGTAGAAAAGTAACGTTGTATTGACGTTTTCGCAACGTTGAATTATTGTTTAAAATTATGTTGTCACAATATATTAATGTTCCGCTTCACAACGTTGGATACTAACGTTATACTCTATCGTTGTATTTTAACATTGCCACAACGTTGTATTTTAACATTGCCATGCTTTTAATAATAGGAATATAAATCTTCCTAAATGTAAGCAGTAGATATAACGTCACTGCAATTTTTAGGAGAATTTTATGTGGCGTACAAACTTATTTATTTTTGTAAAATTTTGGGTACTAGCTGGGTCAAAAAGACCAATCAAAAGTGAATAAACAAATAAATTTTTAGGTTAGATTAGATTAGATTTTTATTGATATTGATTTATTGATAAATTAATAAGAAAAATACAAAAGTTACAGGAAAAACTCCTGTTCCGAGACAAGCATAATTTAAATATTTGAGAAAATAATCAATTATAATATAATTACACTAGCATAAATTAATTAATTATCCCTTTAAAAAACCTTCCAACCCCCGTTTCACCCCCTTAGGGGTCGAATATTGAAAAATGCTGAAACACGTATCTTTTCGATTTCGATATAGTACATTTTTGCCAAAGATTCTAGATTAAGAGGTCTGAGATACCTTTCAACCCCCATTTCACCCCCTTAAGGGTTGAATTTCGAAAAATCATGAAACACGTATCTTTTCGATTTCGATAAAGAAATTTTTGCCAAAAATGAAGATTTTAGATTAAGAGGTCTTCGAGATACGCACATTTAAAAAAAACCTTTCAACCCCCGTTTTATCCCCTTAAGGGTTGAATTTCGAAAAATCGCTCTCCAAATTGCAAGTTTCTAGGTCAAGAACAAAGCCTCTTATATACAGGGTGATCAGTAACTGCCATGCCAAAATTTAAGAGGTGAATCTACATCCAAAACGATAAAAAAAAGTTTCTATAAAAGTTGGTCTGGAAATGAGCCTTAGGTAGCTACGGCCCTTCGAAGATGACATTGAATGGGGAACAAAAAAAAGCATCAATAAAATTTTAATGCTGCAGGGTGATTCTTCATTGTAAAAAGTACGTTTTTGGTGGCAAAAAATATTACTTACTCTTAATTGCATTTATTTTGAAAACGGTGTTACACTATATGACATTTTTTATGTATTTTTACTCAAGGAATTCATATTTTTTACATATCGAAAAAAAGCTACACATTTTTCCGTCTAGGGACACCTCTGGATAAATTAAAAAAAAAATAAATTAACATAAACCTATTGCCCCTATTAATACTAATATACATGCAAAAGCTCGTCACTCTAGCTTAAAGGATACCAGAGTTATTAACCAAAAACCTTATTTTTATTACAATTTTAAAGGGACGTAGCTCACTTATGTCTCATTTGCGGACCAACCTTTATAGAAACTTTTTTTTTGATATTTTTGGATGCAGAATCACCTATCAAATTTTGGCATCCCAGTTAATGATTATATATAACATATAACATGAAAAAAAAAATTGACGCAGTCGAAAAATTATTAGGTTTCTCTCGATGCTTGATCTATTCATTCCAACATAAAAACCTTCGAATAAAAAAACTGTTTCCTTTTATGTAGCTTTTATGCAGGAAGTAAAAAGTAGTCTAAAAAACAACTTTGATAGGTACAATTTGGAGTAAATTGTTTTTAGCAGCATGTCTATTTTCTTGCAAAATAATGACTAGTTAGCTACGTGATTAGGTAGTTACCTATGTCCGAATTTAATAGATGGTAGCATATGCCAAATAGTACCAATACGTGTGTTAAAAAACTTTTTTCAGGTTTACTTAACACTTATTTTTTCTCGTTTTTGTTTTTTATATTTTGGCTCAGAGGAAACTTACAAATCATGTTTTCTTAAATATAATATACCTGCAGTGGATACCAAACAACTGATTGTTAACTGATTCTTACAGTTTTTAGTATGCTGATTTATAATAATTTAATAATTAATTTTTTTGCAATTTTGAGTATGCTGGTTATTCATATTAACAACAAAAAAACCTCTTTGGTCATAATAATTCCATTTAAGCATTAAAAAACAATTTAGCTGAAATTATTAAATAATCTATTAATGGTAAATCTATATTCATTTAATTTTTTCTTATTTTTCAATTGGAAAATTTAAAACTATCTTCTAGTTTTGTGAGGAGTATAATTAAGAATGTCGTAAAAAGTTGGGGAGAGAAGAAGTTTTCCTGAGATGTTCCATTTTTCCGACTGCGCCAAAAAACTGTAAGGAAAGAAAACGTCATGCCTTCACCATTTTTACATCGGCACTTAGTTCTACTCAGTGAAAAAAAAAATTTCGTCCGTCTGTCTGTCTGTAAACTCGATAACTCCATTACTAAATAAGATATCGACAAGCGGTTTTTGCATATTGTTTCTTATCGTATTTCGAAGAGTTGATTAGATTTTGGGGGTAAACGATTGAGGGTAAGGGGGTAAGAATGGGGTAAAACTCTTATTTTTAGCGTTTTTTTTGGTTTTAATTAAGACAATTATAATAGAATAGAATAATAATTATTTTATTAATTTACTACTTATATGAAAGATAATTTTAAATTGGTCAAAAAATGGTACAAACTATTTTTTCCTAAAATGCATTGGTCTCGAGATATTGGCGTTTAAAGCAGTAAAATATTTTTTTTAGCATAATCTCATTTATAACACGATTTCAAAAAAATATATTTTAAATGAAAGCTGTTTTTAAGCCCTATAAAAAATGTTATATACAGTTTTTTGCTAGAATATAAAGTATTGAAGATACACTTTCAAACTTTGTCACATTGGAACGTACAAGTTTTTTCCACTCTGGTGGGAGGGTCGCTTCCTTCCCACCTTCGCGACTCTTCTAAGATTTATAAGAAAATTAATAATAATTTCTTTCTGAAATCTTTTTCCTCGTGTATACAACTGTTGTTCCGAAAAATCTTATAGTGTGTTTAAAGGTAGAGACAGGGGTGTATGCTATTTCCAGGAATAACTGCCAAATTTAAAAACCCAGTCGTCAAGCACCCTGGCCCCGTATATAAATATATATTTCGGGGTTCAAGGTCAAAGCCACCCCTACACACCATCTCTGTTGCTCTTAAGGAAACCCGTTAAGAGTGAAAGAGACGCAAGGCACCTTAATTGAAGAGCTGTGTGCATTTTGTGTATGTGTGACCGGTACGTAAGATACGGTACTTGCAAAGAATAATCATCATTATTAAAAGGCAGGGGCTATCCGAGCTTTTTGTCGTGGGGGGGGGAGGTAAGATTTGCCGACTACCAGACTACTACCAGAATTTTTTCGTAAAAAAAAAAATAATACCCCAGCAAAAAAATCACCTCCAAAAAAAAGCTTTGCCCCTGGCAGAAATTTTGATGAGTAAAAAGGTCCTCACCTTCAATTTTTGCCGACTCGCCTAAAAATTGCCGCTCAAAAAAAATTTAAAACGGTGCTTATCTTCCAATTTTTGCCGACTCGACCAAAATTTGCCGACTGAAAAAAATTTTTTTTTCACTTTCAAAAAAAGCTTTACCCCCTGGCAAAAAAATAATTTACCAAAGAAAAACGTTAACTCCTCTCAAATTTGCCGACTCATCTGCTAAATTTACCGACGGTGGTTTCGTGGGGGGGTGTGACACCCCCACACCCCCTCGGAACGCTCCTGTTAAAAGGTTTACAGATCCTCTCGATAAAATAGGTGGTCTTACACTTTTTTTTTCCGAATGGGGTATTAAGACCAGAGAAGTATATGCGAGACTAGTTATAGTCAAAATGGAATTAATAAAGATTTTTTGCACTGTTCTGAACACCTAGGTATATATTCTTCAAATCAGAAAACAATGCCAAAATTACTATTATCTCTGTCTGAAATACATCGCAGTGACTCATTTGCGAAATTGTGGTAAAAAGCGAAGATCATATCAATTCGGGTGCGATTCGCGTAACTTCGTCTGAGGAGAACTCCTTATACAAGAGCAGCATAGTTCGTTTTAGGTATTTGTCACTGCGTTGTATTTTAACCACAAAGTATATAACAACTGAACTTCAGAATTTAAAGATTAATTATTATTATTATATAAATGTCTTTTATTTGATCCTTAATTTATGGAGTACATGACAATGGAGTTTTGTAATTTTAAAATAGCTTACGTTAAGGTGATTTTTTCAAACTCTATGTTAAAAACATTACGCTTTTTTTTAATACCGTATACAGATCTACAGATATAGCATTTTACTGTAGAGTCGTCTCCACAGCAAAATTTAGTTTTCTGGAGATGTCTCTGATAATAAAACTGGCTCCAGTGTTCTGCATTTTAAAGCTCTGGGTCAATAACTTAGACTCTGTGTGCTTATTTTGCACTATAGCAAAAACCCTTTCCATAGATCCGGTCACATTTTGTGTATTTTGTGTAGCGGCAGCTGTTAGGTGGGCCAGGGCACATTTATCAGACGCAGCGGTCCTAAAGACACACGCCAGCAGGTCACCTGCTATCCGAGCACGGGCTACCATGTCAAATAAAAACAGCCCCATTAAAATTGAAAAAATAATCATCTTCGGTTTAGCTTTATTATTTATTTCGGTATCTCTTAACACCATTCAAATATTCTACATCGTAAGGGGTTTCGAGTTTATATGTACCATCTTCACCTGCTTAGTATACCGCATAACTTTTTAGGTGTTGCAAAACTTCTGAGTTAGATTACCCCGGACAACATCCATGAACTCATGAGGCCTCATGAGAGCATCATGTTATGATTTCCACGTTTTTTACTCATACGCACATCATGATGAGCACATCTCATGATTTTGTGATCATGTTATGAGTTTGTCATGAGGTGTATACATTTAACGTTAAATCATTAAATGATGTCATAATGACTTCCACGTGAAATAGCAAATGTTGCCCGGGACCCGATTGAGAACGATTGCCAAATAGTACAGGCTTCTGTAATGTTTCAATTTCAGTGCACTTGACAGCGTTATGCTATAGGTGACGCGACATGTTGTTTCCTACCACTAACTAAACTTTTTAAACGAATAAAGTCGCCTTCTAGGAATACTAGTATTAAAAGGCAGCTGTCTTTATAAGAATATACTACTAGTAATAACTAGTAATTAACTTACTGGTCAGCTAATTCGATACACATTATCGGATTGGTATGGTGAGCCGTAGATATCTGGAGGCTTTAGACTAGAGGAACTAGTTCCTCCAGTCATCTTGGGGAACATTCCGCGGTTTCAAGATATGAGCAAAATTGTGTGTGATCTTTTTAAGCAGGGTAATTAAGAAAATTTCCTTTCTTTTTTTAAAATTTTTAATTTCGCGGTTAATTTAAAGTTTGCGCATGCGCATTCCGTAGACCGCTGCTAGATCTTCATGACATGATCTCGTAATGACTTCACAATGAGGAGTCATCTGTATGCGTTCATGAACTCAGAGAAAATCATTAAATGATGTCATAATGACTTACACGTGAAATAGCAAATGTTGTCCGGGACTGAGTCGCGACTAGTCGGGATTCCTAACGTTTTCAGTAAATTTGCTCAGTGCGTCCAAAAGTCACCCTCCCCCCCACTGAACACTTGAACGACCTGAGATATCGACTTTAAATCTGGAACAAGAAACTAAGACAACTATTTTTTTTGCATATATTTGATATTTTTAGCTTTTAAAATGTGGGCGATTTTTTAAAATGGAAAGAGTGTATTGTTGCAAATAATTTTAAAGCTCATAACATCCTCTATGTGATCCAAATTTTACCAAATGGTGGAATATTTTTCCAACTGGGCAAAAAAGATTATCATGATAAGACTGTAGTCTTAAAATTTGCCAATAGAAAATACAGACTAGACAATTTCAAAGGAAAGTTTATTAACGGGTTGACTGCCAGCGATCGTATACGACCGCTTTGGCAGTCAACCCGTTAATATGTTTAAACTTTTGCCAACTCGTAGCTAAATTTGCCAACTTGGAAAATTATTGAAGTGGCAGGCTGCCTCCTTTAGGTCCGTTCCCGAGTATACTTTCCTCTATTTTAGTAGAAATAAAGAAATTTAGAATAGAGATAGAACTGCTTAAAATAATATTTTGATACAATCAAGAGAACTTGAAAATAATAGATACGGTATACATAGTTAGATTGAAAAGCGGGGCATCTCAGAAACTACATTTCAAATAGGCCATTTGTACCTTCCCTAATATACAGGGTGATTCAGAAACAGGTTACAGTTCTTAAGTTTTATCAAAAAATATGAAAGAAGACTAGTAAGCAAGAGCGTAGATGAGGGGAGTAATGGGGTAATTAGCCCCCCCCCCACCATAGGGTTGGGCGCCAATTTTTTTACAGGGTCGCTAAGTTTGATAGAAAGCGTCAGGGACAAAGCTTTTTTCTTGATTGTAGGGTATTTTTGTGTGGGCGCCAATTTTTTCTAGCAGGGGCGCCAAGTTTGGTAGAAACCGTCAGGGATCCGGGACAAAGCTTTTTTTCTTGATTGGTATTTTTTTGGGCGCCAATTTTTTTTTTGTAGGGGCGCCAAGTTTTTTGGTTTGTACTAAAAATTTCTGGATCCGTAATTACAGATTAACAACATTTTAAAGATAGCCTCTTTAGGAGCAATTTTAGTAACAGTTTTTTTCAGAAGTTTTTTATAAAGTAGGGGAAGTCGGGGTTAACTGGGCCGCTTTTTTTCATATCGAGTTTTTAAAAAACCTGTGAACAATTTTTAAATATTTTCTATAGCAAAAGGTAGATTAATATATAATACATATTAATACTTCAGACAAATATTATTTATATAAAAAAAGTTATTAACGATAAATCAGTTAACCCTGCTGAACCAGTTAACCCCATAGGGCAGGGTTAACTGGTCATTTAACAAAAATGTATTGTATTGTAATTATTGCGAATAAAAACGATTTGGAATCAAATAAAATTTAATTCTAACATTAAAATAGACAACACAATATGTTAAATATTAGATATATATCTGAGGGTTAGCTGGTCCGGGGTTAACTGGACTTGGCCCAGTTAACTCCGAACTAATTAATATTGACATAAGTGGTCCAGTTAACCCCGAACCAGTTAACCCTGAGTGATACCACTGAATAAAATCATAAAATTTTATTACTTAATAAGATATTAGAAGGCGGAAATTATGCAGAATAATTAATAAAATACTCAGTATATTAGGTAAAATATTAGTGTAGATCCTCCTATTAATAAAAAATTATTAATTAAAAAAATAAAAGTTAAGGTAAATAACCACTTTTCACCAAAAAAAAATTAACTTTCTTTACTACAACTTACACGTGGACACTAGAATTTGTCCTAAGGCGCCAATACTAAAAAAAAAAATTGATAAAATCCAGGTGGACCAGTTAACCCTGACTTCCCCTACTATTTTTTTTTGTGAATCAGCCTGTATATACCGAATAAGCTATTTAAGTTTGATATTCCATTCAACTGATATAATTACTGTTATTTGTTTTCTGTAGTTATAAGCTCATTTATAAATGAAAATTCACGTGTACGAAATTATAGAGTACTTAAATTTACATAAAAACCACGAAAATTATGTTAAGTATATTTTAATATTCAAATATGTCTCCTTATGAGGTTAATTTAATCTGAAAATGGCTAAATAAAGTCCAAACGAGATGAACAGAGGCACGCGTAAGCATAAAATTTTTAAGTTTTTAAAGTAGTACCGTTTTCGAGGTATTGTTCCTTAACGTTAAAATAAAACTTGATCAAAACTTCCGACCAAGTTTTATTTTAACTTTAAGGGCATATACAGGCTCACATAACAAGATAGTACATAAAAATGCGATGCCGTGCTTGGCTTCATGTGCCGCCATGTATCTTGTAAGCCAATCACCGCATCGCATTCTTATGTTTTATGTTCTTATGCAAGCTTCTAGATAGGTCTTAAGGTACGATATCTCGAAAACGGTTCTTCGGAGATTTGGATTTACTGTTCAGTTGGGAAAATCCACTGTTCAGTAAATTACATCTAGTTGGGAAAATTGGAGTACAGTTGGGAAAATCGGAGTAGTAAGTTGGGTATTTTTTAGAGGTGATGACCTTTTTTTAATTGTGAAAATTGGGTACAGTGGGGATATTTTTAAGATGTGAGGACTTTTTTTGTCATCAGAATTTTCCGTCATGGGTAAACCTTCTTTTCTAGTTGGGAAAACTGGGTACAGTGGGAATATTTTTCAGATGTGAGGACCATTTATTTACAATATTCTTTTCTAGTTGGAAAAATTCTGTCAGGGATAAAGCTTCTTTTTGGAGCTGGGAAATTTCCGAATTAAGTTGGGAAAAATTTGGTCCTCCCCCCTCAAAAAATCGATTTGAAGCACCCTTGCAGGGGTAATATGGTAATAATTCAGCCATTTTTTAAAATCAGTTAGCTATACAGGGTTATTCAGAAATAAGTTCGAGAGGTGATTCTACCTTAAAAAATATGAAAAAGGTCCTATAAAGGTTGGTCCGGAAATGAGTCCTAAGGGAGTTACGGCTCTTTGAAATTGTAATAAAATAAGTTTTTTAATTAATAACTCTTGTACCCTCTAAGCTAGAGCGACGAGCTTTTGCAGGTATACTAAATAAGGACAATAAGTTTATGTTAATTTATTTTTTTGAATTTATCCAGAGGCGTGCCTCGACAGACAAAATATGTGAGGCTCAACACATTTTGGACCCAAACATTTTTATGTGTATTTTTTTGATTTTTGTAATAAATATAGATTCCTTCAGTAAAAATACATAAAAAATGTCATATAGTGTAACACTGTGGGAGCAACCGTTTAAAAAAATGCAATTAAGAGGAAGTAACATTTTGTGCCACTAAAAATGGTACTTCTTAAAAGGCTATTAACTCCTTTAATATTAAATTTAGGTGTTTTGGTGAAGAATACTTTTTTGCTTAGTTTCAAGTAAAGAATCACCCTGCAGCATTAAAATGTTATTGGTGCTTTTTTTCCCATCTATGTCCATCTTCGAAGGGTCGCCGTCCCTTAGAACTCATTTCCGGACCAGCCTTCATAGGAACTTTTTTTCATATTTTTTAACGTAGATTCACCTTTTAAATTACTCTAACTTATTTCTGAATAACCCTGTATATTAATTGATTGAATATTTCGAGCATAGACATTCGTTCAAATCTAAATTCGGAGAATTCATGGTTAGGTTATAAACTTGGTTTATGGGTATTTTACCCTCGTACCTTCCGAGAAACGCCTCAAAGCAACTTAAGACATTTTTTAGTGTTCAATATTTTTCGTGGGATTTTTAAAAACTTTTTAAAACATTTTCGTGTGCTACGTCACACATTCAATATATCGCTAAAATGACTAGTTTTAAAAACTGACGTCATGCTATCAATAATATAACCTCAAAACATTCTAAAATCTTTCTTCGATACATATCAATCAATAAATACAATTGGGATCCAATTTTTGAGTAACAGAACACAGATCTAACTTAATTGTTGACTCACAGAACAAAGATCGGAGAAAAACCTCCGTCTGCTGTCAAATATCTGTCGAATATCAACTTTAAAGCCAGATGACGTACGGTTTTAAAAACTATGAATTAAAAAAAAAAATCGTACTGACGTCATATTTGACGCTAAAAATAGTTATTTTCTTAAATAATGTTTAAGTAGCATTTTATCCACGCAAAGGGCTGATATTCTTAAGTGGATAAAATCACTTAATACACGAGTTGAGAATTTAATTTTATCCAACACCTTTTATTTATAAATAAAAATCTATAATTTTGCGAAAAATTATGTCAAAAATATTAAGATTAAGTTTTCTTAATACTAAAATAATAGGTAGCTATGGCCTAAGTATGCCTATTAAAAATAAACAATTGCTAGTTTTACATTTCTTACAAACGTCAAAATGGACTTTTTATTCGAAAACTAAAGAATAATTTGGGGTTTTCTTTAATTTTTATGGTTTAGTTAACGTGCTTCTATTTATAGAATAGTTATAATACTTAATTAATAGGGTATGTAACTAATTTTGGGTGAGATCAAAAGCTGTACGTAAAAGAGTGGGTGAAAAATTTTTTAGTCACTAGTTGAAAAAAACTCACTTTTGACATTTAAAATAGTGCTCAAAACAAGTGTTTCTGTGAAGGTGTTAGCCAAGCAGGTTAATTTTCGTGAGGGCAATATCGGTTTACCCATGAGTGCCATACAAGGTTTTATCCAATAAATAGCTTAGGAATTCATATTTTTATTAAAAATTTTAATGACATTTACAAGAAAATAATTTGACAAGTGACAGTTGAGTGGGTAAAATAAATAATTATCCACTCAATAAAGTAAAAGCCACGCGGGGTTATTATTGAGTTTATCTATTTAAAATAAAGCTGGTAATTGTCTTATTATCTGTATGTATTGGATAAATGATTTTTTTTTTAAACTGTATATATTCTGTATGAATATTTGAACGGTAGTCCCTGATGGGTTGGTTAACAAAACTTATTGATAAGTTGTCAATGGCAACAGAAATATTAATTGGCCTACATTTGAAGACAATAATTTGTAGATTACAGATAATTTTTAAGCACGATTTGCATATACCTACAGGTTGTTTATAAAGATCAAAGAAAGCATATAAAGATTTTCAGATAGGGATATTTTATAATAATTTATCATAATAATACACAGTAAAAAATTAATAAAAATCATCAGTACCTAAAGCTCAATTTCCATATTTAAAATATAATTTAAAAAACAAACCTTATTAACTCTCTCATTCTTTGTCTGTTTTATGGAAAAAATATAAAAACAAAGCATGGAGTTTTTCGCGCAGAGCTCAGTCATCAATCGCTAGCTCCCGCACTCCCGAATCTACATTCTGTAATTTGACAGGAACTTTTAATAGTGTAACCACATATTAATAATATCTAACATTTGCTCTTTCACGTGGAAGTCATTATGACATCATTTAATGATTTTCTCTGAGGAAAAAAGGAAATTTCCTTAATTACTCTGCTTAAAAAGATCACACACATACCTTTTTGCTCATATCTTGAAAACGCGAAGAGATACCAAAAAAATAACGAAATATCGACCCCTAGGACTCCCACACAAGTCCATTTTCAACAACTGGAGGACACTGGGATGTTCCCACTGGAAACTTCCCAGTGGGAATGTTCCCCAAAATGACTGGAGGAACTAATTCCTCTAGGCTAAAGCCTCCAGATATCTACGGCTCACCATACCAATCCCCTAATCGTGTATCGAATTAGCTGACCAGTAAGTTAATTACTAGTTATTACTAGTAGTATATCCTTATAAAGGCATCTGCCTTTTAATACTAGTATTCCTAGAAGGCGACTTTATTCGTTTAAAAAGTTTAGTTAGTGGTAGCAAATAACATGTGGCGCCACCTATAGCATAACGCTGTCAAGTGCACTGAAATTGAAACATTACAGAAGCCTGTACTATTCGGCAATCGTTCTCAATCTGGTCCCGGGCAACATTTGCTATTTCACGTGGAAGTCATTATGACATTTAGTGATTTAACGTTAAATGTATACACCTCATTACAAACTCATAACATGATCACAAAATCATAAGATGTGCTCATCATGATGTTCTTATGAGTACAAAACGTGGAAATCATAACATGATGTTCTAATGAGGCCTCATGAGTTCATGGATGTTGTCCAGGTGGTTTTGTCTTCCATTACAATATATAAAAATATTCGCCAAATAAAAATCATCGATTTTAAGTTAAAGTCTTTAACTGCGTTTATTAAACTATTAAATTAAATGACGAGTTTGTTATTTCTACGAAATTATTTTGTTAAATTATAGTTTATTTGTGTCGAACTAACACAGCATTGTGTCACAATAGTTATTTTACAGTATGTTGCAAATAATATTTATTTAAATAAATCTTTGGGGTGTTATTGATAATAATTATATATATTTGAATTAAGGATATTTTTATCTGTGTAGGTAAATTAGTTTTCAATAAAAATTAACAAACAAGTGCATCTGGTCAATTAAATATTTATTTGATCTTAAGATTGTATAATTATATGACTGGATATTGTTTTTAACATATCCTTTTAAATTTTTAAAACCTAATTAGTAATTAATAAATTAAAATTATAAAGTGGCCCCCTCTAATTCAAGGCCCGAACCTTAAATTGGAAACATCGAATCAGCCTATTGAATGTCACATCTAATGTCCATCTAATGTCACATCTAATGTCTGTTGCCATTGTTAATATAAGATAAAAGCTTTAAAGCTTTATTTTAACACTTGAAATATTTTATTTAGCATTCTTTAGTCCGGATACGTCTGTGCGTTTAAAACTCAGTAATCGGGCCTGAAATTAGCGAGAGCCACGATTTGGCCTTTGTAGCTTTGCGACCTAATCCCGCGTTCACTGGATTCCAACGACAATTTTTACTCAAAAAATATCCCGGTAAAATAATACATGTATTAGCAAGCAGTAGGGTATTAAAAAAAAAAACGTGCCTTAAAAAAATTTTTATATGAAGTGGGGCGGACCCTATTTTTAGTTTTTTTAAGCCGAAATTTGGCATATATTTTTTTATGGTATTTTTCACGACATAAGGGAGGACTTAAAATTGTCACATTTTCAGGGCCGGCCTTTGCATTTCGGCGCCGCGAAGGAAGCGTTTGACTTGGTGACAAAAAAAACATTAAAAAATATGCTTGACGACTAAAAAAAAGATTTACGCCACTGATAATTTTGACGACTAAAAAAATCTCACCTCGGAAAAAAGGTTTGGCCTTATCCCCCTGATAATTTTGAAGGCTAAAAAAACTCTCACCTCGAAAAAGATATTTTGAAGACTCAAAAAAAAATCCTCGCCTTTGAAAACTGATGATTTTGACGATTGATAAAAGAAAAAAAACGCTCCTCGACGGCGCCCCTCTAGGCTGGCGCCCTGAAGCAGTGGGCTCACTTGATTCATGCAGGCGCCGGCTCTGTACATTTTCTACATTTCTATTTTAAGTATGTATTATTGCTTTTGGGCTTTACAAACCAATAAAATTTCAAATAAACATGAATTAGGTGCCTATCAGATTTGAATATCGGTTGTTGAAAAATGTATTGCTCACTTATTGATTCTAGTCCCCCGTTTTTTTTTTACATGGAGTAATCACTTTTATGTCCTCTCGTTTCTGTTTTATTATACTCTTCACTGCTCTGTTTCCAGAATAGTATTATACAATGGTTTTTTAAATTTTCAAAATCGTCAAAAATTTATCGGGGAAGTTGGAAGTTGGACTTTGGAATATCTACTTTCCAGAAAAATATTGGGTTGATGATCTTAGGGACGTCCCCATCGGGTGTGGGATACAAAGTTGGATATTTAAAAAAAATTTAATTTTAGAGAGGTGATAAGCTTTTTTTATTCATCAAATTTAGTAGTTGGGACAAGTCAGCGGTAAAGTTGGGAAAAAGTGACCGCAAAATTAGCCTCTTTTTCAAACATCTGTAACTTCAATTGGAATTGATAAAATGTAACCTATAAGGGCTCAAAATTTTTGTCTGGTCATGAACTTGTCCGAAAAGCAAGATTTATTGTTCTAGAAGCTAAACATTCCCTTAAACAAAGGGTTAACTAGGGGTACTTGAATTGACTTTTATACTAAACTTTCTCACATTTTATTAAACATAACTGACTGGATCCCTTTAACTCGATTTATCTTGAGATACTTTATGATTTACTACTTTTTTGGTGCTTGGGGGTAGTTTAACCCTCTTTGTGGGGGTGCATTTTCATCGAATCCAAGGGTGATACCCCTTTGCGTGTTTTTTATGTTTTATTTGACAGAAAAATGTGTTTTTTAAATACTTTGAATTTTTTATTTTTTAACCCCTTTAAGAGGGTTCGTTTGGACTCTAGTCAGGTTAAAGCTTTTTCTAGAGGAAGGGACCTTTTTTTTGTCATCCTAAATCTTTTAAACGTTTAAACGTTTGCAAACGAAGGGTTTCTCTCTCTCTCTCTCTCTCTCTTTTGGTCTTTTTCTTCCGAATAATTAACTAGGGTTTCTCTATGAGGTTTCCAGTGCGCAAGTACTAATCGGAGATATATATCCTGACTTGCGCACTATCACTGGGGAATTTATCAACTTTTTTCACGAAAATATAGCTTAATACATCTAGAATGAACATAAAGTATAACATTTAGTAATTATTTTCAGGAAGATATTAAATTGTCAGTTTAATAGTAAGGTATTTTTTGGTAGCCGACGAAATCAAATTTTCCTTAAGAAAAAGTCAAAGTTTAAGGTACTAGCAAAAATTAATTATGCCTTTAGGGAGACTAGGAATATGTTTTTTACATGCACTGAAGTGTTACATATACGATCTACTATTCGTTTTTTCGATTGCGTTAATTTTTTTCTCCCTATTTTGGCCATCAATCTGGGAAATTCCACCACCGTGGGGTTTCCAAACGCCCAAGTTGGTGACTTCAATATTTCTTTCAAAACCAAAATGATCAAAATTTGCGTTGCGTAATACTTGAACGTTCCCTTAACAGTTTTTTACTAATTTACTGGATATCGACCTAAGGTGCTTTTAATTAGTACGGCAGAGTTATTTAATTGGTTTTTCTCGGAATAAAAAAACTTTGAGGAAATTAGTCTTTAACAACCACAAAGTTTTATATCGAAAACATAATACCTAAGCTTGTAAGATAGAGTTCTTTGTTTTGTTTGTAACTAAAAATAAATGTTGACATAATACTAACCAGTTCTAAATGTGGTCATATTTAAAAAATATTTCGCCTAATTTAGAATGCATTGTTTTTATAAATAAATTATGTTGCAGTATTGATAGATAGCCCTATTAAATAGGAGACAACATTTGGTCAATATTTTGGCCAAATTCATAGAAGGACAGGTGAAAAATATGAATCTATTCATATGGTTAAAAACCGTAAAATTATGGTAACTAAATTTCTTCCTGTCTCCACAATGAAAGTTCCACTAACATGTTAGTTAGCTGTTAAAACAGCCAGCTTATTAATATTGTTTTTGTTATTAATTCGCGAAAACTGGACCCTGTAGGGAGATTATTTTCTCTGGGCCCAGATATTTAGAGTCCCCTTTTGCAATGCAAAAAAACGAAGTGGTTTCGAAGTCACTTTTCGAGGAGCAGAGTTGGTGTTAAGAAAGAATAAACTGTCCAACTTTTTTATCAAAAAGTATACCTTATATATTCAATAAAAAACTAAAGCTGGCATTTAGAAGAAAGACAGACAGGCCTAGAATGGAATACTGCTTACAATTAACAAAGGATTTAATGTGCATAAATGTTAGAGAAATTAAAGAATTAGCTAGAGATAGTGTGGGATAGTCTATTTATTTAATTTAAATAATTATTATATGTATAAATTGATAGGTGGACGAATGGGAAAACCTTTTTATCTTTGCAGTGTTCTTTTAATTATTTGACTTGTTGCATAAATGAATATTCTTATCAAAAATCAGGAAAAACGATAAAAATTGCAATTCATTTCTATTTACGTTAAAAACGTAACAATGAAAAGTGGAAAGTGAAAATAATATATTGGTGAGAGTTGAATTTTGGAGGTTTTAGACCCGGGTCGCTACAGCCTAAAAAATCAATACGGCCGAGGCAAATGCGTGCGACTGCCGAAATTTCCAACTAAGACTCGAAGAGGTGAATTTCCAACGCACAAGTTTTCCCTTTTTAGGCCAATTGATATTGTTGTCTTTGGAAGAGATGTTTTGGTTTGGTTAGAAAAAGACATGGAGAAACACATAAAAAAAGATGTATTTTTTCAAGATTCTTTTTTTTTAGCAACTTAACTAAGGAACTAAGGAATTCAGACTATTAATATGCGGTAGTCATTTAGTAATTGACTACCCTGTTGAAAATTTCCTATGGGTTCCATATAGGATTTTTGTTGGCTTTTCTAGTGGTTCCACACATAAAATTTACTTCAAATCGTCGGTGAGAAGCAATTTTCGCGTGGTTTCATATTGAAAACACGTTAAAATTTGTATGTAAATGTGACATTGTGAAAAACCGAGGGGTTTATTTATTGGACAATCGTTGTATACGGAAAGAAATTAGTGGGCTCTGCGCTATACATTATAAGATATTTGGTAACAGTGGCAAATTATAGTGATTTAAGCTATAGATTATAAGGGACACAATAACTAATAATGTTAAAAATAAATTGGAAACGATTATATATATTACAGACACGATTATATTTATTACAGGCACTATTATAAATTTACAGAAATTTTATTATATTATAAAAATTATTAGCACGGACAATAATTAAATCTATTTAAGCTATAAATGCCATACTATTTGTTATATTTTATTATTCACTAAACAATTAAAGTATTTCATATAAATTTTTACACTGACTGCCATAATTGTAAGAGAAAGCCTTGTATTTATATAATAAGCGATTATAATTTGCTTGGTATGTGTGTTATAGCGCTCCTAGCTATAATTTTTTTTTTCCGTGTACAGTGTACAATGTACACCTATCCAACAATCTTCTACAATTCTTGACAATTTCTTCTTTCACAATCATCTGCAATCCTCCAGAATCCTTCACAATCTTCCACAATTATCTAAAATCTTTCCACAATCTTTAAAAATCTTCATTAAAATTTTGTACAATCTTTTTGACAATCTTCCACAATCCTTTGATTCTCACATTCCTTGTACACTTTTTTGAAAAATTATCATTTAACCGTATATTTTTTAGTTTAAAAAATTTTTTAGGGGGTTTAAAATAGGGTATTTTTGTCAACATTTTTTGAAAAAATTATTATTTTATGTTGCAAAAACGTAAATTATACTTTTTTTAGCAAAGAAAATTGAAAAATTAAAACCTTAAAAAAATCTTCCAAAAAATAAAAAAGTATATAGTTAAAAAGAGAATTTTATAAGCTTTAAAATGATGTATTACATGACCCCCCTTTCCATTAAAAAAATTCCCCATGCCCCTCTGCCCACATTTTAAGAGCTGAAAATATCAAATACATGCGAGAAGATAGTTTGGGTTGACTTATTTAAGTATTCCAAATTTGAAGTCGATTTCTCAACTCGTTCAAAAGTTGACTTTTGGACCGCACGGTATGTGTTCAGTGTATTTGTGTAAAAAATCTTCGCTGTCACAAATTCGGGTTTATTTTACAGATCTTTTAGTTTTGTCCATAAAATGCCTTTTTTTTTAAATATACCAACTTTTCTCAAATAAATATGATGACTAGGCTGGCTCTCACACAGGGCCGTAGCTATGGGGGGGAGCCTCCCCACCTATCTTGAAATCTAAAAAGTTGCATATTTCATGGATTCAAAATACAAAAGTTGCATATTTCACGAGAAAAAACGTTGCATATTTTATAGATTCAAATAAAAAAGTTGCATAATTCACGAAAAGGTGGGACCTTTTTTTTTAGTCATTAACTTTTTTGTATCGAAGAAAAAAGTTGCATATTTCATAGATTCATACAAAAGTTGCATAATTCACGAAAGGGTGAGACTTTTTTTTTTAGTCATTAATTTTTTTGTCGGAGAAAAAAGTTACATTTTTAGGCTAATAAAGTTGACATTTTTAACCTTCTCCCCCGCACGAAATCTTCTTCGCTACGGCCCTACTCTCACATTTAAAGGGAAAAATATATGACCTTCCAAACCGGTGAAACTCGCCTGGCCTATTTGGCTCTTCTCTTTCTTGCACTTCAATGAGTGAAAGTGAACTTGATTTTCGTTCGCTAATTTTTATTTTATATCGAATTTAATCTCACTTTTACTACAACTATTTTTAGCCATTGTTTGTATTTCGTGTACAAGCAACAGTTTATTGACTAAATATTGAGAATAGTATTTTAAGATTAATACTATACTTACTATACTATACTTAGGTTAATTATAATATTTCTTGTTCATTATACTATACTATAGGTACTAACTATTATAGTAAGTACAAAGACTAACGTATTACGTTAGTACCTATAAGGCCCGGTTGTACAAACCTTGCTTAAATTTGAACCTAGCTCAACTGTCATGTGTTTCAATGGTAAAGTAACTCCGCTCAAAGTTAAACCAGGTTTGTACAACCGGGCCTAAGTATGATAGTGGTGTCACTCGAAGAAAAAAAAAATGACTCATAATTTTAACCGATATTTTATCTTCAACGGCTTAAATATACCTAGGCACCAAGTATGGTTTTGCCACCCCCCAATTGGGGTTAGTTAACTACTCTCGAGTTGGGAAAATCTACGGATGAGTTGATTTTCCCAACTAGGTGATTACTGATTTTTGTTCGTCCTCATGTAAAAAGTTGGAAAAATCTTAATCTTGAGTAAAAAGTTAGGAAAATCGTGATCTTTATATAGTTGTTTGTTTGTGCCCCCCCCAAATTCTAGCGTCAACACTGAAGAACAGGCATAACGATTTCCCATATTTTTTGCTTTCCCATTTTGAAAATTTTCAAAATTTTGGGAAATTTTCCAATACAAGGCTTAAATATGATAATTAAGCCTTGTATTCGTACAAAAAATTTAATTTTTTTTTGCGTATTTTTGCGTTTTATGACGTTTTATGTCGCTATAAATCAATTTCCAGCAAAAAAAATGTCGATCGAGATCGATTGATCGGTCGGTCGATTGGTCGTTCTGTCCGGGAAATTTTGTGTACACGCTTTAAGTTAGGGACTTGAAATTTGTCATACAGGTATGCTACCAAAAGTTTTCGCTCGGGATTGTTTTTGGTGAACATTGGTGTGCCGCAATGGGGAAAAATACATTTTTTTACAAAAAATTTAAAATTGCCATATTAAGGTTGGGGAACGTTACGAAAATTTTGATAATTTTGGACCCCCCCTTGTAACGCTATTTTCCTATTTAAGGTTTTTGAAAGTGAATCTGATAATAAAAAAATTCTAACTCAACCCCTTGAGAGGCGGGGGGTAGTTTTCGTGAAAATTGGTATATTGGGCTTTTTAAGGTTGCTAAAAGTGAATCTGATAGTAAAAAATTCATTTTACGCGCGGAGGTGAAAAATAGGAAAGCTCTTTTACTGAGCAGTGTATTAAAATACGAGAAAGTCATCAGGGGCGTTCCAAAGTTTTTGTCGACTGTCAAGATAAACAATTGTGTAACTACCCTTGGAACGCACCTGAAAGTCATACGTTTCTGGTTCCTACCTCCGAAAAGAACAGACATATTTTTTTAACGAATTCCTCAGCCTTCACAGCTTTTTAACAATTTTATAAATACAAAAGCGCAATTTTTTGTTACTCATTCTGGTGGAAGAGTCTCGTAATTTGAATACGAGTATTGTATTCGTAAAAATTCGCAAATCTTTAACAATGCCATATTTTTTATCAGAGAAAAACCTGTTTACAATAATACCAAATCGATTTTACCACACCAACCAAAAATAACCGAAATATTATTTAACAATGGACAAAAAAATTGAACGTCCATTTTTTACGTAGGTACTGGTATGTACCATAAATGTACACGGTGATTCAAATAACTTATCACCCTTTTGTATTGCTGCCGAATTTTTTTAAATAGCATTAATAGATTTTATCAAGGGAGGCATTGAAATCGTAAATTTTACATCATATCATTTGGACAAGAGATTTTAAAAGTTGGGTTAAGCTTTTGACAAAAACCGTCCAGGATAAAATACATTAAGTACTGGATTTTTTGTTAGTTTTTTGTATTGTACTATTTAAATTATTCTTATAATGCTTTATGATTAGAAAAGTTATGTAAATTAGGTTGTTTTATTTTTCCGATAAATTTTATTCTAATTTTAATTTAAAAAAAAAAAAAATAAAAGCGGATACTGTGTTTTTGCTTTGATATGTTTTGAATTTGACAAATAAATAACCTTACTTTAAAAATTAATTCTTACCTGTCAAACTAAATCAAACTATGTTGTAAAATGTACGATTTCAATGCCCACCTTGATAAAACCGATTAATGTTTTTTAAAAAATTTCGGCAGATTGAGTGTTAATTTCAAACATCGTACTGACTAATAGTCCAGGGATATGAAACTTTTGCCATAACTGTGGCTCAACCAGAGGTCTGTCAAGTTTTTCAGGTAATACAGGTGTATAGAAGCGAAACCTATGTATTTGCAGCGGTGGATTTGGTGTGGTTTTTAAGATATTAACAATTAAAGGTCAGTTAAGCTTTTTATCAACAATCAAAGTAGCCATCTTGTAGGAATTTAAAAAACCGTCAAAATGGCTTTTTAAAATGTCGATAGGATGATTTTTTGCTTAGAAATCTGCAAAAAAAACGAATCAAAATTTGCATATTATTCAATAAACAATAAGTTTTGCAAAAATCAACCTACGACTTTGTTATTGTGTAAAAAGTTGCGTCTTATAGTACTAAATATGTGGTTAAAATTTCAGAACGATTCATTTAATAGTTTTTGCAAAATTGCAATTGAGATGTTTTTTTGCAATAATATTATGCGTACAATAATGGAGATATAATGATTCCACGGGTACCTTATGAAAGGGGAAGAGTTGTTTTATCAAAAGAAATTATTAATTAAAAAAAATTCGATTTTTAGCATTGCAAAATCTCGTTACAAAAACAGTATCATTTTTAACTTATTTTGAATAACTTTGTTGCAAATACTTTTAGGAGAATAATTTTTTCATATTCGTAAAGCTGGAATTTTATACGAATTTAGAAAAAAAAAAAGATTGTTCTAGGTTAATATGGGGCAAAATTAGTCACATTTTTTTTAAATTCACAGATACTTTGTTTACATAACATTTAATAAAAATCAGTTATTTATAACAATATTTTGTATATTAAAGTATAAATTACCCATTCCTATATTTGTCAATAACAGTAACACAAAAAATATTGATATTTTGCAAAAAAAAAATTTAATTTGTTTAAACATTTTTACAAACCATTACACCATTAGGTATAGTCCAGTCATGTTAGGATCTTGTTAGGGAAAATTTCCGACTTGTCTAAAAATTTTTGCCTTCTCTTTGTCATTATAAACTTTGGGTGAAAAGTCCCCATGTATGCGACGTGCGCTTAATTTTTTATTTTGAAATTAGTCACAGACATGTGGTTTTTCGCGAATATCTTCGTCAGCTTTGTAGTTATGCAAAAAGGACCTAAAATGAAATCCTATAACTTTTTTTGAATTATCGACCGTTTTCGCGCTAGCGCTTTGTTAATTTATGGCGCGCATGAAATTGTCAAACATGGTTATTTGCAAAATGCAATGACTTTCGCAACAAACCATCGGATATCTTAGATTTACTATTAATTGCTTATATACATGACTATGTACATGGTCATACGTATGGGTCATGGCCATACGTATGGGTTAAAAAAAATACGAGGCTTTTCTATATTTTGAAAATTTTCAAAATGGGAAAGCAATAAATATCACTTTTGATTTTTATATAATTTATTGCAAAATTATTTTTATATTAAATTATTATTTATATTAAACTGGTTCGAAAGTCAGTATAAGCCGGTGGTTCCCTCTACTACTAGCCCACACAAGTCCTGGACTTAGGGGATGCTTAATTAAGTAGAATAGTACGAGGTTAAACAAACAAACAAACAACATATAACTTATTGATGTAGCTCCGCTGAAAATGCATGAATTTTAAAAGTTACCTTTAGAGTATTTATATTAAAAAAATATTTTTTTTAACATTCGAAGTATGAAAATTAACGTTAGAAAAACTCGAATATCGGAAGTTATAATATAAAAAAATCAGAAGTATTAATTTTTTTTAAACCCATGTTGGAATTATTGCAATTAAGGGTATTTGTAAAAAATCATATCGTGGTTTTTGCGATCATTTGTTTCATTGCATGTTGCAAATAACCGGTCAACCGGTTAATTAATTAATTAACCGGTTAATGTTAATTAACTTGGTTAACCATGTTTAAATAATTTTTTGCGCGCCGTATATTAACAAAGCACTAGCGCGAAAACGGTTGAGATCTCAAAAAAAGTTATAGAATGTTTTTTGTAGAGAATTTTATGCATAAATTTTATGCATAAATTTTATGAGTCCTTTTTACATAACTGCAAATCTGACGAAGATATTCGCAAAAAAACATATTTATGCCGACTAATTGCAAAATAAAAATACACTGCCCAGTAAAATCGCTTTGGGAACGTTCAAATATTACGTAACGCAAATTGTACTAAAATTCATACACTTCATACCCCGGTTCTCGCGTTATTATAGATTATAGAGATTTCATATTTTGACTACCCCCCCTAATAGAGGGTGTGTTATGAATTTTGGTACATTTTGCGTTACGTAATATTTGAACGTTCCCTTTCCCATTTTTCACCTTAGCGCGTTAAATGGATTTTTATTATCAGATTCACTTTCAGCAACCTCAAAAACCCCAATATATAAATTTTCACTAAAACTACCCCCCACCCTCCAGGGGGTTGAGTTATATTTATTTTATTATCAGATTCACTTTTATCTACCTCAAAAACCCCTTTAAACCATAATTCACGAAAACTACCCCCACCCCTCACGGGGTGAAGATGGATTTTTTTTTATTATGAGATTTAGTTTCAGCAACCTCAAAACCCCCTATTTACCAACTTTCACAAAAACTACCCCCACCCCTTAGGGGGTGGAATTGGAAAAATGTTATTATCAAATTCAGTTTGTTGTCCCCAAAAAGCCCTATATACCAATTTTGACGAAAATATTGAAAATATTTAAAAATATTTACCTCCTCACCACCGTGGGGGAGATTTTTTATTATCATATTCGATTTCAGCAACCTCAAAAACCCATATATAGCAATTTTCAAATTTTTGTGAAAAATTATTGTATTTACCCCCATTTGCCCCCCTTACCCCACCCCAATGTTTACCAAAAACAATCCCGAGCGACAACTTTTGGTAAAATACCTGTATGCCAAATTTCAAGTCTATAGCTTAAAGCGTTCTTAAGTTATCGTGGATACAGGATTTCCCGGACAGAACGATCGACCGACCGACCGATATTTTTTTTGCTTGAAATAGATTTATATCGACATAAAACGTCACAAAACGCAAAAATACGCAAAAAAAATTGAATTTTTTTGCACGAGTACAAGGTTTTCCGAAAATTTGAAAATATTCAAAATGGGAAAGCAATAAGCTCGCGTCGCACACTCGTCATTTTTCTCGAAATCTACATTTTGACGCTAATATTCCTTTTCGCTGAACCACTCAAAAATATCAAAAAGTTACAGCCAAAACAAAAAGTTACAAATTACCAATTGTAATCCCTTTTTACCCCTTGGGGGCAGAATTCTGTCCCCAACAAACGGACTTTTTGATCCAAAAATCGATTTTTATCGTTATAAACAAAAATGGCTTTGACGCATGCTATATTACTATTCGATAGCTCTTTATGTAGATTTAATGGTATAAAAATCTCATTTTTGAAAAAATTTGGACTTTTCACCTTTTGATCCTACACGCCTCATATTCATTCATAAAAACAAATTCCTGCAGCAAAAACACCTCGTAACTTTCGATGTTCCCTCGTAGAGCGGCGCGCTGTTGCCTTCGAACTAAACTTTGTGTCGCCGTATCAGTTTAAAACGTGCTTGCGTACGGTTCGCGTGAATTTTTCCGTTCAACCCATCATATTTGATTCAGTTTTTCATTTTCAATTAGTATTATCGACTTTAATTTATCTCCATGTCCCAACACAAACCGTAAGTACAAAATTTTGCATCTAGCAGCCTAAAAAACACGTAAAAAACCATTTGCAGGCGATAAAAACAACAAACTATATAAAGTTGGGTTTAACCAGGAAAAAAACACTTTTCGACTACAAGTTGCAGGAATTATACTATTTTTAAAGCCCTATTACAGCGATAATGTGTTGTTAGATAAAATGATTCATTAAATTAAATTCTTTAAGGTCAGTGAACCAACCAATGCCACGAAGAATGATATTGTTTACCAATTTATCTCGTTTTAACATTCCAATGTTACTTTATATAAACGTTAATATATAACTTTAAATATACTTACTATATACACCTCAAAAAATTATATTAAAACCGATTTTTGTTTAGATTTTAACGGGATCATCTAGTTCAAGATCTAGTTGTCATAACCTTATTTTCGCGCTTTTAAAACGTACTTTCACGCCCACTTTGTTTTTTTCAACTTAATTTTGCCAATTAATGAAAATTTGATATTCTCTATTCGGTAAGTATACCGAATATAGAATAACAAAAACCTGTGTGATGTAATTTGACATTTGTTATTTATCCACGTTTATTTTTTCGATTTGTAGGGACAATACGGGAAAGTTGAACCCCTTTTTTTTATCGTTTGATAGAATCCGATGTTGTTTTGCATGTTTCAATAGAAATTAAGGATATAGTCAACAGAACATTAATATTTTATTGTTTTATACGTATTTCGAGACTTTTAAATTAGTCCCATCTTCAGAAACTCTTAAACAAAATAGGTCAAATACGACATAAGTTACAACACTTGTTTCTGAAGATGGGACTAATTTAAAAGTCTCGAAATACGTAACAAACAATAAAATATTAATGTTCTGTTGACTATATCCTTAATTTCCCTTTTTTTTACTCGGAAGGATATAGGTGACCAAACACAACTTTGCCAGTATTTAAAGTGAAGAATTACCAATTTTTGTTATCGAAAATTGCTAAAAAGTGATGACAAAAAAAAAACTACTTTTTATTCGATTGATTTTAAAAGCGAAACTTTTCGTTCAGGTTTTACGGGCAAAAAGTTGAACTTTGTGGCCCTAGGGCCAAAAAGTTTTTTTCGAACGCTAACTAAAACCTTTTCGCCCTTGTATTATAAATAACTATTATTAGCTCGACTTTTTTTTCCACTCGCAAAACCACAAAACCAAAAAAAGTTATCAACTAAATTTTGCCAACTAAAACCGATCACATCCAACTACTGCATTAACTCAAAATACCAACTTTTAATTTTCCAAATTTTTAAATGTAATTGTGGGTTGGAAGTCCCCCCATACTTTCCATGGTTATGACCTAAAGATGAATAAAATGTTCGTAAGCCATCCACAGGCACAACATTTTCCTGTAGGTACTTAATTTTTATACTTTTTATTAATCTTCTCAACAAAACACTTATGAAAAATCAATATATTGGTTTAAAAATAGATTTATTAATGATAACATGCATAAAAAAATCTTGCATACCTTTTATTTAAAACAAAAAATAACTATATATTTTTTAAGTGTTACCTAACAACCACAGGCTCGCATATGCATATAACCATATACGCATATAACCATCCCGGTTAGTACAAAAACCTTTCACGAAGGTTCCTGAAACATAGCATCGGTTATATTCCATAGTTTCAGGAATATTGCATATAGTTATATAGAACTCGTTACGTTCCTGCAAGCTATTTGGAAGGTTAAAATGTACGCTGCATGTTACGTGCCAGGAAGATAACAATTTTAGGTCTTAGGAATTTTAGGAATCAGACCGGAAATTGATGGCTCGTAAATTAAATGATGCCATCGTTTTAAGTTAAAATTTTTAAATGTACCTAACCAAAATTTTACAATAATATTATCTTTTACATCACATTTGTACGATTTACAATTTTTTAACCATTTGACATTTTTTTTAAAATTTAATTATGACCAAGATATCTGAAGGCTTTAGCCCCAAGAAACCAAACGATATTATGGTTACGCGTAAGAAATAAATACTAGAAGCTTTAAGAATATGTACCTATATTCTTTACTATATAGTTTCTTTTTACTAGATCTAGTTCACTAGTTGACTAGATCTAGTAAATATACCTACCTCTTGATAAATAATAAAAAACTAGCTATCTGTTTTTGAACACCTACTCCACCTTTGACAGACCATTCTGTATTTGGCGCATTATTAGTGATTAAGCGGAAATGGTTCATTTCTCCCCGTTGGTCAACTTTCTCATATTTCCTCTACACTTTGTTTAAAACCTCTAATATACGTCGGCTATGTACTAATACGAGTGCCGTTCAATTATTTAAATCAAGTAAAATATTTAATCAGATTTAAATATACCATTTTCTTACAAAAATTTACTTGAGAAATTTCAAAGTGCTGTCTGGTATGATGTACTAAGCCATCGATATACTAAATTAAGATTTATAAGAAAAATATTTTGTTTATCTTGAAATTATATTTACTGCGAAACGTCCTAAAATAAACATTCATTTTATTCTAAAGCATTAAAAAGTTGATTTTTTAGTAGCCTTTTTCAATGTTGGCGCTAGATTGTTGCTGGAGGGACCAAAAATGACTAAAGAAAAGGTTTGGACTTTTTAGAGTTGAGTCAATAGTGGATTTTACCAACTCATCAGTGATGGAGTGATGGGGAGGGGTTAAAGATTTGTTTGAATGCTAAATTATTTAAAACAAAAAATAAATAAAAAATATCAAATGCGTCGTTTAAAATTACTCATTTTCATTTAAACCTAGCTCTGGCTATACTGCCCGGCTAAGACAAGTTGTTCTATCTGCAAATTAGATGTTTTGAGATACAGCCAGTTTCAAAACATGTTTAAATAAATATGGCGTTGGGTTCTGCTTTATTTTAAATAAAAAATACGTGATATCCTTTGAAAAAAAAAAATATATATATTTTTGTTTGTCAGAAAAATAAGTTATCATACTAAATGCATTTATCCTATCTGACAAAGTTAAAAAGTCCAAATGATCTAAAAAGTCCAATCAAGTTACTAAGATCTGTAAAGTTAGTCGTCGTCCTGACTTATTCGTCTAGTAAAGACTAGTTAGGACAATTTTATTTAGAAAAAATTGAAAATTTTCCACATAGGACAAATATCTTAGGCTAATTTTCAGGATCTGGGTTTTAGATAGGACATTTCTTTTGAAACGGTGTGCTTATCTCAAAAAGTGAATTTTTTTTAGGACAACTTGTCTTAGCAGGGCAGTATAGTAAATCATATCTGCCTATAAATAAATACTACAGCTAGGGCCGGGTCTAAGGGGGGCATCCAGCCCCCTCAATAATTTAGCTCCGAGTTGGCAAAATTAGCTCCGGGTTGTCAAAACACATTTTAATGAATTTCCTCACGACATTTTCGAGTAGTGAGCTTTTTTTTAGTCACAGATTTTATTGAAAGGAGAAAAGATTTATTTATTTATTTTTATTTTATTTATTTATTGTGATACAAAAGTTTACACTCGTCATTTAATAGTAAATTACAAAAAAATATATAAAAGTACAATAATATAGCAGACAATTAAAATCACACAATTAAAATATCACGCTCTAAATTACTTTTCATATATTCCTCCATACTGTAAAAGGCCTTTTTTAGAAAATAGGACTTTAAGATCTGTTTGAATTTAATCAGAGGTAGATTTCTTATTTGGACTGGCAGATTATTGAAAAAGACAGGACCATGATAATTTGTGCCGAATTTACTGCTTTCCAATCTAAACTTAGGTAACCTGATATTGTTTGAACGTGTATTGAAATTTGTAACAGCCTGTAGGGAATATTTACCTAAATTTTATTTTACATGTACTAATGTATTAAAAATGTAAAGAGAAGGGAAAGTCATAATACCTAAAGCAACAAATTTATCACGGCAATCATCCTGGTAACCTAAGTTAATCATAATCCTAATCAATTTTCTCTGCAGCCCAAACAATCTGTCCCACGCCCGACGCGTGACCCCAGACTAGCACAACATAAGTCAGTCTCGACTCAAACAGAGCAAAATAGGCAACCTTAAGTACATCCCAGGAAACCATTTTGACCAAGGACCTAAATAAAAAAATAGTTTTTGAGAGAGAAGAAGCAAGTGACTCAGTTTGTTTTTTCCAATTTAAATTGGGATCAAAAAATAGCCCAAGATACTTAACATTTTCAGAATTTTTAATATTATTTAAAGGCCTATAAGTAAAGAAAATGTCAACAGTCTTATTTAAATTTAAGGAAAGCCTGTTTTCCAGAAACCAATCCGAGGCCCTCGACTGGCCCTCATCCATAAGCTCAATAGTTTGTAATAAACTTATATTACTCGAAACAATATTTGAATCATCAGCGAAAAGAAGACATTCCCAGAATGGCAGCGCGTTTTTTATATTATATTATAAAAAAAAGGCAAATTTTAGAGGAGTTAGAAATTTTTTTGAACAGTGATGAGTTTTTTTTTAATCAGTTTTGTTAGAGGGAGAAAAAATTGTGGCATTTGGAAAATTCTGTAGAGGAGTTGGCAAAGTTTGGTATCTTGCCCCCCACCCTTAATCTTTTGCTCGGTCCGTCCCTGGCTACAGCTTATCTTATAACTTAACAGCTTTATTATCATAGAAAAGTTGATTAAACTTAGATAAAATTGTGGTTGGCGCCAAATATTTTTACACCTTGAACTTTACAGTGTAAAATTTTCAAACCCAATAAATTCTAAACAATAAACTTGGAAAATAATATTCCTCGGACAGGTCAATTTTTATTTTGAGCGGGCCATGTTTTGATTTTACTTACATCTGCCGAAATATTTAAAAAGCATTAATAGGTTTTATCAAGGGAGGCATTGAAATCGTAAATTTTACATATCATTTTGACAAGAGATTTTAAAAGTGGGGTTAAGCTTTTGACAAAAACCGTCTAGGGTAAAATACTGTAAGTACTGGATTTTTTGTTAGTTTTTTGTATTTTACTATTTAAATGATTCGTATAATGCTTTATAATTAGAAAAGTTTTGTAAATTAGGTTGTTTTATTTTTCCGATAAATTTTATTCTAATTTTAATTTTTAGAAAAAAAATCAAAGCGGATACTGTGTTTTTTCTTTAATATGTTTTGAGTTTGACAAACAAATAACCTTACTTTAAAAATTAATTCTTACCTAAAAACTAAATCAAATTATGTTGTAAAACGTACGTTTTTAAAGCCCACCTTGATAAAATCTATTAATGCTTTTTAAAAAAATTCGACATAACTGATTTAACATCACTGACTTAATAACCTTTGCCGTCAAGGGGCGCTAGTTTCAATGCGACCATTTATCAAGTGATCAGTGATTACCAGAGCCCGGGAAATTGCGAGCTATTAGTCATCTTTTGTCATGTTTTTTAGCTTTTATCATAGATACCTCAGGCTTAAAAATTGTTTTCTATTTGAAAATTGCACCAGCGTTTCTCGAGTTATTCGATATTAAATAAATGTTACTTCTTCCAAATTTATTAAATGCAGCTCTCTTGGGAGACGATATTTGACCCATGTCTGTATGAACTTTTTTAGGAAAAGTATAAAGCAGTGCATGTGTTATCCATAACTCGGGATAAAAAGGTACAGAACCCTAATGTTTTATTTCATTATTTTCTACCGGCTGTATTTTATACAGGGTTATTCAGAAATAAGTTCGAGAAATTTAAGGGGTGATTCTACGTTAAAAAATATAAAAAAAGTTCATATAAAGGTTGGTCCGGAAATGAGCCCTAAGGGAGCTGCGACCCTTCAAAGATGGACATATTGAACAGGGAACAAAAACAAAAAAAGCACCAGTAAAATTTTAATGCTGCAGGGCGATTCTTCATTTAAAACTAAGCAAAAAAGTATTTTTCACCAAAACACCTAAATTTAATATTAAAGGAATAATAGCCTTTTAAAAAGTAAAATTTTTAGTGGCACAAAATGTAACTTGAAAATCGCCAGGTCCTGATCAGGTTCATTTGGATGCTATACTGGAAATTCAATGAAACCTGTAGTGACTCAGTTGCGAATGTGTGGTAAAAGGCGAAGATCATACCAGTTCGGGTGCGACTCGCATAATTTCGTCGAAGCTTCGCAACCACCATTTATACGAAAGCAGCACTGAATGTTTTATTGAATTTCCAGCATAGAAGGTGGTGAAATGGGGTCCCCGAAAAATATATTTTTAACTTACCGAGTCAAACACATTACATTTACCACATTTAGATTAGTCTATTTTCACAGTTTTTCACGATTATTCAGTAGGCCAAGGGGTAAAAAGAGACTTTAAAAACTTTATTTGACATATGTCAACACCAAAAAGTCTAAAGAAATTTCATTTAATCTAAATGTCATTTCATAAATTCTCATTTCTTTAAAAAATTAAGTATGAAATATGTCAAAGGCATTTTTAAAGACTGTTCTTACCCCTTGGCCCCAAAATTATTGTATATAACTAAAAATAGCTTAATCTGAATGTAATAAATGCAATGTAGGTATATCACTCGGTTAAAAATGGATTTTTTGGTAGCTCATTTTGGAGTTTCTAGCATCCAAAGGAACCGGATCCGGATCATAGCATATTAAAAATAGCTTAATTTGAATGTACTTTAAGACATTAGAAAATAATAAAATAATAAAAATGCCCACCAGCTCTCCGAGTATAAACGGCCCATTTAAATTTAAAACTGACGCAGTAGGTACTACGAAATAAGTTTATTAACCTGCATTTAAAATTAAAAAATGTCCATTATAAAAAAATATATATCGTACTGATAAAATGTAAACCTACGTAGTTCGTAAAAATCCCAGTAGAAACGCTATAACGTAGCGCTACTGCATCAACTCTACTTAAAAAAATACGTATGTCTAATAAAGCCCTTATGATAAATGCAAATACTACTTTATTATACTATTCACAGCGCCTGCACTAGAATAGTATTATACGGTAGTTTCGAATTTTCAAAACATTTCAAAAATTATTGGATATAAATTTGTTTCATGAAAAAATAAGCAACTTTTTTTTTTTAATGTCCGTCCCTCCGTCTGTATGATATCGATAACGAATGATTCGATCGACTGGAAATTTTCAGAAAAAATCTAGTTCTGTAGGGGGAAGATCCTTATTGTTTTTGAAAGTAATCCCCCCAAAAACAAAAAAGCTATGGAAAGTTAAACTTTTAAAAAAATCGAAAAAAACTGGAATTCCGATTAAAGTAGCTTTAGAAATTTTGAATTTTGAAAGTAAATTCTCCCCCCAAAAAACAAAAAAAATTATGGGTTGTTAAATCATTTTTATTTTTTTAAATTTTGAAAATGTTTTTTTTTTATTTTTTTTTTTGGTAAAAAATTTTTTTCAAAATTTTTTTGTTGTATAAAAAAGCACTTTAATAAAATCGTATAGTATTTTTTTAATTTTTTTTGAAAATTATTTTTTTTAAGTATTTGAGAAAACGCAATACTGTAAATAGTATGTAATGGAATGCGTAGCATTACATATCTTCACAGCTTGTTTGTGTATACAATATATCATTTAGTTACAATAAAATCGTTACCGGATACAATAGAGTCGGTAAATATTAAAACATTATTTCATATTATTCGATTTTCAAGTACTAATTTTCAGTTGTCGCTCACGAACGATGCTTACCTTTGTCGGCAACGTACGGTATTTTAAAAACAAAAGTTTTATCGTATGAAACATCAGAGCACACTTTAATAAGGCTTAAGCCTCCTTTCAAATTACATAAAGGCAGTGTTAAACTATAAACAATAGCTTTCGGTTATTGTAGATTGGCTTAGATACAGGAAGAAAGTTTCATTTTCTATATCAACGTTCATTATTATCAGTCATCGGTGAATTTCCAGTGCTCGCATAGGCGCCCCGTCGATTCTAGCGTTGACGCGAGGTTTTAAATATTTACATTTTGATTTCTTTTTATTTTGATTTCTTTTAATGATTCCATTCAAACGAGTTAGGTGGGAAAAAAAGTTATCAATAAATAAAAATTAAAAACTTTCGTATTCTTAAAAGATAAAAATCGAATATCGGTTTTTTCTTCGAAAAACACCGATATATATATATACATATTTAAGTTAATATGTTAGTCAATATTGTTGTGTGTAACAAATTAGTCGTCAAATGTTTCGATTTAGTGACCTTTATAAAAATTTCCCTCCTAATTCGGCAAAATTATTCCGTAAGCCTATGTTTCTGTGTTTATTTTCAACGTTGATGAGTTATAATTATTATACCGTTCGAATTTCCTAAGATCGCCAAAAAACGTCTCCTAGACAAAACATTCTTGGATACAAATGTTTTTTATAAAAAAAAGGATAATAAAGTTTTTTGTGTAATTTTATTTGACCTTTTATGAGGTCTTTAAATTTAAAAAAAAAATTAAAATGAGCTCAAAGAAAACTCCGATTAACGTAATTTTTCAGAAAAAAATATTATAAGGATCAGTTATACCAATTTTAAAAGTAATCCCCCTAAAAACAAAAAAGTTTTGATGGTTATACTTTTTTAAATAGTAAAACTATAAGTTTTAAAATTTAATTTTTTCAAAAAAAAAAAGATTGTTGAAAAGTTTGTTTTTTTGATTTTTTTTTGAAAACATTTTTTTTAAGTATTTGGCAAAATGCAATGTACCATTTACTATGAAAAGTATAATTACTGAAATGCGTAGCATTACATATCTTCACGGCTTGTTTTATTTTTCTTTTGTTATTCTTCATTTATTTTCAGTGATTATGAAAATGTAACTACCAGAGGAGACCCGGTAAATAGCCGGTTTTTGGCTTTTATGAGGTCTTTAAATAAAAAAAAAAAATCGAAAAGAGCTGAGAGAAAATTCCGATTAACGTAACTTTTTCAGAAAAAATTATAAGGATCAGTTATACCAATTTTGAAAGTAATCCCCCTAAAAACAAAAAAAGTTTTGAGAGTTAGGTAAACGTTTTTAAATAGTTAAAAAACTATAATTTTTAAAACCTACAATTTATATATTTTTTTAAAAAGTAGTGAGAGGCGAACTCAACAGTACCAAATTTAACCTCAAAATCAGAAAGGAACCATTTTTAAAATGGTGCTGAAAATGGGTAATTTTATAAAATCTTTTTGCTTACTTTTTATAATACCTTATATTTGCTACTTTTTTAAAGTCAAAAGAAGTTTTCCTATCTAAATTTTTCTTCTAAATTCAAATTGTGGTCGAAATCAAAATATTTTATATAAAAATAAATATAAATATAAAAAAAAACTGCTGCTAACAAAATAATACCAACTGAAAAAAAAAAAAATAAAATATTAAAAAAATGTTTTTTAAAAAGGTCCTTTTCCGTAAAACGAAAAATAAATTGAAAAAAAAACATTTTTTTTGTTTTCCCCCTTACCCCACTTCAACTAAAGTACGCAATTTGGATTTCGACCAGTTTTGACCGGTTTAAACCATGTTTTGACCAATGGCCTGGTCTTTTTTAAAAAAAAAGTGTTTTTCTGACAACCCTGTTATTTAATTTACCTACATATACATTATGAAATATATTTACAAATAAAACGTGATCAATAGATAAAATATATTATTACGCATGTCTACATGTGAGAAATTAAATTCCAGATAACTGTGTTTACTTTTGATAATGTCAAGCCCTTTTTCTATTCACTATCTGTACTATTATTCATTTTCGTTGAAAATTTGTGGGTGTTTGTATTGGAAATAGTATGATAATGTAAGTCAACCATAACAAAATATATTAAATTATTTAATACCATTTAACATATTAAAACCAAACTTTGAACTTAAGGTTTTTAGGACATTGCTCAAGGGGGTTTTCTTAACTTTTTTTTTCTATTTTGCGACTCTTATAAGCTTATAATTAACACGCATTTTGCGTGTTCTTATAGGCCCATAAGAGGTCTCTACTTTTTTTTCTGTTGGGTTGGCAACATACAAAAGACGTTTTGCGTGCAAATGTCAATGTCGATTTAAAGTTTAATTTTTTACAAAATTTTGTGTTTGGGTTATTTTTTAACGTGTTAAAATTGTGGACTGGTTAATTGCAGTAAAAAAAGAAGAGATGACTGTAAAATATATCAAAATATCATTTGTTCCTAGAATTTTAAACATAGTGTAAACTGTAAAGCCAACCCAAAACAAAAATCCCTAAATTAGTGATCAATTTAAATTTTGTTTTTAAAATTTTAGAGCAAAATAGAAAAAATTGTATAAAGCACTCGTTTCATAACACGTTTTTAGAGCACTAGTACTTTAGAAAACTCGCCGCAAGCGGCTCGTTTTTTAAACTTGTACTCGTGCGCTAAAAACGTATGTTATGAAACTAGTACTTTAATATACTATTTTATTCTTCTAAAAAGGATAGTTTTTTTTGATCATTATTGAATTTGAAAAAGTTGACGTCCGAAAATGGCTTGACCCCTCCCCCCTCTTCTGCTTCTGTCCGATTTTGTTAACCCCCCCCCCGGCCCCCAACTGCGGACGTCTTGTATGGACGGCCCCTTACTTTTTCATAATGACCAAAAATAAATTAAAATTCGCTATGAAAACAAGCCGTGAAGATATGTAATGCTACGCATTCCATTATTCACAGTAAATGCATTTACCATGGTATACTGAATTTTCCTAAATACATACTTAAAATATATTTAAAAAAAAATACATTTTTTTTTTCGAAAGATCTTTTTTTTTAAACAAAAAGAAAAAAAATTCAATTTTCAAAAAAAAAATTAATTAAAAATTTGAAAAAACTTGAAATAGTTTTTCAAAATTTTTAAATACTATTTGTTTTTTTATAAAAGAATCAGTCAAATCCATTAACTAGTTTTCGAAATATTTGAATTTAAAAAATGTCAATTTTGTCCGGAATTTAATGCGCGGCAGTGTTAATTTTCTCTGTGTTCTGAAATAAACTTTTTCATGGATCATTATATTTATTCAGGTTATTTTTTACAGGATTTGTTATATCCTAAGGATTATATGAATTTTTACCACTAAAACATTATTATGACATAAATATTGATCGAATATAAACATATAGATGTGTATAGATTAAATTACATAATACGTCCATAAAAATGCAGACTTGTAGCCACGAAACAGTCTACGGGGGGCTCATGAAATGATAGGAGAGGCTAATAAAAAAAACTTTAAATTAATCGTGTTTACTCCAAATGTGGAGGAAATATGCAAAAACCGATAAATCCATGTTATCCAGTTTTGAGATATTAGCAGAAAACTTGTACAACGTATTCGAAAAAAAAAAATAAATAAATAAATAAAAATCTTAAAAGTGGCGAAAACTGTTCATGGGTCATATAATTATGGGCTTTTGGTTGTATATGATGCGCTATATCAAGAAAGTGCTACAAAATTAGTAAGAATCGATACTTAGGTCAAAATATTCAAAAAGTGGATTTGTCGGTTTTTGCATGTAGTCTCGATTTAGTGAACATACCATTTAGTGAACCCCCTAAGCCCCCCCTCGTTACGCCTATGTTAGCAAACCTTCAGACACCGGTGTGGGTACACCCACACTGTAAAAAAAATGTAAATTTCCATAAAAGCAATATGTAATTTTCTTTAAAATTACATAGTCTGTAATTGATAATAGTCCGTGTCAATATCTTGTGTTTTACACCATTGTAATTTTTTGTAATTTTAAATTAGTTTACAGCGCTTTCCAAATTTTACCCGTCTTTGTTTTACAATAAATTAAATTTATTTTACAAAAATTTATGATTTAAACATTGTCAAGTATAGTGAAATAACTTAGTAAACTAAGGTACTTTTACATTATTTTACATTCATTTTTACCGCGTAACCTTTTATTTTCAGTATTTGTATCCTAATTTTGTGTTTCTTTGTTTCAGCCAATCTCAAAAAGTGATAATTTCGAATTTAGGGCTCAATGTAAGGTTCGAAAACATCGAACCTCTCCTCTCACAGCATGGACGTGTCGTGACGTGCGATAAACTCACGTCCAAAGACCCAACCTCACAGACGGTACAAGTCAATTTTGAAACGGCCGAGCAGGCTCTACAGTGAGTATACTTTTTTTTTTATTTTTACAATTCTCTAAAAAATAATATAAATTTTCTTTAAATCGGCGTAACACACTTTAAATTTGATGCTCTGTGTTTCGCGTATCTAACTTTACCTTTACCAACAGACATTTATTCATACTACCTTCTCTTTCATTCATTATCCATCTATACAAAGTTGGTGGTACATGTGATACCAACTTTGTATCATTGGAGAATAAATAAAACTTAATGTATAATGAATGAATGTGTGTGTATCGTAAAAAATCAAACTATAATTATGAATCATCGTACAGAGTGGTATTGGTAGACTGCACAGTTTGGGGCTGCTTGCCCTCGCTAGTACCTAAAATCAACTTGATACCATTCAGTCTCCATATTAGGAGAATTATGAGTAGTTGTCTATGTCTAGAAATAGATGGCGCACAAATATACATTAATCTAATGACTTTACTTCTGAAGGGAGTAAAGTTCTGTGAATGTACAATCATGTACAGAGTTGACTCTTGATAAAGATAAGAGCATTAGCCGAAAGCTTCGCAGTCTTCCAATATCACACTGTACGATGAACGAAAGATAGTTTGATGGAATATTTAAATAATATTTTTATAATTTTGATAAAGATTAAAAAAAAATCCTGTCCTCATGAATTAAGATTGTTTTTCCATCTCGGTAAGCTCCAAACGCATAACTGTATACAGGGGAGAGTCGTCCAAAATGCAGACGTCGGGTCAAATGGGGACGTAGGCTAGGCTGCCCCATTTTAAAACACAGTAACCCACATTTGGATTTATCCCGTATTGTCTGCAAATTTACATTAAACTACTGGAAAAAATATTTCAGGTTACTGTGTTTGCAGCCGAGTTCACACATTGGTCAGTGCTGCGCTCACTACTCGATTCAATGTGGGCTTACGTCCCCATTTAACCAACGTCCCCGTTTTGAACGACGACGTAAATCAATCCTAAGGGAGCTATGGTCTCCTAAAAATGCACCATTTTTAAGGGGATTTTTGGACCTACATGTACACACTTCTTTTCTTAGTTTTTGATGTATATTCACCCTGCATCATTGAAATTTTGGTTTTCGATATTTTAGTATTTAATTTTTCGTCCTCAAAACGTAAAATTTCACCTTTAACTGATTTTTTCTCGAAAATGGTTAACAAGAGTACCTTTTTTATGTATTGACCTGAGGAATTATGTTCCAATAATAAAATTAGCTACTTTCAACGGTGCGTAGCTCCCTTACGAGGCATTTTTAGGTACAGGGTGATCCATAACTGGCATGCCAAAATTTAAGAGGTGATTCTAGATCCAAAAATATAAAAAAAGTTATGAAGCTGAAGTTTGCAACGTTGTTTTGCATTGAAAATTCAAATAGTATATTAAAGCACTTACTCCATAACACGTTTTTAGTGCACTAGTACAAGTTTAGAAAACAAGCCGCTTGCGGCGAGTTTTCTAAAGTACTACTGCGCTAAAAACGTGTTATGAAACGAGTTCTTTAATATACTATTTTAATTTTCGATGCAAAAAAACGTTGCAAACTTCAGCTTCATAAAAAGTTCCTATAAAGGTTGGTCCGGAAATGAGCCCTAAGGGATCTAGGGCCCTTTAAAATTGTAATAAAAATAAGGTTTTTAATTAATAACTCGGGTACCGTTTAAGCTAGAGCGGCGAGCTTTTGCATGTATACTAGTATTAATAAGGGCAATAAGTTTATGTTAATTTATTTTTTTAATTTATCCAGAGGCGTGCCCAGACGGATAAAATATATGAGGCTTAAAACATTTTTGCCCCAAACTTTTCTATGTGTATGTTTTTTGGATTTGTTGTAAAAAATATAGATTTCTAGAGTAAAAATACATATAAAATATCATATAGTGTAACACTGTAGGAGCAACCGTTATCAAAAAAAATGCAATTAAGAGGAAGTAACATTTTGTGCCACCAAAAACGTTACTTTTTAAAAGGCTATTACTCCTTTAATATTAAATTTAGGTGTTTTGGTGTATAATACTTTTTTGCTCAGTTTTAAATGAAGAATCACCCTGCAGCATTAAAATTTTATTGGTGCTTTTTTTTGTTCCCCATTCAATACGTCATCTTCGAAGGGCCGTAGCTCCCTTAGGGCTCATTTCCGGACCAACCTTTATAGAAACTTTTTTTCATATTTTTGAATGTAGAATCACCTCTTAAATTTCGGTACGCGAGTTTTGGAACAAGCTGTATGTGTTTATAAGAACTTTTTTTCATATTTTGCCTTAAAATTATTGACGCTATTAAAAACAAGGCTTTCCCAAAATTTTGAAAATTTTCAAAATGAGAAAGCAATACACCGTGTATAGCTGAATTTTCGGATCTAAATATCTCGGTTTGCACATCAATTTTAAAGTGTGAGACACCATTTGAAAGAAAATTTCAAACATGCAACCTCGCATGCAACGCAGTAGGATATATGTGGAGTTCGCAAACAGTATTGCCAAATACCTAATTTTAACACCTAGTAGCAGTAAGGGTGGGGAGGCTACAAGCCAGGCAACTAGGCCATTATGGCCCTTTTTGCCATTTTAACACCTAAGTTTTATATTTTTTCCGTGTATACTAGGGTGGAGTGAAATTTTTTTTTCTAAATAATAGCATATAACCTGTAATTTTTTCAATATTTTTTGGAGTCGTCTTGATTCCCCGCGGGAGCTTTGAAATTAATGAGAATTTAAGAAATTTAAAAAAATTGTTAAATGGACCAATAAAGCTTTTTATGCTTTAATTATGCAGCAATGCTCTTATAATTGTTGTAAAAACACTGTAAAATGCACTGCCCAGTAAAAAAGCTTTCCCATTTTTCCACCCCGCGCGTAAAATGGATTTTTTATTATCAAATTCACTTTTATCAACCTCAAAAAGTCCAATATACCAATTTTTCAAAAATTACCCCCTAAGGGGGGTGGATTTAGAAAAAAATATTTCAAGATTCAGTTTTAGCAACCTCAAAAAACCCTATATAAAAATTTTCACAAATATATGGAAATTATTTCAAAATATTTACCCTCTCACCCCCGCGGGGGTGCAGTTAGAAACCCCTATAATGCAATTTTCAAATTTTTGTAAAAAATATTTCTTAAATTCTGATTAGTTTCAAGGCCCCCGCGAAAAATCAAAACAACCTTTAAAAAATAGAAAAAAAATACTGATTATGTTCTATAATAAAGCCAACTTTTGGTACATAGTGCTATACGAAAAAAAATTTTTTTTCGCTCCACCCTAGTGTATACCCACCATTAAAAGTGTGAAAATTGGAAATGCATTTACCCTTAAGAACACGGTTGCTTTAGTTAATTAGTTTGCTGTCACAGAACCCATTAACAGGCCCCACTTTAACTTTACGATGGCCCATTTGATACTTTTTGAAGAATAATCTCCCATCTAGCACCCCTGTTTAAAGGTGGATCACATATGCAAAATTCAATAAACCTTGAACACATGTAATGCTTCGCATTCCATTTAATAGCAAAATTCAGGGCTCCCACTTGTCATAAAATCATAAAATGTCATGAAATGACCCAGTTTGTCCTAAAATCGTCATAAAATTAAATTACTGTCATAAAAGTCATAAAATTTTATAAAAATAATCATATTTTTTACTTTTGAGGGACCTGGGAGATAATTTTTGTTGTCTTTTCTGATGTTTCTGATTGTTTAAAAAAATTCTTGCAAAGTCTCGACATATGTTTTCATTGTTTTCATAGGATAAAAATTTATTAAATAAGGAAAACAATCACGCAGTGTTGAACTGCCATATGCTGGTAGTGCACTGTTTTAAAATTAAAATAGACTATCAAATTGGGAAATATTTTCGCCTTTTTTATTAAATTATTTCTTTCATTTAGGACTGTAAAGGCTCTTTAGTAAAAAGTTAAAAAATATTAAATTAAAAAAAAAAAAACGTCAGTAGTTAACAAAATTTGTAAAAAAAATTCGCCTACGGCGTTAATTTGGTTCATGAAGGCCTAACGATCATGTTTTTAGTCGTGATTTTTTTTTAATCGAGTTTGAAAGATTTAAGCGTGAAATTTTGGTATAAAAAAATTTTCTTGTGAAAAAAAAAATCATTCCTTTGGGCCATCAAAATTTTTGGGAGGGAAAAAATTGTCAGCAAATTTTACTTCACGTTCCTCCACGGCAAAACAAAAAGCTCGGAACGCCCCTGGTAAAGAGTTAAACAAAGTCACTTTTTTTTAAATTCGAGTTTTAAAGATTTAAGCTTGAAATTTGTAAAAATTTTCGCCTCGTGCCAAAGCTTTCTTGCTTTTTTATAAAATTTCAAATTGTAACACTATTTTTGCCCAAATATTGTCATAAAATGCCTAAAATTGTCATAAAATCATAAAAAAATCTAAAAAAATTCGCTGGGACCCCTGAAAATTGCGTTTTTCTTCAAGCGTAATGATCATATTTTATAACTGAACACACTAGTTAGAAGTGATCTATTTTTTTACAGTAAAAAAATGAGTTCATTGTTGTACGCCGTAAAAAAAAGTTAGTTACGCCTACGAAAAAATTTAAAATGAGCTAAGTAAGGTTTAAGTTTATTTCGAAAGGGTTTTATTCTCCTATTTTAATAAAAAAAACATACTTTATTACTGAATAAATAAAATTCAAAAATTAATATTTAAAAAAAGAATATATATGGGAGTACTTGAAGAAAAAATAGTATGTTTTACTCAGAGGAAAAGTGATTTTTTTTACTCGTCTGTAGTTTAGTAAATTCTACAGACTAGTAAAAAAAAGCTTCACTTTTCCTCTTAGTAAAACAATATACTATTTCTCTCGATGTTTCCCAAAATATGATTATATTGAAATATTTTTGAAGGGATTGTTTTTCAAAAACAATTTAACATAGAACCTAATTTTTCCTGAAAATTTCATAACGATCGGACATTTCGTTCTTGAATCATGCGCGCAAAAAAGTGACACACGGGCACACACGGAAAGAAATTAGTGGGCTCTGCGCTATACATTATAAGATATTTGGTAACAGTGGCAAATTATAGTGATTTAAGCTATAGATTATAAGGGACACAATAACTAATAATGTTAAAAATAAATTGGAAACGATTATATATATTACAGACACGATTATATTTATTACAGGCACTATTATAAATTTACAGAAATTTTATTATATTATAAAAATTATTAGCACGGACAATAATTAAATCTATTTAAGCTATAAATGCCATACTATTTGTTATATTTTATTATTCACTAAACAATTAAAGTATTTCATATAAATTTTTACACTGACTGCCATAATTGTAAGAGAAAGCCTTGTATTTATATAATAAGCGATTATAATTTGCTTGGTATGTGTGTTATAGCGCTCCTAGCTATAATTTTTTTTTTCCGTGCAGACGGACTTTTTTTTAAGTTGTTTAGAGTTCGATAAAAAGTTCGTGTATCCCTTTGACTCTTAGAAACTTTATTCTGCCCATTTCAACATGATCATGCATGATAATGAAATACCCATCTATTAGATTTGGGTCAAGTGATCAAGATTTAACTTAATTTACGCACATAGAGGGAAAAATTTCAGGACCTTCGCGATTGTGAGTTACCAAATAGAACATAATCGTAACATTTTCTACAAGAAATTTAATATACAGGGTGATCAGTAACTGTCATGCCAAAATTTAAGAGGTGATTCTACATCCAAAAATATTAAAAAAAGTTTCTATAAAGGTTGGTCCGGAAATGAGCCCTAAGGGAGCTACGGCCCATCGAAGATGACATATTGAATGGGGAACAAAAAAAAGCATCAATGAAATTTTAATGCTGCAGGGTGATTGTTCATTTAAAACTGAGCAAAAAAGTATTCTTTACCAAAACACCTAAATTTAATATTAAAGGAGTAATAGCCTTTTAAAAAGTAACGTTTTTGGTGGCAAAAAATGTTACTTCCTCTTAATTGCATTTTTTTAAAAAACGGTTGCTCCTACAGTGTTTCACTATATGACTTTTATGTATTTTTACTTAAGGAATCCATATTTTTTACAAAAAATCCAAAAAAATTACACATAAATAAGTTTGGGTCAAAAATTTGTTAAGCCTAATACATTTTTCCGTCTAGAAACGCCTCTGGATAAATTAAAAAAAAATTGAATTAACATAAATTTATTGTCCTTATTGATACTAGTATACATGCAAAAGCTCGTCGCTCTAGCTTAAAGGGTACCAGAGTTATTAATTAAAAACCTTATTTTTATTACAATTTTACGGACCAACCTTTTTAGGAACTTTTTTTGATATTTTTGGATGCAGAATCACCTCTTGAATTTTGGCATGGCAGTTATTGATCACTGTATACCAAATATGTATACTAAGTTAGGATATTTTAGAACATATTAATTTAAAACTGATACAAAAAAAAACTAGTATTTAATTTTGTTGACTGGTCTAAAAAAACACGCTTCTTGTGGCGATGAAATCACTGACATTTGCAAGAATTTGGCGGTAAAGGAGACACTGTTCCCGCAAACTACAGGATCGATTGCGGAATAAACAAAGCTTAAGTAAAATATGACCCTTTTTTACCATGAAACTTTAACTCATAAGTGTAAGCGTCAAAGGGGTATACAAAAATGTATAATCTCCAGTAATTTTTAACGATTTTTAAAATTTAAAAACCTTTGTAGAATATTCTTCCAGCTATAGTTGGGAAGAATATAATAATAGTACACTGTAAATGAAAATATGGTAATTTCACAGCAAATAAAGTAGGTCATATGTTACCAGCAAAGAAAGTGGCAAATTTAAATCAGTACTGTAAATTCACTGTTATCTGTAAAAATGTGAATTTTTACCTGTGATTTCACAGTAATTTGAGCAGCGAATTTAATGAGTATTTCAATTTACATTTACGTGCTCTTGTAATTTTCGGGACTGTCTGTAAAAGTGCCGGGGTTTTGGACCACATGCATCAATTTTAATGTAAAATTATTGTACCGCACTGTAAATAAAAGTATGGTAATTTCATAGCAAATAAATATGTTACCAGCAAAGAAAGTGGTAAATTTAAATCAGTACTGTAAATTCACTGTTATCTGTAAAAGTGTGAATTTTTATTTTGGTAATTTTACTGCTATCTTTTGTAGAATGTAAGCTATAATTATGGTAATTTTCAACCAATATTGTAAAATTGCTGGGTTTTTGAACCACATGCATGAGTTTTAATGCAAAATTATTGTACCGACAGGAAAAGAGCTAAGATTTTACTAAACCGAGGAATATTGAGGTTTAATTTTAATAAATATTGTAAATTCACATTCTGACATGGTGAATTTGCCTGAATTATTACTGTTAATACTACTAAAAGATTGACGGACAAATTTAGAGTGCGACAGGAAAAGAGCTGAGATTTTACTAAACCGAGGAATATTGAGGTTTAATTTTAATAAATATTGTAAATTCACGTTCTGACATGGTGAATTTGCTTGAATTAATACAGTTAATACTACTAAAAGATTGACGGACAAATTTAGAGTGTAGTCTTTTACTTAGAACCCTACTTTAGGGAGTCATTAAGCTTTTAGTTCCTGTCTGGTCCGTTTAATTTAATATTTAAAAATAGAACACTTCTTGCATAAATGAGGAACGCTGTATCAAAACTACAAAACTCTGCTTTGCACAAAAGTCGTATAGGATGGAAAGTAACACCTTAGCGAAAAGTGGATTGTTAAGCTTTTAACTAACGTTCCTGAAATGCTTTTTATATAGTATATACCTACATATACTATATACCGGGTTTCCCACTAACTACAGGCATTATCTTGAAAACTGTAAGAGATATCAAAAATTTAAAAAGCAGGTCAATATTACTTTTTTTAATTTTTTGAAACTATTTTAATGGATATCTCCGGAACGGCTTATCCGATTTTAAATTTAAAATAAATTTTAATCAAAATAAAAATACTTTTCAAATAATGCATGACGTGACCCATATTCCCATTTGAGATTTTAAAGGCTGGGATTTAGGGGGTGAGTTTTAGAACTTTACCAATTACATAAATAGAAAGCTTACTAAAAATATCTAATAGAGATCTCTACAACTAGAATTATGAAACAAAAGACGTCTACCCTCTATTTCATTTGTGCTACACTTTTCAGACAACCAAATAAATACTGTATTTGTTTTTCATACAACAAATACAGTATTTATTTGTTTGGCCGGAAAGTGTAGCACATAGCTAATGTGAATCTGTAGAATAAGATAATTCTACTAAAATTTAGATGGCGCCAGTAATTTAATAAAAAAAAAATAGTTACACTTTTCGCCCGGCCAACTAAATATTGTATTTGTTCAACAAAGAACAAATACAGAATTTGTTTGGTTGGGTGGAAGTGGGAGTGTATGTATGTCTTCTATCCTTTTTGGGTAGAACTTTTGTCCCTGTCTAATCTAACGGGAGAAATCTCCATTGACCTACTTTTTAGATATTTGATATCACTTACATTTTTCAAGATAATTACTGTAGGAAAGTTAATGGGACACCTTGTATATAGTAATATAATATGGTGGTAAGTAATATAATAATATAAACTAATCAAAATTTGAAGTGGAACAACAAATTTAAAGTCAATTATCTCCGAATTTAATAAACCGATTTAAATAATTATTTTTTTTACGAGAAAGGTACATCTTTTGACTATAATTACATCTAATTGAGTTGCCAAAAACTTAACAGTTTACAGGGTGTTATAGAATAAATGTAAGTATGTTTTTTTGCTTAAACGTGCACCAAAGACGTGTTAGAGAAATTTTAAAAGTTTTTCTTCTTTAGTGTAATTACCACATTCAGTTTAAACAATTAATTTTTTAAATTTTGTTTCTATCTCGTTTTGTTGTAAAGATGTTTAGGATTTTGTGGAAATACAACATTTTTGCCCCAAAATACTAGGATATAGATAATCCAGGTCTTTTTTTACTGCAATTGTAATGCAAGACCCTAGTACTAACATACAAAAAGATTAACTTACATTGGTTCCAATAACCCCCATCTACAGGGTGTTTTTTATGATTTTGCTAATCTCAATACATCAATTCACTATTTTTTCGAGATTTAAGTGAAAAAATTGTTGCAACTTGAAAGTTTTTATACTAAACTAGCCTATTTTGATTTAAGCTTGTTAGTAAATACCAATATATCTACCCATCTTCACTCCAAGAATTCCCAATTTAACATTTTAAAAAGTCTCTCGTATAGTTTATACTTTTTTAAGCTTTAGATTAGAGTGAAACTGTAAAAAATGTTTTTGTTTTATATGTATGTATATAAATACGGTAGGTTACCTCTGCAGAACTTTTAACACGTATTCGTCATGTGACTTGAGATTTAAATTTAGTCTTAAAATTTAAAACTGTCTAAATCGTGTATATAATAATCACCGGCCGTATATTATTCGGTTTAAGAAAAACTTTTAAACCGGATCCCCGTAGATCTTCAACTCTAATGAAAATATTTTTTTTTTCATTAAAAGCTCATAATAAGTCTTTCAAAAGATGTATTACTTAAAACAGGCCTTAAGCAAGTAAATTTAGATATGTTACTAAGACAATTACATTATAACATTTTTCTATTTTGCGACTCTTATAAGCTCATAATCACAACGCATTTTGCGTGTTCTTATAGGCCCATAAGAGGTCTGTACTTTTTGTTCTTTTGGGTTGGCAACAGACCTGGCCTATCGCTTGACGTTTTCCGTGCAAATGTCAATGTCGCTTTAAAGTTGAAGTTTCTACAAAATTTTGGGTTTAGGTTATTTTTACCATGTTAAAATTGTGGCTTGGTTAATTGCAGTAAAAAAGAGAAGAGATGACTATAAAAAATATTAAAATATCATTTGTTCTTAGAATTTTATACATGGGGTAAACTGTAATGCCAATCCAAAACAAAAATCCCTAAATCAGTCATCAATTTAAATGTAAGTTTTTTAAATTTTAGAGCAAATTAGAAAAAATTGTATAAAGCACTCGTTTCATAACACGTTTTTAGCTTAGTACTTTAGAAAACTCGCCGCAAGCGGCTCGTTTTCTAAACTTGCACTCGTTTGCGCTAGAAACTAGTACTTTAATATACTAAATTAATGTTATAATATAACAGAATATTATTCTGTCTTTTTTGACATATTTAAAACTTAAGGCTTAAGTATTAAGTGGTATATTTATTTAGAGTCTTGTTTTAAGTTCTTAGTAAAGAAAGAATGTGTTCTTCGGTGTTTTTGCCCCGCAGAGTTCCGTTTTAATCGTTTTTTTCTTGTACTTAACGTAGAGTGATTATGATACACTCGTTTTAGACTTTTTTCTCGCGACCAAGTTAAAATTTAAAGTCACGTGATTTTATCATTATGATTCACAACGTAAGTGAGAGATAAGGTATATCGGCAGACTAACATCTCTACTCTAAATTTCTCTACTCCCTAACATCCCTACTCCATAACATCCCTACTCCACAACAACTCTACTCCGTAACATCTCTACTCCGTAACAACTCTACTCCACACTATATGCACTTTATTAGCCACTTAATAATAAATGAGCAGTTCAAAGAACAAAGAATCTTCTTCTTCTAGATTATTTTATTTTTTTCCTAGAAAACGTTTATCTTTAAATGTAAATCTAGAACAATCTTAAATGAATTATTCTAAAAGCAAAAATGACCGCGTACTCTTAACATGCACTAATATGTAAGTAATTAATAAACTGAATTCATTTTTGACAGTGACTTAGCATGACAAATATTCTTTTGAGTTAAGACAAGTGGCTAATCGAGTGTCTATAGTGTGGAGTAGAGTTGTTACGGAGTAGAGATGTTATGGAGTAGAGATGTTACGGAGTAGAGTTGTTGTGGAGTAGGGATGTTATGGAGTAGGGATGTTAGGGAGTAGAGAAATTTAGAGTAGAGATGTTAGTCTGCCGGTATATCTAGTACCATTTTTATTAAAATGAAAACATTGTTCTCTATTTTACTCTACCTTACTCTTAAGCTTAAAAAAATATAAACTATGCGGGAGGCATCAAAGTTTTAAAATGTTAAAATGGGAATTCTTGGATTGAAGAATGGTGGATTTATTGGTGGTAACTCACAACCTTAAATGAGACAGTTTTATCTAAAAACTTTTTAGTTGCGGCAATTTTTTTATTTAAATCTCGACAAAATAGTGAATCGATGTATTCGGATTAGCAAAATTATAAAAAAAACGCTCTATAGATGGGGTTATTGGGACCAATGCAAGTTAATCTTTTTGTATGTTAGTACTAGGCTCTTGCATTACTATTACTAGTGTTGCCGCCTAAGGCCTATCGTCTCGCTATCGTCTCGTTACCGCTGAACAGAACGATAGCGAGAGGTGGAAAAATATCGTATCGTTGTAACGATAACGAGAGGCCTCTCGCCCGTAACGAGACCGAAGCGAGAGCGATAACTCTCGTACAGTCAGAGACAGTCGAATGTTCAAGCCACCTAAAATCAGATAAAAATATTTGACACAAACGTCATTATTTAATTTTTGAATTTAATGATTTTTAAAATGCAAATATATTCTTTAATATGCATTATGCAGCATATATTAGCCCATTATAAAAGGCTTTTATGTTTTACAATCCTATAGCAGGCAGAAATTGCTTCAAAATTATCCTATTTTTATAGCAGATATAAAAATATACTCCTGGCAGTTGCACTAAGTACCTAATTAGGCTTATAGTAAGTATGGTAGTATTTGACTAATACGTGGGTTAATTTAAAAGAAGTCAAAAAGGCCAGCGCTGCTGTTAGTAGGACCTGAGTGCTAAAAATCGATTTTAATAGTCTATATATTTTGCTTTCCCAAGTATTGTGGTAGAAAAAAAGCAAACATTTTCTCCCTTTCCCCAAAGCGATTTTGCTCAAAAACGAACTTGTCGAAGATAATATAAAAAACATCTGCATACCAAATTTCAAGTCGCCAGCTCAAAGCGTTCCTAAGTTATCGTGGATACAGGCAGACAGATAGATAGACAGACCGACAGACAACCAGGCAGACAGACAGACCGTCAGACAGACAGACCGTCAGACAGATAGACCGACAGACAGACGGATATATATTTTTTGCTTATTTTGATTTTTCTCGACGTTTCAGAAAAAAATAAGATGATTTAGGTAAAAAAATGTATGCTTTTTTTTCTTTGTGAGAAAGTAAAAATGGGAAAGCAAAATAAGACTATTAAAATTAATTTTTAGCACTTAAATCCTACTAACAGCAGCTCTGGCCTTTTTGCCTTGTTTTAAATTACCCCTCGTATTAGTCAGATACTACCGTACTTACTAAAAGTCTAATTAGGTACTTAGTGCAAGTGCCAGGAGTTCATATTTTTATATCTGCTATAAAAATAGGACAATGTTAAAGCAATTACTGCTTGCGATACGATTTAAAAAGATAAAAGCCTCTTACAATGGTCACATATATGCAGCAAATTATCATTTTATAAAGATATATGCATTTTAGTAATTTTTGGCATATTCTTTTTAAATGTGACATTTGAGTCAAATTCATTTAACTAATATTAGATGGCTGAAATATTCAACTTTTACGGTGGAACGATAAGTATCGTTATCGCGAGAGGTAGGCGATAACGAGACGCCTCTCGCTATCGTTTGTGCAAGACGATAATTTTTGAAATATCGCATCGTAGTTGCGATACGAGAGGTATTTATTGGCGATAACTATCGCTTTAGGCGGCAACACTAACTATTACAGTAGAAAAGAACTAAATTATCTCTATTTTAGTATTTTGGCTCAAAAATGATAAATAAATTGCTATTTCCACAAAATCCTCAAATCTTTACAACGAAACAAAATTCAAAAAATAAATTGGTTAAACTGAACGTGGTAATTACACTAAAGAAGAAAAACGTTTAAAAATTCTTTAAAACATGTTTGGTGCACATTTAAAGTTTAAGCAAAACAACATAGACACATTTATTCTGTAACACCCTGTAGACTGTTTTTGGCAACTCTAAGTAGACAAAATTATAGTCAAACTTTCTTATTTAAATCGGTTTATTAAATTTAGAGATACTTTGAATTTGATGAAAGTTTTTGGGTGTTCCACTTCAAATTTTGATTAGTTTATTATTTATTTCATTACTATTTACAATAATTGTAAATTATTTACATGTTACTTAAATTATGTAACATAATATCTGTGGCTTGGCTCTAAAACGGTCAGTGTCAATAGCAGGCTTTTAAAATATTACATTTTAGAACCAAGCCACAGATATGTATTCCATTGCATTAATTTTATATGAAGTGGTTACTTCTAAAGTAATGTATTTTGAATTTTTTACACTCACAGAAGGGTTGATTAATGTCTTCTGTTTTTAGTCCTTTAACCTTACCATTTTAGATAGGATTTTCTCTTCATCAGTCTATATGTGGTCTAAGCTAAGAAATATTGTTTTAACCCAGTTTTTACTACCCACTACCCATTATTACTTTAGAAAAACTCACCCATAAAACCCGGGTTCTTTTTCTAATCTTATGTGAATTAACAGTTCTTATGTGTGATTTAAAATTACCGATATTTTTGAATTTTTATTTTTATTTGAAAATCTAATATATTAAGTAGAAAAGGAATGTTCTAATAGAACTTTTGTATTGGGTTCTAGGGTTCTGTTAGGGGTTCTGTTTATGCCACACAATAAAAATCTTAATATGCAAAATTTATAAGTATCTGTATATTTAGCATATTAAAAAAAAGCTAAATGGATTATCACTTTGACAAAATGTCGGTCGGTAGTTGTAATTTATTTAACAGCAAAATCGCCAAATTAATTTCCGGTGTGGAAGCAGTGGAGAGAAGGATTTGTTATACTCTTGGCGGGTCTATAACTAGAAGAGTTTAAACGATGGTTTTTAAATTTCCACACGAGAGTCTAACCTAGAGGACTGGACAGGGTAGGTAGGTTGTTTATACACTGCGGAACCAAGCAAGCTATTCGTCTACCCTAAAAAACCTACCTAGTAGTAAATTTTTGGGTTGGCCAAAGCCGGACAACTAGGCCATTTCTGGCCCTTTACTAATTTGAGTCCTTCTTGAACATGGCCGTCCTTTCAATAAAGGTCAGGATATTGGCCCAGGGGAGATCTCTTAGTTCATCTTGGTTGAGTCTTTGAGTTTCAAAGACTTGCAACCTGATCCTGTCGTCAAACCTACCTATCTAGTGATCTACACAATTTTTTATGTATAGAAAAATCTATGACTTTTCATCTGTTCAAAAAGATTTCTTTAGAGAGGATTTTTTGAAAGACTTTCGAAAATTTGTACACGGACTTATTACCCCTCGATCGTTTCCAAAACTTGTCTTAATAGCTTTGTCATAAATTACCTTTGATTAAATTTTTTTTATATGCGTCCCTAAAAAGTTCAAATGTCGGTCCATCTGTCTGTTACAATTTTTGAGCGTATTATAAGATGAAGGACCTGTTTGTTACTCCTGTCGTCGCAGATCCGTTTTCAGAGGATATAATATTGTGTCCGTCCGTTTGATACACTTTGGAAAGCAAAAAAAGTGTCAAACCGAATAATCTTCCAAAATGACCACAAAAAGAGGTCATCAACTCCAAAACTCAGACGCTCCCCTCCCTTCTCCCCTTAGAGGCATCACTTAAAAAATACAATCTTGCTAATTTTAAGCTCAAATAATAAAAGAATACTTTTAATAAAATCATATACAACAATAAAACCTTATAGAGTCGGACAAATTATAATACAATAGAAAAACTAGAGATCGCGCTCGAGTGGTTCAAAGTAATGCTATTTTCCCTGTAAAAAACGACCATTAGAAAATATATTGATACCCATACGTTTTCTGTACGGTTTTAAGAGGATTCTATTGGCCCATTTTTTTTCTAAGGGTTTTCATTGGAAAATACCTTTTCCTATGGGTCCAATTTCTATGGGGATCTATGGGATTTAGACCAAATACAAATATTGATCCCAGTTGAAACCCATAGCGGTTTCTATTGATTATTTTTCATTCGGGTTTTTATAGTTTACGAAGAAAATCGAAGGTGCAGAAGGTAACATGGGCTGGTTAGTCAAAATGGGCCTACTTCGGTTGCCGCAGTCCAAAAAAAGTAACCCACATTTGGACTTTTTTCCATTTTTTTTTTCTGCAAATGTACATGGAAATATTGTAAAAAAGTTTAAAGGCCAAATGTGTGTTACTTTGTTTTAGAATGTGGCAGCCAATTGTTGGAAAATTAGTTTCAACATGTTGGTTCATTTTTGTATTAGTTTTTCGACGAGGCTGATGACTTTTTTGATGACTTTTTGGCTGCACTGATAAAAATTGCAGTTTTTTTGAACCCCATTCGCATTTGGTGAAGAGTACGTTATAAAAAGAATTGCATTACACATCTTCACGGCTTGATCCTTAATTAATCAGGTTTGGCACGGACGTCTGACAACATAAAAAAAACGCATGTTGCATCGCCACGAGCCCAACGTAAGATTTGAGTCCGAACCACACCTGCCTCCTTGGATTGAATTGGTAATTGATAGCAGGGTGTTATTAAACTGAATAAACTGTTTTTAAATTACATGAAACATGTTCTTCGAGTTAAAGATATCACATTTTTATTAGGTTTTAATATGCCATTTCTAATACTACTACTCCAACGTTTTAGCGTTTTACGGTATTAGGATCACTGGCATGTAAATGTGCAGTTTGGGCGATATTCGTTACTTTTACGCTTACGCCTATTTTTGAAATCGAGCGAAAAATAAAAATTATTTTTGGCTATAGATCGCTTATTATCATATGAAAAAAACAGGGCCGCAGCCAAGGGGGGAGAGGGGTCGGTCGCCCAATTTCTTTTGAGTTGGTAATTTTGATGAATGTGTTAAAATTACTGATTATATTTGTCCTGTTGGCGAAATGGGTACTTAGGGCCCGGTCCAGTAAGGTCCTCGGAGGACCCGCAAAATAGTCAAAGGCCCGCAAAATGGTATATTTCGGACTCACAAATATGTTTTTGTATAATTTAGACCCTTTTAGATTAATATTAATTACACAGGCACAAAAAAATCTGTTTTCGTTGCTAACCTTAAAAAAATGATGAAATTTAAAACACATTTCATAATTCTTTTGAGGTTAGGAGCGAAATGCGACCTTATACAAACCAATCCCAGATTCGCATTCAGCGACCCCAAAAACGTATAGAAATATTTGTCTCGTCTGGTGAACAAGACTTTTCTTACCGTACCTGTGCAAAGGCACACCAAAAAAAAATTGTCTGGTTCCCCATATACGTTTTTGGGGTCGTTGAAACCGAATCTGAGGTTGGTTTGACTCGGTCAGGTCGCATTTCGTTGCTAACCTCAAAGAAGTGATGAAATGTTTCAACTTTCATCACTTTTTTAAGATTAGCAACGAAATGCGACCTGACCGAGTCAAACTAACCCCAGATTCGGATTCAGTGACCCCAAAAATGTATAGAAATGTTTGTCTCTTCTGGGGAAACACCTTTTTGTGCCTGTGTCATTATTTCCAAATCAGTTGGGCGTAGATCTCATTTAATGAAAGGTATTTTAAAATAAAGGGGCCAGAAAGCCCGGAAAATAACAAGGACGGTCGGCCTTCTGCCGATCTGTCCAGTCCGTCACTGCTGTTAAAACTTTTTACACGAAATGTGATTTTCTTGTAAAAAGTTTGTGATGAAAATACCTTGGTATCCAACGAACTTTCATCAGATTTAATATGGTATATCTGGAAATCCAGAACTTCTGATGAAAACCATTGTGTATTGGAAAGGGTTTTCATCATTTTTTATAGGGGTAGGCAAGGATGTTATAGGCATTTCCTTGTTAATAAGTTTGTTGATGTATATATACTCTATTTCATTTCATTATTAGTAATTATGATTGGTGCTAATATTAGTTTTGACTAAGGTTGCAATCATGGTAACAATTTTGAAGTTTTTTCAAATTTATTTTTTCTTGTCACTGTCAGAAGTAAAATTTCGCATTTTTTTTTTTGAAAATGCCTGCAAAAATTTTATAGAAGCAAAGTGATATAATTAAGTGATAAAATAAATAAGTGTATAATAAATAAGTGATTATAAATTGTGCTGGATATTTAACAGCATATAGAGACTTCTAAGAATTGGTGTAGTTTATGGGAGGATTGGTGTAGTGGTCTACCGCGTCCTGACATGACAAGTCTACTAGCCAATAGCGTGAGTTCGCTTCTCACTAGTGCCGATTTGCCTTTTCAGTTATAAATAATTGAAATTTGGCGAAAGCGTACGTGAACCGGACACTCCCTATAAAAACTGGTTCGAAAGTCAGTATAAGCCGGTGGTTCCCTCTACTACTAGCCCACACAAGTCCTGGACTTAGGGGATTCTTAATTAAGTAGAATAATACGAGGTTAAACAAAAATGTAATGTAATGTATTTTCCAATCATGCTTTAAAATAATCTTGTAAAATTTTTGCCACTTTTCTTCGTTACATTTGGGCAAAGTATCAGAACATACATTTTATCACATTTTTTTAATATTTATGAAAAAATTGCAAAATTATATTTTATCTGAACGATATGACATAAAAATATAACAAGACATATTTATACGATACTTCAAATTTACGCAAAATGCCGTTTTCTACCAGAAGATCTACTTACAAAGCTAAACCAAACCTATAACTTTTTTAGTTACTAATAATGAAATGAGATAGGGTATAGAATCCTGCAAATAACTGGTTTATATCAATTTCCAAAATTATTTTTGGACATTGTATTGATTCCTCCACTATTAAATAACGATAGCTTTTCATTAACAAATCTGAATGTTTTTTAACGATAAGAACATTATTTTTTAATGACTCGGAATTAAAATATTTATAGTAGAAAATCAATTACAGTTTTTAAAGCTAAGCTAAGCTAAGCTTATATCGTAAAAATATACCGTTTTATAAAATCAACCGTTAAAATATTAAATAAATAATAAATATTGGAAGTAGTGCTTGATGTTCACCAGTGTGGTCCTTAAAAAATGTTTTTTTTCGGGACGCCCATTTAATTAGCATATTTTTAAAAAATACCTAATTATATTTTTATTCTAAATATTTTTTGTTATTTGTATTTTTTTTTTTTTTGATAAAAGTTATACATACATGATGTGATTTATTAACCTTGTACTATTCTTTATTTCGGTGCGGCACGGGTAACGTTAAGCTGTTGACCTAAAATTTGGTTAACATCATTTTACATCATTTTTAGATATTTGGAACAAATTTAGTTACTTCCCGAAAAAATATTTTTTTTTAAGAATTACCCTTCACTTATAGTCAAAAATAACAAACCGAAATAACCAAAGTTGATTTATCAGTAACGATTATACATACTGGTTGGTTTTAATAACTGCTATTTAGATATATCAAAACAAGTTTTAAACAAAAGTTTATATGTTTAGGGGGCACCATGGAGACAAGGGGGGAAGCGGGAATAGTTTGTGTCTAGCTGCACCCCTGCAATCGTTCACAGTATCTTCTGTTTCATTCAAGATCCAACTAGGCCCTGTTATGCAAAAATCAACCAACCCACAAAAAACGAGTTAATGTCGTATACTGATCTAAAAATGCCCATACTACATTCTGGATGTAGGAATAACCCACAATATGTGAAACTTTATGGGATGGTTGCTTGTTGCATAATAGGGCATTTATCTTACAAGCATTGATATTGATTGGCCTTTTTAGGTTATATAGATCTAAAAAAATGTAGTTCGGCGGTATAACTCATAATAAGGAAACAGAGACATTGGCCCTTTTAGAACCAAGCCACAGATATAATATAGGAATAGCTTTTTTTTTTTGTTATAAGCATACCCCGGGCATTTGGAAGCTATAACAGCTATAACCAAAATTTACCGTTCCATCAATGAAACATAATAATTCGTATTCAGCGACTCAATGCAAGTAAAAAGAGCCAAACATGAAAAACATCTGTAGAGATTTTTTTAGCGTAGAACTATAGCATTTTGGGAAAATACACAATTTTTCACAAAAATTAGAAAATTGCTTTATAGGGGTTTTTGAGGTTGCTGAAATTAAATCTGATAATAAATTTTTTCCAACTCCACCCCCACGGGGGTGAAGGGGTAAATATTTTTAAATGTTTTCAATATTTTCGTCAAAATTGGTTTAAAGGGGTTTTTGGGGGCGACAAAAGTGAATTTGATAATAAAAATTCCACCCCCTCAGGGTTGGGGGTAGTTTTTGTGAAAATTGGTATATTGGAGGTTTTGAGGTCGCTGAAAGAGAATCTGATAATAAAAAATCTATCTCCACCCCCTGAGGCATGGGGGTAGTTTTCTTAAAACCCAAATATAATTTATAATAAAGCAATTTTCACGAAAACTACCCCCCGCCCCTCAGGATTGGATTTAGAAAAAAAAATATTTAGATTTAGTTTTAGCTACCACAAAAACCCCAATATATCAATTTTTAAGAAAACTACCCCCGTGCCTCAGGGGTGGAGTTTTTTATTATTAAATTCACTTTCAGCAACCTCAAAATCCCCATTATACCAATTTTCACAAAAACTACCCCCCATCCCTCAGGGGGTGGTTAGAAAAAAAATTGATTATCAGATTCAGTTTGGTCGTCCCCAAAAACCCCTTTATATCAGTTTTGACACAAATATTGAAAACATTTAAAAATATTTACCCTTTCACCCCCGTGGGTGTGGAAATATCAGATTCCATCCAGCAACATCAAAAACCCCTATACACGGAAAAAAAAAATTATAGCTAGGAGCGCTATAACACACATACCAAGCAAATTATAATCGCTTATTATATAAATACAAGGCTTTCTCTTACAATTATGGCAGTCAGTGTAAAAATTTATATGAAATACTTTAATTGTTTAGTGAATAATAAAATATAACAAATAGTATGGCATTTATAGCTTAAATAGATTTAATTATTGTCCGTGCTAATAATTTTTATAATATAATAAAATTTCTGTAAATTTATAATAGTGCCTGTAATAAATATAATCGTGTCTGTAATATATATAATCGTTTCCAATTTATTTTTAACATTATTAGTTATTGTGTCCCTTATAATCTATAGCTTAAATCACTATAATTTGCCACTGTTACCAAATATCTTATAATGTATAGCGCAGAGCCCACTAATTTCTTTCCGTGTACAGCAATTTTCTAATGTTTGAGAATAATGGTGTATTTTCCCAAAATGCTCTAGTTCTACGCCAAAAAAAAATCATGTTTTTTTTCGTCATAAAAAAAATTCTGAACAGATATTTTTAATTTTGGCTTTTTTTACTGGCATTGGGTCTCTGAATACGAATTATGATTCGTTGATGGAACGGTAAATTTTGGTTATTTTCGTTTGAGGATCACTGTGTTATAGCTTCCAAATGCCCGGGTATGGTTATGGTATAAGGAACATCCGTGTCTGAAATAGACTGCAGTGACACGTTTGCGAATGTGTGCTAAAAAGCGAGGATCATACCTATTCGGGTGCGGCTCGCGTAACTCCGTCTGAGGGGAATCCCTTATACGAGCATTATACCTTTTAGGTATCAGTCACTGCGTTCTATTTTAGACACGGAGAATATTTGCAATTTTGGCGAAGGCGTACGTACAAAAAAAACTACAACAATTTTTCAATTTTTTTCAGGGCCGTAACTCAACTAAATGGATACGAATTCGAAGGGCGGGCGCTAAAAGTCGAAATTGCAACGGAGAAACGACCGCGAAGGGGCCCCAGAGGCCCTGGGAACCCTTTCGGCGGACTTCCAGGACAAAATAGACAAACAGACTTCCCCCTAAGGATACTTGTACAAAGTGACATGGTAAGATTTTTCAGCTTTTATTTTTTAACAAACCGTATGGAAGAATTAGAAAGGTTTAAACTGTCACTTTAAACAGGGCTGCTAAAATTTTTTTTTGTTGGCTCTCAGAGATTTGATGTGTTGCCGGATTTTTTTTTAATTTGAAATTACTTATTTCCAAAATTGTAAACATCATATTTTTTTTATATACGAGTGCTTTTGTCGAATTAACTTGTATACGTCTGTCCGTTTGTCGCTTATGTAATTTTTTGGGGAACTAACTGAAGTTCTAAGGAATAAACCTGTTTAAAAAAAATGCATTAAAAAAATAAAAGTTAAAACTTTTCAAGAAACTATAAACAGAACGAAAAGAGATAAACGGAGAGTTTCTTTTAATCGGGAAACAGGAAACATTTTCTCGGCGAATTTCAGTATCAACATTTTAATGTGTAATTTGTGATTGTTTTGAAAATATTATTACACTTGAAACCGTTATGACTTTTTTTTACAATTGTTTAATGTTTGTAATGTACTTTAGTGGATAAATTCCGATAAGGGTAACCACATGTTCTAATGTTACTCCCTGTTAAAAAAAACAAGTAGAGACCAGTAGGATCCAGTAGATTCCGATTCGTTATCTATTGGTCTTTACTGGTCTCTACTTTTTGTTTTTTAATAGGGCTGTTACAGAAGAAATTACCAGAGATGTCAAAACCAATAAACTTTAAAATAGAAAAGAAAAGACAAACTTTTAGAAAACATTACATAATAACGTTACTCCCATTAAACAATTTTCCCAGTATTTTTCTTTATTCAGTTTTATTTTGATTGTAAAATTATATAACTTGTTATAGATATAGATTTTTCTTTATTTAGTTTTATTTTGATTGTAAAATTATATAACTTTTTATAGATAGAGACCTATATCTGCAAAGGATTAAAATATTTTTTTTTATAGTACATAAATAAACATAGTGTAAAAATTACATAAAACTTAGAGCATAACCTTAATTTATCAATTTTGGTACACCTAATTTTTAGATAATTTAGAATAAATTTAGGGGGCACGCCCCAGTCGTCCCTGTTAATCGTATTTTTTAAGAACCACCCTATAAGGCAAGTGTTTCTAATATGGGTCTTTTGTTGTTAAAAATAGGTTGGTGCGATAATTGGACGTCAGGGTTCTACGATACGACAAATCACCCAGCAAACACGAGCTAGAGTGGACGTTCATCGAAAAGACAACGTTGGTTCGTTGGAAAAAGCCATAACCATTTATGGAAACCCAGAAAATTGTACTAATGCATGTAAAAGGATACTGGATGTTATGCAACAAGAGGCCAATAATACCAACAAAGGGTTAGATATGTAATTATCCCGAATTTTATTATTTATAATAGCTGCATTTTTATTTTGATAGCTGAATTTATTTGAAATATTCCGTTTATTCGGTGTTTTGTCGAAAGGGTTTGGACTTTTTTATATTTTTATGAAACGTCCTACCATACAATTATTTTAAAGTAGACCTTAAAGATAAAAGTTATTTTTAAATTATATTATTTAAATCCGTTTAAGTATTCTTTAAAGGCATAAGCTTATATTGTTTTAAAATTGATTAATTTGGTATTCGTTATTCTAATTTAAAAGGTCAGTGCTAAATTGAGCCATTTTAAGACTTTGTTGCTTCCTAAACGATTTGACCGACATAAATATTAAATATTTAGGTTACTAGTAAAATACACGTAAGCAAGAAATGTTCCTTTAAGGCTAATATTTGTCTTTATGCAGTTACACAGTGCCTGTACTGCTTATGATATCAACTTAAATAGCATAACCCAAATATTTTTTTGGTATATATTTTCTGTATTAAGGTGACACAGTGGAGGCATGGGGTAAGGGGGAACATTTTTTAAATGGAAAGTGGGGTCATCTGATACGTCATTTATAAGCTCATAAAGTTCTCCATTCGACCATATATTTTTTATTTTCAAGTCTTCAAATATATTGCAGCTAATGTATTTTTAAAAAAGTCCACATAAATAATTTAAGTCCCCATTGTATTTTTTTTGCAGCGAAATATCCTTAAAAATCCTCGCACATAACAATCTCATTGGCCGAATAATCGGAAAAGGAGGTAACACCATCAAAAGGATAATGCAGGAGACCGACACGAAAATCACAGTTTCCAGTATAAACGATATAAATTCGTTTAATTTGGAGCGAATTATCACCGTAAAGGGGGTAATCGAGAACATGAGCAAGGCGGAGGCGCAAATCAGCGCGAAATTGCGACAAAGCTACGAAAACGATCTTCAGGCTATGGCCCCGCAGACGATGATGTTCCCGGGACTTCATCCTATGGCAATGATGGCCACAGCTGGTAAGTTGTCAAAAAAATTAGTTACATGTATTTTTTATGTGGAGGGTAAAACTTTTTGCGTTTCGTTGAGTGATCTTATAAGAACATTTAGTGATAATTCCAAAACTGCCTTCAGTTTCCTTCTATCACGTAACTTTTTAAAAATACCACACTATAAATAGGATGAGGTTTTTCCTCCTCCAAAATTTTTTAGTCTTGCTTTTGTAAAAATTGGTATCTAGGGATTTTTTGGGTTTAGGTATTCAAAATAAGCAGTGCCATTTTTTTTAATTTCTGAACTACCACGTCACGGTCTCTTAAACTTCTCTGTAGTAACACAGGCCTGCACTTTAAACATGCTTTAAATTTTTCGCCAAATAATAATTTAAATTATTTGTATTTTAATGATCAAGTGGACCCTTGAAACTTAAATAAACGGGATTTTTTGTTCCGCCCAAACTACCTGTTGATTTTTTTTATAAAATTGAATATCAAATTCAAAGCACCTACTTATTTTGATCATGAACGCCTCATATTAGATTCCAAATCCCCCTTTTAATGCATTCATTGGCAAAAGTATAATTTGAAAGCACGTTTGTCTTAGAAAAAATTCGTACGAGGTACCTAATATATTCTTTGAAATATATAATGGTCTCGGTATTAAAATTGCCACGTGCACATTTACTAAAAAAATAAGCCGTGAAGATCATAATGCTTCGCATTCTGTAGTATACTCCTCTGTTGCGAGTAGTTTTTTTTTCTGGTGAAGGTAATAATATGTTACTAATATAACACATATAATATGTTACTAATATAACACATGTCACATGCGCAAAATGTTATATTGATATAACATAATCTCGTTAAATATTATATATTTTTTTGTGACGTGTCCTATAACTTTTTTGTTTCCAACTGATTTTTTTTTTGAAGGGCCTTATTAACCTTAATAAAACTTTTATTAAAAGTATTTTTTTCGCAAAAAATCACTTTGATATCATTTTTTCTTCTATTCTTTTTTTCGATTTTTTTTTTAATTCAGTCCCCTGTAACCTCTCTGTTTTCGGGTGTTTTTTTTCTTCAAATTTCTTTCGATTAATCTTTTTAATAAAAGTATTTTTTCCTGAAAAAAAAATATATGTAAGTTGATCGCAGTTTTTTTAAATGTTTTAGTTTATACCTACGTTTTTATTTTCATTTATCATGTATTTCGTAATTATTATATTTAGCCCCCCTTTAACTTTTTTAATTTTTGGGGATTCTTTTCAATTTGAATAGTCTTCGTGCTCTTACCAAGATTGATTTTTCCTGAAGTCTCAGATATTTCTTAAGTTTTCGCGCGTACAAGAGAACGTGACATATAGACATTTATAATAGTATATTAAAGTACTAGTTTCATAACATACGTTTTTAGCGCACGAGTACAAGTTTAGAAAACGAGCCGCTTGCGGTGAGTTTTCTAAAGTACTAGTGCGCTAAAAACGTGTTATGAAACGAGTGCTTTATACAATTTTTTCTATTTTGCTCTAAAATTTTAAAAAACCTACATTTAAATTGATGACTGATTTAGGGATTTTTGTTTCGAATTGGCATTACAGTTTTCGCCATGTTTAAAATTCTAAGAACGAATATTATTTTGATATATTTTATAGTCATTTCTTCTCTTTTCCACTGCAAGTAACCAAGCCACAATTTTAACACGGTAAAACATAAAAATTTTGTAGAAAATTAAACTTTAAACCGACGTTCACAATTGCACGGCAAACGTCAAGAGATAGACTTTTGTCTGTTGCCAACCCAAAAGAAAAAAAAAATAGAGACCTCTTATGGGCCTATAAGAGCACGCAAAATACGTGTGATTATGAGCTTATAAGAGTCGCAAAATAAAAAAAAGTTGTTAAGAATTGTAGACATGAAGAGTGCAATTAACTAGAGCACTAGATAGGCAAGTTTGTTAGGGTAGGTGTGTAATTTGAGTGGTTCTTTGTGTAATGTGTAAACTACCTACCTAACCTAACAAACCTGCCTATCCAGTGCTCTACAACTAACATAAGGGCCTAACCGATAAAATTATTATTTTACAGGAAAAGCAAAAATGTGTTTAATTTTTTTTTCGATGATAATTATGCCTAATATTATTTATATTTTAACATTGTTTGACAGTTTACATCGTTTTATGTAAATTTCAACAAAAAAAACTTAAAATAAAGCCCTAAACAATACCCTTAATTATCAAAAGGGCCTAACCCACACATTTCTTATAAGGTTGTTTTTTCATAAAATCTTCTCTTTGCTAGTCTTGAATAGGTTCATAAGACTTTTTTAATCAAAAATAGTTAACGGTTAATATTTTGGTGGGGCAAAAAGCAAATTATTAAAAAGCCTTACCCACACGTTTATTATATTGTTTTTTTTATAAAATTTGGTCTTTTCTAGTTTTAAATAGGTTTATAACCTAAGAATAGTTGACGGTAAATATTTGGGTGGGGCAAAAAAAAACAAATTATTAAAATTTGCACCCCTAACCTTATTTTCCAATGCATTCTTTTGTCACTTTCAGTAACATATTAGCAAATTTTATTAACTAGAGCGATAAAGTACGTTAAGTACCCGTTTCAAGCAAAAAGCGTATTTCGCAAAAAATGAGGGTTAGGCCCGTATAGTACACGTTGATACCTAAATTTTTGATTTTCCCCTTTTGGGGTCCGAAGTAAACGTATAATACTCCTCTGCTGTTAAGCTGAGAGGAGTTTAATAAAAGAGGGAATATTTTTTCGTTGTACCGGTTGCTTAAACATGATTTCGTTAAAGGGGCGCGCCTTAAATCTCTTTTTTTAAGATTTGAAAAGGATATTTGACCTTTTAAACAAACAGAAAAAAATATTAAGAATTTTGAACGTTTGAACGGAAATAGGAATTCTAAGATCAGCCAAAACATTTGTGTTTTGGAGATTATAATTATTTAACGAAATTTTAACTGAATTTATGACGCAATGGACCCGTTAATATCATAATATACGGGTTCAACGGCGGACATGAAATATTTTACAAAAATTTCACGAGATGACACTACTGGCCGGCGCGCCGGAGTCCGCCGCGGCGGACTCCGTGCACTAAAGAATTATATTATTTGCCGAATTTGTACATATGACTGGTACCCTACCGCTAAAGTTTTAACGCGCGGGTCTTTTGTAGAATTGCGGCAAATAATGAATTTTATGTCATCGTAGTTCATTATTGTGTTTTTATTGCTTAGTTACCAACTACATAATAGTGTACTTCAGGCCCGTGAGGGCGTAAATTGTATTTTATGGCCCGCGCGGGCATAAAAACACAAAAAACAGTTTGATTAACTTATTAATACAGCATTTCCCTAGCAACGATAGTGTTAAAATTAAATTGAATTTTCGGTTTTTTTTTTTAAATTATTGATTTATACTTTTTTTTGCAATAAAGGACTAGTATGACATAAAAGTTTGTATGTCCGCGGGTATTAATAGATGTGTATGCCCCCGGGCGACCTACAAACCCTCGGGCTAGAGGCCCTCGGGCTGGAGGCCCTCGGGTTTGTAAGATCGTCGCCCTCAGGGCATAAACATCTACTTAATACCCTTGGTACATAAATAACTATTATAGTTTAGAAAAAATCTAGGTTCTGTTTTACTGTTATTAAACTTTAGTAAAAGCTAGCTTCGGTTTGTTCAGTGTTAATATGGAAGCGTTCAAGTATTACGTAACGCGCTGGGGGGTGGGGGATCTCGAAAACGTTACGCCGCGTTACAGAGGGTGGGTGGGTGTCAGTAAAAATGTTACGTAACACTTAAAAAATTATAAACTTATAAAATGGTTATTGGATCACGTTTTTAACAATGATCTAGGCCTAAGATACGGATTCGTTGAAAATTTTATTGCATACTAAATCCTCTAAACAAAAAAAAATAGAGATGGAAAACCATAGGCAGTAACCGGTTTTCGGTTAACCGGTTGCGGAAATTACCTCAGGCCGGTTTTTGGAAAAAACACGGTAGCAATAACTGGTTTAAAACCGGTCTAAACCTTAAAGCAAAATTTCCTTTTAATTTCTTTACTTTTTGTAAAAAAAATGTTACGTAACAAATGAGAGGGGGGGGGGGGTGGTGGGTCTTGAAAATGTTACACCGCGTTACATGGGGGTAAAAATGGCCAAATTTTGCGTTACGTAATACTTGAACGTTCCCTATTCTGATAATAGAAAAATATCTGATGTACCCAATATTGAGAAAAGAGGCAATATAAGTAAAACTTTAAAGCCAATGTTGTTAATTGTAATTAGTTTTAATATAAAACTGTAGTTAACTATAAAACTTCAAAACTTTCTATTCTTGACATAAACGTTATGTTTTCGTATAAGGATTTTATTCTCTAATACATAATAAAACCTTCTTTCGCCCCTTTCTTCTTAAGACTCTGCGTTGAACGTATGTTTATCTCCCGCTTTTAATTAAGTTTTAGGTAAAAAATCTGTATAACGTTCATTAACAGCCCATTTGGGACAAAAACAATTATACAAAAATCTTATTAACTTGTCAACTTCAAGATAAATCGTAATTCTTAGTTGATGAATTTTTCAAGTTTACCGTGTGAAATATTTATAAGATGGACTTTATCTTTTATTTCAGCGTGTTCAGTTGTAGTCGAGGATCTAGATACACATATGTGACCACTTCCGTATTGAGACAAATTTTGTTTATTAATGCTTAATTTAACCTCTTTTAAGCATTTATAAACAAAATCGGCCCCAGCATAAAAGTGGGCATAAAAGTGTATATAGATCTTGGACTATTGGTGTAAAATACAAGCTTATACGCACAATATAAACTAAAACTAATCCGAAGAATTTTCTTAAAGAACAATTATTTCCTATTTAACAAATTAAGACATTTTAAAAATTTCACCTCGTAGAAAGCAGGCTGGTCGATATATTTTGATTGATACTTGTCAATTAAAATCAGCATAAACGTCCTCCATTTGTTTTTAGAAAATTATGTTTTTTGTAAAACTGTTTGCGTAATAATATTATACATTGCCTTATCTACGTCGTACACTTCCATCAGAAAAAAGTTAGACGCAAAAAGAAACTTGTATGTAAGCCGTTTTAAATTTTTTCAGTGGTGTAGGTTAACTTTTTATAATGAGGTTAAAATAATTTGACAAGTTAAGTCAATTTGACTTAGGAAACTGAATAATATGTGATATAAACATCAAAATGGACATGTTCAGATTATCCAATTTAAACAAAACAATTTTAAGTATCCCATTTTTTTTTTCGATAGAAGTGTATCTCAAATTTTCTTAATTTTCTTAATTTTCAGTTTTTTAAATACCTACGAAACAGTTTTACGTGAATGTCCTTATTATAATATTAACAGCGTGCATGCGCTGGAAGAGTATAATACGGTACTTTTCGAAAAATCGATTTTTTTTGCTTAAATCATCTTATTTAAGTCCAAACGTCGAGAAAAATCAAAATAAGCATAAAAAATTATTTCGGTCTGTCTGTCTGTATCTACGAAAACAAGAACGCTTTGAGCTAGCGACTTGAAATTTGGTATGCAGATGTAGTTCTATATTTTCTTGGGCAAGTTCGTATTTGAGCAAAATCGGTTGGGGGCTAATTTAAAAACCTCAAGAAGTAAAATAAAATTGAGGGAGGATTGGTGTAGTGGACTACCGCGTCGTACTTGACGAGTTTACTACCCAAAATAGCGTGAGTTCGATTCTCACCGGCGCTGATTTGCCTTTTTCAGTTAATTAATAATTGAAATTTGGCGAAGGCGTAAGTGAAGCGGACACTCCTTATAAATTGGTTCGAAAGTCAATTAAAGCCGGTGGTTCCCTCTACTACTAGCCCACACAAGTCCTGGACTATTAAGTAGAATAGTACGAGGTTAAACAAAATAATAATAATAATAATAATACTTTATTTCCATAAGACGAAAGTTTAGGATAATGTCATATTTACAAAGAATAAATGTCACAAAAATATAAATAATTAAAAAAAGAAAAAAACACATTACATGTAATACATGCACATTTAAAATAAAAAATACATATTTAAAAAAACATTAAAACTTTTTATCTAAAAATTCTTTAATAGAATAGAAACAATTTTGTTTAAAAAATTTTTTTGCTGCAGATTTAAATTGTCTGAAGCTGCCAATGTTTTTTAAGTCTTGGGGTAAATTGTTGAATAGCCTTATGGACGTCATACTGGGTCCATTTTTAACTTGATGGTAATTATATGCAGGGATATATAAAACATTCTCACTTCTGGTGACGTACCTATTTACCTTTCCACAAGTGAGAAATTCATGTTCATGTTTTTTAACATGCAGGACACTTTGAAGCATATACATTCCACACAATGTCATAATACCATTTTCAATAAAAATAGGTTTGGACTTTTTAAAATGTAATGTAATGTAAAATTACACAAGAAATTTTATCACTTTTTTCAGCGCCCTTCCTCTCCCCAAAAATATAAAAAAATCGTTTCTAAGCATACGTTTCGGGGAATCGGGGAAGAAATATTTAAAAACCACCTATACGTTATATTCGATATAATGTGCAGTGACTCATTTGCGAAATTGTGGTAAGAGGCGAAGATCATATCAATTCGGGCGCGATTCGCGTAAATTCGCGAAACTTCGTTCAAAGGGAATTCCTCATTCGAAAGCAGTGTATGCTAGTCACTGCACATTATATCGAATATAACGCATAGAATATAATAAAAATCCCCTCTTCCTCTCCCCTCCCTCAAAATATTAGAAATTGTTTCTGGACATAACTTTTTTTATGAGAAAGTATTCTCGCTTATTCGAGACGGCTGGTTTTAAAGTTGCATAAATATTTAATGTAAGGTTACAATGTAACACTAGAATATATCTTGAGTCGGCATCAATTAAATCAATATCAAAATTTGATAATGAAATATTATAGATGAATTATACCGCCTTAGACGATGCGGATAACTCATAAATAATTATATATGGGTATTTCTGTACGAATCCATACCACCTTGGTGATTGAATGTCACGGATTTTCGTTAAACTTTTTTTATATTATCACCACTCTAATACTAAAAGCCTTATGCAAAAAAACATATTGTGTTAAAAAAAAAATAAAAATAGTTTTTGATGTTAAAGTCTTAGTATTTAACGTAAGCTAACTTTTACACCAGAAAAAAAACGCCTACAAAATATATAGAAATAAAAAAGTAATAAAATTGTGGACTTGCGCCTTTTTTGAAAAAAAACAACAATTAATTATTTTGTTTTTGTCTTAAAATTAAGCATTTGACCTAAACTATTAAATACATATAAAAAATAATATGTGCCTTTTTTTTTGTAAAACAGCTATTTCCAGCACAATTCCTCATTGTCGTAAAAATTTAAAATGGCTAAAGTATATAGTAAACCTAATTTGCCCAGAATAAATTTTACGTCATTGAAAAAAGGACACTTAGAAGTACATTTGACCAAAATTTGAGAAAAATCGTAGGGGGGGCACTTTACGAAAAATCGGGTTAAACATAGTTATAAAAAAACGTAAAAAAATATTTTTGAAGAAGAAGAAGAAGAGCAGAAACCCACTATTAAAAAAATTATAAAAAATTCAAGATTGTCATCTAAGATTACATGGGTGCACCAAATTTCATCAAATTTGGATTAGAATTGTCAGACTTATAGTAATAAATTTAAAATAAAGCTGTTTGCTTTATCGTCAAAAATTGAAAAATTACAAAATTTTAAAAAAATCATATCTCAGCCAAAAAATTTTTTTAAACTCTTTTTTTTGCATAAGGCTTTTAGTATTAGAGTGGTGATAATATAAAAAAAGTTTAACGAAAATCCGTGACATTCAATCACCAAGGTGGTATGGATTCGTACAGAAATACCCATATAGAACGTCAATAAATTGCCGTACAAGCAAGAAATTATATTCACAAGCCGTGAATATATGTAATGCTTTACATTCCACAGCTGATAATACATTGCGTTTTCTATCGATTTTTATTTTTTTTTTTAATTGGTAGGAAAGATCCTTATAATTAATACATTTTCCCTGAAGAAATACGTTTCCCTTCATCTTTTTACTTTCATATTTTTGATTTTAATTACCATAAAATGTTTGTTTTTGGGGGGATTATTTTCAAAAACAATTTGTAGAACTTATCCTATCGGATAATTCTTTGTTAAATGATCGTGTTAACAACGGACATTTTCAAAGAATCTTATTTTACCATGAAACACACTTACAACTATTCAAGAATCTAGTACCTTTTTCGGTGATTTTGGAAAATTCATAACTACCGTATTATTATAACATATTACATTACATAACATGTTTTTTACCTCAAACTATTCTACTTAATTAGGGTACCCCTAAGTCCAGGACTTGTGTGGGCTAGTAGTAGAGGGAACCACCGGATTATACTGACTTTCGAACAAGTTTTTATAGGAAGTGTCCGCTTCACTTACGCCTTCGCCAAATTTCAATTATTAATTAACTGAAAAAGGCAACTCGGCGCTAGTGAGAATCGAACTCACGCTAGTTGGCTAGTAGACTTGGCATGTACAGACGCGGTAGACCACTATACCAATCCTCCCATTATATTATAGACACATAAAAAAAGATAAATGGTCTGTTTCCCCACACGAGACAATCATTTCTATACGCTTTGGAATCGCTGAATCCGAATCTGGGGTTGTTTTGACTCGGTCAAGTCGCATTTCGTTGCTAACCTCAAAAAAGTGATGAAAGTTGAAACACATTCATTCAGCGGCCCCAAAAACATATAGAAATGTTTGTCTCGTCTGGGGAAACAGCCTTTTTTTTTGTGTGCCTGTGTAATTATTACTAATTACACAGGCACTCAGGGAACTTTTAATGTAACCGTTTAAAAAATTATCCTAGAATATTACTTTATTTTTCACCCAGTCCATTGCTTTTTGCGTAGAATCTCATAATTTCGTACACAATAAAAAATGTAGACACCTTTTATAGTAGTTAGACCAAAAGTACTGTAGTGATTTTCTGTATTTCTTTAATAATCTTGAATTTCTTTTGTAAAGTGCTTTTATCTTATAATTAGACATACGCCTTCCCTGTAATTATTAATAGTACTATCCTGTTTAGAAAAAACGCAGTATGTCGAGATAACAATACAGTCGATATTTCTGCGACCGCTTATATAAAAATCGACTTATTTTTATCTCGACATACAGAGTTTCTGCTAAACAGAATAGATTGTAACAATTTGGGCAAAAGTGCTATGTCTAATTTTAAGTTACTCTTATGGTATATAAATATTTGGAAAAACTACAATAAAAATCTACATTTTTTACTGTGTAGGTGTAGGTAATGGTTCACGTCCATTGTCTACAGGTCAGGCCCCGTACCCAGGCATGTATCCACCAGGATCAGCACAGCCTTCTGGAGGAGATGCCCAGGAAACAACGTACCTATACATTCCAAATAACGCCGTTGGGGCCATCATCGGTACAAAAGGATCGCACATTAGGAATATCATCAGATTTTCGGGAGCCTCCGTCAAAATTGCGCCCATCGACGAGACCAAACCCCAGGAGACACAAAACGAGAGAAGGGTAACCATTGTAGGGTCACCAGAAGCCCAATGGAAGGTAAATACTACTGCCAAGAAAATAATACTTTTTCATATTATATTGCAGCATCTCAACCAAAATGTCGTATCTGCATTTTTTTGTTGTTTTGAGAAAATTCACTTTTTTATTAGGGACAGCGGAAATTTCGCAAATATAACAATATTTCTAAGTAAATAAATTTCTCAGTTTCTATAGAACCATATGAATCAGTTTGACTTTTTTTTGACAAGATTTAATATAAAACTTTGAAAAAATTTGCCCTACTAAAACATATAAAAAGTCCTATCATTCAGGTTTTAATATGAATGTTCCTATCAAAGTCCTCATATGGATAATCCTTTGAATCCCTGTCATTTCACAGGTCGTACCTATGAATCCCTATAGAAACCTACACATGTCTTCATAGGTCTCTATAGGTCCTTTTTTACAAAGATTTTTTATATTTTTTAACGATGTTTTTATTTTCAGGCCCAATACTTGATTTTCGAAAAAATGAGAGAGGAAGGATTTGTCGCTGGCGCTGACGATGTACGATTGACAGTCGAAATCATGGTTCCTAGTTCCCAGGTCGGCCGTATCATTGGCAAAGGAGGTCAAAACGTTCGAGAGTTACAACGCGTAACCGGAAGCGTAATCAAACTGCCAGAACAAGGTGCTACTCCTACGGAGGACGAAACTACAGTACATATTATCGGTCCATTCTTCAGTGTACAGGTAATTTTTTTTATTCAGAATCATTTAGAAATAAGCTAATTACATACATACGTGAAAGTTGGAATAGTATGATATTATATGTAATTATAGTATGATATTATATGTAATATATCATTGATATATTACATACCGAGGTGGAAACTGTTTCATTTCCTGAGGGAATTTAGCAAACCGAGGAGCGTAGCTCTAAAATATATTAAATTTACAACCAATTTAACTGTAATTTCTGAAAGACCACTGATAAGTGCTGCCACCGTCGGTACTTTAACGAAGGTAATATATAACGTTATTTTTATACTTTTTTAGACAAATATTTATTATTTATGTAGAATATTCAATATATTTATGTTTTAAACTTGTTAATATTAAATGGAAGTTATTTTTAATTTTATTTTCGTGGAGATCGCCATTACATACATGCATAAAGCAAAAATGTGTAACTTCACCAGTGTTTATAAATTTAAAGATTTTGTTATTTTTGTCGTGGAACAAAAAATATACAATTGTTAATAAAATAGGTAAAAATTGTGAATAAAATAGTATACAAACCTCGGCGGAAAATGTCAACATTTTCCAACTCAGTATGTAATACTATAAATTGGGCAGGAGACACGTCAGGGAAACAATTCATATTTGTTGTTTTGAAGTTGGTACACATGCGTAAATTAGTTCGAGTTGGAGTGCCTTAAAGCGACGTTTTCTGTCAGATTAGGACACTCCAGTTTGAGTGTGAAAAGAATTAAAAACAGATTACTCTTAATTTGAATTTTAAGGTTATATTAGTTACAATTGTACCTCAAAATGCAAATTAACTCTCAAACGTCAGACGAAAGCGTTATTTTATGGACAGTTGAAGTTAGTTACACAGGTTTACTACAAAAAGGGTCTTTGAATGACCTTGAAGGAGAAAAGTGGGGTCACTCAAAAAAGGTTGGCGTAAATACTTATTTATGGTACTAGTGGGTAAAGTAAGATATTGCCCATGAGAAAATTAACCTGCGAGGCGTCAGCCAAGCAGGTTAATTTTCGAGAGGGCAATATCGGTTTACCCATGAGTGCCATACAAGGTTTTATCCAATAAATAGCTTAGGAATTCATATTTTTATTAAAAATTTTAATGACATTTACAAGAAAATAATTTGACAAGTGACAGTTGAGTGGGTAAAATAAATAATTATCCACTCAATAAAGTAAAAGCCACGCGGGGGTTATTATTGAGTTTATCTATTTAAAATAAAGCTGGTAATTGTCTTATTATCTGTATGTATTGGATAAAAAATATTTTTGCCTGATATTTAGGTTATTTAGGGATCGAAATTTTGATTGTAGTTCGAATCTTTGGATTTCTTTGCAAGTTAGTTTGAAAACTTTCCAAGTTAAGTTGAAAATAGTCCGAAAATATCACAAAATATTGTCAGCCAATCAGGTGCTCACTTCTCCTTTAGGACAGAATAAAATTGTGTACTACGATCCTAGTCTTTTAGTGCTAACTCCGAATCCACTTCCGGGCAAATTGAACCACAACGGCGCTCAACATTTTCAATTTTATAAACGGTTCATTTCACTGTATAAATAATTATTACATTGTGTAATAATAATGTAGTAATTATTTTTACATCATGCAATAAATGAAATATATTTTTTTCAGTCCGCACAAAGACGCATCCGCGCCATGGTCCTACAATCAGTAGTGCCGCCACAGGGTGGCAGACCGCGCCCACCCAGGGCGCCCAAGGACTCCAGTCAGCAATCTGAATCCGCTGCATCCGAACAAAATTAGTAAAACCCATCTTACCATTATCACTGCCATCTTGTGCATAAAACACGCATTAAATTATTGTCTCTTTTAAAAAAGGCTAAAAACCTTCCACAAAACTTATCCTTCCAAAAAAATATTAAACATTTTTCATGGAAATATAATATATCATGATATAATATTTTATCACGATAATATATCATGAATATACTATAGTATATCATATAAGATAATAATAACATGCAGGTGCACAAACAATCTACCTCAAAAAATCAAAATATATTAGGTTATAATCATACAAATTTTTCAGTTATTTTTTAATATACAGCCTAACTAATCAGAAACAAAACTCAGAACAGCAGTTTTTTATTTTTTTGAAATATACACAAATGTGAGATGCATATTTTCAACGTTTTTTTCTCAAAATATTCACAAAACTCCTTTTACTGCTTTACTGCGTATTTTATATAGCGTTTATCGTGTTTTCTGCCTTATAAAGTTTTTTTAACTGTATTAGCGCGCTTTATTGCAAGTTATATATATTTAAATTTCTCTTTAAAAATAAAAAGCTTTTGATCATTTAAAAATATTCTGTTTCTTTTTATAATGTAATAGAATGAAATGACACTAGATTTTAAAAGATAAGTATATCAAATTAGGTATATTTTGAAGTAAAGCAAACATATTTGATTTTTTACTTTAAAATATTTTCAATTTATATGTTAAAAATAATGCACTAGGTTTAGGTTTTGGAAAACAATTCACAGACCTAGTGTCATTTTATTCTCAAAATAAATAAAAGCTTTTTAGCTCATAGTTTTTTATTTTTAAACAGAACCTTTAGACTTATTGTTTTTAAATATAGAGTTTTTATGTTTTGAGTCAAATAAAAGAAAATTATGAACCTCACATTTAACTACTAACTACCTGATATAAGTACTACCAAAGATGTATGTTTTTTTACTTATAAAATAGTAGTTTTCTATTCATACACAATTGTGCTTACCAAATATTTTGCAAAACAACTTTAGCTCAGAAAATTTGTAAGATTTTTATTTCCGAAAAAAAATATATATACAGTCCACAAAACTTTTAGGAGAATTTTTATATAGCACTACATCAAAAAAGGCGTAAAGTTCCTCGAAAGAAAAAAGAACCGTAGCATATATTATAGAAATTATTTATAATTATTTACAAGGAGTGTATTTCTGTAATATAAGTTACAATTTTTTTTAATACGTGGCTGTTTTTTTGTGAAAATGTGAGCTAGGTAGCTTTAATGTTTAAGGAAATTTTTAAGTATGCAAATATATCGAAAAATGGAGTTTTTGAATACTCTTTGCGTACTAAAAAGTTTAAATTATTTGTAACTATGTGGATGAATGTGAAAAATTTAATAAACATTGTTAAGTGATTGAGAGATGTTTTTTTAAGCTTTTGGTCCTTTATTATTTGTTAGGAGTGGACCAAAGCTTGAAAAATAAGTTTAGATTGTTGCAGATTTATTAATAAGGAGACTACAATTGAGAAGAAGGGGTAATATAGATTGAATCTATACAACATTACAGCGCTTTTTATTCAAAAAATCATATATATTCTCAATTTATTTGGTCTTTTGTAAGGAAAAAAAGTAAAAAAATGTATTTTTTTTTTTATACTTTGGTGTTCTATATAGAAGATTCAAAGATTTGGGAGGAGATGTTTGGTATTTAAAGAGTGCTGTGGTGGTAGTTAGGTGCGATACGCGTAGGGGCCTCCTCGTGGTTGGAGGGGGCCTGGTGATCTTGTGTCAAGGTTGCCAAATTTCAGATAGTACAAACGAAAAGATGGGAGGTATTATGGATTTAAGGGTCAGTCCGAAAAATATTTTTGATAAAAAAATTATTTTGTTGGGGAGGATATTTTTTTGTTAGATAAAAATTATTGACACGTTGGGGTCACTATTTTTAAATTATTGAAAAAAATTTGAAAAAACGAATATTTAAAAATTTATTATATGATATATAAAAATTTTATTATGTATAAAAGAAAATTTAATTTATTTGTACAGATATATAGTGTGCCAAAGTGCAAGAGAATGTTACCATTAAAAGGAGAGAGAAATTTGTTTATAAAAAATGTTAGATTGTAAAAAGGGGTACATATATTTATGCAGGCACTCGCCCAAAACATTCGGGACAATTTTATTCACACTCACACAAACAATCATACATCGTACAAAATAAATGACTCCAAAGTACAAAAGCTTACTATTTCGGCAATACTTCGTTTCACAGGTAAATATCACTTTTTACACAAAAAATCTATAGAATAGTTTTCAGTTAACATTTGTGCCCAGAACTATATCTTTTTTTTTTAAAGTACCTACCATTGTCAGTGTCAACTTACTGCGGAATACCAAACTATAAAATCAAGATGGTTATTTATGCACCAGGAGTGGTACGTATCATATTAGTAGTCGAGGAAGCTCTTTCGAGACGAATAAGATACCCGAGATTCATTCAATATTTTTCACTACCAGTAATAAAATACACAAGATATTGATTTAATCCTAATGTGAATAATTTTCAAAATAACTAGAATATATTGACTACTGGTTATGTAATGATACATTACATTACTGAAAAAGGTGATATTTTCCTGTGAAACGGATGTTAAAAAGTTTCAAACACAACATTTCGATAAAACATAAATCTAACACGTTTTTCATTTAGGATCCCCCAAATAAAAGAAGTATTCTTGTTAACATTACATCCCTGATTTTAGAATCAAAAATTTCATTGAGAAAGGATAAAAAATCACATTTAAAATCTAACCCAAACTAGACAAAAAAATATGTTCAGTGTTATCAATAGTTTTTTTTTTGAAAATATATTGGTTATTATTAATATATACATGTACAAAGTTCAACTCGAAAAGTATATTCATTGAAATAATATTTTAATCAGTGAAAATTAGAAACACGCTGACAATAAAAGAATACCGTTGTCACAAATCATTATCTGTGGAATACCAAACCTTAAAATTTTACGGCTAATTAAATAAATCCATATTTTTTCGATGAAAATATTTTAATACATTCTAAAATACATGTGTTATATATTTAAAATTAATATATTTTGAAATAAACTGTGTATAATGTTGGACATATCCACAGCTTTTAAGAATGATAGACTAAATCTGTCATAATTAGCTGATATAGCTGTTTTTAAAATTAGAATGAATTTAGGCTATAGTAAATTTAATTTACTAAAACCTAGTAAATTAAAATTACTAGGTAATATATTTGATCTAATAAAGAAAACTACAAATAATAATTGATATACAATCAATTTCTACAGTGCAGGTCAAATATCTCACCCCTTGTTATTAATTGAACAACGCCGACTTTGAAATAAGTAAATTGTCTGATAATATATTTGGTAATTTTGAATGAATTTAAAAAAAATATTGGATTAATATCATGTTTAAAAAGTGTTTTTAGTCAATATTTCAGTTCTTAATATATTTTTAAAATCGTCAAAAATTTTAGTTTAAAATCCAATCAAAAACAATACCGTGGAATAATTATTTTTTTTCATGTATAGGTTTTACATTTTTTTCTTTTTGAGCTAAATTAATAGCAATTTACCTATTTCAAACTCAATGCTTTGGTAACAGGTTGTGGAATGATTTTTGACAAGTACTGTGTAATATATTTCATGGTATTTATAAATAGTGCCTGTTTTTCATTTATTAAACCGGTATTCTGATCAATTTTGATGGTATTTTGTTAAAAAAAAGATTTGACTCAAAAATTTAATATTAGGGTATTATTCAAAAAATATTATTGGGCATTATGTTTTCTCACATGAGTCAAAATCTTTTAGTTTTGTTTAAATTTGTCGAAGTTTCAAAAATTGTAATTTTCAAAAATAAGATTTTCGTGTAACTCAAAATCGGTCAGGACCGGGTTCAATTTTATTTAATTATTCATAGTTATAGTATCTTTAAAAAAAATCATTTCATAAATATAGTGTGGATTTCAGCAAACCGATTATATAAAAATATGTCTATTTAATCCAATAGTTCAATAGGTTTACATGAAATCATATGTATGTAATGTTTTGGTATCTTTTTTATTATAGTTTTTTATGAAAATATACTAATGTTTCGCAAAATGTCAGAAATTACTTGATTTTATGTTCAAAATCAATTTAGTTCTTAATGGCGAAAAAAAATAACGTTTGTTACTGACAGACTCCTCTTAGTCATAAAAATACGGACTTGAGTGGGGTAAGAATTTCTCAACATATTATGATTTTAAATATAAAATCTTGTGTATTTTTGTAAAAATGTGTGACAGAACGTATGTATAATTATTCTCACCATAGTTTTTAGTACATATTCACAAAAATGGACTGGCAGTGCAAAACCCAGCTATGTAGAACAAAACAAGCGTGTGTACCCACGCACACACATTCTAAGAATATTCTAAGAAGTTTCTAGGAATATTGTTTTCTTTTCAGAACCTCTAAGGATATTCTTTGAATAAAGTGCGCTATAGGGTAAAAAAACAGTAAGTTTACTGAAAATAATCACAAACGTTCGAAAAGCTGTTCTAACGCATCGTTATCCGATCTAAAGCCTGTTTTACACGATACTTCATTTTTCAGGAGTTTATAGTGGACAATCAACGCATAATTTTTCACAATATCCTACTGAAAAATTAAAATTTGCGTGGTGTGAAATAGTTTTTTAAGAAGTAAACTACCTCAGTAATTAATATATTCTATAACTTAATTGTTCATGTTTTTGGGTATCAATATAAGTTTATATATATCTGGTGAATGCTATTTGTACAACCACAAAAATTTAAAAAAATACAAAGCTAATACGGGGTTTATTTTTGAATGGGGGTATCTTTTGCATTTGAGCAAATGTTGATTATAAAAGCTCCCATTCAAATATATTTTTCTGTATGACTAAAAAAACATATAGAATCAGTTACATGTGTCGGTGTGCCATTTTCGTTTTTGTATGTAATTCGTAAAAATATTAATTACTAATAATAAATATATAGGCTTTCATGGATTCAAAACAATGCTACTCTTCTGGTTTTTTCCTGGATTCTATTATTTTTACAACGCCTTACCTGACATGACCATATTTGAACATAAATAATGTTCATAAAATCTTTATAAGATTATGGTACTGTCAGGTGAAAATCAGATCATAATTCGTCCATGATACTGCAATACCGCTTAACGCCTAACTGCAAAACCGCGTAAGGTTTAGAAACAAAATTTTACAGGAAAAGGAAAAACTTTTTATATTAATGATTAACAGAAAAGTAACACTTTTTAAAGTAAAAATATTATACTTTAAGCTGGCTAATAAAATATTTATTAAACTAAAATATTATAACAATGATATACCAATAGTATTACTTAATTTTATGTCTTCATTATTTTCTTCTTTTGGTTTATTTGGAGCTCCATTTTCTATACAATACCGAATAGTCCATTCTTTTATTCCGAGTGTGTTAAGGAACGTACTTTTACAAACCCTTTTCTTTTGATCGTTAATTTTCAGGTAGTATTTTCTTGATTCGGATCTTCTCGAAACATTTCCATTTAATTTCTTCTTCTTAATGGTTCCTTCTACGTCTATCATTGATAATAAAAACACATTCTTCTACCCCCACGTCATTTTCCAAAAATCTTTAAATAAATCTTCTCTGTTCTTTTCTGTAAACATATTACAGTTGAATACGTTCGTATTTTTACAATATTCTGATATACATGCAGGTACTAACTTCCTTTCTTCTTTTGATACATCCTGGACAATTTTTTCATTCTGTTTTCTAAACCCGGTGTATTCCTGGCCCATCATTTTCTGCTTTTTGTTTAATTCCCTTTCCCAGTCCTCTGGATCTACATGCATTTTCATCTCAGGATCCGCCTCACTTTCTATTATTTCTAAGCATAAATCCATTGTATATGCGTTATTAAAAAATACAATTAAAAATTCATACGTCAAATTGTTGTCAACGCGGTTTTCAAATAAATATCTGACCTACTTGATGAATTTTTAAATGAGAAATAATAAATTTAAAAAGCTTAAAATGCTTTTTAAAATGGTTATTTCTCACAAATATTAACTCAATATACGCCATTTATTGTGTAGATCACGCTTGTGCAAAATCTTGATTTTGCTACTTTCATTAGTTACGCGGTATTGCAGTTAGACGTTACGCGGTTTTGCAGTTGGACGTTAAGCGGTATTGCAGTATCATGGACGAATTGTTTTTTCGGGAAAGTAAGAAAAATGGACGTTTCTAATGTCTTTGATTAAAGTGAAATTTGATTTTCGTTGTGTAAGTTGTAGTTACAGGCTGGTTAAAAGTCCTAAAGTACATTGTTACAAAAAATATGAAGAAAATACATGTTTAAATCACATTAAGGAAGAAAAATAGTATATAGTTAACATCAACATCTACAATGTTGTATATTTCTCTCAGGAATTAATTCTCAGGAATTTATCAATTAAATCGCTTGATACGAACACCAAATTAAGTAAGGGGTCGCTCTGTGCTTATTTTAAGCTAGAGTTTTTAAGCTACTTTTAGTAGAACACCGAATCATTTTCTCTTGTTTAAAGGAGAAAAAGATTTGGTGCTCTAATAATTTTAATACCCAAGATTTAATAAGTATAATTTAAGAACTATAGATTTTAAATATTTGTTATATAAAATGTAGGTGATGATGCTTTATTAATAATAATTACACTTTTGCCAAGGTTTAACAAATCTCCAAAACTTTTACCCGCTAAATCACAGAGTATTTTTTTCATTATATTTTTCGCTGTTTTTTACACAATTTATACTTTGAAGAGTGATCACAGTGCTTTATAAAGTAAATAAAAGATTTGTAAAACTTATGCAAACCAAAAAAATTGATGTCATGTAATATGTATGTAATAATGTTTTTTTTCTTTTATAACAGAAGTTAAACGCTATATACGTTGCATATATGTGTTTTAAATAATAATGGCATACTTGAATTCAAATATTTTATGTTCCATATTATGTCCATATATCTTCAGTTAAATAAATAGTGTTCCCTTATAAAAAAATGTTTTTTTTTTATATTTCCCTAATAACTAAAATACAGACTTGGTACCTACCAAAAGGACTATGGTCCATTAAATGTAAGTTTAAACTACAGATGGTAATACAATTATTGTTTCATAGTGTTTTTAGTGGGCTATAAATTTATGTTATATGCTGAACACAATCCTCTTTTAAACACTATAATAGTCATAGAAAAAGCTGTTGAAAATCTTCCTTTTTTGAAAAAAAGATTTTGAAATATCCATATAATTTGGTTAATTTTTACATGTTCAAACTACTTTTTTTTTTTTTAAACACAGATCCAGTGTCTGACTCGCTGTGCATTTTACCGGGCAAAGCCATATAACTCCGAAACTAAGCATTTTTAGGGTATGCCTATTGAAAATGACGGGTGAATTTCATCCGCTCAAGTCCGGTTTATGCACCATTTTTACCCGCAAATCATTCTATAAGTTTTTATCTAACAATTTTTTTAAACAGCGAAAATGAGGAATAAAATTTATTTCAAATTTGTTGAGGATTTTTACTTTTAAATAAATCTTCGGCAGACTAACATCTCTACTCTAAATTTCTCTACTCCCTAACATCCCTACTCCATAACATCCCTACTCCACAACAACTCTACTCCGTAACATCTCTACTCCATAACATCTCTACTCCGTAACAACTCTACTCCACACTATATGCACTTTATTAGCCACTTAATAATAAATGAGCAGTTCAAAGAACAAAAAATTTTTTTCTAGATTATTTTATTTTTTTCCTAGAAAACGTTTATCTTTAAATGTAAATCTAGAACAATCATAAATGAATTATTCTAAAAGCAACAATGACCGCGTACCTACTCTTAACATGCACTAATATTTAAGTAATTAATAAACTGAATTCATTTTTGACAGTGACTTACCATGACAAATATTCTTTTGAGTTAAGACAAGTGGCTAATCGAGTGTCTATAGTGTGGAGTAGAGTTGTTACGGAGTAGAGATCTTATGGAGTAGAGATGTTACGGAGTAGAGTTGTTGTGGAGTAGGGATGTTATGGAGTAGGGATGTTAGGGAGTAGAGAAATTTAGAGTAGATATGTTAGTCTGCCAAATCTTCATATATCTCAAAACTAAGCATTTTCAGACACATGTTTATGAAAACTTTTTTATTCAGAATGATCCATTATATTTTTGTTTGTTTAAATCTTTACAAAATTTGTTTTTAAATTTTTAAAACATTAAAAATATCTTTAGCCACTGTCACATAAATTTAGTTAAGTATTATTGATTTTTTTAATACTGTGTTATATAATAAAATGTTCATACCTATATAGCAAACGTTTTACGATGTATATTTCCGGGATATACTTTTGTTACTAAACGGGAATTTGCGACTTCCCCAGGATATAGTTTTGTTACTAAAAGTCGAGTACATTCCAAATGTGTTTCGTGTGTCCCAGAGGCGTTCCAGGATATCCCCTTAGGATATACCTTTCGGGATATCCTTGGGATATACGAATTATGTCCCGAGACATGCGACATTTAAAGGGCATTGAGAGGATATCCGTGGGTTATTGTATGCTATATGGGTATTAATATATATCTAAAAATGCTTAGTTTCGGAGATATGGACATTAATGACCAAATTTTCCCGTTAAAGTATATATCCAGGCGCTGAAACTATCATACTGTAAAGATATACCAATTATTATTTTGTTTTTGTTGGTAATGAAACCTCATGAGTTTGACATGAGGTTGACATGACATGAGGTTGACATGCATGTCAGCTTAAGAAAAATTCTCTTCATACGATACAGCTATTAGGATTTGAATGGATCAAAACTTAAGAGCTTAAAAATTTAAACAACCAAATTGTGGCAAAGGAAATCATAAATAGGTATGTAATAATAATTTAGTATAATTTATTTTTGACTACTTTAAATGTTTCTTTCAGTAATTATGGTGATATTTGGCGATGAGCGCACTCATGTATGACTCATTTTTGCTGGACTTCTTGTCGTGCTTTCCCCCTATTATTGGAACGGGATGACCTGGAGGTATCCCTGCTATGGCTGTTCCTACTGGTCGGGCGATGGCTAGACCTCCTTCGCCGACAACAGCCGTCGCTACTGGCTTGCTGGCTGCCACACCCCCAACACCTGGAAATCATGGTAAGTAATCAATAAATTTGCATACATTTAAATTTTAGTTTTCGCAAGCCATTAAACTGTATTTGGCCAATTCCACGCCGATTCAGGCAACGCGTTATAAACTCCGCGCAGAATCTATCGAGTCGATGCTCATTTGTTTCTTATTATACTATTCACAGCACATGTGCTAGAATAATATACGGTACCCTATTGAAAATGACGGGTCTGCCGGGTATAAATGTTGCATAGACCGGACTTGAGCGGGTGAATTTCATCCGCTCAAGTCCGGTTTATGCACCATTTATACCCGCCCAGACCCGTCATTTTCAGCAGGGTAGTTTCGAATTTTCAAATATTTTCAAAAATTGTCCTAGACAAAAAAATTCTTGGATATAAGTTTGTTTCATAAAAAATACATACAATGCCCAGTAAAAGAGCTTTTCCATTTTACACCTCTACGCGTAAAATGGATTTTTTTATTATTAGATTTACTTTTAGCAACCTTAAAAACCTCAATACACCAATTTTCACAAAAACTACCCCCCACCCCTCAGGGGGTGAAATTAGAAATTTTTATTAATTTTCACAACTACCCCCCGCCTCTTAGGGGGTGCAGTTAGAACTTTTTTTATTATTAGATTCTCTTTCAGCAACCTTAAAAACCCCAATACACCAATTTTCACAAAAACTACCCCCACCCCTCAGGGGGTGAAATTAGAAAAAAATGATTAAAAGATTCAGATTTAGCGACCTCAAAAACCCCAATATATTAATTTTCAAGAAAACTACCCCCTGCCCCTCAGGGGATGGAGTAAGATTTTTTTATTATCAGATTCACTTTCAGCAACCTGAAAAACCCCAATATACCAATTTTCACGAAAACTACCCCCGCCCCTTTGGGAGTGGAGTCAGAATTTTTTTATAATCAGATTTACTTTCAGCAACCTCAAAAACCCCAATATACCAATTTTCACGAAAACTATCCCCCACCCCTCAGGGGGTGGATTTAGATTTTTTTATTATCAGATTCAATTTCAGCAACCTCAAAAACCCCTATATAGCAATTTTCAAATCTTTCTAAAAAAAAATTATTTTTCCTCATTTGCCCCTTGCCGCACCCCAATGTTCACCGAAAACAATCCCGAGCTAGAACTTTTGGTAACATACCCGTATGTCAAATTTCAAGTCTCTAGCTTAAAGCGTTCTTAAGTTATCGTGTCCACAAATTTCCTGTACTTTTTCGACCGACATTTTTTTTTGCTTGAAATTGATTTATATCGACATAAAACGTAATAAACCGCAAAAATAAGCAAAAAAAAAAAAATTGAATAATTTGAAAATTTTTGCACGAATACAAGCCTTTCTGAAATTTTGAAAATTTTCAAAATGGGAAATAAGCAACTTTTTTTTGTTATGTCCGTCTGTCCGTCTATCTGTCCGATGTCACGATTTTTGTGGACACGGTAACTCAAGAAGAATAATCCGATCAACTTGAAATTTTCAGGAAAGATTAAGTTCTATGAGGGGCAGATCCCTATTGTGTTTGAAAGTAATCCCCCTAAAAACAAAAAAATTATAGGGGTTATAGATTTAAAAGAAAAATCGAAAAAAGCTGAAAGAAATTTCCGATTATCGTTTTTCAGGAAATCATACTTTTATTATAAGGATCAATTCTACTAATTTTGAAAGTAATTCAGATTAACGTAACTTTTTCAGGAAAAATTACTTTTGTTTGGACTTTTTTTTATTCGTCGTGGTCCTAAAGGAATAAAAAGTGTAAAAAATGTAGAAAACTCGTGTAATTTAAAAAAAAACATTTTTTTTTCGGACAACCTGTATATAGGATGAAATCTTTATGTGTGGATTTTAGTCAGGATACATGCAAGTGTAACCAACAATTTTTTGACCGGGGTAAAAAATCGAGTGAGCTATTTCTGGCACCCTCAAGTTGGGATAACATCAACATTTTGACAACAAAGCCGTTTGTTGATGAAAAAAATTGAAAAAAATCAGGGTTCTTCCCTATTTATCCTAGATATCCATACTGTGGAAAACCCATTTTTATTATCCTTAATAGGCCCTAAATAAAATTAAATCTGGAGAAGCGATTATTTTTGAAAAAACGGCTGTGCGCCACCTCTAATTATGTTTTAAAAAATATGAAAAAATAGGGTGGTAATCCACTCACCCCAATGAACAACTTTAATATTCAAAAAAAGTCAAGACTGGGGGCACCCTACTGTACCCCTGCCAAAAATTTCTGATGACTAAAAAAAGGCCCTATCTCTATAAATTTCCCAACACTACCAGTCAATTTTTCCAACTGTACTACAATTTTCCAAACTCAAGCATGGCTGGGGGGTGGTTAGCGCCCCCCCCCCGCCATCGCGGCATCCCTGGCTATAGCCTGTTTCTTTATGTTTTATTTTTAAGAAACATATGGTCTTGGCAACGAATTTCCAGTATATTTTCTAGTTTCTTTTAGTGCATTGTTTACCTGCTACAGCTAGTCCTACTGGTTTAGCTTCTGCTACAGAAGCATCTTCTGGGGGTAAATTTACTCCGACAGAATCTTCATTATCTTCAGCTTCTACGACTTCTTCTTCCTCTTTTATTTCCTCTGGTTTTCTTTCTCCTTTATTTTTCTCTTCTTCGTTGTGTTTCTCTAGCTCCCCCTCTTTTTTCTTATTTTTTTCTTTTTTGAGTTGTTTTTTGGCTTCAAACCAGGAACTCAGACCTTCTCGAGATTCTAATGTTTGTTGATCCGTGTCTTCTGATTCTTGGCCTCTGTTTTCTGATAAAACCTTTATTTAAACAAGAATTAATACGAACATATAAAACCTTGAATGTATGCCAAAAAAGAGTTAAATAATTATATATAAATACATTAAATAAGGGGCGAAAATAATAGGTTTCCTATTTTTATTATCCAGTATGTATATGGAACTTGTTTGATTTGGGGTTCTTGATAAAAATTACTTAAAGAGGTGCTTGCTGTGACAGCGTAGGATTAAACATTTGAGAAAAAGGCACTACTGTGTAGTGCACAACAAAAAATATAAAAAAAGTGCCTTAAAATAAGACAAAAAATTAAAATTAAAATAATGTAGGGGAAGAGGCCCTAAGATGACGAATTGGGTAAGATGACGAATCGTCTGTAACAAGCGAATGTCAACAGATGGAGCAACAGTTGCAGTCTGTGGTAACTACCTGACTAAAACTTTAAATAAGAGCGCTAGTGTTATTATTTAAATAATATCAGTGTATAAGATGACGTATATATACGTGATACATCAAATGCCAGTAAGATGACGATAGTATAATATACATACAAAATATCGATGTAGACGTTTCGAATGAAAGGTCTAATAGGCGGGGATGTTGGTAAAGATAATGAGGTTTGGACTTGGTTTTAATGCTTTAGCTAAAAATTATGGGCCCTTGCTTACTGCGATGAAAGGAGTTCAAAAGAAGCTAAAATTAAGATTTGGATTTGTGATTTTTGTGAAAATCAAAATACCCTTCATTATCCTAACAAGATCTAAGCTATTTTTTTAATTCTTTTTTTTTTTGAATAAAGGTTTTTTTTAACTTTTTTATTAAATAAATAATTAAAACAAAACAAAATGTATAAATTAGATAAACGATTAATCAAATTACCACCTTCTAAATAAAAAAAAATGATTTTAATGAAAATCCTATTTTATACAAACCCTCATTACCAACATTTTCAAAGATAAAAGTATCAAAGATATGCCGTGACAGTTTTTACCCCTTACCAAAATTTTGATGAATAAAAAAAGGTCCTCACCTCAAAAAAAAAGGCTTGCTTTTGATGACTAAAAAAAGGTCCTCCCCTCCAAAAAAATTCTTTGTCCGTGATGACTGTTTTAACCCCTAACCAAAATTTTGATGATTAAAAAAAAGGTCATCGCCTCCAAAAAAGGCTTTGTCCGTGACCAGTTTTTACCCCTAACCAAACTTTTGATCACTCCTCCAAAAAAAAGGCTTTGTCCGTGACCACTTTTTACCCGTAACCAAAACTTTGATACCTAAAAAAAAGTCGTCCTCGCCTCAAAAAAAAAAAGGTTTATACCTATCCTCACCTTTTTGGTGAAATATACTTTTGTATTTTGAATTTTTTTTGTGAAATATACAACTTTTGTATTTTGAATCCATAAACTATGCAACTTCTCTTGTTTGGATCAATTAAATATACAATATTTCAAGATGGCTGGGGGTATCCCCCCATTTGGATGTGGACGCTCTACGTCGACGCTGCCTCCCATTCCCCCCCTATAACTATGGCCCTGGTAGGGCTTAGTCTGTTTGTAGTCTCAGCCCTCTATTTATAAATTAAGTAGAGGGTCCCTCTATCTATGTAGGCCTTTAAGGGCTACTTGTATCAACGATGGTTTAACCTTGATTAAACTGACGGTCGACCAATTAGAACGCAGCATTTTTAACTCTGTAGAGTTGACTATAGTTGACTATAGTTGTACTATAGTCAATAAAATTGAAAAGTTGGTGCAAGTGGCCTTAGGTCTTAAGTCTTAAATCCAAAGTTGATTAACAATAAAAAAATATAAAACCTTTATTATTTCGTTCTTGGATGGTAAAGGTGGGTTTTCCACTTCCACGGTAATGGTGTCTTCAGATGTTTCCATATAATTTTCGGGGGTTTTTATTATTACGGTGCTTACTTCCCCATTACTTTTTTCTGTGATTTGCAATGCTTGACCTTTGCCTCCACCGTAAAATGGAATTATCGTAACTTTTCTGAAAAAACATACAAATTATCGAAAATTATCAAAGTTAACCTACTAAGCATTTGGACTTTCAGTTGTTTAAGTTGTAAGAATTTTTAAGTTCTTACTTAAAAGTTCCACCAAAATCGGGATTCTAACGTTAAAAATAACTTTGCTGGGAATTTGGGGAACTTTAGAATTTTCCTTTGTATCACACGAACCCCTTTTCATTAAAAAAAATCCTCCGTGCCCCCCTGCTTTCATCATTTCCCCTAAAAATATAAAATATATACCAAAAAATTATTTGGGTTATGTTATTCACGTGGTCCAAATTTCAAGTTAATATATTTCAAAAGTTAAAAGGGGGAGGGCTGAATTTTGACACGTACTGTATAGTTCGATCTCCCAGCTTTATGAATAGGAAATTAAAAATATTTTTATGAAGTTATTATTTTTATAAGGCAATTCTACAAAAAATAAAAAGATCAAAAAGGTTTTAAGGGAGTTACAACCCTATAAAGTAGTTAGGGGTCCTTTACCGTGGCTGTTATGTCCTATTTTTTAAACTATTTCTGAATCGCTCTATACAGGGCCATTATGCAAATTTATCAAGGAAAAATTTAGGAGGCGGATATTTATTGAGGGTGCACCCTTATAAAATTCTTGCACTCGTAAGTGTAGTTAGACAAACTAACTGAAAATGAGGTTATTGTTGTTTGTTAGTTAGTTGTTTCCTCAGTTCGCCTTTTTCTGGTCATCAACTTGACGCTTAAACTTTGCGGAGGGGTGGCAAGTAGATAAATCCGTAAGGACAGAAATTTTTAATTTTAAACAAAATTATAAAAATATTAATTTATTATTTCATCAATCTATTTTCTAATCATCGTACAGAGTGATATTGGTAGACTCATAGTTTCGGGATGAAAGTCCAAACCAATATCACTCTGTACGATGATTAGAAAATAGATTGATGGAAAAATAAATTAATATTTGTATAATTTTGTTTAAAATTAAAAATTTCTGTCCTTACTAATTCTACGTCTAACCACCCATTAGTGGTACTATGTGCTTGAGACATACAAGTCTTCAACTTGCTACCATTCAAAGTCTCCAGAATAGAAGAGGTATAAGTAGTTGTCTACATCTAGAAATAGATGGCGCACAAGTCTACATCAATCTAATGGCTATATTCCTTTTGCGAGTAAAGTCTAAAAACGTTTTCTTAATCAGCGTCAGGGGGGGGCAGCCTTAAGTAGGTGACCTTGCAACACAGCTAAAAATGGCCGCCATAGCATCGCAATTTACGTGCTAGATGTCGCTAGCATTATTTTTTGTAATTTTTAACATATAGGTTTCTTTTATCTTTTCATGTAAAGCTTTACATTTATCCTGATAGATGGCATCGTATTAAAAATAATAATAAATTAAAAAATAGTAAATATTTTAAGATAATATTATTAAGAATGATTCTTCATTGCATATTGACCATATTTAAAACAAAATCCAATTGAAAGTATTAGACTTACTTTGTTGTAAAAAAATAAATATATAAAGCGGGGGTTTCCGTGTTTCTAACCTCAAAAAATCTAAATCTTGGATTGGTGTGCGACGAAAAATTTTAATAACTTTGTAAAAGGTAATTATTTGAATAAATATACGTACACAACAATTAAAACTAAATAATAATTATGCTTTCATGTGTTTTTAGTGTTTTTGAAACCAATCAGTGGCGATTAACCAATTGGTTACACTTTTAAAGAGGGTTGAATGTTTCTTTCCGTGAAGCTTTTAAAAGTAAGTAATATACATACGTAACAAATAAAACTAAATATTAATGATCCATTCATGTTTTTAGTGTTTTTGAAACCAATCAGTGGCTATTAACCAACGAGCCACACTCTTAAGGAGGGTCGAAAGTTTATGTCAGCAAAGCTTTTAAAAGTGAGTAATTGATATACAAAACAATTAAATAAAATATTAATTATGCTTTCATGCATTTTTAGTGTTTTTGGAAACAGTCAGTGGCGATTATTCAATTAGTATTACGAGTATGTACCCCAGTTTTAGTTTTAACTCATGTGAGATATATTAGCATAGAAAATTTCTATTAGAAATACCTTCAAAGTTATATTTTTGGTGAATGCGCAATTTTTTTCCCTTCTCCCCTTAAAATGAAATAAATCCGCCCCTGCCAATACAGAGTGATATTTAGTTTACGCACTGTGACGTTCGATTCGTATACGAGAATATATTCTCTTATAAAACGGTGTATAATAATAATAATATAATTATTTTTATGTTGTAAAAGCTGAGGGTGATAAAAAAAACAATTTTCGGATTTCGTCCAGTAAAATATTTTCATTGATTTGATAAAAAATTATTCTTTATGTATAGGTAAATAAGAATTATTCTTGTATGTACTTTTTTTAAATGAAATAAATTGTTTTATTTTTGTTTTGCATTTTTATTTTATTCTTTTATTACTTTGAATGGAGAATTCAAAGTAATAATTAAAACACGTTGAAGGACAATGACGCTGCCCAGCGGTATGTCTGCAAAAATGCAGGCAAACCGCTCGACGGCGTCATTGTCCTTCACGTGTTTTAATTCAATTTTATTAAGGATTTGAAATTGGCGCCATCTCTATTACTTAAAATTTCCGCTAGATGTCACTAGGGGTTTTTACAGAAACCGACTATACCGACAATAGTCCGCAATTTACGTGCTAGATGGCGCCAACAACCTTTTTGTAATCTGTGTTGCCTACGTTTAACACGGAAGCTAAAGTTCTTATATATATTTTCTTTGATCAGCGTGCAGAGTTGACTCTTGGTACTGAAGAGGGCCAGCAGCCCGAAACTGTCAGTCTACCAATATCACTCTACGATGATTAGAAAATAGATTGATGGAATAATAGATAAATCCGGTCCTGACTCTGCATAAAACGCATTTTCTTTAAAAGGATCCCGATTCAATCAGATTATTTATTGAAAGTAAGCGTACCTTTTAAAAGGTTTTTTTTTTACAAGTATAATATTACTTGGCGTATTGTAATTATAATTGTATAATTAAAATACCTTATGTAGATTTAATTACATTTTATATAGCTTGTTGTTAACAAAAAAAATCTCGAGTGCTGCAGACCAGACTAGTCAATTCTTACGTATTTTGGGTCGTTGAATCTGAATCCGAGGTCAGAATTTAAAAGTTAGCTTTCAAAATGGCGAATTAGACTTTTTGAAGTTTCTCGGATTTGTTTGAAACTTGGTACACGGGGGTTCTTGGGGTCGTTGATTACGAATCTGGTGCCTGTTTTTAAAACTCAAAATAGCGAATCCAATATGGCGGATTAAATTTTCCGAGAAATTTTAAAAAATCTAATCCGTCATATTGGATCCGCCATTTTGAATTTTGGAAAACTGGCAACAGATTCGTAATCAGCGACCCCAAAAACCTCCCCGTACCAAGTTTTAAGCAAATCCGAGCAAATTTAAAAAATATAATTCGCCATGTTGGATTCGCCATTTTGAATTTTGAAAAAATGACACCAGATTCGTAATCAGCTACCACAAAAACCCCCGAGTACCAAGTTCCAAGCAAATCCGAGCAACTTCAAAAAATGTAATCCGCCATATTGGAACCGATATTTTAAACGCTAACTTTTAAATTCTGAGCTCGGATTCAGATTCAGTGACACAAAATAAGTAAGAATTTTTTGCATTTTGTTTAACCTTGTAAAATTCTACTTAATTAAGCATCCCCTAAGTCCAGGACTTGTGTGGGCTAGTAGTAGAGGGAACCACCGGCTTTAATTGACTTTCGAACCAATTTATAGGGAGGGTCCGCTTCACAAAAGTCAAAATTTCAATTAATAATTAACTGAAAAAGGCAAATCGGCGCCGGTGAGAATCGAACTCACTCTATTAGTGTAGTAAACTTGCCAAGTACGACGCGGTAGTCCACTATACCAATTGTGCTGTATGCGCATGCGTGATTGAACCCGATCACGAACGACTCCTCGGGAGTCAGTCTACAATATTCTGTGATACTGTAAATGTACATATTTGTTATTATTGTTAATAAAAACCCACCCAGTAATTCGGCATTTAATTACACCTTGTTAAGTGTTAACACTTGTATAGAAAGTAAAGACACTTCACTGGCGACGAAAAAAATTGGTGATTTTCCGTGAAAATCGAAAAACGCGACGAAAAACGGGTGTGACAAATTTCAAATATGGCGGTCAAACTTCCAGAATTTGAACAGGAAAGTGATTGGATTATTTACGAAGAGAGATTAAACGAATATTTTACTGCGAATAATGTTACGGACAATGCGATTAAAGTGGCGAGTCTTATTTCGGGACTGGGAATCGAATCGTATAAAATGTTGCGTAATTTGTGTTACCCTGATAAGCCCAAAGACAAGGAATATGGCGACTTAATTTTACTTCTAAAAGGACAATTGTGCAAAATAGAAAATGTATGGAAACAAAGGAAGAAATTCTACGATGCCAAACAAATGGATGGTGAATTAATTTCAGATTGGTATGTCCGTGTAAAAAGCCTCTCCATAAATTGTGAATTTCAAGAAAGTTTGGTGCAACAACTTAAAAATCGTTTTGTCTGTGGTTTGATCGATAACGCCATTTTTCAACGTCTCTGCGAAGAGGATGTGACGACATCTCTCGAAGTGTTCCGGAAAAAGGCGATCCTCAAAGAAGAGGCGGGAAGTGTTTCAAACGTCAATCTGGTGAGAAAGCAGGGGAAATCTGGTGGAAAATGTAAGGTTGGTAACAACTCGCGGTATCAAACTGACAGATCTCATTATCGTTTCGTAAATAAAGATGAAAACGCTAAGAAAACGTGTTTTAGATGTGGAAAAAACCATAAAGCTGATCATTGTAGGTATAAAGAATTCGTGTGCAATTCTTGTGGTTTAAAAGGACATCTCAAGAAGGTATGCAGAAAGAAAAATGTGAACTTTGTAGACTCAAATGTGTGTGACAGTCCGGTATATAATCTACAAAAAGTTGTAAATTTTAATTCTGTAACTCCAAATAAAGACTTTAATGTAACTATTTTAGCTGACAATAATGTAATAAATTGCGAAATTGACAGTGGCAGTTCAATAACAGCCATTAACATGATAACTTTTGACAAATATTTTTCTAAATATAAACTTCATAATGATGAATTAGTTTTAAGGGGTTACAATGGAAGTCTTTTCAAACCTTTAGGTTATATATTTTTAAATGTATTGTACAATAATATTTCTAATGTTTGCAGATTCTATGTTGTGGATACAAGCAGTTGCAATATTCTCGGAAAAGATTGGTTGGCAAGGTTTGGAATGAAAATCAGCATGGTAAACAACATTAATAATGAGTTAGAATCACTTATTGGCAAGTACCCGGAAGTTTTCACAGACAAGATTGGAGAATTTAAACACCATAAGGTGGGTATTAAATTAAAAAAAGATACTGTTCCTATTTTTTCAAAACCTAGACCTATACCATTTGCATATAAAGCATTGGTCGATAAAGAACTAGATAAATTAATAAAAGATGGTATTTTAACAGAGGTAAAATCAAGCTTATTTGCTGCACCTCTAGTTCCGATTCTAAAATCCCAAAATAAAATTCGAATTGCGGCAGATTACAGACCTTTAAATAAACAGTTGGAGCAAGTTCATGTTGCACTCCCTAGATTTGAGGAAATTTTTGCTAAAATGGAGGGGGGAGAAGTCTATTCAAAACTTGACCTTAACAGGGCATATTCTCAATTAGTACTGGATGATTACAGTAGAGATATCTTATGTTGGTCGACACACCGTGGAATTTTTAGACTCAATCGCTTGGTTTATGGCATAACCCCGGCAAGTGCAATTTTTCAGAAAACGCTCCAGGAACTCTTTTCACACTTGGAAAATGTCGGTAATTATATTGACGATGTTTATATTACAGGGAAAAACATCAAAGAACATCTAGAAACCCTGGAGAAAGTTTTTAATATTCTCAAGGAGGCTGGATTTACTGTTCGTAAAGAAAAATGTGAGTTTTTCAAGTCAAAAATCGAATTTTTGGGTCACGTTATAAGTAAAAATGGTGTAGAAAAGTGTCCAGAGAAGGTGGAAGCAATCACAAAAGCAGAAAGACCAACAAATGTTCCAGAATTAAGGTCACTATTGGGGTTGGTAAACTTCTATGGAAGATTCTTTAAAGATATGGCAACTGTACTGGCACCACTTTATGACTTATTGAAAAAGGAGAGGAAATTTCAATGGAATAAGCCTTGTGAGACAGCTTTTAACAAAATAAAGGAAGTTATGGAACAAAAAGTCACCTTAGCACATTTCAATCCAAACAAAAAGATAGTTTTGACTTGTGACGCCTCTGATGTGGGAATTTCAAGCACATTAAGCAACATAATTAATGGTGAGGAAAGGCCAGTATTATACTTATCTAGAAAACTAAGTGATACGGAGAAAAAACTCTCAATTTTTCAAAGGGAAGCTTTGGCAATATATTCTGCTGTTAAAAAATGTTATCACTATTTAGCAGGTCAAAAATTCGTTCTACGGACAGACAGCAAAGGTTTACTGGCGCTTTTTGGTGAACACAAGCCATTACCAAAAATGCAAGGATCAAAATTAGAAAGGTGGGCTTCTTATTTGTCAGATTTTAACTATACGTTAGAATTTTTACCAGGAAAAGACAACATAATTTGTGATTATCTTTCTCGTAACCCTGTAGGAAATAAAATAGAGAAACAGGAAGCCTCATATGTGAACTTCACATCAACAAGGGACGAATGGCCCATCTGCAACAAAAACATTGAAATGGAAACAGGTAAAGATCATGTTTTAAGTAAAGTTATAGCATGTTTGAAAAATGATTCTTGGCCAGAAAACATCTCTGAGGAAATAAAACCGTATTTTCATAGAAGAAATGAACTCTATATAGATGAAAATATTTTAATGTGGGGCCATAGAGTTGTTATTCCTGCCGTTTATAGGAAAAACATGCTAGAACTCCTTCATGAAGGGCATTTTGGGACAATTAAGATGAAAAACCGGGCAAGAACCTTCTTATTTTGGCCCAATATAGACAAAGATCTAGAAAACTTAACAAAAACATGTGTACCATGCCTTCTAAATAAGCAAAGTCCCCCAAAAGTGGAACTTACACCCTGGCCGGTTGAAAAGGAACCGTGGTCAAGGGTGCACATAGATCTTCTTGGTCCGATCAAAGGAAAGATGTTTTTAATTGCTGTAGACGCAATGTCAAAATGGATAGAAGCTTTTATTTTGAAAGATACATCTTCAGGAGAAATAATTGGGAAGCTGAGAGGATTGTTTGCAAGATTTGGCTTAATAAACCTTTTGGTGAGTGACAATGCCAAATATTTCACTTCTATGGAGTTTAAAACATTCTTGGCAAGAAATGGAGTAAGACATTTGACTTCTCCGCCGTTTAGCCCTATATCTAATGGATTCGCGGAATCTGGAGTAAAAATCTTCAAAAATAAACTCAAAACATACCTGGTGGATGAGAAAAACCAAAAAGAAAAACTGGAAACCTTAGTGCACCGTTTTCTGTTAAATTATAGGACAACTCCACATACAACAACCAATGAAACTCCAGCAAAACTCATGTTTGGGAGGGAAATTAAAACTTTACTCACATGTATAAAACAAAAACCTACTATTGAAGAACCAAAAGCACTGGAAAATATGAGAAAAACCCAGAAAAATCAAATCAAATCATATGGAGGCATAAAAAGAAAATTTATGGTGGGAGATTATGTAATGGTACGTGATTATAGGCAGAAAAACCAGAAAAACTGGACAGAAGCCCAAATTATAGAACAAAAAGGTAAATCTATCTTCATCTGTAAAATTAAGGAAGGAAATCTCTGGAAAAGACATAAAAATCAGATGGAAAGAAGAATAGTTCAAGAACCAGGGAATACGGAAATGGAAAAAGAGGAAAACAAGGAGGAAAAGAGAAGAAAAAGTAATATAAAATGCTCAAAAACAAAAATGGGTTACTTACCTCAAGATCTAACTCATATACCTACCAACAGTCCGACCCTGTCTGCCAATCCGTCCGAGATTAGTGCAAATGTACCTGGGAATCCGCAGCATGAAATCGCATCTGGAAATCCAGAAATCGATGTCATAACTGATAAGGTAAATCATGAAAGTATTTTAACTGAAAATAGTGTTTTACCTGAAAGTAATATTTTAACTGAAAATATCCTAACTGAGAATGCTTTAACTCAAAACATTTCAACTGAAAATAATATTTTAACTAATAACTTAGCTAAGAATACTGAAAGCAATTTAACTAAAAAGTCAGATACTAATTTAAAAATAGACTCAAGTAAAGAAATTAGAAATAGAGTAAAACGCGCAGTTAAACTACCTAATAAATATAAGGATTATATTATTGACAAAGGTGAATAATATAAAACCTTATTAAGTTTAAAAAAAAATATATATAAATAATGTTAAATTAAATTTCGAATACCTGTTGTAAATATTTGTACAAACCATTATAGGTATTTTGCAGCAATAACAAATATTTATAAATATTGCTATCTTGAGACCAAATGAAGTATTTCTGTGCTTGAGTGTTTCAAATATTAATAAGAAACACTTGTGCACATAGCTGTTCTTAAGGATTCAATAAGGATGTTTATACATATAAATGTTCAGAAATTGAATTTAAAAAAAAAATATATATATAGTTATACATATGAATATTTTAAAAATAGAATAAAAGTCATGGATTTTTGCAATTATATTTATTTACAAAATAAAATAAAATTTACATGTTATTTGGGTACTTACCTAAAAACCTAAAAACGAAATAAAAAAAAAAATACATATAATTGTAAAACTAAAAATGAAATGCATATTTAATTTAATTTAACATATATATTAACAACAATATTTGTTGAAACCATGTTCTACACAGATTTAAATGTAAATTAAAGAACCTGTAAACTTACAAAAATAAAAAGCAGAACATGATTTCACCAAACAACCCTATTCATTTTTACAATAAAAATGGATCTTGAAAACATTAAATTTTTACATAAAATTTAATTAAAGAAGGAGGGAATAGTGTGCTGTATGCGCATGCGTGATTGAACCCGATCACGAACGACTCCTCGGGAGTCAGTCTACAATATTCTGTGATACTGTAAATGTACATATTTGTTATTATTGTTAATAAAAACCCACCCAGTAATTCGGCATTTAATTACACCTTGTTAAGTGTTAACACTTGTATAGAAAGTAAAGACACTTCACCAATCCTCCCATATTGACCAGTCTGGTCTGCCGCATTCGAGTTTTTTTTGTGTGCCGGTGTAATTTAGACTTTCCGTTATGCATATCCGTATAAGTATATGGAACTGATATAATACACAATTAAAAAAAAATCTCGTAGGTTTGGACTTTTAGGTAGGTAGGTTAAAATATAGCTTAGTATACTTAGGATTGTCTTTATTTGGGTATAAAATATTTTAATAAAACAGTTATTTGTTATAAAAAATTTATTAATATATTTTGAACTACATTTGGTATATTTTTATCTACATAATTGGTTCATAAAAATAAACAGTTACTCTCTAGATAGGCTTCAAAATATTTTTGTATAAATAATTAAATATAATATCTTGAATAAGATACAGTACGTCTAAATGAGATCTCTCCATAAGCTTATAAAATTACAACGTTTCAACTCTCCGCACTCTTCAACCGAGCTATCCAGTTGGCCAGCACCACAGAATACTGCCCACGAAATTTACGCGCACTCTCGATGCGCTGCTGCTGTGTTTATATCTTTAGTATGGGGAGATCTTATGTACGCGTGCTGAACAATACTTGCTAAGCTGAAAAGTCCTTTCTGTGTATGTTAAACCTATGTAGATAGGACCTTTCCGCTTAGCATGGCAGAATATCGTCGTTTTACTTTTTCAAAAAATCCAAAAATCCAAAAAATCTATTTTCGGTTAACCGAATTCCTTGGAATTCCTTGTATGTACTAATCAACTGGTAACATGGTGACTGGTAACGTCTACAAACTCCAATTTATTACTCGAATACAACGCAACTAATTAAAATAATTAATTTGAGTTTGTATAACATACAGCCTGTTCCAGAACTCGCGTACCGAAATTTGAGGGTATATTAAAAACCCTCTGGAAAATATGAAAAAAATTTTAAAAAAATCCATTTTCAATACTAATTAAAAAGGAAGCTATTTAATCTGACCAATCCTGTTGCTGATGTTAAATTACCTAAAAATTAGTTTTTCCCTACTTATTAGTAACTATGGTTGCATTTTAATGGTTGACTCGTGCATTGTTTAAGACTTTCAATTTTAGAATCTTTTTAGGTTATTATATTTTGACAAAACCGACAGAGGCTATCAAATATTCTATTTTTATAGGGTCACTCCATCCGGCGGTGGTTTTATGATACCCGTCTTAGACGGCAGCAACAAACAGCCGCTGCAACTCCATTCAGCGCGCTGAATGTAGTGTTTTTTTTATTAGAAACTCAGATCTTTTAATTGATTTACTGGCTATAAATTCTTAATACAAATTAATAAAATAAAAATACAATAACTGAATTTTATTTATTTCAAAGTAATGAACATAGGAAAAATTTTTATCGGTGTTCCGAAAAGAGAACATTCTAGCTAGAATGTAATTTTAAGATTGGTACAGAGGGCAAGGAATTTTGGAAGTTTAAACGCAAACAGAAAAGTGGTTGGAGACACTTCGCGAAATGCAAAAACTGTTGATAATAAAGAAGCTGTCATTTAGACTTTTGAAGAATAGTCTGGAACAAGCATTAGTATCGTGGCAAGAAATCTTGATATGTCTGTCCTGTGTTTAATGAACTCTAAAAGATGAAGAAACGCATTATTTTTAGCTAGGATGTTCTCTATTGGGAAAACGAATAGAATATTCTACAGATGTAGCTGAAGCACTCCGGCCACACTCGCCATATAAAATTAGCATTTCGCAATACTCTTCTGAAGTAAACATCATGAAAGTTTTGATATTTTTTTATGACATTAATAAATATTTATGTCACATTAATCACCATGTCAACCTACAGAATATGTACCTGCAATAATTAAATTTGCTTCCATAGCTACAAATTCAACCTTTAATGGTAATTTATAATCAGCAACAGTATTGGTCCACTTAAAGCGTTCTTATTTTTAAATTGAACGAAGATGGATTTTTTTTTGAAATTTTTTTCATATTTTCCAGAGGGTTTTTAATATACCCTCAAATTTCGGTACGCGAGTTCTGGAACAGGCTGTATATGTTATCAGTCATTATGTGCAGTGTTGATTGGTACAAGGAACAGAAACTGAATTTTTGGGTTGAGAAAATAACACGGCGATATACTGTAATAAATAATAAAGTGATAAAAAATTGTATTTTTTGTCAATTTTGTTCATGTTTATTCAATTTAAGGGGTCTTTCTACCTTCAAATTATAAAAAGAATCATTTTTTAAATACTTTTTTTTATAGAAAAAACATAAAAAAACGGTGGTCGCCGGCAGTTTGGATCGACTAAAAAAAAAGACAAAACGGGATATTATTCAGTATTGAAGTGGCTATAGCCCGAACTAGAAGAATTTATTTTGGCCTAAAAATAACAAAATGGCGGACGTTTTTGTTCGAAAATTTTTGAAATTTTTTTAAAAACGTCCGCAATTTTGTTATTTTTGGCCAAAAAAATTCTTCTAGTTCGGGAAATAGCGACTTCAATACTAAATAATTTCCCGTTTTGTTATTCTTTTTTCAGTCGATCCAAACGGCCGGAATCATGGCGACCACCATTTTTTGATGTTTTTTTCAAACAAAAATGGCCAAAAAATGAAAAAAAATTATATTCTTTGAATATAAATAAACATACCTACAAAATTTCACAATAATATATTTTTCTCTCTATATATAAAAAAAGTGTTTAAAAAAATATTTTTAAAATTTGAAGGTAGAAAGACACCTTAAAGTTATAAAAAAATACTGAAGATGAACGAATATGAAAGTTGAAAGTTTTTGACTGAAAAAAATCAGTCTTTTAAGATTAAGAATAAAATACTGAAATGTTTTAAAAGTTCTAAGGATATTCTACCACTGTTCACAAATGAAAATTTAGGCGTATCAGCATAATTTACGAAAAAATATTATTTGTTTATACTCTTTAGAATATTTATTTAAATAAAATCTCGAATGAAAGCTTGACTGAAAATTATAATTGAATTATTGGATTTATATATCAACATAGGTTATATCCAACTGACTCTCGGCATGCGCTACGCCGCCGGGCCCAGCTATAGCTACAGCTTGTGGTTCATATAGAATTTCCACGTTGCTGTTTATATTAGCTACAACCTGCGATATAGGATTAGCTATGGCTGTGCCTTTCATTCCAGCCACAGCTGTGGCTATTGGTTTTAAAATTACATATGTTGTTTTCTTTGAATTTGAAGTTTGATTGTTTTGGTTTGCCATGAGGTTTTCTATTTCTATTTCTGGTAGTTTTTGGTTTTTATATTTTGTGTATTTTTTCACTGATTTTAGTTTTGACATTAGATTTCTGTGTACTTCTTCGTAAGATTTGTATCTAAGAAGAAAAAAAAAAGCAATTAGAATTATAGGTAGGTACACAGATATTTTGAAAATTTAGCTTTTACGAATATTTTGAATGATTTGAACAAGATACTTTAAATTTGGCGAATGCTTCTATGTAAAGTAATTTGCACGAGAAACAACACGGAAAAAAAGCTAAACTGGATTGAAGATTAATAATCTTGAATCAGCCTTATGGTAGTTTCCCCATTCCGCAATTCTAGTTATACTTCTATTTAGGAAAATCTTATTCTTGTACGCTGACAAAAGTTATATTTTGTTCCAGACCTAATTAGTATTGAAATTAAGAATATAACTATACTTTAAAAAAGATACAATCTTGTTCTGAGTATTACCTATACTTATTTAGATTAGAAAATTATTGCATCAAGTATAAAAATTATTGCATCAAGTATAAAAATTATTGCATCAAATATAAAAATTCTTCTATATTGATGTGACCAGACACACACATTTTTGCTCGTATCTTGAAAACGCGAAAAAAATTACGAAAAAATCGGTCCCCCTAGACGTACGCCCCCACATAAATCCATTTTCAACAACTTGAGGACACCAAAAGTGAGGAAGTCATGAAGCCGGAAGTGAGGAAACTGGAAGTGGGTATTTTTCCAGTGGAAATGTTCCCCAAGTTGACTGGAGGAACTAGTTCCTCTACTTGAACCATACCAATCCGATAATGTGTATCGAATTAGCTGACTGGTAAGTTATAACGAAAATTTTCCAAGAACGCGACTTTATTCGTTTAAAAACTTTTGTTAGTGGTAGGAAATAACATGTGGCGCCACCTATAGCATAACGCTGTCAAGTGCACTGAAAAATTACACAAGCCTGTACTAAACAACATCTATAAAAGTATTTATACTTGATTAAATAATAGCTTCTTTTTCGCTAATGAATTTACTTACCTTTTAAGAGTGTATCTTCCTCTTAAATATAAGACAATTTATTCTTTTTTTTAAATACAAAATTACTTAAAGTGACTATAACTATGTTTGGAAAACAAGTATAAGAGTATATTGGCTTCAAATATTTGTTATACCCATGAAAAGAAAATTATACATTAATTATAATTATACATAGAACAAGTGTAAAATTTTAAGTATATGATTATTCTTGAATATATATTTGATTTTTTTTCCGTGAATACTGAAAAAACTATTTTACTACCACAGGCACACAAAAAAGGTATGTTTCCTCAGACGAGACAAAATTTTTATGTGTTTTTGGGGTCGCTGAATCCGAATCTGGTGTTGGTTTGACAAAAAAGTGATTAAATGTGTTTCAACTTTCATCACTTTATTGAGGTTAGCAACGAAATTTGACGGATTCGGATTCGCTGATCAGCGACCCAAAAAACGTATAGAAATATTTGTCTCGTCTGGGGAAACAGACTTTTTTTGTGTGCTTGTGTTATATATAAAAATAGATATCGTATTTACAGACAGGAAGATAGGCGGACGTATTTTTTTAAATCAGATTTTCCGTCAATAAAGTGAAACAAAAAAATACATGACCAAATTTTTTAACCTAATTATTTAAAATTTTAATCACTTCTGTAATATGTATCTATTATAGAGTCATAACATAATAAATTATAGTTATATCATAAATGTTGTATTTGCATACAAATATCATTCACAGTTAGTATTTCATTATAACATTTTTATTCTACTTAACTTACCTTAACCAAGTACCTATTTAAAACTGTAAATTAATTAAATTTAAATAAAAACTGAGTACTCGTAATTTAAATTTTTATTAGGAACATTAAAACAATCAAATTTTAATTTACAGCAATAGCTAGTTTTTGTACTTTATTAGTCCGTAAAAATCTTCAAACATTTAATAAAAATTCTTGAAAAACTGGAATTTGGTAAAGGTATACAAAAATTCCAGTTTTATATTACAAAGTTTGTAGATTTCTAGAGACTACCTATTTTACCTACGAAATAAATAATACCTCTTATATACAGGGTGATTCAGAAATAGATCGTAAATAATTTAAGGATGACATCCCGTTCAAAGAAGTTAGATTCTATAAGAAAGTTATCTATCTGTCGTTAAAATCAAATGGACAGGAAAACGTGAATAGTACCATTTCATCCTTTTTGGGAATCATCAGCACTGTGTGTTTCTACTATTCAAATAAAACGTTGGATAGATAAAAAAGCACGGTACCATCTATTGATGTGGTCACTGTTATCTGTTCACTTGTTCCCAAAAGGCAAATCGCCACAATTTAGAGTGTACAGTAACGTGCATTCAAAATGCCACGGACCTAAACCATTATATGAACCTTTACCGGTTAAGCAGAGTTAAATAAGTTAAGAATTGACAGTCTATAAAAATATATACTGCACGTTTGTCGGTTAATAACCGAAAAATATATATATAAGAAAGTTATCTGTCCTACAAATCGACAGGAAACAGTGAATAGCATTTCATCCTTTTTGGAAATCATCAGCACTGTGTGTTGCTAATATTCAAATAAAACGTTGGATAGATACAGGATATACACAGTGCTGATGATTCCCAAAAAGTATGAAATTGTACTTTAATTCACTGTTTCCTGTCCATTTTATTTTAATGACAGATAGATAACTTTCTTATATATATTTTTCGGTTATTACCCGACAAACGTGCATTATATATTTTTATAGACTGTCAATTCTTAACTTATTTAAGTTAGATTCTATGTTTGTTTATATTACAATCTGTTTTGTCAAAACCCCTTAAAATATACCTAACATATGTGATCACCCTGTATAATGTACTGTTAAGTTTATAGTTTAAACCCCAAAATAAACCTATCATCCATCCAAGTCTAGACGTCTTTGTTAATTTGTTTTGCAAAATACACACGAGATTTTTTTCTTAATTTAAAGATTTTTTTTCATGTGATCTCCAAAATAGCTCGTTATATATTTTTTCCAACACTATTTCTATCACGTAATTATAATTCTTTTTTATAAAGAAAAAATTATGTATGCCACACGTGAATAAAAATATATCGATTCGCAAAATTACACAGTCTAAATCGTGTCACTTCAACCATAAATAATTCTTAAAAGTCCAGAGAGTTTTATCATTATAATATTAATTTTTTTCACTACTTTTATCGAACTTTATATCTCCTTTATTAAAATAAATCACTGGACCAGTGGCAACTAATTTTCCAAATCTCGGCTCATTTCCATTCCTGGTTTTGTTATGCCGATTCAATATTTCACTTAAACTCACATTTGGATCAACTGCTATGACTTTTGCTCCAGAACCAGCGATAGCAAGGCTGTCGGGATGGGCATAAGCGGTACCATGTGGTCCCACAATTGCTGTTCCTCCACTTCCAGCTGTAGCTATTCCCCCAGGTCCAGCTATGGCAACTCCTCCTTTTCGTACCCTTAGTTTATGTATAAATATTCCATTTCCAGTGTTATCTTTACTGAATACTTTTTTACTTCCTTCACTGTTGATGCTTATGTCTTCTGCTTTGTCTGATTCGTCTTCATCTTCTACTAGGTCTTCTTCTTCTACTTCTGGTTGTCTATTTGGTAATGTATGAGGAGGATGTATTACATTAAAAATTGTATTGTTTGTTTTTTGGATACCTATGCGTTTTTCTAAAGATACGTTTGAACCAGGTTTCTTTTTATTACTAGATCTTTTGAATACATGTTCGTTTATTTTTTTAGGTTCATCATTGTCTATATATTCTTTTGCTTCCTTAGATGTTCGTTTGTCATTTATATTTAATCCATCAATTTCTAAAATTGTTAAATCATCTTCATCTGTTTGTAGTTCATCATTTGCTATTTTTGGGCTTCTACCTTCTATAAATAAATCAGTTTTAGGTTTACCTTTTCCTTTGCAGCCTGCTCCTCCGCTTGTAGGGGAGCCTACACTAGGTCCATACTCCACCATGCTAGTTATAGCTTGGTACATTTGTATGAAAGGGTCGCGAATAATTATGGGAAAATATTGAGCACCAGGCCAGTTCCAATTTTGCCGACCTTCTGGTTTTGCGAATAGGTCGTTGAAATCGGGGTCCAAAAGATCATCTTCATTGTAATGGGGCGTTTCGTCCTTCAAAGGATATATGGTTTGAGTTACTTTAACTAAATTTCCATCATCCAAAGGTTTTGTTATGCTTTGGTTCTGCGGAAAATTATTTTGCATCCCTGGGTAGAAATTCATTTGATTTTGACCCTGGTACGGGATATTTGGTATACCAGTGGCCATTTCAGCAGGTAAACTATTGGGAATACCAGTGTGTACCCTTGTCGGAATAACAGTTGGTACACCATTGACTAAACTGTTCATATATTGTGAATACATTTGTTGTGGGTTAGTGTAAGGGTGAAAAGGCATTTGAAAGGGATTTTGTCCGGGAAGTGGACTATTTTCTTCTTGAAACGGATTATTTGGGAACCGATATTGGGCATTTTGGTCAAAATATGGGTTCGGAACATAAATACTCTGATAATGTGTTATTTTTCTTTTAATAGTATGCCCTGCCGGTATTTCTTCTTCGTTACTCAAAGGTTTAGCCGTTTTAAGCATTTGAATTTGTCTTGGGGGTATTTCTTTATTTCTTGAATAGCTGAACGGAAAATGAAAATAATTTTGAGGCTTGTTTTTCCTCGGCGTATATCCATGTTCTTCATTTACTCTGGCAATTTTCTGAAGAATCTCGCTTGTGCTCTTTTTAAATTTGTCTTCACTGAAATAAATAAAAAAACGTATAGTTTGAGTAATATTTTTTGTTTGCTATTGTTAATATTTTAATATTAGTATCTAACTTACCTACCCAAATTTTTCTATAACCACCTAACTACACTATGCACAGGAGTGTCTGCTCAAAAGGTGATATATCGAATAATGAATCAAACACTCCTCAGGTTATTTTTATTTAAGTATATTTTTTATGTACACGTTTATTTTATGTTAAAATTTTAATTAAATTTAACCCCAGAAAAGGATATTAACAATATTCTTTATAAACAATTTAATTAAAGAATATCCCGGGGAAAAAAGTTTTGTATTATCATCTAGGTATGAATTTCGATACAGTATAGTTATACATAATTTTAGGTAAAATTAGACATAATTTTGCATAATTATGCATAATCATACAAAAACATTGTCATGCATGGCCAGATATAGTGCGCCTTCGCGAAAATTTAAAATTTTATGCATGATCGTACATAATTGGGTATAGGTCTATACCCATACATAATTATGCATAATCATGTATGATCATACCGGGTCAAAATTCATACATGGTCAAAATCCAGACATCATCATACATAATTATCATACAAAAACTTTGTCATGGTCTATGTATACTCATACATAATTATGCATAGTCATGTATGATCATACTGGGTCAAAATTCATATATGGTCAAAATCCAGACATGATCATACATAATTAACCTAAAAAAACTGTCATTCACGGCCAGATATGGTGCGCCTCCGAGAAAATTAAAAATTTTATTCATGATCGTACCTAATTGGACATAGGTCTATGTATACCCATACATAATTATCATACAAAAACTTTGTCATGCATGGCCAGATATGGTGCGCCTTCGTGAAAATTTAAAATTTTATGCATGATCGTACATAATTGGGCACAGGTCTATGTATACCCATACATAATTATGCTTAATTATGTATGATCATACCGGGTTAAAATAAATATGTATTTCAAAACCCAGACAGGATCATACATAATTATCATACAAAAACTTTGTCATGCATGGCCAGATATGGGCGCCTTCGCGAAAATTTAAAATTTTATGCATGATCGTACATAACTGGGCATAGGTCTATGTATACCCATGCATAATTATGTATACCGGGTCAAAATTCATATATGGTCAAAATCCAGACATGATAATACATAATTATCATAAAAAACTTTGTCGTGCATGGCCAGATATGGTGCGCCTTCGCCAAAATTACATAACTGGACATAGGTCTATGTATACCCATGCATAATTATGTATAATTATGCATAATTATGTATGATTATACCGGCTCAACATTCATACATGGTCAAAATCCAGACATGTTCATACATAATATGCATAATAATGCATAATTTTACGTAAAATTAGACATAATTATGCTGCATAATTTATGCATCATATCATACAAAAACTTTTTTCTCCGGGATATTCTTTAATTAATTTTTTTTAAGGATTAATTAAACGCTGAAAAAACTATATCGTTAAGGCCAACAGATCAGTAGTTAAATACGGACCAAATATTTGTCAGGCTGCACCCATAGAACTGGTAAGGGCAATCACGCAACTTTTTGTGGTTACCAGTAACAAAACATAGATTTTAAAGATCTGGTGTTCACAACAATTTGTCTTGTTGCCCTTACCAGATTTCTGGTTTCAGCAACCAACAAAAATAAAAATATTTTCACGTACGACGTCACATGATCTAATTATTTGGTTTATTTGTTTTTTTCGTTTGTTTGGTGTTTTTGATGCTAATGGGGGCGTAACTCCCCATTTAAACGAGGAGAATATAAATCTTACGAAAAATATACCTTTAGAGCTTTAAAAACCCTAAAAAATGGTAAAAAAATACTGGACGTGGAAATAGCTTCGTGGACATCGGACGTGGAAATAGCCTTTTTTATAATATATATTATGAACTCGCTATTTTCACGTCCAACGTCACATCACCTTATTATTTGGTTTGTTTTGGTTTTTTTCGTTTGTTTGGTGTTTTTGATGCTAACGGGGGGCGAAGCTTCCCCATTTAAACGAGGAAAATATAATTTTGACGAAAACTATACCTTAAAAGCTTTGAAAACCCTAAAAATCGGCAAAAAAAATACTGGACGTGAAAATACCTTCGTAGACGTCGGACGTGCAAATAGCCCCTTCCTTAATAAAAACCTATTTTTTTGTTATAATTTTTTGTAGTTAATAAAGGGTTAGTAAAACAAGTAAAAATAATTAAAAAATTACTTACTCTGCTATAGATTGGGGAGATTCTTTTTGGCTTTGCGGACGACAGTGGACTCCCAAAAAACCAATCTATAAAAAATAAAAAATAAATAAAATAATATAAAAGCAAGCCATGTAGATATGTAGTGCTACGAATTCCATTATACAGTTGATGGTATATTGCATTTTTCCAAATACTTAATGGCAAGTTAAAATTAAAATCAAGTAAAAAAGGTTTTTTTTCTAAAGACGAAAAAATAAAAAAAATGTTTTTAAAATGTTAAAAAAAAATTAAAAAAAAATATTTTTTCGAAAAAAGAAATATAAAAAAAAATTTTTAAAAAAAATTGTCAAAAAATTATTTTTGCGAAAAACGAAAAAAATTTTAAAAAATAAATTTTTGAAAAAGGTATTTCTTTATTTTTTTAAAATAATATTTTTTTTGCATTTGGGGGTTTACTTTCAAAAACAATAGGGATCTTCCCCTATAGAACTTAATTTTTCCTCAAAACTTGTTATCGTTATTCACAAAAAACCTGACATATGTCCAATATCGGACTGTCGGACAGACGGACGGATGGACATTTTCAAAGTTTCATAATTTTCCATAAAACACATTTGTATCCAAGAATTTTTTGTCTAGGACCCATCCCGGTCTGGAAACGATTTTTAGCTCAACTTTTATACAACCCAAGTGTTTTCCATATTTTAATTATTTAGAGCTTTGGCATCTTTTTAAGACCAAAGTTTAAAAAAAACTATCGATGCGCTTTTGATTGATTTGGAAACGATTTTCATTTGTTTTAACAAAAAAATATGACATATTTAAAAATTATTTTAGATATTTATATTTTACGTCAAAAAATGATAAAAACGTTTTTATAGACGCTTGAGCTCAATTGCTATTTAAGGGAGCTAGCGTACTTTTAAAGGGCATTTTTAGAATATTTATCACTTTATATCTTAGAAACGGTTTAACATGAAATTGACTGAATTATAGAACCAATAAATGTAAGCATTTAAAGTTTTATTAAAATTAAGTTTTTGACCAGGGGCGTAGATAATGGGTGCCTCATAATTTATATGTAAAACTGTAAGTCCGCCCCTGGTTAAACATTTAATTTTTGATGTCATAAAATGATAATGTTTATTGGTTGCATGCTACAGTAAAAATTTTAAGTCAATAAGTTAAACCGTTTCTGAGTTATGAAGTGAATAAAATTCTAAAAATCTCACTTAAACGTCTTCTCGCTACCTTAAGAAGCCATTTAATACAAACGTTCATAGAAACTTTTTGTCTCACTTTTTGATGTAAAATCTGAATATCAAAAAAACAATTTAAATATGTCATATTTTTTTTGTTAAAACAAATGAAAATCGTTTTTCTCAAAAACGCATTGATAGATTATTTTAAATTTGGTCTTAAAAAGATGCCAAAGCTCTAAATAATTAAAATATGAAAAAAAAAACCTTGGGTTATATGAAAGTTGAGCTAAAAATTATTTCCAGACCGGGGTGTACCGTATTATACTATTCTAGCGCTTAAGCTTGAAACTTCAGTTATTTACACAAACAAAGTTTTTTATATTAATGTTGTGGTGGGTACTAATTAATTTTGAGTATGACCTATCGAGTATGAATGTAATACTTACTTCGGAACCTTTTAAGTAGGCCAAAGTAAATAATACAGATCTGTATCGTTAAATTAAAAATGTATATGTAGGTAGGTCCCTATTATTATTATACCCCTCACAGCGCGCAGGCGCTAGAATAGTATTATACGGTAGTTTCGAATTTTCCAAAATTTTCAAAAATTATTGGATATAAATTTGTTTCATGAAAAAATAAGAAACTTTTTTTTATTTGTGCGTCTGTTCGTCTGATGTCGCGATTTTTGTAGACACGATAACTCAAGAACAAATAATCCGATCGACTCGAAATTTTCAGGAAAAATCATGTTCTATGAGGGGAAGATTCCTTTTGTTTTTGAAAGTTATCCCCCAAAAAGAAAAATGTTATGGGGTAAACCATAAAAAAAAATCTGAAAGAAAATTCCGATTGACCCAACTTTTTTAGGAAAAATTACTTTTATTATAAGGATCGATTCTACCAATTTTGAAAGAAATCCCCCTTAAAAACAAAAAAAGTTATAAAACAAATGAAAAAAATATCACCTTTAATTTGTTTTTTCATTTTTGTTATTACTCGCAAAAAGAAAATAAAAAAATAAAGTTTTTCTTTTATGAAAAAAACATTTTTTTTTGAAATTTTTTTTGGTTTTTTAAAATTTTTTCGTATTTCAAAAAAAACATGTTTTCTTTAAAAAACTGTTGAACATATTTTTTTTTTTTATTTTATTTTTCGTTTCGTCATGTGAGGATTATAGTGTTCTATACCCATTGCCGAAACAATGGATATAGAACACTATAATTCTCACATAAAAATTTATTTTTTTATTTTTTAAGTATTTGGGAAAATGCAATATACCATTTACAGTGGATAGTATATAATGGAATGCGTAGCATTACATATCTTCACGGATTGTTTATTGATGTCATCGATCGATCAAGAAAATATAACGTTATAACATTAATATTCTATTAACGAATAATTTGCTGTCATATTATAAAAATATTAATAATATAGTTCTATACAGGTTGATTTAAAATAAGGTAAAAAAGTCTAAGGGGAAATTTCACAAAAAAAAACTGTTAATAAACTTATTTATAATTATTGTTAACAAGAACTACTCCTTACCTTAGAAAAGTTACCCTTATTTTTGTACATTATTTCTGCATCACCCTGTATACACCAATATTTTGGCTAAACTAAAATTATTAAGGTGAAGTTCTATTTTACTTTTCACAAGGAAAGGCTGGCGTTAGTAAACAAATTTTGAAAAATTTATATTGATTTTTTTACGTTCTCGCCGTTGTATATACAAAAAAGAGGATTACCGCAAAAAAATCTGTCTGTCGATCTCTCCAGAAAAGTTTGTAACCACGATAACTCAAGAACGCTTGGAACTAAATACTTCAAATTTGGAACATATTTTTCTTATTCAAAGTTTTCCACTGGAAAAGTTTTTGGTGTAAATCTCGGGGTAAGGGTGGGGGCACAGCGTGTAAAAACTATTATGACTAGTATTATTTTGTTGACTAAGTATCCTATATTGGTTTTATACCCAACCTTAATGTTATAAAACAATTAGACACGCTTTAACGCGCCAGGACAAAGATTTTTTTTTAAGTGGCTACCTAAAAGGTACTAACCACTAAACATATAATTAAATATATACGGTACTAATGCATAAATATATACTATTATAATAATTTTTAATAATTTAGGTACTTACTAATAAAATTATTAAAATCTTCATATTATAACAATTTTCTTTTACAGTTTGTAGTACCACGTGAATTTAATTTTTACATTTAAAAAATAAATAAACTTCTTTGACTTGGGTACTATTGACAACTAACGGACCCGGTTTGTTGGAACTTTGTATATATCTGTGATTGTAAGTCAAAAGGGAGAATCCTGCAAAAATTAAATAATGTTACCACTTGCAGCCTGCCAACCATGCGCGCCCCGAGGGAGGGCAGAGGGTCCTTCGCCCCCCTGGCTTTTCAGATATATATTATTTTGTTTTGTTTTTAACAATTTTAAAGTGTTTGGTCTCTCAGATTTATAAAAAAATTGCGTGCGGCACTGGAAATGGTTACGGAACGCAAATCCATTAGAAACTTGTATTTAAAATATTTTAAAAAGTTATAATTTGCTCAGAAAATTTCGAAGTATTTGGAAAATGATTTATAAAAGTATTCGCCTGCGGAACAATAAGATGATTACCGAGCCGAGTTCGAATGCCGGTCATAAATTTTAATTAAAAGGCTTTTTATAACAATTTTTGGTTAATTTTAAGATTATTAGTGTCATTAAAAATTATAAAAATATGCCTGCGGCGCTAAACTGGTTGGCAAAAAGGTGATACAACAGTTTTAATTAATAAATTATTTTCAATAATTTTCATACCTGTATCTTAGAAAAGCAAAACCTAAATATTTCTAAAAATTTTGAACTGCGGCGCTAAAGAAAATGTGTTATATTTTTAGAGGGTTCTTCTGGCTATTTGAAGTTTTATAAAACATTTTATTTATAAATTGTTGATGTAAGAAAAATAGTTGAACTTGAAAATTAAAAAAATCGCCTGCGGCGCTTAACTTGATTATAGTCTGATATCACAATATTAATTACTGTTTACTCAGTATCAATTGGCACCTGGGTGGAATGTCAAAAATTCAAGGTCGTCTATAGTTTACAGGCAAAATTTTACCTCTTCTCTTCCCCTTGCCTCAGCTCGCAGGTGCCAATTAGTATTACGACTACATTAATCGATTTTATAAAATAAATGTGTATGAAATTCTGAAAAAATTTTACAGAATAATTTAATACCATACTTTAGGATTTCTAAAAAAAATTGCGTGCTGCTAAATCTAAATCTAAATCTAAATGTTGTATTAAACATGGTGTTGTATAAAACATGGTGTTGTATTAAACATGGTGTTGTATTAAACATGGTGACTAAATGTTGTATTAAACATGGTGTTGTATTAAACATGGTGACTAAATGTTGTATTAAACATGGTGTTGTATTAAACATGGTGTTGTATTAAACATGGTGTTGTATTAAACATGGTGACTAAATGTTGTATTAAACATGGTGGGTCAATCTGTTTCATATTATTATTATATTATTCACAGCGCCAGCGCTAGAATAATATACTGTAGTTTAGAATTTTCAAAAAATTTCAAAAATCGTCCTAGACAAAAAATTCTTAGATATAAATTAGTTTCATGAAAAAATAAGCAACTTTTTTTTCAAATGTCCGTCTGTCCGTGCGTCCGTCCCTCTGTAGCCAAGATAACCCAAGAACGAATAATCCGATCGTATTGAACCCTTCAGGAAAAATGAAGTTCTATGAGGGGAAGATCCCTATTGTTTTTTAAAGTAATCCCCAAAAAAACAAAAAAATTATGGGGGGTTAAACTAAAACATCGAAAATGGCTGAAAGAAAACGACGATAAACGTATTTTTTTCAGGAAAAATTACTTTTATTATAAGGATCAATTCTAAAAAAAAATAAATAAAAAAATTAAAAAATTAAAAAAAAAAATTTTGAAATTTTTTGCAAAAATTTAATAAAAAAATTTAAATTTTTGAAAAATTTTTTTTGAAAACTTTATTCGGAAAATTTTTTTTTTTCAATATTTTTTTTTTTCAAAAAAAAATCTTTAAAAAAAAAGTGTAATTTTTTTTGTTATTTTTTTTTTTGATTTTTTATTTGGGAAGTGCAAAACACCATTTATATAACGGAATGCGTAGCATTACATATCTTCACGGCTTGTTTTCATATATTATCCAGATTATACAACTGTTCAAAAGAGGATGGAGGAAAGAAAATTCAGTATTTTAAAAATAATTTTATTTGCAAGAGCAGCTATCCCCTTTTAACATCATACCATACATAAAGAATAGGTTTTGATGAGTATCTCTTTGCTTTGAAGATGCATACCAGTCCATAAACTTAGCATTGTTAAGTTAGGGCAAAAAGTATCGTTAAAATTTTGAAAAAAAAATATTTCGAAAATAGTTTTGACGAAAATTAAAGCATTTAAACAAAAAGTCTTCAGACAAATATAAAACAAATATTATCAAAGAGCAAGATTTATAGTTGTCATAAACTTGAAAGAAAATGGTTTCTGAGAAAAACTCTCTTTGGGCATAACCACATTCTAGAAGAAAATAAAATCAAGAAAGCCGTGAAAAAATTTATTGCTTCGCATGCATAGTCTACGCGACGAACAGTGACGGGGGACAAGTTGGCAAATTTAGCCCCGAGCTGGCAAAATTTTAAATTATTTTAATAAATTTCCCTTCAGTTGGCAGAATTTGAGACAATTGTTGGAAAAATTTTAAATTTATTTTTATTTTTTTTTTTTACTTTAGTTAAGTTGAAAAATCATTGGTGACCGCAGGCAAATATTACCGACCAGTAACTGGTCAACTGTTGACAAATTTTATAGGCTTATAGCTGGCAAAATTTGGTGTATTGCCCCCCACATCTTTTTTTGCTCCGAGACCAAGTTCTTGAAATTATAGGAAAAAATACCTAGTAAATAGTGTTTTATTTTTGTTACACATACAAAATGAGAAAAAAATACGTAAACGTGAGATCAATGTATATGAGAATTAATTACCCGATTTAAAAAATGCGGCCCCTGGTAGAAAGCTCGTGTTTATAAAACGTTAGGTATTCTTGATTGATTGATAAGGAGGAACAAGATAAGGATTCGTACATCAAACACTGCTGCCACCTGCGGGCATATTGTGTTGTTCTTGAGCCTCTTGCTAGTCAAACAGCTTCGTTTCCTTTATCAGGCTTACTAGGCTGTTTACTAGATTTGCATTGGAGAGCATAGCTTCTGGGTTACCATTTCCCGGTTGACCGCATCTCCAGCGATGTAGAGCCATGCAGTCAAACATGAGAGGTTGTTTCCTCCTCCTCATTACACAGCCTGCATATTGGCTCATATCTATACACACGTATTCTAATAATAAGCGTTTGTTATGCATACCCATCAAACATTGGTTCGTTGGCTGCCGTTGGCAAACCCACATTGGGCCTACATACTGAGGAGACATCAGCGGCCCTAAGGCCGCATATGACGGGCCAAAGTTAAAACTACATTGGTCCTACATTGCCCGCCCGAACGCCTCTTTAAAGCCAACGATAATTTCGATCGTAAAATCGTACATTGGACAATCTAAGGCTGCAGTCTTATAAACCAACGTACGTTGGCCAACCTAAGGCAAATAATAAATTTCCAACTTGAAAATTAAAGAAAAAAAATTGTTAGCCTTCGTAGGGCCAATTCAGTTTTACTAACATTGGCCCAATGTGGGTTTGCCAACATTAGTCCAATGTAGGAAACATTGGCACGCCAATGTTTGGCCAACGGCCGACCAATGAACCAATGTTTGCTGGGTATTGTAAAAAATAGGACAAATTTTCATTAAAATAATGCCCCACACTTTAAATTAGATTCCCTGTGAGCCAAAATATTTTAATTTAAAAGTTTATAGACGAAAAAAAGATATACCTGTTTTATTTAATAGTGTATTTTTACGTATAGTTATTTTCATTAAAAAAAAAAATATCACTAGACCCAAACTATTCTAGTAATATTACTAGATTATCATCTCCGTAACAAAAAAGATACGGTTGGGCAACCAGTTCAATAGTTAAATAAGGAACTATTTATCTGGTTGCTCCAATCAGAAATCTGGTAAGGGCAACAACACAACTACTTATCTGGTTACCCCCAACTGTATTCTTTTTTAGTGTCTGCAGGCCCTTAAATGTAAGCTTTGTCACCATGTTAAGCACAATTTGTTACCATGGTAAGAACAACTTGTCTTGTCCTTACCAGATTTCTGGTTTCAACAACCAGAAAAATAGTTTTTTCGTATTCAACTATAGTACTATTGATCTGCTTATCTTAACCATATTTTTTTCAGTGAGATAATTACAAGATAAGGGGGGACTCCCTAGGGTCCACAGAAGTGCGTTTGGATCTAGTAATGATTTTCCTAGTAAAAATATACTATTAAATAAAACACGCGCGTTTTAAAATATTTAATTAGTTTTAAATTAAAAATTAAATTACACAAAAGAGTAAAGTAAACAATATTTACAACAAGCAGATTAAAATTCGCCATTAAAAAATTCGTCAAGGCTATGTTTATCAAAGAATCTTTTAGTTTTATATTAAAAATAATTATTGTCTGAAATTATTTTTTATTTTTAAAATTGTTTATTATTTCCGCTTACTTGGGCTTTTTTCTTGAAAAACGCAGTACAAACGAAAAGCGCGCTATGTATTTTTTTTTTAATTTTTATGTCATCATAGTTAATTATTGTGTTTTTATTGCTTAGTTACTAACTACATTATAGTATAATTCCCTAGCAACGATAGTGTTAAAATCAAATTGAATTTTTGGATATTTTTAAAAATATATTGATTTGTCCATTTTTTTTGCAATAACGAACTAGTGTGACATAAAAGTTTGTATGCACCGCGGGTAATAATAGATGTTTATGCCCCCGGGCGACTCAGGGCATAAACATCTACTTAATACTCTTAGTACATAAATAACTATAAACGTTTTGAAACTGGTCCATTTATCATGACAACCTTTTTAAGGATTTTATATTAATAAAATATTTCAATAACTCCTAGATATATTAAAAAAATAGATCAAGGGAACAGGCGCGTAGATAGGATTTTTTCTTGTGGGGGGGTAGTCAGCATCCAGTGTCGGACTGGGAAGCCCAAGGCTAGTGGGATTTATAGTCTAGGGGGGCCCCAGCTATTAAAAAAAATTATATATTTTCCGTTCCAAAATAAAAATTTTCAATCAAAATTTGGCGCCCACCAAAACAAAGACAACACCCTCAGAAAAATAAAGCTTTGTCCCTGAGTGTTTCTACAAAATTTGGCGCCCCTACCAAAACAGTGAAAAAAAAACACCCGTCGAAAAAAAAGGTTTGTCCCTGAGCGTTTCTACATACAAAATTTCGCGTCCACCTTGGCGCCCCTACCCAAACAGAAAAACACCCCCTGTTAAATAATTATTAAATTTGTATTTAAAATCTCTACCCTACATACATACCCTGTATTACAGGGAAAACAATTTTTTCAACTGGAAAGGGAGGTTGTATGCTACATCTAATTAAAGCTTATTAGATAAAGGTAAAAAATTACTTTATTTCGATAAAAAAGATGATATATGACCAAAAAGTATGTAAAAATTGCTTTGAAATGTGTTTATTTTTATATCTGGGTGTTGCGATTTTTTTTTTCGGGTTTTGTAAAATAAACGTCCTACACTTTTTTTTTTGAAAAAAAAACTCTATTTAATGTTAACATATTACAAGGCATTTTGAAAACATGTTTTATTTATTGGTACAAAATTGATATTTTATTGCTATTTAATGCATTTTTTTACTTTTATTGAGGTATTTAATTATTTTTTGGACACCCTGTAAACTTTTTTTTAAGTAAATATAAACCTTAAATTCGGTCATATTGAAGAATACTCTTCTAGGACTCTTTGGAAAAAAGTTAATTTTTTCTAGCCTTTGTTAACCTCATGTCCAGTCATCGGCGAAATTCCAGTGCTTGCATAGGCGCCGCGTCGATTCTAGCGTTGATGCGAGGTTTTAAATATTTACATTTTAATTTCTTTTTATCTTGATTTTTTTGAATGATTTAATTTAAACGAGTTAGGTGGGAAAAAAAGTTATCGATAAATAAAAATTTAAAACTTTCGTATTCTTAAAAGATAAAAATAGAATATCGGTTTTTTCTTCGAAAAACATCGATATATATATATATATATACATATTTATAGTTAATATGTATAGTCAATAATGTTGTGTGTAACAAATTAGTCGTCAAATGTTTCGATTTAGTGACCTTTATAAAAATTTCCCTCTTAATTCGGCAAAATTGTTCCGTAAGCCTATGTTTCTGTGTTTATTTTCAACGTTGATGAGTCATAACTGAGTTTATTCCGATTACTGCTCATGTGTCAATTTTTAGAATATTTACCCCCTAAAAGTTCGTATTATTTTTGTAGAGGGGCATAAATTGAGAAAATTCCTATATTGCGCAAAAACACATTTTTGTTCCATAAAGATCCAATATCAAAGTTTTTATATCCTTAAAAAAATAAACACACATGATTTTCTATTAAAAATAGCGCCGAGCGGGACCTCTAAATATTTTTTAAAAAATCTAAAATAAAATCAGGGTTGTTTTTTCACCTAAAAGAATAATTTTGATGGTTGGGACCCAAACAATTCTGTAGGTCCTGGGCACCCTACTGTACACTTTTCTATACAGTTGCGAAGAGTAAACTTCTATAATGCGAATATAACAAAATTAAACCAAAAGTGTACGTAATATCAATAAAAATGACTTGTATTTTGAGAAAATTAATATTTTTAATTATAACAAACTCGATAACAAAGTTGTTTTATATCGATATATCATTAAATAATTTATTTAATTAATTAAATTTCTGTAATATAATGAATTTATTCATTAGTGCAACGAATTTTAAGCACCAATACCATAAAAGCGATTTAATATAATATCGGTTAAAAATTAATTAAATGCTTATTCCGTGTAAATAGATAGATTTGTTACTTTTAAAAATTCAAACTTCAATTTAACTTCATCACAATCTTATTATCTTTATATCAAAAGTTTATTCTATAAAATAAAATAAACCCTAGTAGAAATTTAACGTTAGAATAGCGTTTTTCTAACGTTAGAAAACTGTATAAAAGTACGTCATAAAATATATGCAAATCTCAAATCAAATCTTCAAATTAGAATCAAACGTTAGTTACAAACATTAATCTAACGTTAGATTTTTAAGTTAGAAATACGTTATAAGTACGTTAAATTTTTAACTTTCGGAGGGGACGTGGCCAACTAGGAAATTCTACCTGCATCATAAAATGGCAGCATATAAATAAATCTTAATATATTTTAGCAATGGTGGCCCTAAATATTTTTCGTGTAATATGCTGTTATACTTCGATAAATACGTTTACCTCTTAGAAAAACTTTATATTTAGTTAGTTAATACACTTCTGCTCAAAAATATCGGCCCACCTAAAAAAATACACATTTTTGAATGCAAATATCTCCAAAACTATTTAATGGATTTATTCGATTTTTTTTTTATTTTGAAGCTTGAACTTTTAGCTCTTACCTACTGGAATAAAAATTATCAAACATCTTTTTTTATACCGGCAGCAATGAAAAGTGCACAGCTATGTTTTTTTACTGCACCTTTCGATATGCGCATGGTTCGCCACTGCATATTTTTTTACAATTTAATTAATTGATTTTATAGCCTAATTAAATGGAAGTAATCTCTTTTTAAATTTTTTAATTTTCCTTTTCTCGTTTAGGAGATATAAGGTTTTTTCTAAAAATTTACATTTTTGCAAGTAACAAAAAAACTACGCAATGGATTTAATTGATTTTTTTTTTAATTTGAAGCTTAAATCGTAAACTTTTATTTATTTAATTTAGGTTTCTGTTGGAAACATGTTTAAACTGAGTTTACATTGCTTAAATAGTCATGTTTTTTTACTCGATCTTTTTTGTTGCAATTTAAACACAAACTCGAATATTTCCATAAGTTTTAAAACTTATTCTAATAGCCACACTTATTGTGACTGATTCCGTCTTTTATTTTTTATCATAAGTCTTCTCATTTAGGAGAAATTATGTTTTTTTGGTAAATAAGGACTTTTTAAGTGGTGGGCTAGTGCCACCCCTGTAACTAACTTTTTTATGATTGACAAGACTTGTCACTTATGTGACAATACTTTTTTAACTCGTTAAAATGTTATTTAATTGTATTATTTAAATGGAAACAAGTCCGGAAGTAGCTGCCCAAGCTGTAGCTCTGCTACAAGAAGGGCACAGTCAGCGTTATGTTGCTCAACAGTTAAATATTACGAGAGCAGCGGTAAGAAGAGTATTCCAACGTTTTGAGGAGACCGGTTCCTTTAGTCGACGCCAAGGAGCTGGCAGACATAGGTGCACGTCCGCTCGGGATGACCGATTTATCGAGCTTAATTCCCTGCGGAATCGTCGTCTAAATTCAGTTAATTTGAGATCACGGCTTCAAGAAACAAGAGGTGTAGCAGTAAGTAGGTCCACTATTGGTCGAAGGCTTTTTGAAAGAAACCTTTGCTCTTATAAGGCCGCAACTGGACCTAAACTCACTGCTAACCATCGTAACTTGTTTTTGGAGTACCATTAGAGATTTAAACAGTCTGTGCAAAGTTCGTTCGACATATATGCCTCAAAACGCAGTCTGAGCTGGGAACCAAAAAGTTGCTAACGCAGAAAACTTGTTAATTAAATGTATTTATTTAAGCTAAAGTTATAGAAGTGCAATAGATCTTTATATTCTATCGACGCTTTTCCGTCATATACAGTTTTACAGGGGTGGCACTAGCCCACTGATTAAAAAGTCACTTTTTCCGAAAAACTTTAATTTCTCCTAAATGAGAAGACTTATGATAAAAAATAAAAGAAGGAATCAGTCACAATAAGTGTGGCTTTTAGAATAAGTTTTAAAACTTATGGAAACATTTGAGTTTGTGGTTAAATTGCATCAAAAAAGATTGGGTAAAAAAAACATGACTATTTAAGCAATGTAAACCCAGTTTAAACATGTTTGCACCAGAAACTTAAATTAAATAAATAAAAGTTAAGGACTTAAGCTTCAAATTAAAAAATAAATCAATTAAATCCACTGTGTAGTTTTTTTGTTATTTGCAAAAATGTTTATTTTCAGAAAAAACCGTATATCTCCTAAACGAGAAAAGGAAAATTAAAAAGTTAAAAAAGAAATTACTCCCATTTAATTGGCCTATAAAATCAATTAATTAAATTGTAAAAAAATATGCAGTGGCAAACCGTGCGCATATCGAAAGAAGCAGTAAAAAAACATAGCTGTGTAATTTTCATTGCTGCCGGTTTAAAAAAAAGATTTTTGATAATTTTTATTCCAGTAATTAAGAGCTAAAAGTTCAAGCTTTAAAATAAAAAAAAGGTCAAATAAATCTATTGAATAGTTTTGGAGTTATTAGCATTTGAAAATGTGTATTTTTTTAGGTGGGCCGATATTTTTGAGCAGAAGTGTATTTATTTATACATTCAGAATCTTAAAGTATTATTTCAACTCTAATACAGCGTTGCCAGACTTACTATAATTTTGACTTTTTTTAAACATTATAGAAATACTAAATAACTATCAAACCTGGGCACATAGCTGTCTGAAATGAGTATTTTCTACTATAGCTTACGAATTAATAATGGGAATTTAAAAAATATTTAAAGTTAGAATAAGGTTAGAAAAAGGTCAGAATTTAGTTAGGAAACTAACCTTAGATTTATGTATTTTATAACGTTTTTGTAAAACTTTAGTTTTGAAGGTTAGATTTATATATTTTATAACGTTTTTGTATAACGTTTGAGACGAAATATACAAATGTCACTAATCTAACGTACCCTGGAGGTTATGAGCAATACAAATATTTCTTTGAATTCTAAGCAAAATATTTTTTAACCATATGAACTTTTTTCCGTTAATTAAATTAATTCAAATATAAAAATATGTATCAATAATTAGGCAGTTATCTTTTCTTGTGGGTAGAAATCCAATTTTTATTTTTTTAATTAATACTCGTTTTTCCTTATATATTTTATGTAATTAAAATAACAGTAATCTAACTAAGAATATTAGGTGTTATAAAAAATAAAAGATCTTCGCATACTTAATGATCTGTCTATTATGGATTACGATAAATGCGATAAGTGCCACTTAAAACAAGAAGTACCCAGGTACAAATATAATTTTCAATAAATTATCTTTAATTTTCTAGTAGCTATACTGCCGTCTCATGATTAAAATCCCCAACTCAAATATTTATTAAAGTCAGATTGGTACCACTTAAAACAAGTAGAATCTAGGTACTACTAAAATTTTAAATAAATTATCTTCAACTTTCCAGTAGCTACACTGCGATCTCAAGATTAAAATCCCCAGCTCCAATATTTATTAAAGTCCGATTGGTACCACCTTAAACAAGTAGTATCTAGGTACTACTATAATTTTAAATAAATTATCTTCAATTTTCCAGTAGCTATACTGCGATCTCAAGATTAAAATCACTAACTCAAATATTTATTAAAGTCCGATTGGTACCACCTAAAACAAGTAGTATCTAGGTACTACTATTATTTTAAATAAATTATCTTCAATTTTCCACTAGCTGTACTCCGATCTTAAGGTTAAAATCCCTAACTCAAATATTTATTTAAGTGCGATTGGTACCACTTGGTACTTAGACTAATATAATTTTCAATAACTTATCTTTAATTTTCTAGTAGCTATACTGCCGTCTCATGATTACAAATCCATATTTATTTAAGTGCGATTGGTAGCACTTAAAACCAATAGTACCTATGGGCAAACTATAATTCTAATAAAATTATCTGAAAATTTTCCATATTTATATTGGCGTTATAAGTAAAGATTTTTATATTCATACAAAACGCATTTAAAATATAAATTAAAAATAATATTTATTGAATATGAATGGTAGTATTAATTTTATACGACTTATAACAAGTATACTTCCCATATAGCAACGGTCGTTCAATGGACGTCCATTTTAGATCCCTTTTAAGTACATTGGTCCACGGACTAATAATGGATGTACTATGTACGTCCATATATTTATATCCTTTGTACGGCTATTAGTGGACGTCCATTCAGTGTCCATTTTACTCCCATAATTTTTTAAGCTATATGTCTCGTGGGGCCATATACATTAATGTATTACAATGACAATTGTCACACGGATGTTCTGTATACAACTTATTTGGTTTAAAAATAAAACGGTTTGAAAAAAAAAAGTCAATAACATTTTTTGTCTAGTTTTATTTAACGTTTTATGTGGTTTTTAAACTTTTCTTCTATTGTGAATAAAAAAAATTACGACTAAAATAAAAATGTAACCCCCCAACCGATTTTGATCAAATACGAACTTATCCAAGGTAATATAAAAATACATCCGCATACCAAATTTCAAGTCGCTAGCTCAAAGCGTTCTTAAGTTATCGTGGATACAGACAGACAGACCGACCGACAGACAGACAGACATACATATTTTTTTTTGTTGCTTATTTTGATTTTATTCGAAGTTTCAGAAAAAAATAACTTGATTTAAGCAAAAAAAAACTAATTTTTTTCCATCACAATACTTTCTTTTATGAGAAAGTAAAAAAAGGTTCTATTAAGTTTTTTACAGTCGCAGAAACCAGTTACAGTAATCAAAAAAGCAAGTCCTATGGACGCTGGATGGATGGTTTGAATGAACCATAGTACGTTCATAGTATCACTTTGTGCTATCTGGGTTAGAAACATCCCAAGTAAAAGTATCTATAAAAATTACAGGGGAGCTTCAACACACAGAGAAATGATTACTAAAAACGTAATATTCAGATCAAGTGGTTCCAAAGTTTGTAAAATCGCAAGCATGTTAGATATCTAAACTAAATGGTTTGTTGATTGAAGATGAATACGTATCTTAATTAGACCACTATGTTAAAACCTTAATTACATTAAAGTGCTTGGTTTGAATAATAACATTTCTTGTAATGAGTTTAAATGACAAGTACAAGCATTTAAAATACTAGAAATAACAAAAAATAGTAATATGGTCTGTTTCATCAAGCAAGAGAGTAAATTAAAAATCGCACAGTAAATATTTTCAAAATAGATTCGAATATTGGATGTGCGTAGTTTATTTTATAAAACATAACTATATTCTATACACAAACATATACTATTCAAACCTGTTGTAAAAATATTTATTGTGCGATTTTTAATTTACTATCTTGCTTGAAAAACAGACCATAATTAAACTTGTTTCAAATATTAAATTTTTTGAAATTAGGGAACGTTCAAGTATTGCGTAAGAAAATTGGTGCAAAATTCATACACTTCACGCTCTATTAAATGCTCTATAGAGATTTCAAATTTTGGCTAAACGGCTAAACAATTAGGGGGTATCCAAAATATGAAATCTCTACCGCCTTTAATAAAGCGAGGAACGGGGTATGAAGTGTATGAATTTTGCCACAATTTGCTTACGTAATACTTGAACGTCCCCTTAGTTAAATATGTGTTAATCCAATATTTTTATACTTGCAACAAGTATATAAAGCCCTATCCAGAAGCTTGCATAAGAACATAAAACATAAGAATGCGGTGCCGTGATTGGCTTACAAGATACATGGCGGCACATCAAGCCAATCAGGCATCGCATTGTTATGTATTACGTTCTTATGTGAGCCTGTGGATATGCCTTTACACAATCGTCACAAATACTTCATACTAGGATTGTTTTTCCTTTTTTTTAACGTACGAAAATTCGGAGAAAAACGAAAAAGAAAACGTATGATTTCTTAATAAGAAATTATACGTTTTAAGAAATTCTTATACATTCCTAGATGACATTAGAGTGGATTTTGGGTTTTTAACCTTATAACAGATGTAGGTATAGCTAGCTGCTGGCAAACTGCACATAATTTATTTAAAATTATTAGTTTTCCTTCTTTTATTAAGCGATAACGCTTGTGTTTAATTAGGTGTCAATTTGTTTCATGTATAATTCAATTAAATTATTTTTATCAAAAATAAGAGCATAACTCTTTCACTAGGTCACAAAAAACGTCTTTACTGCCTTGATAAGCATATTTAACCTAATAGGTACATGTTTTAAAAACCTTACTTACAAAAAGCTCTTAGTTATAACCATAGCTTAATAAAAAAATATATATATATATATATATTATTTAAAAAAAATAATTTTGATCATATTTAAGAATTATATTTAATTTTTTAATTTCGTATTAGTTTAAAGCCTATAGGCATCTCATGTACCTGTGTGATATAATTGTGATTTTAGCTTATAGTAATAAGTGGTACTGTCCCTGGACTTATGTCTGTTTGTATCCTTTGCGAACAAATAAATAAATAAATAAATAAATAAATAAATAAGTCAAATTTCTTGAATAATTTTGATAGTTTCCTCGTTTTTAGTGAAACATATTTAAAAAGTACCTATACTTTTAAAATAAACATTTTTTACTATTGCTGTAATTTTCTTTATAACGAGAATGGCTTGCTAAATGCGCAGGGTAGCGCTACCCTGCAGGGTACACAAATACTGAATAGAGGTAACATTATCTAAGACAAGGGTTCGTTCAAGTACTACATTACGCACCTGGGGGGGTTTGCACCAGCGGCAATGTGTAAGTGCGTTACATGGGAGGGATTACCCCAAAAAATCTGTTACGTAATACTTGAACGGCAAAAAAAAACTCGCAGTCCAAACGCGCGTGTAAACAAAAATAGTGCGCTCTGAGAATTTAGTTTATTAAGCGTCATCCCAACTTAATAAATAAATTCTCAGAGCGCACTTTTTTTGTTACCCATCTACCAGTAACAAATAATCGTGACTGTATCCGGAATCCATGGGCTGATTTAAATTTCGCAGAATGGATTCAGATATCGTTACTCTAAAGACACTGTGATCACTCAATATTCACCCAATGATCATTTATTGATTCCTTAATACTCACTAAATACTCACTTAATATTCACTCAGTGCTTACTCAATACTCACTTAATACTCATCTAATACTCAATATACACTTAATACTCACGCAATACTCACTCAGTAATTACACTAGGCAACAAATCCCAACTTTTTTTTTGCCCCGATCGGAAAGTAAATTTTTCTTACTAATTTGAGGGTGTAGAATCCGAATCTGAGATATAAGTCCAGGAAATAATGACGTTTTTTTCAAAATCTTAAAAAAAAGAGAAGGATTTTCAAAATTTTAGGGTATATTAAAAAAAAATACGAGGTATTTAAAAATCTATATGCCAAGGACCTATTATCAGAGTAAGTATGCAAAAAAAATAAAAAGCTTAAAAGTGCAGAGTTTACTTAATTACTCCTTTGTGGCAAAACTATCAAATTATAAGACTTAATTTGTAGATTATAAAATTCTCTACAAAAATATTTATACAAATGTTTTTTTATTTTTATTCGTAAAAAGTAAATAATTTATAACAAAAAATATTGCGTATTTTTAGTCGTTTTTTTAATGGTTCATAAAAATGTTACTTTATTACATAAGAACCGTATTACGTAACATATTTTAGTTCACTTTACCCCCTAGTGATTATTTTTGACGATTTTTAGCATGGGTAGGTGGCGCTAAGCTTGTCCCCTTATGCACCCCTCTCCTTACCCTCCACCCCTAATTAATTTTGTCACAGGATCAATTTTTTTTAAATATTTTTTTCGTATTATCCCTATTTATTCTACCTATGAATTTAAAGTTTCCATAATCTATATTGGGTATTTTTTAAGTAATATTAAGTAGCCGAATCTAAATTTGTCCACAGAATATATTTATCTCCAACGATTTTAGAACACAAGAGCGCTAAAATAATGATTTTTTATCACTTTTTTCTCATTTTTCTCAGAAAATTTAGGTAATAGAAATATTCTGAGGCCAGATCCGGCCTCAGCGACCCAAAATTAAAAACATACGACTCCAATCAGGTCAAGAAACCGTGTTGCCTAGTGTTATCAATACTCGCTAGTAGTATCGAGTGATAATTAAGTGATCATAGCTTTCTTATGTTTCTTCATTTTAATTTATACAATTATTATTGTAAAATTTTATCACTTACGTAATTTTTTGTAGGACAGCTTATAGCCTATCTGCTACATTTTTTTATTGTTTTTATTATTTTAAGCACACCGGTTTAGTAATTTTGGGTTATTACTATTGTACTTTTTAGAAAAAAAAGTAGGTGTCATTTTTATTATTCGGTTCATTGCCCCCCAGTGTCAAGGTTCCCTGCTAGGAGACACTGATCTTTCACACAAATGCATTACTGTGCTCTTCACAGATCTCAAGCTAGAAGAGTACACCCAGAAAATGTTATTGCAGATTTAATACTGAATGTTGTAAATAAATATGTTTTATTTATATCACGACGTAGGTATTTAATACTTTACTTGTGATATTAAATACTGCAATGTAGGTATTGTATACAATGTCTCGTTATATTAACACAACACAACGTGTTTATTAATACTAACATGTTGTAGTAGAAGTAACTGTAACATTTGGTAAAGTACCGTAATCTGGGGTGAAGCGGATCAAATATATCAGTTTTCTTTAAATATTTAAATGTATCTACTGAACAATAAAAGTAAAAAATTGGAAAAAAATTAATTTCATAAGCTTACTATTCAGCTATACGTTGAACATTTTGAGACAAATTTAGCTCATCATTTCTTTCAGTTTTTATTTATTAAAGGTTGATCCGCGCTCACCCCATGAATTACTTGTTTAGCCAAAAAATCATTCTTAAAGACTAATCGAAAACCAAATTAAAAGTCCAAACAAAAAAATTAAACCAAATAATAGGCCTGCCTGTAGGGCTAAAGAGCGTGTTAAAATCAACAATAAAAAAACAAAATAAGATATTTTTTATTTAAACAATTAGATTGTCTATATAAAAAAATTTAAACAAACAGCTCCAGTCTATGAATAAAAAACATATTCTCAAAGTTTAGAACTAGAAACAAAAATATATTCAATGCCTATAAATAAAAAAATCACATTCTTTGTAATTTGGTAAAAAAATAATACATAAGTAAGTATTATTTTTCTAATTATAATTATTTTTTAACTTAGCTATATGGCCATGGGCGGATTTAGGGGGGGGGGCATGGGGGCCAAGGCAAAAATATTTATATTAACCACTGCAGGTGTCTGCTAGATGTTTTAACGGTTTTGTTGGTTCTCGGAGAGTTATGTGTGGCGCGGAAATATATAAAAAAATGTATTTTGAGCCGCTTGACCCCTTGTTATCCACTTTACCCCAGATGGCGGTATATCGCAGTTACTTAAACTTGTATTATTGGTCAATTTTTTTTAAGCCAGGTAGAAAATTAAAAATCGCACAGTGCAAGGGCGTAGATGAGGGGGAGGGTAATGGGGGTAATTACCCCCCCATAGGCGTGGGCGCCAATTTTGTTTGCAGGGCGCCAAGTTTGGTAGAAACCGTCAGGGATAAAGCTTTTGTCTTAGGGTATTTTTTTGGGCGCCGTCATTTTTTTTGTAGGGGCGCCACGTTTAGTAGAAATCGTCAGGCACAAAACTTTTTTTCTTGTAGGTATTTTTTGGGGGGCAATTTTTTTTGTAGGCGCACAAAGCTTTATTTTAGGTTGTTTTTTCTTTTGCTAGGGGCGCCAAATTTAAGGCTTGAAAGTCCGGCCCTGGGTATTACCCCCCCATAGAATAAAAAGATCTACGCCCTTATATTTACAAAGACAGTATTTGTAAATATCCCTAGTAGAAATTTTACATTAGAAGAACGTTATCCCGACGTAGTTGTAATGTATAATTTGTAATATATGTCTCGATTCCTAACGTTGGTAACCTAACATTTGGGTCTAATATTAATATAACGTTTATCATTACTTAGTTCCTGCGAAAATACTTGCTTCACATCTTGCGTTAATAGAGCTCGTACATTGCGCGTGCATAAAAAAGGTATGAGCCATCTAATGCAGGGAACGGCGCTGGATGAAACCAAGCGTTGCCTGTCTCGTACAGTTGCGATCTTTAAAAAGTACTACACCCAAAAATCGTACCATTTAAATCTAACTTGCCACTAAAGTCAATTCAGGACCTAACTAAGTCAGAGATATATAAAACTATATGTAATAGTCATCTTGTTCGACACATAGTTGTGTCAAATGAGTCAACATGCAACACTTAAGCCAGCAACAAAAATCAATTTTAACAATATATTTTGGGACTAATAAGGAAAATGCTCGAGAAATTAGAGATTCAGAGCTAAAATATATAGGAATGAAGATTTGTGGTCCTTTAAAGTTTTAACTGCTATTAAATAAGGTACCTTATTGTTTTTCGTTATTTTATTAATTATATATTTTTATTTCTGTTATTATTTTTTAGTTCTATATATTTCTATAAATTGTACAAATAGGAATATATTTTACGAGAAATGTGTTTTATACCGTTTTTAAATCCATTGACAATGTACATAACCCTAAAAATTTCATGGTCAGTAAATCACTTGAAACACCTAAAATTTTAAAAATTTGGTGTACCTCCAGGTCCAGTGATGTAGTACTTTTTTTTAATTCCAAGTGTACCTGTAATTTGATACCAAAATTAAGTAAATTTTCGATAATCTGAATTATGCGGTAAACCGAACAGTGAAACATACATGCATGTACTTTGAGGTCCGAATTTCATTGTTCGGATTACTGCCTCATTCGGAGTATCGAACATTCGGGTTATCGCGACATTAACTGTATAATAAACGCGTAGGCCCAAATATATAAAAAAAAAATTAAAAAAGAATAAATGGTCACCAGCTCGCCGACTAAACTGAAAAAAAATATTTGGTTGAAAAGTCCAAAAGTATAAGTATATTGGGTTTATGACGTTAGATAAACGTTGTTTTAGTAATAGATCCCTAACGATACAGACAAAACATTCTCCTAACGTTAGGTAAAGTGGTTTTAACGTAAATTTCTATAGGGGAAGTCCCTTGCTTAAGAAAAATAATCACTTTATTTAATTTGCAATACGTTTTTCGGACTATTGGTGAGTCAATATAATCAACTATTGCATTTCAGAAAGTTCAATATCATAAAATGAAATGTTGTTTATTTCCTCTAGAGGAAAGATTAATCATAAATGGTATTATGCAGGAGAATTTCAATCATGGCGTTTTCCCGGTAAAATGCATTGCCAATCCTAAAAATTTTGATGCTTAATTTGAAAAGGGACTCTATGGTGATATAATGATGTTTAATTTTCTTATTAGGTTGGAAATATACTATTATTTATAAAGAAATTCAATCTGCTTAGGGAAAGAATTTTTGAAAACCGATATTACATTCAAAAGTTAACCTAATAATTATAAGGTTTACATACCATAAGACAAAAAGATGGGCAGACAGATAGACATTTTTTTACTCTTTACACTTTCCACCTCTAACTAGAATAGTTGTGCTCTTTTCCACACCACCCAGGAGGTAAAGCACTAGGTGCGTTACGGTTAACGTGCCGTTCCCCAGTGAGAAAACCTCAGTTCCCCTCTGAGGTTCCCTCAGTAGGCCTATACACGTGGAGTATAATCTCGTAAGGCGACAATTTAACATACACTATATATACCTAACCCTTGTATGACAACTGCCCACTTTGTAAGTTCGGTCTCACCGATGTCAGGGTTGATACTACTCTCTCTTTCGAGATACCTGGCGTGTATGGGAAAAAGTCGACCATCCAGAGAGAACACCTCAAATGTCCGTCTGTTCCTTTGTCTTTTGTTCGCGGTTATCCTTTTCCCCTTCAGGGAATTTTTGCGGATATTAACCTGTGCATGTAACCCTACCTATCCATTCCCCCTTGAGGGAATTTTTGCTGATATTGACTACCTGTTCGTGTAATCCTGCCTATCCATTCCCCCTTAAGGGAATTGGTGCGGATTTTGGCTATTTAACTATATACTAAATTAAACCTTGGGGAAACTATGCCAACAACCCGGGTTCGTTTCCCGGGTGGGGGAAATTGGCTTGGCTTGAATGGAAAGAAAAAACCTTAACCTTAAAAAAACTTACTGTTACTAGCTGTCAATTTTACCTTAAGGAACCTTACAAGTTCTGATTACACTGTCTGTAAAAGTTGTCCTTCAAAGATCTAAAAAATAAAATAATTAAAATTAAAACTTTAATATATCTGAAATAAATAATATTTACATATTAGTATTAGTCTACCCCAGGTTATTCTACACGCCCCATGCTACCTTAAAAAACATACTATGTTATTATATTAAGGATATTATCCTTAATGTTTATGTTTATAGGCCTATAAACTTCCAAAAACCTACAGTTAATATACCTAGCGTATTTTTGCATAAAACAATATGTAACTATCCTATAATTTTAATCTGATTGTAGATTAAAATTGTATTTGTAGCTGTAAAAAAAATAAATACCTGAAAAAAATATAACCAACGAAAATATCCTATAAAACATATCAAAAAAAAAATACATAAAATAATAACATTATAAATAAAAAACACTTATATCATGAAAAAAAATATACATAAATATAACCAAAATAATTATAAACAATATCCTTAACAATTAAAAAATAATAATATACCTAGTAAACTTTCAAATAAAAACTAACATTATAATGTAATTAATACCTGAAAAAAAAAAATAAATGTTTAGAATATTTAACCTAAGAACACTTTTTTTTTTAAATATACCTAATGCACAATATAGGCTATATATTATATAGCATTAGCTGAAAAAAAGAAATTAATAAAACCAACATTGTATAATATAGTTCTTCATTATTGGGTTTCTATAGAACATAGAACCTTATCATTTTAACCCAGTGATATAATGCCTAAAAGAAAATAAGAGTACTTGAAACAAATAAAATACCTGAAATAAAAAATAATACATGAAAAAAAATATACATAAAAAAATATACATAAAAAAATATATGTGTGTAAAAGAAGAACACAAACAACACAATAGAGTATATAATAAATATAGTTCTTCATTATGGGGTTTCTATAGAACATAGAACCTTATCATTTTAACCCAGTGATATAATGCATAAAAGAAAATAAATAGTACCTGAAAGAAATAAAATACCAGAAATAAAAAATAATACCTGAAAAAAAAATATATATAAAAAAATATATGTGTGTAAAATAAGAACACAAACAACACATTAATAAGAACAATGTTCTTTTTGATTAATGTGTAAAAAAATATTTATAACACCGAGGTGACTTCTGACGGGGTAGGATGACTTCGGACACTTTTTCTCAAAATCTTCTGAACCAAAGCAAGTGTGTAAAACTTGTGGGGTTGTGTGCTCAAGTTGTGGGGTTAATTTCCACAACTTTTACACACAAACGCATAACTTTTACACACGTGCTTTGGTTCAGAAGATTTTGCGAAAAAATGTCCGAAGTCAACTACTGCGTCCGAAGTCACCTCAGTTGATGGTACCTGCAAAAAATATTATTATATTAGGCTTTATACTCTTGGCAGTTTTAGATTCCAAACTATTTTGCTTTTGTGCCTTATATTAACTGTGCCTTTGGGCACAACTCTTCTATTAGCACTACTTCCACTTCCGTTGTTTTCATTGCAGTTAAAAACAAACTCACATAGATCTTGCCTATATCCTATAACATATTAGCATTAATCGGAATAAATTCAGTTATGACTCATCAACGTTGAAAATAAACAGAGAAACATAGGCTTACGGAATAATTTTGCCGAATTATGAGGGAAATTTTTATAAAGGTCACTAAATCGAAACATTTGACGACTATATATACATATTAACTATAAATATGTTAATATATCGTTTTTTTTTCGAAGTAAATAAAAATGTAAATATTAAAAACCTCGCGTCAACGATAGAATCGACGCGGCGCCTATGCGAGCACTGAAAATTCGCCGATGATATTAGTGTTAATTACCTATAGTCCAGTCAAATAATAAATTTACATTGCAATAAATGTACCCGGCTGATATTTTAAAGGGTAGTAGTGGATGGTAACAGAACACATCTGTTAGTTTTTCACTGGATGATTTGCGTAAGGGGTGTCCGATATCTTGAATTTTAGGGGTGAGTTGCTTAATATGCATCTAGCGATAAAAATGCATATAACCAATTTTGATAAGGAGGAAATTTCCAACAATTTTTATTGGGATCATTTTTTTAATATATAAATAACAATGGTTAATTTAAAAATAGTCATGTTGGAGGTGGAATTGTTTTTTTCCATTTTTCAGCCAAATTATTCATCGGCCGATATGAGCAAACTTGTAGCTCTCGAAATTCTCTTTAAGTTTCATATACTATTAATTTTCATAGGTACTTTGGTACGGTTACAGAGGGCGCAACCGCCCACTGTAACCGTAACAAAATACTTATGAAAAAGCATAACATATAAAACTTCAAGAGCTACAAGTTTGCTCATAACCACTTTTATCCTTCGATGAATAATTTGGCTGAAAAATCGAAAAAAACAATTTCACCCCCAACATGGCCATTTTTAAATATTTATAACTCGATTGTTATTAATAAAATAAAAAAATTATTTAAACAAAAATTGTTGGAATGTTTCTACTTAACAAAATTAGTTATATGCATTTGTATCGTAAGATGCATATTTAGCGAGATAACCGCACTCACCCCTAAAATTTAAGATAGCGGACATCCCTTACGCAAATCACCCGGTGAAAAACTAACAGGAGTGTTATGCTACTATGCACTACTACCCATTAAAGTATCAGCCCATGTACATTTATTGCAATTTAACATAGGACTTTTTCGTTATTTGACTGGACTACTAGGTTTTCTTACCTGTACTGTCTCTGTTTATATGACTGACTTCTCCAGCTTGTGTAGTTCTGTAACAAAAAGATTTAGTTTAAAAAAATTACCTCAAAATAACCAAGATTAAAGTTAAATAACAGTTTAAATAAAATAACTTAATAAGTTATTAATACGTTTTTGGACGTGAAATCAGCATCGGACTGGCGGCTGTAGGACATAACGAGTTCTCGGATGTGATTTTTTTTTGATAAAAATATTGGTCGCATAACAAAAAATCGTTTTTATAGGTTTTTATTTTTTTAAGTACTTTTTCGAAAAAGAGTAATATGAAACTAATCCTAATCTAATGTATGAGGTGGACTCCGTGAGCTATAGAAATCTATTATTTGCCGCAATTATACATGAGACTGATAGAATTCTATAGTGCACGGATCCGCCAGTAGTGTCGTCTCGTAAAAAAATTAATTTAAAAATAAACTTTTAAATATAACCGCCGTTAAAGGCTTAGTTTACATCATGGGTACTATATTTTAAGTCCAGGTACTTTTTATCTACCTATCTCTGTTTAAAAAATGCTATAAACAGAGATAGGTAGACAAAAAGTACCTGGATCTAAAATATAGAACCCATGGCGTAAACTAAGCCAAAGTGCACATAATAGTGCACTTTGGGAACGTTTAAGTATTACGTAACGCAAATTGTAGCAAAATTCATACACTTCATACCCCGGTTCTCGCGTTATGTAAGGCAGTAGAGATTTCATATTTTGGTTATCCCCCTAACACACCCCTATTTGGGGGGGGGGGCAGCCAAAATATGAAATCTCTATAACGTATAATAACGCGAGAACCGGGGTATGAAGTGCATGATTTTGTTACAATTTGCGTTACGTAATACTTGAACGTTTCTTTTATAATAAATACTATATTTAAAAATATTTCAAAAAGTAACTGTTTTATTTATTCACTAGTACACAATTAAAACCAAAAAAAAAAATAAAATTTAATAATAATGAAAATTCTAATCCAAAACAACACAGCCACACAAAAAAAAGGTCCGGATTTTTTATTGGAGACCATTTTGTTCCTATGTATTTTGAGGCACCTCATCCAATTAGTTTTGGAGATAACCTCAAAAACCCTTATCTTCGAGTAAAACGAGCATAAGGGAACGTTCAAGTATTACGTACGTTCCTAGGGGGGGGGGGGTCATTTTGGAGTGTTACGCCCATGTTAATGGTATATGAAAATAGCGTTACAGGGGGGGGGGGGGTGTCCAAAATGATCAAAATTTGCGTTACGTAATACTTGAACGTTCCCTAACATTTTTTGAGTTTATCTCCAAAACTAATGGGATGAGTTGCTATTTTGACCTCAAATTCGGGTTCAGCTCCATAAAATACACGGTAATACAGTGGTCTCCAAAAAAACACTTGACATTTTTTTTTGTATGGCTGTGTAATTAAAAATTGTTCAAAATCGTTTTAAAATTACTTACATTTACTCGCGGTTTAAAAATTATTCCTAAATACACTATAGTTTTATAAAAAACACACAAAACATACACTAATACTGTTTAGAACAAAAAACAAACAAAAACGATCCACTTTATTCGGCAGACTGTAATGAAATGACTAAAATATTTAGTTTACAATGGCACTTGTTAAAAAATTACACAACATTATCATATGAGTCAGGAATATCGTTGCCGATTTTATTATAATAAACTTTAGAAAGTTTTGTGCAATGATACCGCTCAAAATGGGGGCCCACTTGGGCATGCTCAGCTGCAGCTTAATTTCGATATTTCAGCTGTCGTAAATTGCCCCTCCCCATTTAAAAATTTTCCGTTCCCCAAAGTTACTCATAATTGCTCAAAGTTAAAAATATTAAATCTTAATAACACTGGTCTACAAAAAAAGAAAAAAAAATCTCTCTCCAAAGACCAAAACCTATCATGCGTTAAGTATTTTTGTGTGCTGATGAATCCGAAAAAGTTTACTTTTTTAGGCACGTATAACCAATGTCTAATAAAAACCGGGATTTACTCGAAATCTACGTGGTAGAAAGTTTTTTAAATTGAAAATTCGGTTTCAGCACACAAAAATACTTAAGGCATGACAGGTTTAGTCCTTGGAGAAGATTTTTTTTTGTAGACCAGTGTAATCAAAATTACTTACACTCGCGGTTGAAAAATTATTCCTAAGTAGTCCGACAAGCCATATATAGTTAGTGTAAAAACACAAAACATACACTAATAACGTTCAGAACTAAAAACACAAGAAAAAAACACGGAACGATCCACTTCATTCGGCAGACTGCAATGAAATGAACAAGATTAAATTTAGAATGCCTTTTGTTAAAAAATTACATAACATTATCATATGAGTCAGAAATATGTTTGTTGATTTTATTATAATAAATGTTAGGAAGTTTTGTGCAGTGTTATCGCTCAAAATGGGGGCTCACTTGGGAAGATTAATTTTGAGATTTCAGCTGTCGTAAGAATCACGAAAGATCCACCTCATTCGGCAGACTGTAATGAAGTGACTAAAAGATTTAGTGTGAATGCCTTTTATTAAAAAATTACATAACATCATAAATACAGAAATACGGTTGCCAAATCTATTTTTTTTTCGAGCGTTTTAAGTTCTTTATTGTTAGTGGCACCTCCCCAAAATGAGGACCCAACTTGGGCCGCCCGAGCATCTGGGGCCCACAAAGAATAAATTAAACTGAATTAAATTTAAAAGTAGTCCAAATTATATATTTATTTTTTTATTAATAAGTCAATCCAATATAAGAGAAAACAATTTTAAGTGTCCCACCTTTTTCCGAGAGAAGTGTATGATCAAGAAGAATATAAACCTTATTTGTCAACAAGATTAGCTTCTAGAGGGGAACAAACAAACATACACGGAAACATTTAATAGTAGCCATCAAACGTTGGTTCGTTGGCCGCCCGTTGGAAAACCCACATTGAGCCTACATACTGCCCCAAAGACTTATACAGTACTTTTACCACTATAGCACCAAGCTAAATTTTCTATTTATTTTATATAAAAGTCCATAATTAGTCCACCGAAAATAAAATTTAATAAAAATAAAAAATTTAAACCAAAACAATGTAAATGGTTAATGGTTTTTGTTTAAAAATTGTACAAATTCGTGTAAAAGTTGCTCATATTTGCTGAAAAATATTTATCTTAATAATCAAAATTACTTACATATATTCGTGGTTGAAAAGCGATTCATAATAGTCCGATATAGTGTAAAAACAAAAAACGTACACTAAAACTAGAACTAAAAACACACAAAAAATCACGAAAGATCCACCTCATTCGGCAGACTGTAATGAAGTGACTAAAAGATTTAATGCCTTTTATTAAAATATTACATAATATTATCATAAATACAGAAATACGGTTGCCAAATCTATTTTTTTTTTCGAGCGTTTTAAGTTCTTTATTGTTAGTGGCACCTCCCCAAAATGGGGGCCCACTTGGGCAGATTAATTTTGAGATTTCAGCTTCAGTTTAGGGTGTTGTTTCTTTATTACCCCCCCCCCCCCCCCACAGAAGAAAAAGATCTGCGCCCTTGGCACAGTAAATATTTTCAAAACAGTTGCGAATATTGGATGTGAGAATATACTGCGTAGTTTATTTTATAAAACATAACTATATTCTATACACAAACATATACCAAAATCCCAGGGGGGCCCAAAATTTTTTGAAGTAAAAAAAATGCAAGTTATAAGTTGAAAAAAATACTAAAAATGCTCGTGAGATTTGGTAAACTAGTTTTTTATTCCCAAAAATTTCGATGACTAAAAAAAAACTTCTTTAACCCTGAAAAATAAACATCACCCGGCGGGGGGTGGGGCAAAGGATGAGGGGCCCCCAAAAGTGTGGGCTTACTCTCACCTGTCCAGTCCGACACTGAACCAGTGAATGCTTACTCAACTTTTGTGGGGTTTTGTGGGATTTTGTGCAAAAACTTTCAGTATTCAGTACAGTAACCGATTCTTGGTGTGTTATATGGAGTTTTCACATTGCCAAAATCGTTAAAAACTACCATAGATATTAATATATTACTTTCCCCAAGGGAAGTCTTGTGTTAGTAAAAACATTTCGAAAAAAATTTATTGCCTTTTTTTACGTTTCTGGATGTTTTATATCCAAAAATATGATTTCCGTCAAAAAAAAATCTGTCTGTCGGTCTGTCTGTGTGTCCGGGAAATTTGTGACCACGATAACTCACGAACGCTTCAGGCTAAATACTTCAAATTTAGACCAAAGCTTGATTATCCAAAGTTCTAGGCTGGGATTGTTTTTGATAAAAATCGGATTGATGTAAGGGGGTAAAATGGGACAAAAACAATTTTTTTCAAAAAAAAAATTCAGTTTATTTTTCTTTTTACGAAAAAAGAAACTTTTTTTGAAAAGTTTTTTAATTTTTTTTTAAATTTTTTAATTTTTTTTTTGTTTTTGATTTTAATGAACATAGGCCTAGAGGGGAAAGTATTATTTTGTTGGCAGCAGTATTCTTTTATTGATTGTTTTACAACTCTCCGTTTGCCCGTCCGTACTTAAAAATCGAATTTTTGGTCGATATAAGCAATTCAGGAGAATTCCAGTTATCTCATAGAAAGCAAGGCCCTATTATAATAAGACCTGTTATATTATTATTATATTATATATCATATTATATTTTTTTTGTAAATAATTCATAAAAAAACTATTCAACAAATATTAAATATAGAAGAAAAAGTCTTATAATCTCAAAAACAACCGATAACACTAGGCAATACGGTTTCTTGCCCCGATTGGAGTCATATGTTTTTTAACTAATTTTGGGTCGCTGAAACCGAATCTGGCCTCAGAATATTTCTATTACCTAAGTTTTCTGAGAAAAATAAGATAAAAATGTTAAAAAATCATTATTTTATCCCTCTTTTGTTCTAAAATCATGGAAGACAAAAATATTCCAAGGACAAATTTGGATTCGGCGACTCAATATTAGTTAAAAAATACCCAACTTAAAACAGAGAAACTTTAAATTCATAGGTAGAATAAATAGGGATATTATGAAAAAAAAATATTTAAAAAAAAATGGATAATGTGACAAAACTAAGTAGGGGTGGGGGGTAAAAAGAAGGGTGCATAAGTGGACAAGCTTATCGCCACGTACTCATGCTAAAAATTGTCAAAAATCATTACTAGGGGGTCAAAAATGAACTAAAAAAATGTTACGTATTATGGTTCTCATGTAATAAGTAAAATTTTTATGATGTAGAACCATTAAAAAAACAAAAAAAAAATAGACAATATTTTGTTTTATAAATTATTTTTAAATTGACATAATTGCATGTACTAAAATTTAAAAAATAAGACATGCTTAATTTTTTTTAAGGTAAAATTTGGATTCTGCGCCTTTAAATTGATAAGAAAAATATATTTTTTGGGCTCGGGAAAAAAGTTTACACTGTGTACTTTAATTTTATATATTTTTCATTTCTTTACTTTTTAGGAACAAACTAAGCAAAATAAAAAAATATTTGTATAAATATTTTTGTAGAAAATTTTATAATCTACAAATTAAGTTTTATAAAATTTTTAAAAAAATTTGATAGTTTTGCCACAAATGAGCAATTAAGTAAACTCTACACTTTCATTTTAACCTTTTTATTTTTTTTCGCGTACTTACTCTGACAGTAGGTTCTTGACATATAGATTTTTGAATTCTTCGTATTTTTTTTAATATACACTAATTTCAAAATTCTACTATTTTTTTTTAAGATTTTGAGAAAAAACGTCATTATTACCTGAACTTATATCTCAAAAAGTTTAGGTGCTGGAATTTTTCTAAGGTCAGATTCGGATTCTACGCCCTCGAATTAGTAAGAAAAATTTACTTTCGATCGGGGCAAAAAAAAAATTGCGATTTGTTGCCTAGTGTAATCATAAGCAAGAGGAGTTTCTCCAAAAAATTTTGATTTTTTTTTAACAACAGTAGAACCCATTTTTTAGAAAAATACTACCCAAAAAAAGAAAATTCGTACTTTTAAGCAAAGACCGGGTTAATTTAACAAAAAAAAAACTATTGGTATATTATCCATATAAAATCCTCGCCGAGATAGTTATAAATAAGCTTTGGAAAAAAATTACAGTTTCAAGCAATGACCGGTTAATTTAAGCCCCAAAAAACTATTGATATATTATCCATATACAATCCTCGCCGAGATAATTAAACATATGCTCTGGTAAAAATCTGGATCCTTTAGCTACATAGTCTAAAGGTATCGTGTCCATAGACCAGGAGAAAAGAAAATATTTTAAAAATTTTTGACACTTTTACACGAATTAAAAAAAATGAGAATATTTAGGCAAAAAATAGGTGATCACATGTGCACAACATTTTCTATTTCGGAAAAAGTAAAAAGTAAAAAATTAAGAGCGGTTCAAAGAAATATTTTGAAAAATATATCATTCGAAGAAAAAAGGCTATATGTGACCATGCATAAAAAAACGTAGTGGGGTAAGGGGATAAAATCAAGGGCATAGATAAGGGGTAAATGGGGGTAATTACCCCACCCCCATAGGAGAAAAATATGTCTTTTTTTCATTCTTAATCCCCAAAAAAATAACCAAGATCTTGGTATTAGAAACTAGAAAAAAACATCTATGCCCTTGGATAAACAAAAATAAAACAAATTTTTATTTTTTTTTGATTTATTTTTCGTTTTGCCAAAAAAGAAAAAAATTTTTGAAAAAAAAATGTTTTTCAAAAAATGTTCCAATTTTTTTAAATTTTTTTTTCAAACTTTTTTCGTTTTTGATTTTAATCAACCTAGGCCTAGGCCTAGCGGAAAATATTATTTTTTTGGCAGCAGTTTTTTTTGTTTTTTTTTTATTCTTATGAAAAAACATAAGAATCCGAAAAAACAGGAATACGTAAATTTGACACATTAGGTGGGTTTCTTTGTGCAGGGTCACATATATTGTGAATATTATTCTATGGAATACAAAGCATTATTGTATCTCAAATGACCGTAGTCAGGTTTAACTATAGTAAAACCTGTTTATGTGTTTAAATTTTAACTGTCATGCAAAAAAGTAATTAAATGTTTTCAAAATCAATAGGAAGTAACTTTTATTGGTCGGTACTAAACAGGGTAGGTAATTTAAATTACTCTGGTACTACTATTAGTGGGGAAATATTTTTTTACAATATCGTATGTTACCCGAGAGGGGCAGGGGGAGGGCCCTCGCCCCCTCCTCCTCAGCTTTTTAGATACAGGTATATTATTTTTTTCTGTTTTTAACAATTTTAAAGTATTTGGTCTTTCAGATTTCTACAAAAATTACCCGTGACGCTGAAATTTGTTTTTCCTTTTTCTCAAAAAGAAAATAAAAAAAAGTCAAAATTTAATTTTAAGTTTTTTTTTAATAATTGGAAAAACGAAATATACCCACTTACTGTGAATAGTATATAATGGAATGCGTAGGATTACATATGTTCACTGCTTGTTTTACTCTTTGCAGCTCGTTTAGCATTTATTTTTTTTAATAAAAAACGAAGCGCTCGGTAGATTTTTTTAATTTTCGCTGAAAATCATATAAATGGACGATACTATCGAATGGTAAAGGAATTTCAGGGTTTCGAAAAAAACAAAAAATACCCCCAAAAAAGCACCTTGCAATTTGTTTCTTATAACATCCAGAAAAGGCTAGCCCTTTTTGAAAATTTAACAAAAACTTTTTGTTGATAAAGTGGTAAAGCGGAATGGGCTTGCCCCCTCCCTCATACGGTATGTAAGGTATTATAACAATATGTGCCAAAATCAAAGCTTTCTGTTGATTACATAACATTTTAAATACATAGTTTAAACAGCCTCAAGAGCTTTGTCAGAAATTATTGCGATAAAAAACAGTATACCAATACCAATAGGTTTTTTTTTGAGAATTAAATACTTGTGATTCATCGCGCAGAGCCAAAAAGTTTCTCTTCTAATCTATAGTTGCTATCTCCAAATATAAAATAAAATTTATTTTTTGCACGACCAAGACTAAAACCTAATTTTACGCTTTCATTTTCGGTTCTAAACTTGCCGTTTTTCTCCCTAGAGAATAAAAATCACGGCAATCTTGATAATATTAAAATATTATACTTACTATGTGCTTTGCTGGTTAAAAAATTAGGTTTGGTGGTGTTTTGTAATAAATTAAACCAATTTATTTGATTTTATCAAAGAAAACCTTTAAAAATTAACATTGTTATAAAAATTTATACATAACTTAAACTTTATCATCTTCGTCCATTTTTTTTTGACGTTTGTGTCAACCATATTAAAAAACAATTGAAATCGCGATAGCCATGAAACTGACTTTTCGCAATTGACAGGCATCTTGATTAAATTACGAAAATAAAACAACCGATTTTAGACGCGTGGTTTTTAATTTAAATTTTATCTAGGTATATAACTATTATAAATACTTGGAGATAGCAACTATGGATTAGAAGAGAAACTTTTTGGCTTTTGCTAGCGCATCCGACAAATTTGTAAAAATTATACATAACTAATGACAACACAAGTCTACAAAAACAATCTCTGTCTTAAGGTTCTAACCCATCATTTCCTATGTTTTTTTGGTGTGCAACCGATTTGACTATAAAAAAAGATTCATCGCGCAGTTTTTCCAAGAATCGTATAAAGTGTATAATTATTGAAATTTATATACTTTTTAACCGACTTCCAAAAAGGAGGAGGTTATCAATTCGACGTGTGACTTTGTTTTTGTTTTGTGTTTGTTCCAGCATAACTTTGGAACGGATGAAGGGAATTTGATGAAACTTCTTGCAACTTAAAGGGGGCATTCATGAGGTGGTTCCGTTTTAATTTGACGCTCGAATAATGCCGGGTAAGCCGGATAATTAATATCGGATAACTCGGAATGGTGAAATTGGCACCGATTTAAGTATTTTTTATTTTTTACTTTTTAGAGACACGGAAGTCGGTTTATTTTTTTTTGGGAAAAGTTTTTATTATACGATTTGTGAACAAACTGCGCGATGAATTTTTTTTATGGCGAAATTGGTTTCAGCTCATCAAAAAACATAGAAAATGATGGGTTAGAACCATAGGACATCCAAACCAAATGATGGGTTAGAACCTTGGTACAGAGATTTTTTTATAAAATTATGCATCTTCACCTAAGCACCGAATCACAAAAAAATCTCTGTCCTATGGTTCTAACCCATCATTTTCTATGTTTTTTTGATGTGCTAAAACCAATTTCGCCATAAAAAAAGATTCATCGCCCAGTTTTTTCACAAATCGTATATAAAGTGTATATATTTGAATAATTATTAAAATTATACAATTTATATACGACTTGTGAAAAATCTGCGCGATGAATCTTTTTTTATAGCGAAATGGGTTTCAGCTCATCAAAAAACATAGAAAATGATGGGTTAGAACCATAGGACATCCAAACCAAATGATAGGTTAGAACCTTAGGACAAAGATTTTTGTATGAAATTATGCATCTTCACCTAAGCACGGAATCCCAAAAAAAATCTCTGTCCTATGGTTCTAACCCATCATTTTCTATGTTTTTTTGATGTGCTAAAACCGATTGCGCCATTAAAAAAGATTCATCGCGCAGTTTTTTCACAAATCGTATATAAAGTGTATATATTTCAATAATTATTAAAATTATACAATTTATATACGATTTGTGAAAAATCTGCGCGATTAATCTTTTTTTTATGGTGAAATCGCTTTCAGCGCATTAAAAAGCATAGGAAATGATGGGTTAGAACCATAGGACATCCAAACCAAATTATGGGTTAGAACCTTAGGACAGAGATTTTTTTTGTGAAATTATATATCTTTACCTAAGCACGAAATCAGTGATTTCAAATTACAAAAAAAAATCTCTGTCCGTGCTTTTTTTATTGTCATATCATTCCATCTATTCTATAAGAAGGGAGCACTTTGGGGGTACTTTGGGGGTCCCAAGCTTTTTTATTGTTAAATTCGTTTTCAGTGCCCAAAAATACAGAAGAAAAATATAGTAATTTCTTTTAATACTTTCAGATAAAGCTATACTCATAGTTATACACAATAATTCTGGGACCAAGGCTTGAGAACAGTCTTTAAAAAATGCCTTTGCATTATGTGATAATTATTTTTTTAAAGAAATTACATTTTGATTAAATGAAAATTATTTTGAGTTTTTAGTGTTGACATATGTCAGATAATATTTTTAAAGTCTTTTTTTAACCTTTAGCCTACTAAATAATTGTGTAAAACTGTGAATAGACTAATCTAAATGTAATAAAAGTAATTTGTTTGACTCGGTAAGTTAAAAATATATTTTTCGGGGACCACCTTTTCGCGGCTTCTAGCATCCAAAGGAACTCGATCCAGGACCTGGCAATTTACAAATAGCCTAATTTGAATGTACTTCAAGACATATATAAAATACAGCTGGGAGAAAATCATGAAATAAAAATGGTCACCAGCTCTTAGACTATTAAAAGTTGCAACTAAATAAGCAAATAAAAGCGTGTAAAAAATTATAAACCAGTTAATAAATATAAATTTATTAATATTTATTGCAATAAATTAAGGCATTAATTTAAATTTAAATTAAAAACTAATCATAATTCTCTATACTAGTCGAATTTAGCGTCGTATTCGGTACCAGTGTCGTCGAAACTTCATTTAAACTTGTGGAATTTGTTGCAACATTTTCATTATTTGACTGAGCCTCATTCAACTGCTCAGTTTTCAAGCTAGAATCTTGCTTGTAAGCTTCACTAGGACTTAGAGCACCCGCAGATAGAGGAATGAGGTCTATTGATTGAACATGAGCTCGTACAGAAACACCTGGTGGCACCGAAAATATTTCATCACCAAGATTAGTCACTAGAGTACCTTTACAAGTAGGACATTTTTGTCCTTGGCCTATATTAATAAAAGGAGGTCGTGTGGTGCTAAAAGGAGGACGGGCATTGCCACTTTCGCTTCCAAACAACCCGAAATCATCGTAAGCACTGCTGTCAAAACCTCCTTGAGGCCGACTTGTAGGTCTGGTTGATCCTCCGAAAGAACCAGGAGTTGGTCGGGCAGTGGTTGGTCTTTTTCCAAAGGCATCGCCGTCATAGCCAGTACCACTAGGTCTCGGACGTTGTGTTGTACTATAACCTCCATCGAATGAAGAAGCGGGCCTTGAGGTAGAGCTTGTACCTTGCTCGCCTGAGAAATCCCCAAAATCTGGACGGTAGGTAGTACTTGTAGGCCTCGAAGGTTTATGAGACCCATCATATTTATCAGGTTTATATGAACCATCATCTTCACTTGAAGGTACATATAAACCATTGGGTTGACCTGAAGGTCTTGCGGTTGTACTACTACCTCCGAACAGATCGAAATCATCAGCACCATCATCAACATAGGATGGTCTAGAAGTTCCAGGTAAACCATGAGCTAAGGGAGTTTTGTAAGGCTTTTGAGGAACACGAGGTGGTAAAGGAGTACTTCCTAGATCATCTGTGAATTTGTTAAAATCGTCCTTATCGACATCGATTCCATTATTATCAAGGCTGGAAGTACCTTTACCCGGTTTACCTATTGGTCTGCCAGCATGTCCAGAGGCTGCTGTATCGAAGACATCTTGATCTATTCCCCCGTAATCGTAAAAATCTGGTGGGATAATTTCAGGACGTCCAAATGGAAATACAGTAGGGAGATGAGGTCCTTTGACGTTCTTAAGGACTCTGTAACCTGTTTCAGGACCTGCTATGTAGTGGACTGAGTGTTGGATGCCTTTGTCATCTAAGTAGGTGTAGGAACCACGTACGTGACCGGTTGCATCGGCGGTTTCGGTACGTCTTTGGTCTGGACCAGCAGAAACAAATCTGGAAAATAAATTTTTTGAGATTTTGAGGATGGTTTTAGCATATGGGTTATTAAATTAAAAGTTTTAATCGAAGTTAGGTTTAAAGTTAAAGAAACTATAGCTAAATTTAACATTCAGCTCAAACTAGAACAGTTTAAAGCTTTAGCTTCAGGAATAATACTGTTTGTTTTCGAGATTTTGAGTCGAGTTGACTCTGGATTAAGGATCTTTAAGCTTATCTTCTGAATGTTATGTCTTTTCTCTCTTTTTATCTTTTGCAAAATTCCCATTTTTATTAATTTATTACACATTAATATTAAAACTCTTTATAATTTTTTTTCTTACTTATAACTTCCATCCAAACCCCTTTGTATCGAAGTCCTCCCTCTTGGAATAGGTTTTCCCCGTCCGTTAAAATACAATCTTCCATAGGCTCTAGGATTAGAGTCTGGAAATGGAGTTTTTACGTGAAAACCTGTATTTTTTCCAGCTATATATTCCACATTATGTCTTTCTCCAACATCATCAATGTAGGAATATCTCCCGTTAACATCTCCAACTCGGTTTGCTTGCTCGTCCCGATTGTAAGTCCTTGTTCTGAAGCCAAAACTGTAACTAGGGTCTTCGTAGGGATCATAATAGGGATCATCCCGGGATCCTATTGGTCTGGGGCCACTTTGGTTGAGATCATATTTTCGGGCTATGTTTTTACCCCTTGGTCTAAAACCTCTGGGTCCGGCTGTATAGACTGTTGCGTCTATACCACCTAAAATTGAATTAAGAAAGATAAATTGATGTTTATTAACTTTTTACCAGCAATTGTGCCATAAAACATATTTGTGTTTTATTTTTATTTTTGTCTTGGTCAATTTACCAGTTTTACAAACTTTTTTTTAATTCACACAAACCAATTTATTTAAAATTTTAATTTTCGCATAGGCGGGGTGGGATTTTTACTGAATAAATTAGTTAATTCAAAAAGTATTTCCTTCCTTCCTTCCCTTTCTTTCTCGGATAGGTCGATTTTTTATTTGAATTTCGCAATAATGAATCATTAATCTTATTCAACATTCACCTGTTTTTGGATTTCTGCCCCCAAATTCTCCTCTGACGACGTTATTTCGGTTGGCATCAGCATAATGGTAGGAGTCTGGATTGTTGTACCCAAATTCGTACGAACCATCGTTATGGAGGACATTATAATCATCATCTCCAGCTAGCACGTAGTTTAATATTATACATAAAATTAATGGCCATATTGATGTCTGAAAATTTTTGGAAGTTAGTAGGTCACAATAGTTACACTGCTCTACACTCAAAAATTTGCCTACACCATTTTAGTTGATATTGGACCTACTAGATGCCCTGTTTTCAGAACCTTGCTTCAATTTTCTCGATCAGCTCGTCTTTTTGAGATATTGCGCACAGTGGTTTTTCACCGCAGTTGTAGTAGAAAAAAAATCTTATTAATAGGGCTCTAAGCCAAAAAAACGGTTTTAAATTATCTTTAATTGTTTTTTTTTTCGAATTTTTTCGCTATGTTTTATATAAATACTAAAGATACGGCTCTGACTTTTACAAGAAACACTAACATATATGTGAGGTTTGTAAAAATAAAAAAAGTTTTAGACTGAATCCAGTAACGGAGATTTTATGGGGAGTTATTGAAAGCAAAACAATATTGTGAATTATTTAATTTTTATTTTATGTTATTTTAATGTTTTAAAGCAAGAAGAATTTTTTTTTTATTTTATTTATTGTGTTGCTCTTCTAAAAGTAAATCAAATAGTTCAATTGTTTTTTTTTCGATAACCCCCGGTATAATCTCCGTCACTGGATTAAAACTAAAACTTTTTTTATTTTTATAAACCATACATATGTGTTTGGTTTGGATAAAAATTAGATTCATATCTTTAGTATTTATATAAAAAAATTCAAAATATAACGAATGAATTTAGAAGCCTATAAAAAACAAACGAATAAAGATATATAAAATCCGATATTTTTGACTTAGAGATGCATTAATAAAGAACTAAGACACGGCAAAATAAAAAATTAAATAGACCTTATTTTTTTACTACAACTATAGGCAAAAAAAACCACTGCGCGCTATATCTAAAAAACGAGCATATAGAGAAAAAGAGAAAAAGGTTCCTAGACAAAAAATTCATGAAAAAATAAGAAACTTTTTTTTTGTCCCTCTGTCTGTCCATCAGTCCGATGTCACGTTTTTTGTTAACGCGATAACTCAAGAACGAATAATCCGATCTACTTGAAATTTTCAGGAAAAATCAAATTCTATGAGGGGAAGATCAATATTAAAACTAATCCCCCCAAAAACAAGAGAGTAATGAGGGTTAAACTTTTTTTTAAATGAAAAATATCAATTTGAATTTTTTTTCAACATTTTTTCGTTTTTCGCAATAAGAAAAAAAAACAAGTTGTTGAAATTTTTTTAAAAGTATTTTTTTTGAATTTTTTTCTTTGGAAATTTTTTTTGCAAGTATATGGGAAAATAGAATATACCATTTACTGTAAATAGTATGTAATGGAATGCGCAGCATTACATATCTTCACGCTTTGTTAATTTTCTAAAATAAAAATTACCTTGCATGCACTTTCGCAATATACAAAAATTAGTTTTTAAAAAATATACCCTGACAGTCCAAAAGCTCTAAGAATTTTTAATAATATTTTTTCTTCGCAGGACATTCTAAGGACCTTTTTAGAACTAATCGTGGCATCAGCGTTAGGCCAATGCCTATTGGACATGTTATGCAATGTACAGCTTGTCAGACTTAAGTTTTTAAACTTGGACACGCCCCCCTAGTGCGCATTGGGCAGCGGCTAAATTCACCAGTTGTTAGATGTGCGCCTATCGCATATCTTTCTTTCTCCGAACACTTTCTTTTACATTTCCCCGTCTCATCCTAAGTGTGACGAGCTGTACATAGAGCGATATTTTGTAAAATATATTTTTCTCAGAAAAAATTCTTAGAACTATTTCGAACTTTGAACATATTTTGCCGTGATTAAATGCAAGGTAAAATACGTGTTACAAATATGCGCATTTTATTTATGTTTTCATATCTTCCATCAGACTTAAAAGGAAGTTTATTGAATAATATTATACAATGTATTATTAAATAATAAGGTGGTTGTAGGTATTATGGCCATGTATTTATTATGGCCAATTTGCCATATTTCAAAAAGTAAGAATGAAAAAATGTTGATTACAGTATTTTAAGTTAGTGTTTCTAACAAGATTTCTAGGGCAAGCGCTAGATCGCGCCACTATTAATGGTTTTAATTCTGCAACGATTTTAGTGATTTTCTTTTCGTTGGTAAACGATTATATAAAAATTTTAATATTTTGAAGATTCATAACATTTGATTAGGGTAAGTACTTTAAATTTTATTTATATTTTATTATAGCAAAACGTCCTATTTAACAGTTGGTCTATATAGAATTTCAGTCAGTAAACGTAACTTTAACAAAAATTTAGGAAATCTTCTACATTACAATGTAGAGTAATATGGTCAGTTTGTGTGTATAGTAATATGGCCATGGCAATAAGCATGCTTTCTACAGGAAGCTATGAGGCTCGGTGATAGATGTTACATTTATTTACATAAATATTGTGTTAGACTAACATAAAATTACAAAGGGCCATTTTTATTCAGATTGTGAATAAATAAAAAAAATAGCTAGTATAAAATATTTATCAAGTATGTTTTACTTTACCTAAAGCCATTAATTGTTTTTTTTTTATTTTATGAAGTGTATAGTTTTTATTTAACTTTTCAATCTTTTTTATTTTATATAATAAAAGCAATAAAAAAGCATATATAAATACTTAACTTGATAATATTTAGAAAAATATGATTTATTTTATATGTGGCCATATTACCAGCACCGTGTTGGTAATATGGCCAATTGATACATTTTTTTAAATGGCCCATAATTTTTTATTTTTTTAAACTTTTTTCATGTTTTTCTTCAATAACTTAAGCATAAATAAGTAATATGGGCTCTATAAGTATAATTTTGTTTTGAATTTATCTCCTTTAATTTTTATCAGCAATTATACGTTAGCATGGGCATAATACCTGCACTTACTTACTTCCTTTAATAAAGAAATAAATATTTAATAAGTTAGATAGATATCTAAATCTTTTAGCACAATAAATAACTACAATATGATTATAAATTATTTTAATTAACAAATTTTAACAAAAAATATATTAAATTTAATATTATTATTATTATCATTTAAATCATTTTTTGTAATATAAAAAACAATTACCTTAGTCAACTACCGGTTTTAATATAATTATATGTATCTTAATATATTTTCCAGGATTGTTTTGAATGTTAAGTTAATAACATAATTTTTTATGCTTGTGTGAAAATTATAAACAATGGACATGTAATTTAACATAATTTTTATCAATGAAAAAACTAAACTTAAAGCGATTATCGCTTACCGATATAAATTATAAATTATTTAATGAATATAAACTATTTGAAATTCTACAGTAGGTTATTAAAATAAAAACGAATTAAAAAAAAGTAATTTCCCCATGTGAGAAATACAAAAATAAGATTTTTGAAATATTTCATCCCAAATTATTAAATTAGGTTCAGCCTTATTTTATACAATCCTGGCGGAGATATATTTAAAAGCTACAATCGCACGTTTGTGTTGTTCTCATTTATACATGAGTCGTACATACTATTTTTTCTACTAACTAAGTTTGCTTGCCCATTTTAAAAATTTTCAAAATTTCGGAAAGCCTTGTATTCATGCAAAATTTTTCAAAAATTTTGTATGTTTGCGTCTTATGACGTTTTATGTCGATATAAATCCATTTCAACCAAAAAAAATTGTCGGTCGATTGGTTTGGACTTGGTCGTTATGTCCGGGAAATATTGTATCCACGATAACTTAAGCACGCTTTAAGCTAGAGACTTGAAATTTGGCATACACGTATGTTAGCAAAATTTCTCGCTGGGGATTATTTTTGGTAAACAATGGGCTGGGGCCAGGGGGGCATATGATGTAAATACAATAATTTTTCACAAAAATTTAAAAATTACTATATAGAGGTTTTTAAACTTGCTGAAATTCAATATGATAATAAAAAAATTTAACTCCACCCCCACGGGGGTGAGGGGGTAAATATTTTTAAATACTTTCAATATTTTCGTAAAAATTGGTAAATAGGGTTTTTGGGGACGACGAAACTGAATTTGATAATATTTATTTTTACAGTTCCACCCCCTAGGGGGTGGGGGTATTTTTCGTGAAAAATGGTATATAGGGGTTTTTGAGGTTGCTGAAAGTAAATCTGATAATAAAAAAAATCCAACTCCACCCACTGAGGGGCGGGGGTAGTTTTCGTGAAAATTTATATATAGGAGTTTCTGAGGTAGTTAAAAGTAAATCTGATAATAACAAAAATCTAACTACCCCCTGGCGGGTGGAGGGTAATTTTAGTGAAAATTTGTATATTAGTGTTTTTGAGGTTACTGAAAGTGAATCTACTCTGCTGAAAATGACGAGTCTGGGCGGGTATAAATGGTGCATAAACCGGACTTGAGCGGATGAAATTCACCCGCTCAGGTCCGGTCTATGCAAAATTTATACCCGCGCGGACCAGTCATTTTCAATAGGGTAATAATAAAAAATACATTTAACGCGCGAAGGTGAAAAATGGTAAAGCGATTTTACTGGGCAGTGTATTTTTATTATTAAATAAAATTTTGATATTTTTACAAATTAGGAAATTTTGAAATTGTTATATCCGGAAAATAGCGTTTACGCATTGTATTGTTTAAATTTTCAATAGCATGTTCGAAAATAAAACAATGAAAAAACAATTACGAATTGATCGATATCAATTCTTTTGGTAACATTGAAGGACAGCATTCTTGAGATATGTCCTGAGATAGTTCAAGTACCTAAACCAAGAACCAACACCGTAACCGACATAATAATGGGTTAAGTGCTTAAGATAAACATTCAAATTAATTATTATTTACTTAATTAAATTGCAATTATCACATTTAAGATTAATTAATTAGCGATTAATTGTTTCTTTTTGTACGAACATTTGAAAAACAAAAACATTTTTTATGGAGGCATTTTTCTACTACCCGGTATTTTTTGTTAATTGATACGGAGATATATTTGCTGCAAAAACCATGGTTGCAGTCAAAAATACTGCAGCCTATATCCAGTAGGTACAGCCAGCTAATCGGGCCTTTTAATAAATATTTTTTATACTGGGTTCCGCGTTCCATCATAAATTTTCTGATTTTACGGGTGGAGACACCCGCTATTTAAATTGTTTTCGTGTTTAGAATGTCATGAAACGTCAAAAAAAAGTGATTAAAGTGGGTGTCTGTCTGTCCGTCTGTCTGTATGTAACCTTATAACTTTTGAGCGGAACGTCTGATCTGAAAAATTCTTTTACCAAAGGATTCACTACCTTTTCTATTTGCGTCACATTAAATATGGTTAACATTAGCATAGGGAAAGAGGGGCAAAATGGACAAAACTATAATTTTTAGTGATATATCACTTATTATTTATAGTAGGACACATTTTTTTTGCATAAATGAAAACAATGATTAATTCCCTACAAAAACATATGTGATCCTTTTTATCGTAGGATTATTAGTTTCCGAGATATAGGCATTTTAATAAATTTTGATATATTTTTACATTTTTAATTAGATGTCAAATTTTGACACTAGTAAAATTTCAATCATAGGTATGTAAAATAAAATTTTGATGTTTTTAAATAAATTTATATATACAGAGCGGTCTAAAAGTCACCCCTCCCCTCTTAACTTTTGAACGAGTTGAGATATCGACTTCAAATTTAGAAATCTTAAATAAGACAACTTAAACTAACTTTTAGCATATATTTGATTCCTTCAGCTCTTAAAATGTGGGCAGGGGAACATGGGGAAAATTGTTTTAGCTGGAAAAGGGGGTAGTGTGTTACATCATTTTAAAGATTATAAAATTCTCTATTGGACTGTATATATTTTTTTATTTTTTAAACATTTGTTTTTTAAGGTTTTGATTTTTCAATTTTTTGTGCTAAAAAATGCGATTTTTTAAGTTTTTGTTTTGTAAATTTTTATTTATGCCAATTAAAATTAGTTTAAAAGTATAATTTACCTTTTTTTATCATGAAATTAGTAATTTTTAAAAAATTGTGTGTGATTTCTTTAGAGAAATATTGACCCATTTTCAACCCTATTAAAAAAAAAATGTCTAAGAAAATTAAAAAACATACAGTTAAAGGGAAAATTTCAGAAGCTTTAAAGTGATGTATCATACGAACCCTTTCCATATAAAAAAATGTCCCCAATGCCCCCTTACCCATATTTTAAGAGCTGAACCTATCAAATATATGCTAAAAAATAGTTTAAGTTGTCTTATTTAAGAGTTCTAAATTTGAAGTCGATATCTCTACTCGTTCAAGAGTTAAGAGGGGGGAGGGTTACTTTTGGACCACTCTGACAATAGCCTCGTAAAAAAATCAATCATAGAAAGAATAAACGAAAGGAAATGGTCAAAAAATACTAAAAAAGTAACGAATCCGTGAAAAACGAAAACAAGAAAATTGCTGATAGACTTTTACGATTCATTTAAAATACAAAAGAAGATTTCCACCCGTCTAGAAAAGGTAGCCTTTTCAATTTTTTTTTGCTAAAAGCTGTTATGCTGGTTGACCCCTTTACCCACCCTGATTTTTAGTAAAAACAATTTAAGCCAAGTTTTAAAGTTTTCATGTCTTGTCAATTTTTAAATATATTTTTTTAATGAAATTGTAATGTAAGAAGCAAAATTATTTCTAGAATTATGGCTATACAGAGATATGAAGGAGAGGAAAAACTATGGAAATGGAGTGGAGGGCGAAGAAAGTAATTTATAAATTTTATGTAAAAATCAATCAAAATTGGAACTGCAGTTTTTTTTTTCAAAATTAATGGAGAGCCCCTAGCACAAGCCAAAAGCTTATTTGGGGCTCTCCATGCCTATGTAATACTATAAGAAATAAACAAAGTATACAAAAAGATTCATCGAGGGGGCAGATAATTATTTGGGTGGGGGCAAAGTTAAAATTTCAAGGTTTATGGTAAATACAGTCGTTAATATTTGAAAGTGCCCCTATATCACCCCGTATTGTCGCTTGTTTTTTTTAGAGCTAGGAATATCCACTTATAGTAAAAATTACACAATTCACAATTATATCACATAATCCAATTAGTATATAGGGCACTCACATTTAAACAATACATTTTCGTACAAAAAATGTTTACACACACATTGACAAATCTGCTAAATCCTACTGTATGTGATAATATTTAAAAAACACCTGATATATACGTTATTAGCAAAAATAGTGGGGTTGCTATTATATTTTTTTATTTTGCATTGTCTTAATCGAAACATACGTATAAAATCTCACAAACAAATTTTCATAAAATTTCTACACCTTCATTCACAATAAATTTTTCTGGGCTGCTGGATTCTGAGGGAATTCCACAAACCGTGAAGATCTTAGATGGCCTTGCATAAATGATTCAATGATCTGCCGATTGGTTAAAACCTTAATAAGTTATTTCGGGAACAATATATCAAAAAATTTAATAAAATATTTCTTAAACATTATTCTAGATTTAAAGGGTTATTGTTCTCGTTTTCACATAAATTAGTGTAAAAATTTAATAAATCAAGATGGCAAGGTAATGTGAGATTTTAAATCTAATAAATCAGGAGATGTAAAGATAACCCTACCTTGAAAAAAAAATACTATTTTCGGATATTTTAGTTGCAAATTTTAACAGGAAAGCGCGGTTTTTAGTTCAATTTAAAAACTAACATAAAAAAGCATTATACATGTCGTAAAAATAAAAAAATAAGATTCTGAGCAACATTTAAAATATATAATAATAGTAATTATATACCAAGGTAGAGGCTATAATAGTCTTCTCTACCGTGGTTTATATATTATTTTTTTCATAGGTACTATTCTTATTATTTAACATTTTTATATCAATTATAAACTAAAGTGTTTGCTGGATCTTAATTAACCGCGCAAAACAAGTATCCTTTGAAATCGCCATTTCTGAAAACAAATGAATAAATTGATTTATTCACTGAAAGTTGACAGTTCTAGTGGGTGGCATTTTGATATTTTTAAAATGTGTGAAAACATCGGTAAGTTGTTTATTTACTGAATAGTATGTTATATTCTATTATAATTAATTAATTTATAATATTTATCCAATACATACAGATAATGAGACAATTACCAGATTTATTTTAAATAGATAAACTCAATAATAACCCCCGCTTGGCTTTTACTTTATTGAGTGGATAATTAATTATTTTACCCACTTAACTGTCACTTGTCAAATTATTTTCTTGTAAATGTCATTAAAATTTTTAATAAAAATATGAATTTCTAAGCTATTTATTGGATAAAACCTTGTATGGCACTCATGGGTAAACCGATATTGCCCACTAGTACCATAAATAACTATTGCCATGCTTATTTTTTATCCAATGTTGCATTTTGTCCATTAAAAAGCAATTATATGTTTTGCAGTTCAAAGAAAAATCAAGTGGCAGATATCAATTGTTTATAAAATTTACTCCTACTATAGGAGAGAAAAAAATTATTATTGCTATAGGTGAATAAAATTGATTTCCCAGTCTGAAAATATGATAAATAATGGTATGTTTTAAAGCTAGTAGTGGAAAAAAAAATGAAATGTGGCCCGCCTCAGTTGAAAATCAAAAATATTAACCTCGATATTAACTCTTTGCGGTCCAATTTTTCATTGTCTGTTTTCCAAGATTCGATTTATTTTAGGTGGGGTGGATGGAGGTAGAAAATGTTCATTATCAGATTCCGTTTCAGCGACCTCAAAAACCCCTTTATACCAATTTTAACGAAAATATTGTAAACATTTTAAAATAATTACCCGGGGGTGGAGTTAAATAAATGTTATTATCCGAAAATAACTACCCCCAAACACCCGCGGGAGTGGCTTTAGAGTTTTTTTATTATAAGATTCGGTTTCAGCGATCTCCTATATATCAATTTTCAAATTTTTGTGAAAAGATATTTTATTTTTCCCGTTTGCCCAACACCAATATTTATCAAAAACAATCCTGAGCGAGAATTTTCGGTAATACAGGAGCAGGAAAGTAATATTGTAGCAAGTCTCTAGGTAAATGCGTTCAAAAGTTTTTACAGTGTAGTTATCTCTGTTATGAATGTGTATGAATTTGACTCAGAGGTTGAATAAAATTTACATTTAATAGTATATTTACTGTGTTTTAATGGCCAATTATAATTGTTATTATTTAAATAACGTTAATTTTAACAATTAATCTTGGTTTTAATCATTGTTTTAATAAAGCATTAATTACACAGGCCCACAAAAAATAAAGTCAATTACTTATTTTTGTGTACTAAAAACGAATAGTAAATACTGCTGCCAACAAAATAATATTTTCCCCTAGGTTCATTAAAATTAAAAACACAAAAAATAAAAAAAAAATAAAAAAAAAGTTTTCAAAAAATCGTTTTTCAAAATTTTTTTTAACTTTCTTTTTTTTGTAAACAAAAAATAAATTGAAAAAAAACATGTTTTTGAAAAAAAAATTGTTTTTACCCCAGTCTAGAACTTTGGTTAATTAACCTGTGGTCCAAATTTGAAGTCTTTAGCCCAAATGTTCTTGAGATATCGTGGTCACAAATTCTCCGGACACACAGACCCAGACAGAATTTTTTTTTGAAGGAAATCATATTTTGTGGATATAAAACGTCCAGAAACGTAAAAAAAGCAATAAAAATTTTTCGATTTTTTTTTACTAACTTTCCTTGGGGAATGTAAAAAGCTCTCTAACCCTCAAAGTTCGTCGCTTCCTTCTTGGGTAAACGCGGTTTCAGTTATATTTGGCTGAATTTTTAATATTCTTCTCGTTCTCGACATTCTGATAAAAAGTTTATCAGAAACCCAAAAATCAATACTTAAGTGTAGTTTTTGACCAGTCTTATAAAAAAGTCGTTTCAGTCCGATTTGGCTGAATTTTGGATATGTTATAGTTTTTGACTTTCTGATCAAATATGTCTGCGGCACAACTCCCAAAATTCAATAGTTTAGAGAACTTTGAAAATCTAAAGATTGCTCTTCCAGTATTCTTTTTTGCAGTTTTTCGAAAAAGATAGAGTCAGCGAGATTTTTTACTGTCAAATTGATTTTCAGCACATAAAAATATAAGTGAACCACTATTTTTGTTGTGGGTCTGTGTAAATTATTAAATATAGATGGGAAATTTTTGAAATATTTTTCTTACCATATGATTCACGTAATACCCTTGATGTGTAGGGGTAAAAAGTCTTATTTTGTATAGAGTTGTAAGGAAGAATTAATAAATATTAGCCATAATATTGTATTAATTACACTGCTAAACTCAAAAATTTGCCGACGCCATTTTAGTTGATTCTGGACCTATTTGATGCGCTGTTTTCGGAACCTTGTTTCGTTTTCTCGCTCAGAGATATAGCGACCAGTGTTTTTTTGCCTATATTTGTCGTAAAAAAACTAAGACTAATTATTTTTTTTTGCTTTGGACTGGTTCTATATTAGGCTTCAAAAATCTGATTTATAATATATTTATTTGTTTGTTTTTTATAGGCTTCTAAATTAAAAAAATTATACTTTTTCGAATTTTTTCACTATATTTTCATAAAAATTTTATATAAATACTAAAGATATGGCTCTGATTTTTATAAGCAACACTAACACACATGTGAGGTTGTAAAAATAAAAAAAGTTTTAGATTAAGTCCAGTAACGGAGATTTTACGGGGAGTTATTTAAAGCAAAACAACAATATTTTGAATTATTTAATGCTTATTTAATGTTATTTCAATATTTTAAAGCAAGGAGAAAAAGTTTGTTTTTTTTTTTCATAAAAGATTTAATTTATTGTTCTTCTAAAAATAAATAAAATACTTCAATATTTTTGTTTTTTTTTCGATGACCCCCGGTAAAATCTCCGTCTGGATTAAATCTAAAACTTTTTTTATTTTTATAAACTGCACGTATGTGTTAGTATTGCATATAAAAATTAGAGTCGTATCTTTAGCATTTATATTATATTTTTATCAAAATATATCGAAACAATGCGAAAAAATCTATTTTTTTTAATTTAGGGCCCTATAAAAAGCCGACGAATAAAGATATTTTAAATCCGCTTTTTTGACTTAGTCCCATTAATAGAGAAGCCATACACGGCAAAAAAATAATTAATTACACCTTTTTTTACTACAACAACAGGCAATAAACCACGAGCTGATCGAGAAAAAACGCATAAAGGTTCCGAAATCAGCGCGTTAAATATAGCCAGATACAAATAAAAAAATCTTTTTTTTTTGTAGAGTAGTGTTATAGCTAATAATTATGATGTTGATGTATTTTTACTTTTTATTTTTTTTTGGGCTTTTTCATTATTATTTTTTTTTGTTTCTTTGCCGGAAAACTGCAATTCTGATCTAAACGCTACTGCGCTCCATAGAGAAGGTTTATACTAAGGTATAAACAGGTAAAAATGAAGCTAATTTATGCTACAAAAAAGGGATTACTTTCAAAAACAATAGGGATTTTCCTCTTGTAGAACTTGATTTTTCCTGAAAATTTCAAGTTGATCGGATTATTCTTTCTTGCGTTATCGTGTTCCCAAAAATCGTGACGTCGGACGGACAGACGGACAGACTTGCTTATTTTTTCATCAAAAAAATTATATCCAAGAATTTTTTGTCTAGGAGGAATTTAATTTTTTTTTTTTTGAAAATTCGAAACTACCGTATAATATTATTCTAGCGCAGGCGCTGTGAATAATATTATAATAATAAGTAAATAAATCTTTCAAAATACGACATTTTTTCGTAGCAGAATAGCTGAAGTAAGGTGCAAAGATGCTAAGAAGTTCAAAACTCAAATTTTCAGATGCGACCTTCTCGCTTGGATTGTTTGAAACGTATACGCTTTTTGCGCAAAATTGTTACGTGCTGCAAAAAATCTGATTACATATTTGAATTTGGCAGAAAAAACTGTAGGGGAACAGGGGGCACAGTGAGTCATTGGGCACAATGAATCGTTGACTATAACTATACCAATATTATTTTTAGAAACTCCGCTTTCTAATGGCACGCTAAGAAGACGTTTCTCTAGATAAAGGGTCAGTTGCCGGCAAACCTGCGTGGCGTGTGTTGAAGCGAAGAGGTGGCTGCATAAAATAAATAATGAAAGTATTTTTTTTATTAATCTGTTAATTAGGTATATTTGTACTACTTTTACGTAAATTCCAGTGTAATTTGTCATTTTTATATTCTTTATTAATTCTTAAATAAGTGTGTTTACACAAATTTATCAGATATTTGGTATGTTTTTTTATGTCAACTTTGAACTGGTCTGGTTACTGGGGGGACACAGTGAGTCAAAGACCGATTGGACACAGTGGCTCATGATCCACTGCTCCTCATCTATAATTAAATGTTCCTGTAATTTATAATTAAAATTATTTTAGGAATTTTGCTTTCCCATTTTAAAGTTTTTTCAAAATTTAGGAAAGCCCTGTATTCGTAAAAATTTTTTTTTTCGTATTTTTGACGTTTTTTGTCGATATAAATCAATTTCAAGCAAAAAAAATTGTTGGTCGATTGGTCGGTCTGTCCGGGACACATGGGCACGATAACTTAAGAACGCTTTAAGCTAGAGACTTTGGCATACAGGTATCTTACTAAAAGTTCTCGCTCGGGATTGTTCACCAAAAACAATCCCGAACGAGAACAATATTTGTTTACAAAAATTTGAAAATTTCATTATAAGGGTTTTTAATATTGTTAAAATCGAATCTGATAATAAAAAAATTCTACAACTACACCCCCGAAGGGGTAAGGGGGTAAATATTTTAAAATATTTTTAATATTTTCGTGAAAATTGAATATGGGGGTTTTTGAGGTTGCTAAAACTAAATCTTGAAATTATTTTTTTTTCAAATCCACCCCCTTAGGGGTGGTGATGATTTTTTTGAAAATTGGTTTATATAATATACAATCAATGTATACATTTAACATTGTTTTTCAGGGTCTTGATTTACGTTAGTTTCATTTTCAAGGTTTTGATTTACCTACGTTAATTAATTTTAAGTTTTGTTTTTTGTTACCAAAGAGTTATATTTAAGTTTATTTAACTATGTAGGTATCTAAAATAAACATTTTTTTTAATTAATAAATTGACTTAATTTATTTAAATATCACGATTAACTGTACCCCATACTGACTCACTGTACCCCTTGCAGTGATTCACTGTACCCCGTACTGGTGGCTCAGTGAATCAAATGACATACTGTCAAAAAAGTACTTGTAAAAAATCATGGTCTATTCATTTTTAATTTAAACCTGCAAATTTTGTTAGCTTAAAAATCAAAGAAACGTAGTATGAAAAAAAATCTGAGTTATTGTCAAAACTTTTAAAAATATGCCCTTTGAAAAAGTAAGTGACTCACTGTGCCCCCTGTTCCCCTATTGATCAGCATGTTCAGTATAGTTGAGCATATTAAATTAATTCAGCTTAGGCCTAATTTACTTGCAAAAGACGGCTTTTCTACGAAACTTTGAAACTTATGTGCTTTTTGCTTAAAATTGTGACGTGTTAGAAAAAACCTAATTGCATATTTAAATTCCGCAAAAAAAAAACTTCATTAATCAAAATGAATATAATAATGTAGCGCTTAAATGTGTTGCTTAAAAAACTACCGAAACCGAAAATGGTGCAAAAGCAGGAAACTTTAAATCACGGTTTGCTAAAAATCTGCACGTGATGGAAAAAATCTGAGTAAATATTTAAATTCCTTAGGAAAAACTACGCTAAAAAACACATTTCGTTTATGCAAATAACCATTTAAACTAATTTTAATTAAAAATAATAAATATTGCAAATTTTGATGTCTTAGTGACGTGAACAGTCATGTACAAAAGTTGAGTTCATTGATTTTGGATAAAATAAGGGGCTTAAAAAAACTGATCTTACGTCTATTTTTTAAAAGTATTCATATTTTTTATTTTATGTAAGCATAGTTTAAGGTTGAAGCTATAAATTAATTTGATGGTTATGTAAAAATCTGCCAGTATAACAAAAATAGAGCCTTTCCAAAATGACGAATTTAGCGCATATTTGGTTTATAAACGACTTTTGCGCAAAATTGTGATGTGATGGAAAAATTCTGAAAGCAGATTCGGACTCAGGAGAAAAAACTCTATAAGGTCCAATTTTCCGTTTCCCAGAGCAAAAAGTTGAGCCTATTTTCTAGAGTTGTGTAATTTAAGAAAAAATACATTAGTTCTTAAAAACTAAAATAATAATTTTAAAATGTTAAGTAATAATCAATTCTGCACCCCCATCAAGCATTCAGTATCATAGTTCGTCAAAAATTTTGCTTTACATATTTTTTTATAGCGTTTGATTCCTTTTTATATAGTTTATTTTGAGGTTTATTTGTAATACTTGTAAGGTAAACTTTCTACCATTAAAAGGGTTCAGAATCCTCGGTACAGTGATCAAAAAATACATATAGTAAAAAATGCAAGATGTGTGAGATCGATAATTAGGGGCTGTCCATAAAGTATGTCACGCAAATTGACCAAAATTCATACATTTCATACGTCGTTTCTCGCGCTACTAAAGGCTGTAGAGATTTCATATTTTGACTAGCGTCTACGTCCCAAATGCAACTCGGTCTTTCGCGCTGGTGCCAAATTGTGCTGAATAACCAAAGATAAATTAAATTGCACAATTTGGCAACAGCGCGAAAGACATGGTTGAATTTGGGACATAGACGTTAGTTATATTTTGGTTCCCCCCCCTTATACCCCCCCTATTTGGGGGGGGGGGTAGCCAAAATATGAAATCCCTACAGGCTTTAATAACGCGAGAAACGGGGTATGAAGTGTATGAATTTTGGTCAATTTGGGTGACATACTTTATGGACAGCCCCTTATAATTAGAACTGAATGATGGTCAAAATTATAGTCAAATAATTTTATGATTTTTTCTCTATATGCGCCTTCGCCATTTTTGCAAATCATTAGAAAATGATATTCTTAAGAATATAATGAAAAGAAAAACTATAACTACGTTTATAGTTTAACGCACGAAGAGATCGCGAATGATACCCCCCCCCCCTTCGTCGGAGACTTTCTTTCATGCGGAGAACTATACATGACACACTAATGCATTAGATCATATATCCCCTCCTAGATGCGCCTTGAGTCCACGTCAAAGCGAAATGTTTTCATTGCTATATCCAGGTAGATTTCACCTTCCCGCTGCTGGTCACCACCCACCGCTATAGTGGTTTGTTAACAAATATGTTATACTTCACCTCCTCGCAACCTCACCGCTATAGTGGTTTGTTTACAATTGGTTTTGTATATGTTCTACATAAAACAAATCAACATTAATGCCATATCTATGTATATATGATCTAATACTAATACCGTAGTTATAACTACGGTATTTCTTAATGCCGATTAACACGTTCGCTGCTGATTTAAAACAGGTTCGTCACCCAGATGCTGAAACACTTTTCAAACTTTACTGACTTAATTAACTGTCATAAAATTATAAACAGACATTCTAATAATAATTCCCTTAACACTTGTAACACTTGTTACGACAATACTATGCTAACACGCTGAAGAAAATTCGTGCACCCTTCACCAGTGCTGGCATTTTACTGAACTGTGGAACGAAACTATGCAATTGTCGTTCATAGGCGACAGCCGCACTGGAGTGGAGACGCGAATGTCGCCGATGCGCGACATCTGCAGCGAACGTGTTAAATCCAAAGTGTTAACACGTAACGCTCCTTGTAAATACCGGATTTAATAACTCCGTACGTAAGTTCGCCATGATTACGTCGCCAACATTTAGAAAAAAACACTACAAAACATATTTTACAAGTCTATAGGATTATTTAACTTTTTCTCCGTAAGTTGGTAATAACGGTATTTACTAATACCGGCGGTTTACATACGATTAGTAAATCTAGTATGGCTGTTCAAGGAGATTGGATTTAGTAATCCAGATTTATAAATACTGCAAAAAAGTGCGTTTATACGCGTCCTAACTACCGTATTAAGGAACACCGTATTTATAACTACTGTATTTAAGTGATGTAATTTATTTATTTATTAACCAATTTTTTATACACAAGGCACATGTTGGTAAGTCAAAATAACATCAAGTTAACATAAAAGTATAAAATAAAATGTCATTTTAATTTAGGACTTACACTAAAAGATTCACAAAACGTATAAAATAGAAGAAGAGAAAAAAACTATTAAAAGAGTTATTGAGTGTACAAGTTAATAGAGTACAAAGACTTTTCCAATAAATAGGATTTAAGCGTACGTTTAAACACATTTAAGTTACTAATATTTCGAATATTTACAGGGAGTTTATTATAAAAATATCGAGAAAAATATATAAATCTGTAATAGGGAGAATTTTCATAAAGACTAGACTTGTGCTTTGAAAGTTCTATTATTCCCAGTCTGTCAGTATATGAGTTTCTGACAATGTTAATAATGTTTCAAAAATCTCCCCTGAATGAAGAATTAAAAAAAAATAAAAAAAAAAATCAAAATTTATCAAACTTTTTTTAGTTTTTTTTTTATTTTCTTTTTGTGAAATGGTAGCTCATGAAATGAATTTTCTGGCAGCACTAATTTAATAGTCATCAAGGTGGCTGTTTCTTAAATAATGACAGTTTTATTTAGCGGTAGAGATACGTGGACAATTCACTCCGTATTTGGCGTAATTTAACAACGCAAAAACTGTGGTTTAAACTGTGTTTTTTTTAAACTATTTTTGTATTATAGATTACGCCATTAGGCTTACGCCATTAGGTTTACGCCATTGGGCTTACGCCATTAGGTTTACGCAGTTAGGTTTACGCAGTTAGGCTTACGTCATTAGGCTTACGCCGTTAGGCTTACACCGTTAGGCTTACACCGTTAGGCTTACACCGTTAGGCTTACGCTGTTATCTAACGCCGTTAGGCTTACTTTGTTGGGTTTACGCCATTAAGCTTACCTCATTAGGCTTACGCCGTTAGGCTTACGCCATTAGATAAATATTATACCCACATAATTTTTTTTAACAAAAAATAAAGGGGCGTGACGACTACATTTCATTAAAGGGTTGATACCATTTGGATGTGGATATGACAGTATCAATATTATAAACGGGGTGTCGTCACGTGAACCAAAATAGTATTATTTTGTTTTTAGATAAACATTATGCCCACAAATTAAAGCGTTGACACCATCATAATATTATTATTGACTGCATGGAGATAAGTTTCTTTCCCGGGTTAAGTGACCCCCCGTTATAATTACCCTCATAAGGCCCAGTTTATCAGTGTACAGTTAAAACTTTATCTAAAAGATAAAGCCTCAGTTAAAAAATCCTGGATTTTGGTTGAAGTTGCTATGGTTATTACGTGTCAGCTAAATTTAGCTGCACTTTGATAAACCCAGCCTAAGTGGAACAAATAATTAAAAAGTCGGGCTCGAGAAAAGAGAAAATTATTACTGGAATCCAAATAATAACTTTTTTGACCCCTCAATAATGTTTCGCCCCTGAATGAAGAATCAAATTAAGAATATATTATTCTATATATGGAATAGACAATATTCCGCGCCAGCGGAAAGTTTGTCATACGAGCCGGCAGGCGAGTATGACGGTTCCGCGAGCGCGGAATGATTATTCCATATGTGTTGTAGACTATACTTTTTCTTCGACGGCAAATATGAAACACTGTATGGCTTTAAACTGCGGACAAGGTTTGGACTTTTGTGACTCGACATTGTAAATGCAACAAAACACATATTTTTAAATAAAGCAATTAATGTTATTTAATAATTTTATCAAATCAGTAGTTAAACAAGATTTTTATTTAATTTTAGCACATATTTACAAATTATAATGCCAAAACTAAAGGTTATGTCAGATTGTTGTGACATATATCAGGTTTAAATATTTAAAAATAGATGGAGCAGTTTAAATTTTTTGAACTAAATTGATAAAAAACTGGTCATATATTAAGAAAAACTAATAAACTTTATGTAATTTTAACGCAAAACTTTATTTTGTATTAAACTATTCAATATTTCATGGTAAAATATATATATTTTTGCTAATTTTGATACAATTTTCTTTACTTTTATAAACAAGAGATGGCACTACATGTGCTCATGGAATATTCATACCATATCTAGAGCTACAATGGATTCATTCTGTGTTTGATAAGTGTATATTTTTGCTTACATTATAAAGCAGTCGTAGAAAAATAAAATTAATAGTTCTAAAATAAAATACAGAATAAAACATGTACTATGTTAAAAAAATATATTTATTTCTAATAAAACTATAACAGCATCTAACAGAACCAATAAATCTACATTTTATGATAAAACACCTGTAACAATTATTACATTTATGGTAATTTGTTTATGAATGAATCTATTCAATAAATAAATTATAATAATTATGAATTTTCAAGGATTTTGTTACTTTTTTCCTACTATATACAATTGTCAATGATAAATAATTATTTTTTCATAAATATATTTAATAAAAATATATTTAATAAAAATATATTAATATTTTTGTTATGGTGTTTGACCACAGTATTCTCCGATTTTTTCAGATACACAGTCGAAAACGTCGTAAGCTATATCACAGGTCTTTCCCTCTTCTGAAACAAAAAAAAAAAACAAAAAAATAGTTATTTATGATACTAGAGAGTAAACTAGGATATTGCCTATGAAAAAATTAACCAACGAGGCTGGATGCCGAGTAGGTTAATTTTTGAGAGGGCAATATTAGTTTACTCAAGAGTTACATACAAAGTTTTATCCAATAGCTTAGAAATTCATATTTTTATTAAAAATTTTAATGACATTTACAAGAAAATAATTTGAGAAGTGACAGTTGAGTGGGTAAAATAAATAATTGTCCAATCTATAAAGTAAAAGCCACGTGTGGGTTATTATTGAGTTTATTTATTTAAAATTAGTTAGTAATTGTCTTATTATCCGTATGTATTGGATAATTTTTTTTTTCATATTGTCGTGTTAATTTCTCAACCTCGTATCTTTAAACAGTTGATTTTCGGTTCCTCATGACTGGTAACTTATACAAAAGCCAAACTATTATTCGAATAAAATGCAGCTTATACTAATGGAAATAGTTAATTGGAGTTTGTATATGTATGTTATAAGTCATTATATACAGAGTTGATTAGTGCAAGGAACCGAAAATCGACTTTTCTATAGATAGAAGGTTGAGAAAGTAACACGACGATATGCTTGTGAAAAAAATTGAACTCTACACAGCGCCACAAAAAAATGAAGTCAGTTTTTCAGAAACCAGACTAATCTTTTTCTACGTAATTTTGGGCGCTGTAAACGAATATGAAAAAAATTCTTGAACCTCAAAATATTGAGATATATGGCACAATGTTTTTTTTTTGTATCCATTCGAGGCAAAAAAATAAATCCGCAAGAATTCATTAAATTTTTTTTATGGAAATATTGATAAATAAAAAAAATTTACGCAGTTACATGCAGATTTTAAATATACCCTAGTTATTTTTTTACAAAATGAAATTTTTTTCGTGTTTTTTTTCGATATATTTCATTAAAAAATATATATAAATAATACATATACAGCCAAAAATTTATCTGTATAATACTACTACATATATAAGCTTCATAAAAAAATACATATTTTTTTTTATCTCCAGGGGTGGAGAGTCTGGGGGGACATGTTAAAAGAAATATAATAAAATTGTCTGATACCCTTAACCAGACTGTTTTCTCATTTTTTTTCTAACTATTTAAACAAATTTGACAATAAAAGACCTCCCTGATCTCTAACTTGTCTCAAAACCACACGCACACTGGCAAATTTTATCATAAAGCTGGTAAAAAACAAAATATTTTTTTTTGCCAAATTGGTAAATAAGCGCTTAAGATGTCGTCCATTTTAAAGATAGTAATAAATTTTCAATAAATAAAATGACGGATTTAATATGTTAGGACAAAAATAATTAGTTGCATATATATATATATATATATATTTTTTTTTTTTTTCATAAATATATTTATGTATTCATAGTTTCCGATTTTAACATTTTAATTTAACATGAAAGCATTATTGCTTTTTCTTTCCTTACTTATCAAAAATAAAAATAGAGCCGTCAAGTATTACTTAACGCACTTTTTTGTCAATTTCGACCTCTTCCGACTCCCTGGCGAAACACCGTAAAATTTTCAGTTTTTAACAGCTTTATGATAAAACTTTTCCACTGTGCGTGTGGTTTTAAAACAAATTATGGATCAGGGAGGTCTTTTATTGTCAAATTAGTTTAATACACTAAAAAAAAACTTGCGAAAAACAGTCTGGTTTGGACTTTTGATTATATTTCTTGACGTGCAAAATTTTTAATGAAATATATTGAAAAAACACGAAAAAAGTGCCATATTTGGAATTTGAGGCCCTGTAAAAAATTAACTAGGGTAGATGTTTGAAATCTACAAGTAAGGGCATGAATAATTTTCATTTAGCTATATTAACATAAAAAACAAATTTATGAAATCTTGCGGATATATTTTTTTGCCTAGAATGCATACAAAAAACTCATTGTGGGCTATATCTCAAGATTTGAGGGTCAAGATTTTTTTTATTGCCATATTCCTTTTCAGCGCCCAAAGATAGGCAGAAAAAATATAGTCTGGTTTCTGAAAAACTGACAGGACCATAAAAAAAATAGTTTTTATGGTCCTGTGTTATGATCATTCATTAATATTATATAATGCTGCCTGATTAAAAGTTGCGTTACGTAATACTTGAACGTTCACTAGGCGCCGACTCCAGGGGGGCCCGAGGTCATGGCCTCACTGGACTCATGGCAGGGGGGCCATTTAATAAACATTTATAACTTTTTTCTTCAAAAAATTTTGGGCGCCCTCTGGGATTTTGTTATGTTTCCACACTGTGCAAAACTCTCGTAGACAGTTTTGGAGGCAGACCTACGCCTTTATGCCTATTTTTAGTCATAACTTTTACTCAGGGTATGCAAAAATATTCTTAATTTATAATGTTTTAAAAAAAAATATAATTACCGTCAATGGATTGTGGCGTGAGCAAATATTTTTTCTGTGCCAAATTAAGACAGGTGCTTACAGATTGCAGTGTGGCCAAAATGTATTCTTTTTGTGTAATTCCTTCAGCGTATAGTCTTACTAAACCTTCTGTGGTTGGGAATCCTTTCTCATTTACCTAAAAAAATAAATAAATAGGTACCTACCATATGCACAGATAAAAAAATCTCAAGTAAATACATTTTAAAATTTTTACCAGGGCCGGGCCGGGGTGAGATAAAAACTACTGCCAGTTACCGTAAAAAACTAGGTAAGCATGGAAATAAAATTCAACCTCTTTTGAAGTTTGTTCTCGCCGTATTATCGTTTTAGACCGACACTGGGATTTGAGTAGAAGCTGATTCCTTCTCAAAACATAAGTTCCCTGCTTAAAAAAAGGGAATAAAAAATAAGAGAACTACGCTCCAAGAGCTCCGAGTTTTAACTAATTATTAAAATATTTTTAAAAACAAAAACAAAAACAAAAAAATATATTTAATAACACAGGCCCACAAAAATGTTTTTTTTCTGAGTCTTGGATTCCAATATGATATTCCTATGTATTTTTTCCCGCTGAAACCGAATCCGTAGCCTGTTTAACCCCTACACGTCAGGATTTTAACATAACCTCAAAAAACACCCGAAAAACTACTGACACCGCTAAAATCATCTCCATACCACTTTCACCCCCTTCCTCCAAATTCTTAATTTCGTAACCCCATAATCCCCTCACCTCGGAATACCATTACTCCATAACCTCAAAACCCCGTAACTTCATTAAGTAGAAAAATCTGGTTCGGGAAAACAGAACAATTACGTGAAATTTTCTTGTAGAATATAGTTATGAATAAGTAACTGTGTAACCCTAAAATCCCATTACACCTCCTAACCCCTTCACTCCGTAACCCCATATATTATAATCTCTTAACCCCATCATCCTATTCTGTGGAAAAGTCCGGTTCTCAAAATCATAAGAGTTTTGTGAGTGAAGGTCTACTTCATTATTTTTTTAACCGGACTTCTTCACAGAATAGGATAACGGGATTAAGGGGATATAGTATATGGGGTTACGAAGTGAAGGGATTTTGAGGTTATGGTGTTGGGGGATTTTGGGGTTATAGAGTTACTTACCTATGACTATGTACCACAAAAAAAAAAACTGAAGATTTTTTTCTATTTTCCCAAACTAGATTTTATATATTGGAATCCAAGACAATTTTTTTTTGTGGGCTTGTGTAATATATGTAATACAATAATTAGTGTTATACAACTAAAATAAAAGGGGGGTAACAATTCAAATTATTCTACCATATAATTAGTGGGTATTTTGGTAATAAGAGGTTTCATGCATTAGTAAATTTAACATAATTATTATTATATAAATTAAACGTAAAAATTTGTAATATTAATTTTTGTCCCAATCTCGTAATTTTTTTGTTTTGTTTTCTTGATAATAACATCAAATTTAATTTTGACACTACTTACATTAAATCACATAAATAATTTATATTAAGGGGTCGTTCTCATGGCGACCACAGTTTTTTGAATTCTTTTTTTCAACTAAATTTTATGGCAAAAAATGGCACATTAAAAATCTAAAAAACAAAATTTTGTCTTCTTTAAATATAAATAAACATACCTACAAAATTTCACAATGATATCTTTTTCTTTCTATATAAAAAAATGTTTAAAAACAAAATATTTTTAAAATTTGAAGGTAGAAAGACACCTTAAAGTTGAAAAAAAGTAAGAAAAAAAAATTAAAAAAGTGCTCCTTATTTACCCCAGAAATCTTATAGTTCCTAATAAGGCTTCAAAAATTAATTAACAGCGAATGTTTTTCCTCAGTATCTACCTAAGAAGTAAAATGTAATAGATATACAAATTGGATATTTAAAATCTTTTTCTTGTTCTTTATGTTTTAAATATTGATTTTAATCTTGCATTCTGTCATAATTTTTAAAAATGTAAATTTAATTTATTATTTTTTTTACCATTTACACTAGTTTTTATATTTAATTATTATATACACGGTGTATTTGAAATAGCGTAGGAAATTTTAACAGGTGATTCTACATGATAAAATATGACAAAAAGTTCCTATAAATATATGTCTAAAAATGCGTCATAACGGAGCTACGCCCCTTTGAAAGTGGCTAAAAAATCGGTTTTTATTTAATAACTCAGGAACCCTTTGAGATATATCAACGAGGTTTTGCACGTCAACTAATCCTACCAAGGCCCGTTTTTATGTGTTATTTTCATGTACTTATTTCAACCAGGGGTGTGCGAAACGGGGGGGGGGGGCTTATCAGTTTTTTGTCCCAAATTTTTTTCTGTGTAACTTTTTTGCAATTTTATTTTTGAAATATGATTCCTCAGGTCAAAATACATAAAAAAGGTACTCTTGTTGTAATATTGTAGGATTAACCGTTTTCGAGAAAAATTCATTTGAAGGTGAAATTCCACGGTTCGAGGACGACAAATTAAATACTAAAATGTTGAAAACCAAAATTTTAATGATGCAGGGCGAATGTACATTAAAAACTAAGAAAAAAACCTCATATACAGGTACTTCCAAAAATCAATCCTAATGGAGCTATGGTCTCCTAAATATGCACCATTTTTAAAGGGCTATGGTAGCTTTAAAAGCGTTTTTTCGACCTACATGTATGGAAACTTTTTTTCTTAGTTTTTGATGTAGAATAACATTGCATTATTAAAATTTTGGTTTTCGACATTTTAGTATTTAATGTTTCGTCCTCGAACCGTGAAATTTCACCTTCAAATGAACTTTTCTCGAAAACGGTTAATCCTACAGTATTACAACAAGAGTACCTTTTTATGTATTTTGACCTGAGGAATCATATTTCAAAAATAAAATTGCAAAAAAGTTACAAAGAAAAAAGTTTGGGACAAAAAACTGATAAGGCCCCCCCGTTTCGTACACCGCTGGTTTAAATAAGTACGTGAAAATGACATACAAAGATGGGCCTTATTAGGATTAATTCACGTGCAAAACCTCGTTAATATATCTCAAAGGGTTCCTGAGTTATTAAATAAAAACCGATTTTTTTAGCCAATTTCAAAGGGGCGTAGCTTCCTTATGATGCATTTTTAGACATATGTTTATAGGAACTTTTTGTCATATTTTATCATGTAGAATCAACTGTTAAAATTTCCTACGCTATGTCAAATACACCCTGTATATATATTTTAATAAATTTGCCCTGAAGAAGCCCCAACAATAAGAGGAGAAACGTTGGCTCTATAATTTTGAGTTTTTTCACTGTGTTCTTAAAAGCAATAATAAAATCAATATATCCAATTAGATAAAATAAAGACTGAATAAAAAATATTACATATCTTTGTAATCATGTGCTATAGATATGTACTTTTAAAAGTATACTTACAGCATTCATTTTCCTATAAACACATTGTAAGAGACACTGAAAAATAAAAAAAGAAACTATAAATTCAAGGTTCGATTTCATAAACGTATAAGTCCTTATTCCGCATAATTAATAATAGGTAGGTAATTATTTATCATTTAGGTACTCTAGGTAAATAAGTAATGGCTTCGAAATGTCTTAACTTTACAAAATTAATAAATTAATTTAATAATTATATACTCGAGTATATTGCACAATTATTATTATTATATTTATTATATATATATTATAAAATAATTTTAAAAATCCAGTAGGAAAGTCATATATAATAAAATTTTCATAAAACTGGGTACTCCGAAATTAAATAAATTAATTAGTTTTAAAAATGTAATTATTTTTTTAATTTTAGGAATATAAATAATCAAATGCGTTAGAGAGTCGATTTTTTTAAATTAATTATTCGCTTTTCTTAATTTATAATAAAAAGTAAAAAAATATCTAAAAAATCTTGTTTTTTATGTTGCAATTTTTGATTTATACTTTACATTCAAAGCGCGGAATTATGCAATTTAATTGGTCCTAATAAAGATCCTTGAAGCACCCTGTTGCAATCAATTCGTTATTTTAATTAGAGTAGGTAACCAGGCAGCACAAAGATGACTTAAAGAGATCTTAAAGATGTCGTAGCTCGTCATTCAAGATGTCTTAACGACCTCGTATGTTACAAAAGGTAACGTCTTTAAGACATCTTTTTTAAGACGCCTTACTGACGCCTTGCACAGGCGACTTTACAACATAATACCCCCTCCCATTTACGTTGCTAGGTACAGTCGTATTGATATAAAAAGCGTAATAGGAATTAGAATGAGAGGTAATTTGTTTGTCAAAAAAAGATTTAAAAAAATGGTAATTTTTTTTAATAGTTGATTGTGGTTAAATTTATTTTTAGCGATAAGTAAGACGTCTTGTACCTATACTTAAAAGACATCTTATAGGCATCATAATCAGATATCTTTTAAATATCCTTAAAAAGAAGTCCATAAGATATCCTTTTTATGTCTTTAGGCGTCCAGACATAATTAAGATAAAAAAGACGTCTTTAAGATATCATGTGCTGTCTGGTTACTGCAAGGATCTCTTTTGCGACCACTATTCCCTTCTAAAAAAGTGATATGACTTTTATTTTTAATAAAAAAAGGCTTATTTTAAATAGAGCGCCGCAATGATATATTCTAGAACCACTATTGTAAAAAATATAAATGAAAATAAAAGTACCTACACGTTAAAGAAGATAAAGTCCGAGGTGTAAACCGCCAAGGACTTCAGATGTAAAAAATGGCGAAAATCTTGGAGGTAATCTCTCAAGGAAATCTCATCTTTACCAAAAGTGGGACTTTTTTTAGGTATTTTTTAAGATTTTTGTCAAAAAATAAATAATATACAGGGTGTCCCAGAATGTTTCCAAAATTAATGATCATCGAATGATTTTAATAGAAGTTTCGAAAGTTATTAGAAAAGCCAGGGGCGGACTTCCGGTATGGTTCCAAAACCTCTAAGTTTTTTAGAGTTAGAAATTTTAGACTTTTGATTACTTTTTTACATTATGTGATCAGCTTTGATCAAAAAAGTACTCTTTGCAAAATTCTATAAAATGAAGCTTTTCCCAGAAAATTACACTTTTTTAATCCAAGGCAGGAGGACCGTAAAACAATATTTTTATATTTTTTCAAAATTGCTATAAATTATTTTAAAAATCTTTGTATCTCATCAAAATGAAATAAAAAGTTATTTTAAAAATGGTGACTAGGGATCCCTCCTTTGAGATATTCGCCTCTTAGGTTTGATTTTTATTATTATCTAAGGGACGAATATCTCAAAGGGCCCCCCTCCCTAGTCTAAAACTTTATATGAACTTTTTACTTTATTTTGATGAGATACAAACAATTTTAAAATAATTTATAGGTTATTTTTTTACATTCCTTCTGCCTTTGGATTAAAAAGTGCCTTTTTCTCGGAAACGCTTCATTTTATCGAATTTTGACCTTTTTTGATCAAAATTGCTCACTGAATGTAAAAAAAGTAAGTAAAAGTCTAAAATTTGTAACCCTATAAAACTTAGGGGTTTGGAACCATAACGGAAGTCAGCTTTTCTGATAACTTTTTAAATTTCTGTTAAAATTGATCGGTGCGCCTTAATTTTCTTAAAAAAAGTCTAAAAAAATTGTTAAAAAATATTAAAAAGTAAAAAAGATATCCAAAAAAATTGATTTTTCTATTTCATCTTTGGGAGCAAATATTTCAGAGTAGGGGGGCCGTAGCCAAAAATTTTATATGAACTTGTGGCATTATTTTGAGGAGTTATAATCACTCCTAAGAGATTCTGGGACACCCTGCATAATTTCAAAACTTTTATTTTAGGTGACCAAAAAATACGGATAAGGACTTTAATGTTTGTATTTCAGTTCTTTTATTTTACCCCTGCGATTCTTTTTTCTTCGCTGGAAAACGCTGATCTTTTCGCTCTGCTCTTGGTGTGTTCATTGATACTTAAAACTTCTAACGCTTCTGTGAAAATAAACAGGAAAAAAGCATAAATAAAAGTTTATAAATAGAAAAGTACAATGTGCAGTAGTGTTACATAATTCGCAAGTGGGAAAGTAGCACGACCATTTATTGATGATTAATGTTATCACATTTATGTATAAAATTGAATGTTGTTTTTTTTTGCATATATGGATTTCAACATTCGTTTAAGTGATTTATTGTAGGCAGATAATTTCAGGTTATCTGATTTTTAAACGTTTTTTATGAGGAGCTTGAAATCTACATAGATTACATAGAATTTAGGTGGCAAGATTTCTTAATATAAAATTTTACGTGGAAAATATGCCCTAATATGCATAGGTATATGGCTTTTAAAGAGTTTCCTATAACTATGAGCATTAATCGGAATAAATTCAGTTATGACCGACTCGGTTATGACTCATCAACGTTGAAAATAAACACAGAAACATAGGCTTACGGAATAATTTTGCCGAATTATTAGGGGAAATTTTTATAAAGGTTACTAAATCGAAACATTTGACGACTAATTTGTTACACACAACAATATTGAATATACATATTAACTATAAATATGTAAATATATCGGTGTTTTTCGAAGAAAATAAAAATGTAAATATTTAAAACGTCGCGTCAACGATAGAATCGACGCGGCGCCTATGCGAGCTCTGGAAATTCGCCGATGATTGATTTATGAGGACCAAATATAATTACACAGGCCCACAAATGACAGATGCGTGTTCATCATTCCAAAATAGACAGACAACTTTTTTTTTGTGGTCCGGTGTTATTGTTGACTTTTTATATGAATATTTTCATAATTTTTGGTAAAAATAATCTATAACATAAAAAAGTTGTTATGCATATGGATATTTTGCCTACGGATATTTGTTATTTCATATTTTTGAAAATGGGGATTGAAATTGCCTCTTTAAATGTATTTTCTCGGAATAATTGGTTTGTTACAAAAAGTAGGCTGATTAAACATTTAAGAAAAATACAAAAAAGTTGTAATTAAAATTTTGGCCTTGAATAAAATTAAATATTAACTCATATTAATATTAGATTAATAGATGGATTAGATTAATCTAGACTATAATTATATGTCGCATATTACATATTATCGTGTTACTTTCCCAACCTCGGATCTCCAAACAATCGATTTTCGGTTCCTTGCATTAATTAACTTTGTACATAAGGATTAATAACTTATACATGTATAAAGTCCTAGTAATTATGCAGGTCGCTTGCAAAACAGCTTAACACTAAGATATTTCAAGAACGCTTTGACATAGAGACTTGAAATTTCGACCAAAAGGTTTCTGCCACGTTGAAACTCTTTGGTCCAATATTTAGGTCTCTGTGTCAAAGCGTTCTTAAAATATCGTGGTGTAAAGTTGTTTTGCAATTATCCAATACAATGTAACTTACAAACTAACTGGATTAATTATAATTAATTATAACTATGTATAAATTATTCGCAATCATGCACAGAGCTGATTAGTGCATGGAACAAAAAATCGATGATGATGACCCTGTGATTTGAACGGTTCCTACATATAAAATAAAAAGTTTTGGGCATCAATTGTTGGACTAGGAAGTGTTTTCATATCTTTTGATGTAGCATCATCTCCTATTTTTTTTTTTAAATATGTTATTGAGTCAAGTGTGCTTTTAAGGGTGTCAATGTTAGAAAATTCTTACCTGTTAAAATCGCTAATTTAATTTCATCTTGGCATTCGTTTATCACAGCTTCCACACGTTTTGGTGCTGATGGAGGTATTTTACATACACTTTCCTAACAGATAACAAAAAAAATTAAATCACTATAGTTATTCTTATAAGAACGCTAACATTTTTAATAAGGTGGGTTTGCCATTTATTGCCATGTTAAAACAATTTGTGCTTTCCAAGAAATTTGCGTTATCCGAGTTTAATCAATCCACATTAAGCAGCTTCTGTATCCCACGGAACCAAAACCCTCCTCGTGCGAGATTTCCAGAAAGAACCCTTTTCCAGATATTGAATGATCTCAAAAACTAAAGACTGTTATTAATATTTTTATTTATTTTTACTAAATTCAATTTTTTTTATACACATTTTATTATTTATATTTTGTTAAAATTGATATATTTTAAATTTATTATATGTTATATGGGCTGAAGGATTTCGGTCAATGGCCTTTTGTATAGATTATGCAATAAACTACATTATTATTATTATTATTATTGTTTTTTACTGCATTCAAATTTACCTGTAATTACCTGAAACGTTATTACATTAACAATAAACATATCTTTATGGGTGAAAAATAAACAAACTGCAGGAGATTTAAAAAATATTATTGCTTTTTAAAAAAGATAGCATACTGACAATATTAAGAACACAAATATTGCCAGGGCACTGGCAATAATACCTAGTAAAGAACAAAAATTTAAAAGAAAATATGGTGGCAAAAGCAAAGTTCATATCGAATACAATATCTAATCGGCCTGGCGATTCTCTTCGAATAAAAAGCAGACCCAAGATTTAGAACTCTCTGATTTCTTTTTTACTTTTTTTCCTTGTTATTTTTTTGTTTTTGTAATTTTGTTGTTGTCAAATACTTCTCATGACAATATTAGGAACAAAGCTACTTAGACAACAATCTCAAAAAATTACCTTTTCATTTTTTTATTGAGTGAAGCACAATATAGCCAAGAAAGTGCATATTTGTGCAATAATCGATACAACCCAGCTTGTGACAGTCAGCACAATTTTACAAGTTTTTATAGTAGAAGTGAAACACGAACTGCGTTTATGTGTACGCCATCACTAACTGGATACAGATACATAATATTTACAGGCATCTTTTTGATATAACAGATATACTGGCAGTGCCATCTAGGGCACAGAGGACGAACTAACAAGTTTAAGAGGGGTGGCAATATTAGGAACATGGCAATAATAATAATAATAATAATAATAATAATATTTATTGATAACTTTTTCATACAATTTTTTTTACAAACACATTTAGCTATATTTACATGCACCTGATTTAAAAATCGTATTGTGCCTTAATTTTAACGTTATAGATTTATATTGTGGTATGTTAGTAAGAATTTTATTTTTTTTTAGATTGATTAATTTTACGATTTCAACTTTATAAATTAATTAAATGCTAGATAAAGTAATATTAAAGATAAAAAATATATATACATATAAATACAAAATACAAAATATTTTTATTTATTCATTTTTTATTTATTTATTTTTTTTTTTTGGAAGACTACCATAAAGGTTTGGAGTAACGGAGTTTTCGCTCTTTTTTTTCCTAAAAAATATTTTTAAAAACTTTTTTATTTTGGGTTATAAATAAGAATAACTTTTTTGTAAATAATTTGTAACTGGTTATATTCTTAATATTTTGCGGAATGAAATTGTATATTTTGGGACCTGTTATATTAATTGATCTCATATAGAGTGTTGTACTTGGGGTTTCAACTTTTACTTGTTGTTGAGCTTTTTGGCGAGTGTTAATATTATGTTGTATTTGGTTTATTAAATGCTTGTTTTTATATAGGTACTTCACAGAATTAAAAATATATAGATTACACAAATCAAGAACACCACTATCTTCATAGAGTTTTTCGGTGTTAAATCTTTTATTTTTTGACAAAATTACCTTTAGAATCCAGTTTTGCGTTGTTTTTAATGGTTTTCATAAGCAGCTCCCCATATAATAACACCGTACGATAGAACGGATTCGACTAAAGATTTGTAAGCGATTTTTAATATTTTCAAAGATAAAAATTCTTTTAATTTATAAAAAGTAAATACATGTTTTCCTAACTTTAGCTGTAAATATTCAGCGTGAACGTCCCATCGTAAGGTGTTATTAATCATAAGGCCTAAGTACTTTATGTTTGTAACACGTGTAATGCTACGTACACAAGTGCATTGTTCTAAATTACATTTCGAATGTAAGGTAATTTCGTCAAAATTTGGTTGTGTTGCATAACTTTTTTGTAAATAATTTGTAACTGGTTATATTCTTAATATTTTGCGGAATGAAATTGTATATTTTGGGACCTGTTATATTAATTGATCTCATATAGAGTGTTGTACTTGGGGTTTCAACTTTTACTTGTTGTTGAGCTTTTTGGCGAGTGTTAATATTATGTTGTATTGGGTTTATTAAATGCTTGTTTTTATATAGGTACTTCACAGAATTAAAAATATATAGATTACACAAATCAAGAACACCACTATCTTCATAGAGTTTTTCGGTGTTAAATCTTTTATTTTTTGACAAAATTACCTTTAGAATCCAGTTTTGCGTTATTTTTAGTTGTTTTAAATGGTTTTCATAAGCAGCTCCCCATATAATAACACCGTACGATAGAACGGATTCGACTAAAGATTTGTAAGCGATTTTTAATATTTTCAAAGATAAAAATTCTTTTAATTTATAAAAAGTAAATACATGTTTTCTTAACTTTAGCTGTAAATATTCAGCGTGAACGTCCCATCGTAAGGTGTTATTAATCATAAGGCCTAAGTACTTTATGTTTGTAACACGTGTAATGCTAAGTACACAAGTGCATTGTTCTAAATTACATTTCGAATGTAAGGTAATTTCGTCAAAATTTGGTTGTGTTGCAGACGTATTGGTAAATGTCAAAAATTTAGTCTTTTCATAATTTAAACTAAGAAGATTATTATCAAGCCAGCATTTTATTTTGTATAGACCCCTTTCAGCTATCATGACAACTTCTTCCCAGCAGTCCGCATAAAATAATAAAGCCGTATCGTCGGCATAAGAAAATATGTCTCCACCAATAATTGGCCCACCCACCTTAGTCATTTTTGTGTCCATCCAGAAAATTTGTATCTTCTGAAAAAAGTTATTTGCAGAACGTAAAGCATAGAAAAGCATGGTTTTGGAATCATACGAAGACAGAAATCATAGTTTGCGTTCTCGTTATTCACATTTTATTTTTTATTTCTGAAATCAAAATGCGGTTTTGTACTGGATGTTGAAAAATATAAATTTTGGTTAAAACATCGTTCAAGAGAAAAAATTCACAACTTTCACCCCGTAGGACGGATTAGGGTGGACCTTATATTTTTTTATTATCTTAAAATTTTCATTTAGGTATAACTAGGAAATTCTGAAAATATGAGAGTGATCAAACTTCCCTAATGCTCCTAATTTTGTCCCTAAAATTCTTAACGTACCTATAAATCGTAAAAAATCCTTGAAAATTGTCTGTAATTTTTGTATTTATACACTTATAAGTGACAAATTTAAAACGCTTGAAATCTTATTTTTCTTCCTTTTGAAGCATACAAAATTATGTACTAAATTTCAAAATGATCAAAAGATTTCGAAAATACGCCAAAGTTGCCCCTAACACTTAAATTTTACAAATTTCTACCATAAATTTGAGTTAAACGGTAAACAAACATTTTAAAAATCTATCAGATCGGTCTGAATTTATTTTTATTTAATGCATTCTAATATTTATTTATAATATTCAAATAATTTAACAAATAACAAAACGATCGTTTAGCTCGAGCTAAGCGCCAAATAAGAGCTCCTAAATAAGCCATTTTGAGGAGCCCTAATATGGCGCTTAGCTCGTTTCGTTTTAGTTAAATCATTTTAATATTATGAATTATTATTATAATGCATTAAGTAAAAATAAATCAGTCCGATCTGATATATTTTTAAAATGTTTGTAGAAGAAATTCGTAAATTTTATTGTTAGAGGCAACTTTGGCGGATTTTCCGCACAGGAATTTTTTTGATCATTTCGAAATTTGCACATAATTTTGTACTTAAAAAGGAAAAAATAAGATTTCAAGCCCTTTGAATTTTTCACTTACATAAAAAAATTGCAGACAATTTTAAAAGATTTTTTACGATTAATGGGTAATTTTTGAATTTTAGAGGGCCAACTAGGACCCTTAGAAAAGTTTGATCACTGTCATCTTTTCAAACATTTTTAGTTACATCTAAATGAAAATTTTAAGATAATAAAAATATATAAGGTCCACCCTAAGGACGGATGCATAAAAATCGCAGTTTTACAATAAATAAGTTAACAATGTCTAATATTGATTAGGCAAATTTATATTATTAATATGTAAAACATAAAAATTAATACAATGCGTGTATTTATTTTATGAAATTTTCCCACAAACTATATTTAATTGAATAAGTACACATTGGTAAGGATATTATGTAAAAACCGATAGGAGGGCTCGTAGATAGGTGTTTTTTTCCTAATTCCTAATTTCCGAAAAAAAAAATATTCTTAAAAAAAAAATTAATATTACAATTTTAAAACAAATAAGCCGTGAAGATATGTAATGCTACGCATTCCATTAAACAGTACGTTTTGCTGTAAAAACTTTTTTTTTGCTATAAAAACTTTTTTTTTTGTTAAAAAACTTTTTTTTGCTATGAATTTTTTTTTCTATAAAAACTTTTTTTTTGCTATAAAAACTTCATAATAAGTACTTATTGGTATTGTATTAATACAAGCTCAAAAAATTATTTTCATAAATAATTTTGAATTTATGCAAAAAAAAATCAAAAATCAATACAGGTGATATCCGCGCCGATTGAAGCAGGGCGGAAGGCTTGGGTCACGGATTTGGCTGATTATTTTTTTATGTGTAGCCCACCTATGTTAGAGAAAACCGTTCAAGGCATTTTTTTCAAAAACACCCCATTTCGAAAATATGATTTGTTTAATTTTTTTCAAAATTTTTAAATTTCTCGAAAATGTGACAACCTAGAGAACTGCGGTTTTTGCCATTAAGAAATCATATTTTTTGTATCAAATTTTATCAAATTAGGTTTGACAGTTTTTTGTTTTTTCAAGATGGCGACGAGAAATTTTGGGGCCATTTTTCTCAAAAACTCTATTTTTTATTTTTTTGAAAATTTCAGGATCAACTACTAATTATGTGTAGGTACTTTTGATAAAAAAATCAAAAATAGCACTTTTTTGTTATTTCTTTTCTAGAACCAATAGTATGGCCAAAAAAACGGAACTTTACCAACTGTTTCGAACTTTATTCGCAGTAATCGTCCAAAATTCTCGTTTACCAGTCAAAACTATTGTCTGCATGTCATATTTTATGCCAGTTTCTTTATAATAATAGATTTTTAAGATACAGAATAATATTGTATAACAATATATTATATTTTGATGATATCCGCGCCGATCCCAGTGGGGCTGACGGAATGGGACACGAATTTGTCTGATTATTTTTTCCGACGTCTAAAAACCTCAACGGGATTTTATTCAAAAACGTCTCGTTTCGAAAATATGTTTTTTTTTTATTTTTCTTAAACTTTTTTAAATTTTTCAAAAGTTTGATATTGTGTGCAATAACTCAAAAACTATTTAACCTAGAAAATTGCAGTTTCACCAATAAAAAAATAATATTTTTTTCTATTAAATTAAATTAATTTAGTTTGAATAGTTTTTTGTTTTTTCAAGATGGCGGCAAAATAATTTATGGCCACTTTTATTGCCGCCATCTTAAAAAACAAAAAACTATCAATACTAAATTAATGAGATTTAATAGAAAAAAATACGATTTTTTTATTAGTGGAAACCGCAATTTTCTAGGTTAAATAGTTTTTAAGTTATTGCATGCCAATATCAAATTTTTGACAAATTTAAAAAATTTTAAGAAAATTTAAAAAAATCATATTTTCGAAACGGGACGTTTTTGAAGAAAATCCCTTGGAGGTTTTTCTTAGACATCGGTGGACTACACATAAAAAAATAATCAGACAAATTCGTGAACCATGCCGTCAGCCCTACTGGGATCGGCGCGGATATCATCAAAATATTAAGGAAATTTTTTTGACTTGTATACCGTATATAATATAAATGATATTTTTTTGTGTATTTAGGTATAGTTTATTAAAAACAAAATAATTATCTGCCGAGCGCTTTCGGGGTATTAGTCCATCATCAGGGTTGGCATTGTCAATGCCTTACAGGATGTAGCATGTGAATATGCATTTTTAGAGCAAAAAAGGGGGACATTTACAGACACTTTAAAAACTTAAAACTAAAATAAAATATTTTATTTTAGTTTTAAGTTTTTAAAGTGTCTGTAAATGTCCCCCTTTTTTGCTCTAAAAATGCATACCAAATTTATATTCACATGATACATCCTGTAAGGCATTGACAATGCCAGCCCTGATGATGGACTAATACCCCGAAAGCGCTCGGCAGATAATAATTTTGTTTTTAATAAACTATACCTAAATACACAAAAAAATATCATTTATATCATCAAAATATAATATATTGTTATACAATAATATTTTATATCTTACAAATCTATTATCATGAAAGGGACATAAAATATGACGTACAAACAGTAGTTTTAACCGGTAAACGAGAAATTTTCCACGCCTACTGCGAATAAAGTTCGAAAAAGTTGGTAAAATTCCGTTTTTTGGCCATATTATTGGCTCTAGAAAAGAAATAACAAACAGTGCTATTTTTTGATTTTTTTTTTAATCAAAAGTACACATAATTAGTAGTTGATCCTGAAATTTTCAAAAAAATTAAAAATGGAGTTTTTGAGAAAAATGGCAAAAAACTGTCAAAACTAGTATGATAAAATTCGATAGAAAAAATATGATTTTTTTGAGTTACTGCACGTCAGTGTCATATTTTCGATAAATTCAAAAATTTTGAAAAAAATAAAAAAAAATCATATTTTCAAAACGGGGCGTTTTTGAAAAAAATCGCGTGGAGGATTTTTTCTAACATCGGTGGGCTACAAATAAAATAATAATCAGCCAAATCCGTGACTCAAGCCCACAGCACTGCCTGAATCAGCGCGGATATCATCTACAAATAAAAATATAAATAAAATTTAATCATGTTTTTGTTATGCTTTTTAAGCAAGCCAAAATTAAAGCCAATATCTCAACGCATTCAAAAGTTAAGATGGGGCGCACTTTTGACAAGCATTGCATGATATGTTATTCTTTACCTAGGTAATTACCTTGGAATAAGTTAAATTAATTAATGCAAAACTGCATAACACAAAGAAGGCCAGAAATGTAGTATTATACATTTTTTATCACACGTTATTAACTTAATGTTATATTTGTCACAATTGATCACGAGTTACTAAATTTGATTTAATAATTTTATTAACAATATAAAGTCGCTATAGGTACCCCCAGCAAGAACCAAATGGGGTACTACACTTGTTTTTTCCCTTTCCAGCAATGAAAATACGATTATGGATTAGGGTGGAGAGAAAATCAATTTTTTTACGCGAAATAGAATATAGCTATTTTAAATGTCTAGAATAAAATAATAAATAAAATATATATATATATATACACGTTTATTAATTATTCAAAGTATTATCACAAAAAAAATGAGAAAAAAAAGTTATTTGAAAAACTAAAATATTATTATAAAAGAAAATGTTAGTGGTATACTTCTTATATATAAAATATATTTAAAAAAATAAATAGCTATTTGACTTTGGTACAAAGAAGTCTTTAGCTCAAAGCGTTATCAAGTTATCGCTAAAATTATTATTATTCAAAATAATAAAAGAATAAAAAGGATATACATATAGAGTCCTAAAATGTTAAATTTCTTTTTCTAAAATTACGCATCTCAAAAATTTACTTGAGCAAAATTTGGAAAAAGTGAACATTAATTAATTTTAGGTGGGATATGGGGGAGGGGGGGAAAATGTGTTTGGTATTTTTTTTTTCAAATTTAGAATGCCTCTTGAAAGCAGTACAAAAATAGACTTAGTGTTGCGTAATTTTTGAATGGGTCCTAATTTAATAAAAAGCTTTACCTTATTATTACAGCGTTGAGGAATCATCTCTTTCCATCAAGTAGCCCAAAGAAGTATTTTTTTAGTGTAGTTTTAATTCCTCAAGGAAAGTCTTGCGTTAGTAAAAAAAATTCTAAATTTTTTTTTCTTTTCTTACGTTTCTGGACGTTTTATATCCAAAACATATGATTTCCGTCAAAAAAAAAAATTTGTCTGTCGGTCGGTCTGTGTGTCCGGGAAATTTGTGACCACGATAACTTAAGAATGCTTCGGGCTAAAGACTTCAAATTTGGACCACAGGTTGATTATCCAAAGTTCTAGGCTGGGATTGTTTTTGATAAAAATCGGATTGGGGTAAGGGGGTGAAAACTATTTTTTGCAAAAACATTTTTTTTTTCAATTTTACGAAAAAAAAACCTTTTTTGGATTTTTTTTTTGAAATTTTTCTTTTTTATTTTTATTTTTTCGTTTTTGATTTTAATGAACCTAGGCTTACAGGGGAAAGTATTATTTTGTTGGCAGCAGTATTTTTTAAAACACTTTTACAAAAAAACAACTTTTCACTCCTATTTATTTTTTATAGATAAAACTTGCGTTATGCGAATTTGTACCTAAGTTATACTTTCTACAAGGCTGTATTTAATAACCACTTTCACTTTTATTTTATAATATTTATCCATAATGCGACCCAATTATGTAAAAAGAAATCACTTTTAAGATGGGTATTTTTTTAACTATACTACCTATAAAGTTACATACAGTCCCGCATAGCACAAAACAGTTCTAAGAATATTCTTAAAATAAATATTGGGAATGTTGTATGATTCTAAGAATATGCGATGTTTTACGTAGAACGTTCTTAGAAGGTTTTAAGACATTCAATGGATACCGTTTTAATCATGCGAAAGCTTCTATGATCATTCTAAAAAAAAACCTTGCAGAACATGCCCAGCATCTTATAACTTGCAAAACTATCTAACCTAATTTATGATCTGTCAAATCTAAAGTAGTCAATATCCAGAATAGTGACATGTGTATAGTTGCTGCATGAAAGAAAGTCTCCGACGTAAGGGGGAGGAATCATTCGCGCTCTCTTCTTTCCGTCAAGGCGTGCGTGCCTACATCGGGCCTCCCACTTGCACACACATTCCAAACATATTTCCTGTAGCAACAGATCCATGCGTCAAACTTTAATAATGTGGTACAAAATAATGTCTTAAACTATTATATAATAGACAACATTTAAAATTCAGAAATATTAACATTTTCATGCATTAATTTGTTTGTATACAGGTACATAACTTTCTATGCTTACAACAAAATCTTACATAGCTTATATATAAAAAAAGTCTAGTGTTTATAAACACTAAACTTAATAAAATTACGAATCACTAGACTTAGGTCCAAAAAAAAAAGTCCAAATAATACACTAATCACCAAAAACAATTAAATGTATAATTTTTTATACTGTAGAATTACAACTCCAACATGTCAGAAGAGCGGCAAATTCAAATAAACCTTCTACCAGAACATTCTTAGAATATGCATAGCATAATTTCTAAGAACATTCCTCTACAGAAATTTCTTAGAATATGCAATAGAAGAATGACATGAGAAAATTATAAGGATATGTCATGAATATGCATAGATTATGCATTTTAAGCGCAAGTTTTAAGCATACTCTGCTGAAAATGACGGGTCTGGGCGGGTATAAATGGTGCATAAACCGGACTTGAGCGGATGAAATTCACCCGCTCAAGTCCGATCTATGCAACATTTATACCCGCGCAGACCCGTCATTTTCAATAGGGTAATCATAGCATATCTAAAAATGTATTCTAAGAATATTTACAATAAAATAATTAGTGAATATTCTTAGATCATCGGTGATATTTGGGGTGTGGTCCAAAATTCACCCCCCCACACTTCTCAACTTTTGAACGAGTTTAGATATCGACTTCAAATTTAAAACACGTATATAAGACAACTATCTTTTTGGATATATTTGATATTTTCAGCTCTTAAAATGTGGGCAGGGGGGCATGGGTGGATTTTTAAAATGAAATGGGGGTCTTGTGATATATTATTTTAAAGCTTACAATTTTCTATTAGACCTATATTTTTTTAGACATTTTTTTTGGGGGTTTAAAATAGGGTTGAAATGGTCATTTTGCAAAATGACCAAATTTGGTCAACATTTCTAAAAAAAAATAAATTATTCCTGAAAAATTATTTATTATGCAAAAAAGTAAAATTTACTTAATTTAATTAGGTATACTTTTAAAATAATTTTAATTATTAAAAATAATTTTTTTTAGCAAAAAAAAATTGAAAAATAAAAAAATAAAAACCTTAAAAAAGGTTAAAAAAAATTAAAACTGTCAGTCGAATAGAGAATTTTATTTGCTTTAAAATTATCTATCACACGATCCCCCTTTTCAATAAAAAATCGAATCTCCCTGGAGCCCTGCTCTTTCGCCTGTGGCACTGGGGACTTCTACGTTTTTTTTTTTTTATTTAAGACTGTATAACTTAAGCGTAAAAATTATTTCTTAATTTAAGAATATAAAAGTTAAGTTTTTGGATTTTACCCCCCCCCAAGACCACTTCCTGGATCCCCCCCTGGGGTTTTATTTATGTCCACCCCCAAAATTAAGATTAATCTTTATTATTCGATAAAAACGAAACTTGGGTGATTTATATAATTTTACTATCAAATGGCGTATTTAGTTTTTTTGTATCACTCTTCAGCTTTTTTGCATATAAAACGGCAAGGAACGCCAAACAAAGAAATATACCGGGTGAGTTTTACTTATGTCCACCCCTAAAATTAAGATTAACCTTCATTCAATAAAAACGAAATTTTGGTGATTTATATAATTTAAAAAAAAAAAAAAACAAAATGGCAATTTTTTTTTGCTTCACTTCCGGTTTCGCCGGAAGTGGCATATGTGTTTTTTTAATTGAACACCCTGTAATTTATATCCACCCATAAAATTAATTTTAATAAGATTAATCTTAACCAACATTAATCCTTATTCGAAAAAACAAAACATTGGTGATTTATAAAATTTTACATTGGCTATAAAATGGTTATTCGATTTTTTTGGTTAACTTCCGGTTTCGCTGGAAGTGGCATAATTTTGTTTTTAAATGGAACACCTTGTAATTTTTTAAATTTTTGAATTCAGCCCATAATTTTATGTATAAAAAACTGATTGTTTTATTTTTACTTTTTTTTCGTATTAAAACGAGATACACATAATTTACCTTTTTTTTACTTTCTTAAGCTTAAAAAAATATAAAACTAATATTAAAATAAAAAAATTGATCAGTGACAGCGAATTACAGCTAAAAAAACCTTTTTTTGCCCTGAACTCTTAGTTTTTTTAATCCATATAAACTTTATTTGTAGAGTATTTTTCCGCTATTTTTCTTATACATTAGGGTGCTTTTTTTTTCGACTATTTTATTTAGATTGATAGGTTAGAAATTTTTGTAATTTATAAAATATTTGCTTAAGTTAAAATATGTCCAAACCTATCAATATGACATATTTTAGATTTTTTATATTTTTTTACCCTCCCATTAAAAAAAAGTAATTAGTTAAAAACGTAGTGATGTATAATGAAATAACGATTTTTTATAATTTGACGTGATACTCGATAATAATTTGAAATAACAAAAACTTTAGAATTTAATATCTCAAGAAATATTAATGTTAGCGATTTAGTGCCAAGGACCATTTTTGTAGGAAATTAAATTTCCTACAAGTTTGTCATTCAAATATTTTTTGTAGCTCTTGTCAATTACGAGATAAGGACAGAAAAACGTAAATTTTATGAAAAAATTGGGTTTGGTGGCCGAAACTACCTCACCAGTACGAGTTATGATTATGTCGAAATGGGCACTTTTGTAGAGCATTCAATTTTGAGAAATACCTGTCTATGGTCGAAGCGATGCCATAAAATGCCGATAAGCTATAGAAATTTAAAGAAACAAATCAAAGTTTAAGTGTATTTTCAATGGGAAATCTTTAAATGCCTTGGTCCACTACTTAATATTAATATTAAGGGCTAAAATTTTGAGGGATTTTTTTTTATGGTACTTCCAACAAAATTTCGTGATGGGACCGAAAAAAAAATTGTCGAAAAAAAAAGCACCCTATTATACATACCAAATTTATTATTTAATTTGTAGTAAGTAAAAAGAAGGTAAACAATGTGTATCTCGTTTTTATACGATAAAAATGAAAACGAAAATCAGTAGAATTTTGGGCTGATTTCAAAAAAATTACAGGGTGTTCCATAAAAAAAAATATATTTATACCACTTCCGACAAAATCGGCAGTGAAACAAAAAAAACTGAATACGCTATTTTAGGGGTACATAAAATACGTCACGCACATTGACCAAAATTCATACACTTCATACCCCGTTTCTCGCGTTATTAAAGGCTGAAGAGAGTTTATATTTTAGCTATCCCCCTAACACACCTCCCTGTTGGGGGGGGGGGTAGCCAAAATATGGAATCTCCACATCCTTTAATAACGCGAGAAATGGGGTATGAAGTATATGAATTTTGGTCAATTTGCGTGAAGTAGTTTCGTTTTTATCGAATAAAGATTAATCTTAATTTTAGGGGTGGACATAAATAAAACTCACCCGGTATATTTCTTTGTTTTAAGTTCCTTGGCGTTTTATATACAAAAAAGCTAATTTCCGCGTAAAAAAGTAGTCTGAGAGAAATTATAACGATAATTTGAGAATACCTTGAGCTCAAGACTGGTAGAGGGGTTACTTATCCAAAGTTTTTCGAAAGATACACAACACTTTTAAATTATTACTAATATTAAAAAACATATATTTTTTTCTACTTTATTTACATCAACAAATAATATAAATAATTTATATTTTTAACAACCTAATAAATATGTCATCATCCAAATGTTCCTAGTGGACCTATCAACTTATAAAATAAGATTTAATACCAAAAATAATACGTAATATGTATATTATACTATAAATTTACAAAACATGTTAATAAATTAGTTGTTAATTGTTTTTTAAGTAAATTGTTACGTTTTTAACATTATATCGGTTATAAGTCCAGTCAAATAACGAGAAATTGTTAAATTGCATTAAATGTACACGGGCTGATATTTTAAAGGGTAGTGGATAGTAACAGAACACTCCTGTTAATTTTTCACCTGGTGATTTGCGTATTTGCTATCTTGAATTTTAGGGGTGAGTGCGGTTATCTTGCTAAATATGCATCTTACGATAAAAATGCATATAACCCACTTTGTTAAGGAGAAATTTTGCAACAATTTTTGCTTAAACCATGTTTTTAATATATTGATAACAAAAATTGTTGGAAATTTCCTCCTTAACAAAATTGATTATATGCATTTTTAACGTATATTAAGCAACTCATCCCTAAAATTCAAGATAGCGGACACCCCTTACGCAAATCACCCAGTGAAAAACTAACAGGAGTGTTCTGTTACCATCCACTACTACACTTTAAAATATCAGCCCGTGTAAATTTATTGTAATTTACATTTATTATTTGACTGGGCTATACTTGTAACACAAGGACGAAAGCAACAATTTTCCGAACGATAAGTCCGAAAGAAAATGCTTTCGTCTGCGTTTGATAAGATATTTTTTATTCGATTGTAATCAGATTTTGAAAATAATTTAGCATTTTTTTTTAAATTTAAGGGGCAGTGTTGCCAGATTTAGAATAATTATGCTTTTTTTAGCATAATTATTTTTTTTAATTTAAGGGTCAGTGTTGCCAGATTTAGCATAATTATGCTTTTTTTTAGGATAATTATGCTTTTTTAGCATAATTAGCATAACTAAAAACAAAAAATTTAAAATCAAAATTAAAAAAAAATATTTAAATAAGGTAGTTTTTTCAATTTTTAAAATAGTTTAACCCCCCATAGTTATCTTGTTTTTGGGGGGATTACTTTTAAAAACAATAGGGATACTTCCCTCATAGAACTTGTTTCTTAAAAATTTTAAGTCAATCGGAAAATTTGAGTTATCGTGTTCTTATTTTTTTTATGAAACACAATTGTACACTGTAAAAAAATGTGTAAATTTACATATTAAATCAGAGGTAAAAATACTTTAAGACAACATATATTTGTTTAATATAACTATATTCATCTGTTTTCTTTAAGATATTGTTATGATATTATATATAAACTGTTTTCTAGTTTCTAACTTTGTAATATAATGTAAATTGGGTTTACCCGTAAAATAAATAAATAAAATAAAAAATGTACGTGTAATATTCCTATAAAATTGTAAAATTACAAGTGAAATCTCGTAAATTTTACGTGCCCCGGCTTGGCAATATATTACCTCTGATTTAGCATGTAAATTTACACATTTTTTTTTTTGTAGTGTATACAAAAATGTTTTGTCTAGGAAGTTTTTTGATGATTTTGGCATATTAAGCATAATTTTACACGATCTTTGGCATTTTTGAATAAAAAAATCTGGCAACATTGTTAAGGGATCTTTCTACCTTAGAAATTACAAAAATAATCTTTTTTTTAACATTTTTTTTATAAAGAAAGAAAAAAGATATTATTGTAAAAGTTTGTAGGTATGTTTATTTATATTCAAAGAATACAAAAAAAATGATTAAAAGATTTTTAAAGTGCCATTTTTGGGCAGAAAAATGTTTTGAAAAAAAAACATCACCATGATTCCGGATGTCTGGATCGACTGAAAAAAAAAACAAAACGGGATATTATTCAGTATTGAAGTCGTTATAGCCCGTACTAAAAGAAACATTTTTGGCCAAAAAATAACAAAATGGCGGACGTTTTTGTTTGAAAATTTTTGAAAAACGTCCGCCATTTTTTTATTTTTTGGCTAATTTTTTTTTCTAGTATGAGCTATAGCGACTTTAATACTGAATAATATCCCGTTTTGTTTTTTTTTTTTCAGTCGGTCCAAACGGCCAGAATCATGACGACCACCGTTTTTTGAGTTTTTTTTTTAATTATGGCCAGAAAATTACACATTAAAAATCTAAAGAAATTTTATTTGTATTCTTTGAATATAAATAAACATATATACACAATTTCACATCGATCTTTTTTCTTTCTATACAAAAAAAAATGTTTAAAAAAAGATTATTTTTATAATTTCTAAGGTAGAAAGACCCCTTAAATCAATATTGAGACTTGACTTTTTCTAATAATTTTCTGCTCTGTCCGATATGACACTAACTAGATGACTTTACACTACAAATTTCTTTTATAATTATTTTAATTTCCACCAAATTATTATTCAATCCTAATAGCACAATTTGTTCTAATAATATAAACTAATCGAAAACAGGATATTTTGGTTTCTCTGAGAAAAAATAACCGACAAACAAAAAATGTCCCGCCGCTGTCTCATTATCTTGTTTAACTGTATTGAACATGTCTGGGACATGCTTGGTAGAGAATTGATCGTCAACCACATTTTCATGACGTTAGGAAACTAGCAAGTTCTTCCGGATTTATGGGATATCTTGGACCAAGACCAGTTAAATCGCTTAATTTTAAGTATGCCTCAACGATATGAAGAGGTAATAGCTAAATGAGATAGAATTACTAGCTATTAATTAATTTTCAGTTTTCAAAAATAATTTCCCTTTTGTTTTTTTTAGAAATAATTAGAGAATATGGACGTTTTATGATTTTTTTCCTAAACTGTCTATTTTCCCAGACGCACCATTCTTAACAATATTCTTAACTTTTTTCGATCAGTTTACTTAGAACGTTCTAAAAAGGAGAGAATATTCTTAGAAGCTTCTCCCTGCAGGCTTACCGGTAAAAATTATATGATACGATAAGCGATTTTAATTAAAAAATAATGATTAACAATAAGAATAACATGTTTTTGAATCATAAATATTAATTATCCGTAAAAAAACAAAACAATTTAATTTTATCATATAGATTAAAAACATGAATTTTACGTTTGTAAAACTACACATACAATCGAATAAAAAACAGTTATGAGGCATTTTGCTAACTGAGACCATTTTTGTTACTCTTGATATTTAAAAAAAATATATCTATAATACAAATCGTGAGTTCACTATAAAAAAAAACCGTTTGTGCAACTTTGGCTAGAATAATCAAACCCGAGATCAAGCCCAAGATCAAACCAAATATATCAAGAGGAAAAATATCTCACTGTGCCTAAAATTAAAAATTTTAAATCATAAATTTAAATGCCAAAAAATTGACACCTCGTCCAAAATATTATTCACGATAATTTTTTTCTTATTCACATCGTCTAATATTAGAATTTTTCTATTTTTCCTTCTTTGGGCTGTTTGTGCCATATGAGGATCCTTTTTTAATTTCGGACATTCCTATGGTTTTTTTCATTAAAAGAAAGACTAAAAATTAAAATAAAATAACAATATTAGTTTTTCATCAACAAATAAAATAGGCCTGAATCCGAATTCGGCCGCAAAATCTTTCCATTATATTCAATATAATAAAGCAAAAAAAAATCGTCAATTTTAGTCTTTTTTGCCCCATTTATATTCAGATGCAGTTACTCAAAATCTATAAGACATTAATTTGTCAGATCCGAGTATGTCAAAAAAAAGAAATGTCGGTTGGTCTGTGCTTAAGCTAGAGGCTTGAAATTTGGCATAGAGGTTAGTAAAAAGTCCAAACGAGGGTAGTGTTAGTAAATTATTACCCGTACAGTGTAGTTTTTATGATATAATGAAAGGGTATGTAGAGAGAACTTTGTTATGAATTTGGTAATAAATGTTGGTTTTTATAAGGGAATTGCATGAAGAATATACTTACATGTTAATATAATACCAAATCCTATTGAAAAAGATAATATTTTACCACTAAACAGCAATTTGATTAAGTAATAGGCAATTGGCAATAAAATACTGAACAGCCAAAATATCAGGTTAAAGATGGTGTAATTTTTAGCCGGAACGACAAATGGTTCCACTCGCTCAATTCCAGATGTTGCGAAAAAATCACCCGTCTTTATAAAACTTTCTCTTAGTTTGTCCTAAAAAAGTTCAATATGTTTTATTATTATTATTTTTGTTATTATTATTATTATTATTATTTTTAAAACACAGTTGAGGACTTGAACTGCAAAACTTGACATATCCAAAAAAACATAATTTTGAGTGAATTGAGAAAAACTTTCGAGACTGTTATTACTGGAAATACAGTTTTAATTTTTATACATAATATTAAATGAGTATGTGTACAGGTAGAATATGAATTTTTAATTATTATCCCTTTTCATTATAAATAAAATGGATCTGTTAAATTTTAAAATGAAAAAGTCAGGAAAAAAGTTGTAATGTTAGCAGTATACCATACAACTTTTTTTCCACTAAATTAGTGGAAAAAAAGTAACTATTTTTATTAGTCATCAATTTTTTCGTCCAGTGTATAAAAGTTGTAATTTTAGCAGTAGTGGGAACGTTTTTTTTAGTCATGAGTTTTTTTTGTCGAGAGGATAAAAGCTGGAATTTTAGACTAAAAAAAGTTGTAATTTTTGACCTTCTCTCCCACTAAATCTTTTTCGCTACGGCCCTGAGAGCAGGGGTCTTGTGAGATTTTTAGAGAAACGTCCACTTGTTATGATGCGTATATTTTACAGTTAACATTTTAAAAATAATATTGCTTTAACCCTTACCCGCCCGAGACTAAACTAATGATAATTTTTCGATTTAATTGTCTTTTTTTTTTGTATTTGCTATGTATAAAAAGAAAAAAATAATGATAAAAAATAAACCAATTTTTTTAGTTTTTGATCGAGTTTTTGTTTTCTTGGAGTTTCAGTATTATACTGAATTAAATTTGCATTTTTTTTGCATACATAGAAAATCTATAAAAGTATTTTGGATTAATATTGCCTTAAAGAAAAAATAAAGAAGTAAAGTTACAATTGTGACACCCTGGAGGGTAAGGGTTAAGAGTGTAAATACGTTCTGGCTTCACGGCAAAGTCCGGTTGTTCTAGTTTAGATCGGACCCTTTTTGGTATAACTTAAAAGTTGACTCATAGAATTAATTGTGTAAACAAATATTATTTATTGTTAAAATGATTGTTTCAAATGTCATGAATAGTAATTGTCTTGCATATTTATTAGATTTAGACTCTTTGTCGGGCTAATTAAACATACTGGATTTCTTTAGAAATATACCGGCACTAAAAGCTTTGTCACATAAATTTCAAAAAGTCCAAACTTATTGTTTTAAAAACCCTATATAAAGTCATGCAAACATTCAGCCATAATCAGTTTTGTTCAGAGTTAGGGTCCAAAAAAGTTCAAATATCGCTACCTCTATAGGTATTTTACCCAATACAGTCAGAATATCATTTTACACAAAAACTAGATATGTCAAGTTTTGCAGTTCAACTCGTTATAAACAAAGTGGTGAAATGATAGTTTTACACATGACACAAGTGCGTAGAAGTATTTTTTATGTGTTTTTAGCTAAAAGCGCCACTTTTTGTATAATAAATCTGTACGAATTGATTTTTCCAATGACTTAGTAGTTAGTGCTTATTTTCCACCCGTTGCCATGACGGCGGTCGGAAAGTGACAGTTAGCTGATTTTACATATAAGCTGTCAGAAAACAAGTGAATGTCGAACACAAAACGTCAAATTAATAAAATTAATTTTAAGACAATTTTTGCGTTTTTTTGGTTATTACGTCGTAGGAAAAATAGTATACGCGAACCTATTTCAGTGCACTTCGAGTGCTTTTTATACTCGTGCAATGAAAACTAGGATCGCGTACTCTGTGCGTAATATAATATTTCGCACTGGTGCGAAAATTAAAATAGTCGACGGTGATTGGCTGACTGATATTGAAACTGATGATATTTGACCTCAAACGTCAAATCAAATAAAAAATAGTGTATGATTATGGACGTATGGACGAAAATTATTTTTAGGTCGATTACGGTGGCCAACCTTGACCTACGAGATTGGATGGCAACCTCCTTATTGGCCCTAAAAGAGTATTTTTTGTCCCTGTATAAAAACATACCCCGGGAATTAGCGAGCTGTCTTCGTTCATGAGCGCAGAAAAAATTTAGCACTGATTAGAAGCGACCGCAAGTCACCATAACTACTATTTGAAACCTATGGACATTCGTTTTTAAACGAAATTTTTGTGCTACTTTTTTTTGACCATTTCTTTACCTTTCTTTGGAACATTTCTTTCAAAAACAAATCCTGTTCAGCTTCGGTCTCAGGAACCTGTTCCATTGGTATCCTTTTAAAATAAATATGTGCAGTGACGGATTTTCCGAACAACATGTCCGAAATTGAGGGCTTATGTCCGTTTTCTTCCTTAAAATAAAAAAAAAACAATTTAAATAATTACACAGCTCTACAAAAAAATAAATTCGGTAACCAACAAGTGTGTTTGGATGTTCTCAAGTTAGACGTTTCAAGAAAACTGTTCGTAACACGTTCATTGTGGGAGGGGTCCCACTTACATTAATTTAAACATTTACATGCAAGCAGAACCCAAATCGAAGTTGTCAAAAAAGTTTTTGCTGCCAAAAAAACGTTCAAGTGTTACGTAACGCAAATTTTGATCATTTTGGACCCCCACCCCACCCCTCCCTGTAACGCTATTTTCCTATACCATTAACATGGGCGTAACACTCCAAAATGACCTCCACCCCCCCTAGTTGCGTTACTCAATAATTGAACGTTCCCTAAGGGGTGGGGGGTAGTTTTTCTGAAAACTGGTATAATGGGGTTTTTGAGGTTGCTAAAAGTGAATCTGATAATAAAAAAAATCGTAAATCCACCATTAAGGGGCGGGAGTAGTTCTCTTGAAAATTTTTATATTGGGGTTTTTCAGGTTGCTGATACTGAATCTTATAATAACATTTTTCTAATTTCACCCCCTGAGGGGTGGGGGGTAGTATGTGAAAATTAGTATATTGAGGTTTTTGAGGTTGCTGAAAAAGAATCTGATAATAAAAAAAATTTAACTCCAAAAAGTCCAAACCTAAGGGTGGTGGTATATTTTTATGTTTGCTAAAGGTGAATCTGATAATAAAAAATCCATTTTACGCGCGGAGGTGTAAAATGAGAAAGCTCTTTTACTGGGCAGTGTATTTTATGAGTTACTATAATTCTGAGGTATAAATCGTTTTAATTTTAATGAGATAACAACATGTTAACATGTTAACAATTTAACAAAACCTAATTTTTAAGTTGTTTATTTTTCTATCAAGTGCTGGTGTTTTTTTTTAATACTTTACTTTAATTAACCTAATAAGTTACAATAATGATAATTTTATTTATCTTTATTTATAGAAAATACTATTTATTTTAAATAGTTTTATTTTTTTTTGGGGTCGTAGGAAAAATAGTGTACATAACTTGTCGGAAAGTATCTTTCTTGCATTCGCGACGTTTCCGCACTCGCCGCTGCGCGGCTCGTGCTAAACATTCCCTCATGCAAAATAAATCACTTTCCGTACACGTTATGTAATATACTATTAAATAACATTTTCTCCTTGTCTAATTCCCCAGGTAATGAAGCGTCGAAAGTTGAATATTTATAAACCTTATAGTGTCCTCTAAATGATGTATATACATTTTTTTTAAATGTTTGCGGTCTTGCTTAAAAAATTAAATTTAAGTGGCACATTGAATATACAATATCTTACACTTAATTTTTTTTAGGGCTGTATTTTTTTAATTTTAAAATATAGTACAAATATGGGGTATTAAATTATAGAAAGGTATTATCTCCATGTCCGGACCCCTCATGACGCGTCCGGACGCGTCAGGTAAAAAAATTTAAATTTTTGGAAAAAATTCAGATTTGATTTCTTTTGTATATTTTTAGGTTTAAAACAATGAATTTAACTAAACAATAGAAAACTACTAAAATATTCAATTTTCAAATTTTTTAAATGGCGTTTTTTTATTTTAGTTTTTTACAGCCTAATTTAAGGGTAAAAAAAAACTTTTTCGGTCAATTATGTAATTTTTTATACTGAATTTGAATCTGAATAAAAAACACCCTCATTCCATTTAAAACTTTTAAGTTACCCCCTCTCCCGCCTAACGGTGTGGATGAAAAAAAATCTGCTTTGATAAAAAGGTGTCCCCCTTGATATTGAAGCTTAATAGCAAATTTCAAAAAAATATCTTGTACGGTTTCTGAGATATCGACTTTTAACCGTTTAAATGTCCCACCCGGTATGCAGTGTGCCACTTAAATTTAATTTTTTAAGCAAGACCGCAAACATTTTCAAAAAAAATGTATAGACATCATTTAGAGGACACTATAAGGTTTATAAATATTCAACTTTCGACGCTTCGTGATTTTTTTACCGCTTTTTTGGTATTTTTTACCTGTGTGCGCCAGTGAGAAAAAATTTATCATCAACTTTTTTTTTTAAACTCACTTCTTTAAATGCTAATTCGATATCATAGATGGCCGGTACTTTGCCCTTCATCGAAGGTAGACTGGCGATGAAACCCTTGGTGCGCGGGATCAGATGGTGTTTGAGCTCTTGCTGGTTGTGCTTTCTTGCGAACTCCACGGACGCTTTGTGCTTTTCTTCTGTGAAACGTGTGCCTTCAGGGAAGAGCAATAACTAAAAAAAACAAACACCAGTGACAATAGTTATTTTCGAGAGGGCAATATCGGTTTACCCATGAGTGCCATACAAGGTTTTATCCAATAAATAGCTTGGGAATTCATATTTTTATTAAAAATTTTAATGACATTTACAAGAAAATAATTTGACAAGTGACAGTTGAGTGGGTAAAATAAATAATTATCCACTCAATAAAGTAAAAGCCACGCGGGGGTTATTATTGAGTTTATCTTTTTAAAATAAACCTGGTAATTGTCTTATTATCTGTATGTATTGGATAAAAAGTATTTTTTTGGAATGTAATACACACACTTTTCAAACAGAATGAATGCATTCTAGTTCTAGATACGGCCACAGTTCGTCTGGAAGGTAAAAAAAAATAAAAATTGTCCACGAAAACGCTCTATACGGTTCGATTCCTTATTGTTTTCTTAAAACAAAAATGATAAATTCAAAATCTTTTAACACGGATTTTTTTTCTGCTATTCTAAATTACACAGGACAAAAAAATAACGTTAGTTTTGTATACACCAGACTATATTTTTCCTACGTGATTTTGGGCGCTGAAAACGAATATGGCAATAAAAAAAATCTCGAGATATTGCGCACAATGTTTTTTTTTTCATATGCATTCAAGCAAAAAAAAATCCCGAAAAATCCGCAAGATTAAAAAAAATACTGCTGCCAACAAAATAATACTTTCCCCTATAGACATAGATTCATTAAAATAAAAAAAATAAAAAAATGTAATGAAATTTTTTTTTTAAGTTTTTTTTTTCATTAAATGAAAAATAAATTGGAAAAATATGATTTTGAAAAAAAATGTTTATACTCCCTTACCCCAACCCGATTTTTACGAAAAACAATCCCAGCCTAGCACTTTGGATAATCAACCTGTGGTCCAAATTTGAAGTCTTTAGCCCGAAGCGTTCTTGAGTTATCGTGTTCACAATGCCCCGGACACAGACCGACAGACAGAAAAAAAATTTTGACGGAAATCATATTTTTTGGATATAAAACGTCCGGAAACGTAAAAAAAGGCCTAGATTCATTAAAATAAAAAAAAATAATAAAAAAAAATAAAAAAAAGTTATTAATTTTTTTTTAAGTTTCTTTTTTCATGAATTGAAAAATAAATTGGAAAAATATGTTTTTGAAAAAAATTGTTTAAACTCCCTTACCCCAACCCGATTTTTACGAAAAACAATCCCAGCCTAGAACTTTGGATAATCAACCTGTGGTCCAAATTTGAAGTCTTTAGCCCGAAGCATTCTTGAGTTATCATGTTCACAATTTTCCCGGACACACACCGACAGACAGAAATTTCATATATTTTGGATATAAAACGTCCGGAAACGTAAAAAGAACAATAAAAAATTTTCGATTTTTTTTTACTAATTTTCCTTGAGAAAGTAAAAAATATGAAATATTGCTAAATAAAAATGATTCATGCCATTTCTTGCAATTTTTAAGGTTTAAGAAGTACTGGTATAACTACACAATATTCTTCTTTACTTTTTGGAACCATGTTATGTTTTATGGTTTACCTATCTCTCCCAATCCTTAGTTCTAATTATTCAAAAACCTTGAAATATTTACCGATAAACCTAAGTATTTTTAAATTAATTCTACTACAACGTAGTATCATTATAAATGTGTGATATTTTTTCCTTCAAATTAAATAGTTTAAATAACTTTCATTTATATCATTTAAAATTAGTTTAGAAGTATAATTTAGGTTTTTGTATCATGATATAAATCATTAAACAAAAATAGTTATAGTGATTTTTTTAAGAAATTTTGACGAAAATTCCCATTTTCAAAACTTTTTTATTCTCCTAAAATAACGTTGAAAAAATAAATAAAAAATATATGGACGAATAGAGAATTTTATGAGCTTTAAAATGATGTATTACACGATCCCACTTCCATTAAAAAAATGTTCTCTCTGGCCCCCTGTCTCCATTGTGCTACCAAAGAATATCAAATATATACAAAAAAATTATTTGAGTTATTTACGTGTTACGAATTTCAGGTTTATATCTTAAATCGCTCAAAATTCAATATTTATTATATTATAATTAAGCAAGATTGGGGATTTTGATTTTTTTTACTTTATACTCTGAAAAATCGGTTGCTAGACACCTCTAGAAAATTCTCACCAAATATGAGCTCTTAATTTTGATAAAAAGGTTCTCCGCTTTACAATTTTAATAGTTTTTGATGAATATTTCGAAAAATTTCAATTTAATTTATGAGTTTCACGAAAATTTATAAAAATTTGAGTTCCTATGAAAAGAGAAATGTTTTAAACAATTTGTCTTGTTTTTTTTTAGTCCTACGTATGTTTGGTTATATTGAAAAAAAATAGTGCATTATTTCTAACTCAGAGTCAATGATTTATTAAATTTTGAAAAAAATAATAATAACTCAGAGTCAATGATTTATTAAATTTTGAAAAAAATAATAATAAAATAATAAGTTATTATAAAGATAAATTTTATGAAAATATTATTAAAATAAAAAAGTTTCAAATAAATTTTCGAAAGGGAAACTTCTATAAGAGTTACTCTTACGATAAAAACTCAAATTTGTATAAATTTTCGTGAAACTCATAAATTAAATTGAAAATTTTCGAATTATTCATCGAAAACTATTAAAATTAGTAAGCATTGAAGTGTGACGATGAATATCTTTTAAACGCTTAATTTAATCGACAAATCATAAGAGACCATTTTTGTAGAGCAGTTAATTTTCTACAAAACTATGAGTTGGGCAATTCATTACAATTTTTTGTAAGCGAGTTATAAAATTCAAAAGCAAAACAGAAAAGTCTCCTAAAATAATCAAACTTTAACCTTTGATATCTTTTAAATGGTGAGGTTTAAAAATTGTAAGAGACCTTTTTTGTAGAGCGTTCGATTTCCTACAAGAATATATATATATATGAGGAGAGACAGTTTTTAACGAACAGTTGTCAAAGATATATGAATTTTTGTTTCTAATAATGAGGAAAAAATGGAAAATTGTAAAGCGGACAACCTTTTTATCAAAATTAAGAGCTCATATTTGGTGAGAATTTTCTAGAGGTGTCTAGCAACCGATTTTTCAGAGTATAAAGTAAAAACAAAATAGTCGGTTTTTTTGACCCACCCTAGTGTCCCTTCTAACGTTATTATTCATATTATCAATTTTAAAAATTATTAATTTACTATACAATTTATTTTAGATACATTTTATTTCTATATGTATAAGTTATTTATGCAAATCGTGCAAAATTTTGTTTAATTATTAAATTTTAGCTTAAATCAGTTTTAAAACTTTAAAACTAAAAAAATTTGATATCACCTATAGTATATTCAACTTCAATATGCAGTAGAAGTAAATAAAACCATCGCGCACGCGGCAGCTGGCGCGTGGTTTCATTGGTTAAAACACTCGAATGTCGCGAAGGGATGTAGGGATGGGAAAATTAAACAGGTCAGTACGTGAGCACTTGCGATGAAGGGTGCAATGCATTTCACTGGACCGTTATATAGAAATATTTTGTTTTGAGTCCTACCTTGTCACTAAATCCGTCGTTGTCATGTGCGTTTGTTTACACTTACTGCATTTTGAAGTTGAATATACTATACATAATGTTTTTTCTTTGAATACAGAATCATTTATTACAGTTGTCGGATTATCGAAGATTCGGATTATCGCGACACTACTGTATTTATAAATAATTTTTTTTATTTTAATTAACTTAAAAATACAAACGAACATCAAAGTACGTAAGAAAAATATAGTACCGTTAATACTAATTGAACTTTTTTTTTTGACCTATGTTTGGACTTTTTAATTAACTTAAAAATGCAAACGAACATCAAAATACGTAAGAAAAATATAGTATCCTTAATACTAATTGAACTTTTTTTTTTGGCCTGTGTTTGTATTAGCATTCTTTCAATAACATTGTTGAAATAAAATAAAACTAATGGTAGGTATTAAATAGGAAAATATTGCGTACACTAATTTCTAGGAATAGACCGATATGGTTTTTTTTGCCGATACCGATAATCGGCCGATACCGATATGGACGTTGCCGATATGCCGATATATATCGGCATATTAAATATAAATAAAACAATGAATACAAAATTTAAGTCAGTTCTATAAATATAATAACTACATGTAAACCTTTTTATTTCAAATTAAAACAGAGCTCTTACATATTTAGGGAACGTTCAAGTGTTACGTAACGCAAGCATTTTTTCAAAAATTATTGAAATAATAATTTGTAATAGAATGGTATTGTTTCTAAATAAATATAATATTCTGACGCCATCACAACACGGCTTTAGACATAGTTTCTCTACCGAAACTGCCACAATAGAAATAGAACTTGTTCAATATATTCAAGAAAATCTTGATAAACAAAAGTATGTAGTTGGTCTTTTTTTCGACCTTTCTAGGGCGTTTGACTGCCTAAATATAGATATAATTGTTAAAAAACTAAACAGTCTTGGTTTTAGGGGAAACTTTAACTCTTTTCTGGAATCATTTCTTAGGATAGGAAAATTACAGTTAAATATAAGGATATTTTTTCTAGTATCATATCACGTTGGACACAGGAACCCCCCAGGGCAGCGTCATTGGGCCGCTTATTTTTATTTTGTTTGTTAATGATCTTACCAAGTTCATATCAAGAGGCAAGGTCATACTGTACGCAGATGACACTTCAATAGTTGTAACGGGAAACACGCCCGAAGAAATTAATGAAAATGTAAACTGTGTCCTAAATGAATTTAGAAATTGGTGCATTGAAAATAAACTTATAATAAATGTCTCGAAAACTGTCTGTGTTAATTTCAATATAAGAAAACCGTTACCCTCTTGTAATTTTAAGTTTAATGATGTTTCTTTAAAATTATCAGATACACAAACTAGGCGTCACTCTTGATAAAAACTTAAATTGGAATAATCAATTAAACTCATTATGCTCAAGACTTAATAAATCATTTTATGCAATTAAAACTTTAAAGAATAGTCTACCACAAAAAAACCTCATTAGTGTGTACTTTGCACTGGCGTATAGCATCATTAGCTATAATATTGTTGCGTGGGGACAAGCCGCTGATCACGAAAGGATCTTTAAAGTGCAAAAAAGATTTGTAAGATTAATTTTTAATTTAAAACATAGAGAATCTTGTCGCGATACTTTTAAAAGTAAGCAACTCTTAACTTTTACATGTATTTATCTTTAAAAAGTTATTGACATATGTTCATAAAAACAGAGACAAAATTCTTACTCACTCCGACAAACATGAACATGCAACAAGAAACAATAATTTATTTTTGTTAGATAGTCATAGAACAGCATTTTATGAAAAATCACCGAAACATGCAGGGTGTAACCTCTTCAATTTTTTGCCACCTCAATTCAAGACAATCTATCCACACAATATTTTCAAAAAAAAAACTAAAAAAGTTTCTACTTGATAAAGCATTTTATAATATTACCGAATTTACAGGGCCCGTCGTTGTACATTAAATTTTGTGACTGTTTTACATTATTTATAAATATAAGTGTCAAATTTTTAATTGTCCTGTGTTCCTTCTGATCTATGTTATATTTAATTGTTATATTTATTTTTAATTTATTTTAGTTTAGACTATATTTTAATGTGACCTATCTCATACATTTTTTTATATTTGTAATTTGAGACTAATAAATGAATGAATCTGCAAATTGTACCAATATTCATACAATTCATACCCCGGTTCTCGCGTTATTAAAGGCTGTAGAGATTTCATATTTTGGGAGTGGCCAAAATATGAAATCTCTATAACTTATAATATCGCGAGAACCGGGGTATGAAGTGTATGAATTTTGGTACAATTTGCGTTACGTAATACATGAACGTTCCCTTATTAGAATTTTGGCAGATTGCACAATATGTTTGAAAATAGGTATCCTAGGGTTTTTGAGGTTGCTGAAACCAAAAATTTTAATATTTTTAGCCGAAAATTAATGAGCAAGTATTTTTGAGGCCCCTGAAATCCCGAATCCGAAGTAAAAATTCAAATTAAAATTAGAAAATTAACATTTATTATATTAATCCTCATCGAGAAAGCGTTTCTTTCGTTCAGCGACCTCAAAACTACTTGTTAACTAATTTTCGGTAAAAAATACTTAATTTTTTTAAATTTCGCCGCTGTATTGGATCTGCCATTTTCAATTTTAAATTTTTAACATCGAACTCGATTTCAGCAACCTCAAAAACCCCAGGATACTTTCAAACATATTGTATGATTTATCAAAATTTTATTTATGTTGCTTTCTCATTTTGAAAATTTTCAAAATCTCGGAAAGCCTTGTATTTGTGCAAAAATTTTCAATTTTTTTTCCGTATTTTTGCGTTAAATTATGTTTTATGTCGATATAAATCCATTTCAAGCAAAAAAAAAATATCGGTCGATTGGTCGTTCTGTCCGGGAAATCTTGTATCCACGATAACTTAAGAACGCTTTAAGCTGGAGACTTGAAATTTGGCATACAGGTATGTTACCAAAAGTTCTCGCTCGGGATTGTTTTTAGTAAACATTGGGATGAGGTAATGGGGGTAAAAACAATAATTTTTCACAAAAATTTGAAAATTGCTATATAGGGGTTTTTAATGTTGCTGAAATTGAATATGATAATCAAAATTTTTTAACTCCACCCCCACGGGGGTGAGGGGGTAAATATTTTTAAATATTTTCAATATTTTCGTCAAAATTGGTATATAGCGGTTTTTGGGGACGACGAAACTGAATTTGATTTGGGCTAAACTTTGGCACAGAATATTGTATTAGATTTAAAAAAATACAACAGGTATATATTTTTTTTTTAATTGTTTATTTTTTACTCCTTCACAGTGATTGGTCTCTATAGAGGCAAAAAAAAGTTGGTGCCATTAATGTCTATGACCGCTATGGCAGCATCTAAAATTATCAGTTTACCATTAGTTTATTTTTCCATGAATTTATAACATCTGATGCCAGTTTTCCGAAATTCAAAATGGCAGATCCAATATGGCGGATAATTTTTTTTAAAGTTTCTCTCAGTTCTTAAGTTAGATTTTTATACGTCATTTTAATGTAAATTCTTTCATTTTACATATTATTAAGAAAATCTTACAGTTATTTCTCTTTTTTTTTCATATTGAAGTGGCGCCTTCGCCAAATTTCCTAAGATTTTTTTAATTTTTACCTTTATTTAAAAAAAATATATATAATTTTAGTTTTTTATTACTAGTAGGTATATATAATAAGAACAAAACTTGATGTAAAGTATTTTATTTCAGTTTATTTAAAAAACAAAATTAAAATTTTACTGTTTTTGGCTTTTTGACCTATAACTCAAAAACGTGCAGTCATATCTAGTTGGGTCAATGAAAGCTTTTGATCAGAAAGATGAAATCTACATCATACTAAAAATTCAGAATTTTTGACCGAAATCCAGTTTCCATAAGAAACGTGTCTATTTATTAAGATATTACAATCGAATAAAAAACAGTGTATGATAGACGGACTAAAACTGTTCAGGGCGATTACGGAGATTGCCAACCGAGCTCGGAAACCGACGTTGGCAACCGTTACAGTAGAATAGCACGAACTTAATATATTGTAAAGTAAATTTTGTTCAAAGAGGGTTTTTTTTCTGATAGGTGATTCGGGAAGTACACTTCAATAACCACAGGATGTCATTATCCACCCGTTCTCGCGCAAAAATGGACTACCGGGGCTTTTTCCCTGTACTCTTTATTTCTATTTACCTATTTATATATTTAAAATTTTCATTATTTCAACACTAATTTTTTAATGAAAAAACTGTGATTCTTTGTATATCGGTATAATTGTAATGAATAAGATCAGCCGAGCGCTTTCGCTTCAATCATTGAAGCATCTTCAGGGCGGGCCCTGCAAGAAAGGTGAAAAAACGTTTGTGAAAGATTATAAAAAAATATAAAAAGGAAGAAAAATTTTTTGTTGTTTTTGTTTTTCAACTTACTTGTCAGGTTTTTATAGACTGTGGGCACTTTAGAATACATACATTTAAACATATAGACAATGAATTAAGACGGTTACATTTAAAATTTAAAATAAAATAATTTAGGTTAAAAGACACATTTTGGCAGATGACAGAAGAACAATGAATCGGCATAGTTCTTGATGGGTGTTAAGTTAGCCTATAAGGTAAAAGCGCGGCAATTTTGAAAAAAGCTGAGGGATGGTCAAATAAGACTTTTAAATATGGGGGTGAAATTTCTGTTGGAATTAATTTGGGAGTTTAAGCAAAGGTCTTGTCTGTCTTTTATGGCTCTCGAAATCTCCAAGTCCTCCATGAGACCCAATTTTAAGCTGAATTTATGTAAATCTAAGTTATGGAGGATTTTGATGTCGTTATCAAAATCAAAAGAGTGGTTGTTATAAGATAGGTGGTGACCAAATTGTGATTCTCTAATTCTTTTTATGTGTTCTTTGGCTCTCGTGATTGCGGGGCGACAAGTTTTCCCTATGTAAAATTTATTGCAGGTGTGGCAAGAGATTTCATAAATTCCACTTTTTCTAGAGGTTGGGATGGGGTCTTTAGAGTTTATAATAAGGTCGCTAAGTTTAGTTTTTGATTTGAGGGCTAGGTCTCTTTTGGGATCGTTACCGTGGAATATTTTTAAGATTTTTTCCGTTAAGGGACCTAGATAAGGTAGGGAGATATATTGTTTGGGGTTGAGAGGGGTTGGAGGGTTAAAAGAGTTGTTTCGAAGGTTTCTTAAATCTTTTTTCCGTATTAGTTTATCTATGATATTGGCTTTGTAACCATTGTTGGTTGCTAGTTGTTTGATAATGTTAAGTTCATTATCATGGTTAACTTTAGACATGGGTATGTGGTTTAATCTATGAATATAACTATGGAAGGCGGCTAATTTGTGTTTATAAGAGTGACAGGAATTGTGGGGTATTAAGTGGTCAGTTTGGGTGGGTTTTCTAAAAATATTAAAGGTGACTTTGTTGTTTTGTCTGTTTATAGTTAAATCTAAAAAGTTGATTTTTTCATTTTGTTCTAATTCAATTGTAAATTTAATGTTAGGGTGGATAGAATTAAGAAAGTGAAGGAGGGATTGAGCTTCATTAGGTCCGCCTTTTAGGATGACAAAAGTGTCATCTACATATCGTTTATAAAATTTAATTTTGTTTTTGAAAATACTTTTGAAAATAAAATTCTTTTCTAACTTATCCATGAAGATGTCGGCTAGGTATCCAGATAAACTATTGCCCATCCCTAGTCCGTCTGTTTGTCTGTATAGTTTGTTGTTGAAAATAAAGAAATCTTGTTCAAGGCAGATCTTGAGTAGCGCTAGTATATCCATTTTCTCCCTGTCAGGAATTTGGTTGGTGAGGATTTCGCTAATTAAAGGTATTGTTTCGTTTTTGGGGACTGAAGTGTATAGATTGCATACATCAAAGGATACCAATATGTCATTGTCATCAATGTTTACCTTAGAAAGTTCACTAATGAAATCGTAAGCATTTTTTACAGTGTATAGGGGCTTAAAATCAGTTTTGGAGTTTAAAATGTTGAGGACAAATTTACATATTTTTTCTACTGGGGTGTTGCAAAAGCTTACTACTGGTCTTATAGGAATGTTCAGTTTGTGGATTTTGGGAAGGCCATATAGTCTAGGGGGCTTAGAAAGAATCACAGTTTTTTCATTATACATTCACGGTATACACGTCAAATCCACAGTAACTAATTTTTTACATTTATTAGTCATGTCCGTAAATTCCCAACCCCATGTCGCAATGTGTCACATCATGGGACACCGTTTTGTAAAAAAACCTCTTCCAAAGTACGCTTGTTAAAAAAAAATCCATAGTAAAAAAATAATAATATGGTTATTTATTTTTTAAACATTTTGTTTCCCAAGATATAGCTTTAAAAAGAGCGTCCCAATTTGCCTCATTTTCCCCTACATAATGTTCAAAACTGTAATAAATAATTATAATATTATTGTGTGCCACACGTTAAGCAAGCTCTGACGAAAAGGGGAGGTATCACGGAACGGCCAGCGCGCTCTCTTCTTTACGTCATAAGCGTCATAAGGCGTGCGTGCGTGCAAGTGAGAGGCACACACATTCTTCAAATTCTTTTGATAGCCACACATCCGTGTGTCAAACAATAATCATCAGTGGTGTTCAGGGCCGTTACTTTTTTCAAGACCTATTCCTCCCAGGTGGTCAACTATCAACTATAAATATTATAGGCCTATAAATAACGGGTCTGTAAAAATAAACCGTTTAAAAGTAAAAGTATTAAGTAAAGTATTCTACTCGCGTATAATAGCCATTAATCATTCGAGTGATTAGGTCACTCGTCTGTTGGCTCGTGTCTCAAAATTCACGCTTGTTGAATAATATACTATTAAAAGTGAAGAACAAAAAAAAATGTTTTTACTACTTTTTTTCGAATTTAAAAATGCCAACACTAAATTTTGTTGAATTTATTTATTAATAATAATAAATATTTATCATAATATGATGTTTTAAAAAAATACTATACTTTAATAGTACACTGATAATAATAATAAAATAACCATTTATTGTTTATTTTAAATACCTAGATTATTGATTTATATTTAATTACTCATAAGGAGCTCGTAACCCAAAAATATTTTTTATTTGCACACTGGGAATATTTCGTTCCATTTAAAAATGTAGCACAAAATGGCGTTAAAGTTGATGGATTTTTAAAAAAGCTTTAAAATAAGCCATAAAAAGAAAATCAGTTTCACATCAACAGTAAATTCTTAGCCTACTACTTAAAGATTTGAAATATCAAGTTTCAGAAATATTCCAATATGGACGACATAGGACCACCATGTTGTTTTTAAGTAAAATGGCTCTTGTGGCGCCATCTTTAGTGCAAATAGCAACTTGTGATATATCAATGAAAAGAGAATTTAAAGGCGAATCTAAAAATGTAAGCAAATATATAGGGTTCTATTTAAAAATTAAAAGTTGGTATCACTTTCGCTTAGCTGTAAATTTCAAAAAGTTATTTTATAGTTACGGAGATAAATCGTAGGCAATACTTCTTGTGTTACCCGGTATAGGGTTTTACCATTCAAAGTAAGGTGAGATTAACGTTGGGTTTTCTTCCATAATCTTACCTAAACATTTAGTGTTGAAGGGAACGATCCCTACCACACCTATAAATTCCAAAAATTTCTGATTTTACATGGAAACAAAATGCCTGGATGGATTTTGCATGTAAACAACGAACTTCTTTAACGAATTCTCATATTTTTAGTTTAAAGTTGCGCAGCGCAGACGCAATCGTTTAAATAAATCAAGTAAGTACGAACTTAGGTGAACTCACATAGGTAGAGAAGCTATAGTGGGTAGTATACTACCCACTATAGATAAAGACAAAAACACAGGTGTGTAAAATTTAGTCCGCCATTTTTACCTTTTAAACGTCAAAATTTGTAAACAAAAACAAAACCTCAAAAAGAGTTTTCACATTTGAAGGGGTCATTGGTTCGCGACCCAAGCTTTCAGATGACTATGTCGGTTTTAAGCAAAAACAATTACAGTCGCTGTAACGAATTTAAATAGAAACGATATACAGCGTAAGAACGGTCAGAGTCCGAGCGATACCATAAAAAACAATTAAAGTCCATAGTTTCGCATCGGTAACTAAGGAAACGTATTTTTGATTGTAAATGAACTAAGCCTGTTGGGCTGCTTTATAACATAAAAAAAAAACGATCAGAGCCCTGGACTGTGATCGATTTTATAAAGTCATATGTGTAGTTCTGTTGCATCTTTCGCTTTGAACCTCAAAGGTAATGTTAAAAACCTTGGTAGGTAATATTATTTTGCTGTGAAATAAGTATGTGACGAGATGAAACAATAATTGACGTTACTTTGAAACTGTAATCATACAATATGAGTCTGTAAACCTTAATTTCGCTATTCTGTGAAAAGTAGTTTTTGTGACTCTGATCGTTTTTCCCCTGACCCCTTCATTTTTACAAAACAAGTCATTTTTAAGTTTAAATTTTAACACTATAAACAAAATAAAACTAGAAAGACACGCAAATACCACAAACAAAATATCACCAATTATTCGATTTCATAATGACAAAGTGGAAGGTTGTCGGACCTCCTACCCATGTAAATTTACGTTTGCTTGCATTTAAACGGTTTGAATGTAAATTTATGCTGTCTTTGAATGTTCTTATTAAAATTTATAGCAAAATATTGGAAATTTATTGGTTTTTATAATTAAAAATTATACGGTTGAAATGGTGTTGGCAACGTAGAACGGCCATTTTTACCGTTTAGGGTGTCAATTTTCTATCTATTGTTATTACGCAGCGCAGAACTCTGCGCAAACGTTTATTTCCTCTATACATTCTCTACCTATGTGGGTGAACTGCCGATGGTCGCGACTACACGCTCATGGGGTAAATGAAGCGATAACCGCCGTGGAAATTAGGTTAAGTTAGAATTTTAAAAGGAACGTCAAAATCAGTAAGGTGCCTTACTGTAAACTCGGTTCTCAGTTAAACAGAAAGCAGTTTATGTAGGATAAAAAACTACTACTTACTCTTACATGGCCGAAAAAACTGACCAAATACTATTTTAATAAACAGACTAAAAACAGCTAAAAATTGGTAAAATCGACCAAAATATTTTGCTCGGCATTTCCAGTAGGTATAGCAAGACTCCAAAGGAAAAATTAAAAGAGCTCTACTTACCCACATTGGATCTGGATGATCAGCTAATTCTTTAATCTGTCTGCTGATGATTCCCTTATCTTTATCAAAAGATCTTTCCAAAAATACGAATTCCGAACATTTCCAGCCCCATCCCAATACCGGAATATACTGCACAACTTTTTTGGCATAAGCTTTACAATTCTAAAAATAATAAGAACATGTTATAAAAAGTACTTGCAAGCAAGCAAATATCATAAATTATGATTCATAATACTTGACAGAATTCGCTAACGAAAACTACAAATCAAGACGATTCACTCACCGCAGTAATTAGAAGAATCCAGCGCATGCGCACTGATTTTCTTATTTTTGTTTTGACGTATGCCAAAAATTATTTTAAGGTTATGTAACATTCTTTTGCAGAATTTTACAAAAATATCTACTTTTTTCTTTGCGAGCAAATAGTTTTTTTATAATTGGCTAAAAGTACTCGCTTTTAACAGTATTTTCGTAAAAAAAATTGCGGAATATTCATTAATAAACATTTGATTCTTAAAATATATCGGCTTCTAAATTCTGAAATGTCGTATCTGAAAAACACCAAACTAGCAAACTGCCAAACCAAACCATTATTAATGTAAACCAACGCCTCCCATTAAAAAAAAAAACACCCAACCAGCAAACTACCAAACCAAACCATTGTTAACGTAAACCAACGTAAATCAAACAGAAATTCGTGAGTATTTTAACAATCTTTTGCTATATATTCTAACAAAAAAAAACAGGATTTTCCGCACCTGATTATATTCAAGACGGTAAGTTTTAGTAATAAAACGAGAAATCAGTGCAAAAATATAGTTCATTTTCGTGGACCTGATGCGCACCGTAACCCCACTCCAATTAAACTATTTCATAAAACTACAACTGCCTAAACGGAAGCCACTTTTGACATCCGTCAAAACAAAAATAAGCAAACCAGTGCGCATGTGCTAGATTCTTCTCATTACTGCGGTCAGCGAATCGTAAATCAAGATTGTCTATGGTCAAGATGCAGCAGAATCTGCTGGGTACCTATTCTTGACTTTCAGGTAGTAGAACGACTGATAGAACTTAGAATATGACGCATACTGTTGAAACCAATAGAGTACGATCACAACTTCAGACTCGTTTTATCAGTCGTTCTGCTCCTTGAAACTCAAGAATAGGTGCCCTGAGCTGATGCACTTGTTTGTTTTTAATAGATAGTTTAACATATTAATGACTGGTTAATTTTACTCATGTGTGTAGAAAATATCTACCTTATATCAAAATATATCAATTTTACGATTAGTTGCAGAATCTGTAGAGAAAGGAGTCAATTTCATAAGCATGTACCGAAAGTAAAATAAAATACGTCTCCATACTAAAAATAGTATATTAAAGTACTAGTTTTATAACACCCATTTTTAGCGCACGAGTACAAGTTTAGAAAATGAGCCGCTTGTGGCGAGTTTTCTTCTAAAGAACTAGTGCGCTAAAAACGTGTTATGAAACGAGTGCTTTATACTATTTTTTCTATTTTGCTCTAAAATTAAAAAAAAACACATTTAAATTGATGACCGATTTAGTGATTTTTGTTTTGGGTTGGCATTACAATTTTCGCTATGTTTGAAATTCATAGAACAAATGATATTTTGATATCTATTACAGACAGCTCTTCTCTTTTTCACTGCAAGTAACCAAGCCACAATTTTAACATGGTAAAATTTAACTTAAAACACAATTTCGTTGAAAACTAAACTTAAAAGCGGTGTTGACATTTGCAAGGAAAACGCCAGCGATTGTCCTGTATTGCCAACCCAAAAGAAAAAAAAGTACAAACCTCTTATATGAGCTTATAAGAGTCGCAAAATAGAAAAAAAAAATACTTTCGGTTCATGTATTGGTAGGCAATTTCATGTACAATACACATTTAAATGTCAATGCATTGACTTGACAGGTATAACGTCAAAAACAATTAGAAATTATTTTAAGTATTTATTTTTTTATATTTATACTCTTATCCATGCTGTGGGTCCCTAGAACCACAGCATAGGTATCAATTTTAAACGCATTACTTTTATTGCAGCATTATAAAAACATGAACTGACTGAAACTACTTTGCTGGACTTGACTTTTTGGGAGCCGAGGTACGACTCATTCAATGACTTTCTTTCGGGCCTTGGCTCGCAAATAACTATTGTTAAAAGTCAAAAGTATTAACAACTAAAATATACCTGCCGTGCAATATATAATGCTTCGCAATCTATAGGTTACTCCTCGCACTCTCAAGTAACTTTCTTTTCCAGGTGAAGGTAACTTAACTAAACTGAATTGCAAATTTCGAAAAGGGCTCATCTCCGAAAATTAAAATTTTTCAGGCGACACAAAAAGATGAAATTCTGTTGAGCCATTTAACTTATTTGAGCAGTTCTTTTTCTCACATTACCGTTATGACAAAGCAAAATAGTATTATAAAGAAAAATTTTATGGAGAGAATGATCGTTACAGTTTCCCGAGATAAGTCCTTTTCGAACTTCACCTGAGGACTTAGGTGGTTTTTGTAGTAAAACGGCATTAGTAAAGAACGCATATTATTGAAAATAACAAAAATACTGTTAAAAATACAAAAAAGTACAAAAATTATGTTTTTATTAAAAGTCGTCTTCGACGTCCAGCTGTGATGCCGCTTCTGTCGGTCACTGCAGAATTCCTTGATAGAAGTTTTTAAAATTCCCCGGTATGAGCCGTTCTCACTCACAGAATATTAGTCTACATGAGTACATGAAAAAAGAACGAAAAAGTCCATTTCGAAAAACCCCGAGATGAGCCCTTTTCGAAATTTGCAATTGTATTGCGATATAATTTTTAAGAGTCCTCTGTAACTTTTTTTTAATGGACTTTCAAATTTGTATGACTGACTCTTTAATGAGGGTAGTCTTTCCTGAAAATTATGTTAATATAGTTCTCCGCATGAAACAAAGTCTCCGACAAAAGGGGGAGGAATCATTCGCGCTCTCTTCTTTCCGTCAAAAGCGTTATAAGGCGTACGTGCCTACAACGGGCCTCCCACTTGCACACACATTCCAAACAGATTCTTGCGTCAAAGTATAGCAGGTTTTCTGCTATTTTCTTGATTTTTTAAAAGTTTAGCAACTTTATGTTTTGGTGGGATGTTTTTTTCAAATTTTGGTACGAGTAATCCTTTAAATAATTTTTTTTTCCTAAAAAAATTACATTTATCACACTTTTCCTTTGATTTTTTCGACTTTTTTTGCTTACTTTCTGCCTTTCCTGATGTTTAGTTACTTTTGTATATTTTCACTTCGTTGAGTTTTAACAGATGTTTGGGTACTTTTACAATAAAGTCAGTGAAGGGTGTAAAAATCATCCTTTGCTTACATTCGAAACCAACCCCCATTCTGGACTTATACAGCCCGTTTGTAATTATACAAAACGTAGAAAACAAAGATCAAGGCTGACGAGTTTTTTTTTTAATAAAAGTGAGCGTATCGGACAGACCGTCTCCCCACTACAATCTTGTCAGCCTTGACCTAATCGTTCTATCTTTGTTTTCTCCGTCTAGTATAGTCTCAAACGGGCTGTAAATATTGCGCTCACCAAAACATTTAAAACTGGTCCTACTCATTACTGTTTACTCGATATCAATTGGCACCTGGGAGGAATGTGAAAAATTTAAGATTGTCTATAGTTTACACGCAAAATTTGACCTCTTTTCTTCCCCTTGCCTCAGCTCACAGATGCCAGTTAGTATTACGAATAGATTACCTAGATTGATGTTTACTGACAATTTGAAGTCGATCGGATAGATCTTTGTTAACTTATCGTGAGCACGGACATTTTTAAAAGTTGTTTACATGTACAATACAAAAAAAATTATTTTGGACAACATTTTTCTTTTTTCGGGGTCCGAATGAAACATACAGTTCCAGAACACGCGTACAGAAATTTGAGGGTATAGTAAAAACCCTCTGGAAAATATGAAAAAATTTTCAAAAAAAAATTCATCTTCAATACTAATTAAAAAGGGAGCTATTTAGTCTGACTAATCCTGTTGCTGATGTTAAATTACATACAAATTAGTTTTTCCCTACTTATAAGTAACTATGGTTGCATTTTAATTGTTGACGCGTGCATTGTTTAAGACTTTCAACTTTAGAATCTTTTTTAGGGTCACTTCATCTGTACTTGGTCTGTTTTTGCTCTGGTTTTCGTTTTTTTTTCTTCCTTCGGGTAGCGCCACACAACAAATGAAAATCGAAAATTTTCCCTCAAAGCCAAGTCCAAAACCGGAAACTAACGAAAGAGAACGAAAGAACAAAGACTAAGATGAAGTGACTCTAATCTTTTTAGGTTATTATATTTTGACAAAACCGACAGAGGCTATCAAATATTCTATTTTTATAGGGTCACTCCATCCGGCGGTGGTGTTTTTGACATTAATAAATATTTATGTCACATTAATCACCATGTCAACCTACAGAATATGTACCTGCAATAATTAAATTTGCTTCCATAGCTACAAATTCAACTTTTAAAGGTAATTTAATATCAGCAACAGTATTGGTCCACTTAAAGCGTTCTTATTTTTGAATTGAACGAAGATGCAAGGGCGTATCAGGAATTTTTTTTCGGGGGGAGGGGAAAACATTTTTTTCCTAAATCTAGAAAAGAATGAAAATTTCCCCGCAGGAGAAAATTTTTTCATGTTTTTTTTTTACTTTTGTTAATTTCCGTCCTTTTTTTAATTCAATGTAGTAAAACCTAAGTTTTAAAAATTCAAATAAAAAAATAATAAGAAAGCCCTAGCACCGCAGGTAAAAAATTTTACAACTGTGCTGGTCTATTTAAATTTGAAAACAGTGGTATAAGTTCTAGCGCCGTAGGCGAAAATATTGACAAGTTTCAAGCTTAGGTCTTATAAACTCCAATAAAAAAGATCGTATAAAAGCTATAGCGCCGCAGGCGATTTTTTTTATAAATTTTATAGCCTATTTGAATTATAGAAGTATTACTATTTAAAGTTTAAATGCAAGAAAAATGTAGCGCCGCAGGCGAAATTTTTTACGAATTTTAAACTGTAGGGTCCACTTGGAAAAGAGCCTGCATATTTGCTTCGCTTTGTGCCCTTATCGTTCTAGGGGAGCAAAAAGCTATAGCGCCGCAGGCCGGCGATTTTTTTTAGAAATTTTATAGTCTATTTAAATTTTAAAGGTGGTACTATTTAAAGTTTAAATGCAAGAAAACTCTAGAGCCGCAGGCGAAAATTTTTACGAATTTGAAGCTGTAGGGTCCACTTGGAAAAGAGCCTGCATATTTGCTTTGCTTTGTGCCCTTATCGTTCTGGGGGAATAAAAAAGCTAAAGCGCAGCAGGCGATTTTTTTTTAGAAATTTTATGGTCTATTTTAATAGGGCCTTGCGAAGATGGATTTTTTTTGACATTTTTTTCATATTTACCAGAGTGTTTTTAATATACACTCAAATTTCTGTACGCGAGTTCTGGAACAGGCTGTATTATACTCCTGTGCTGTCAAGCTGCGAGGAGTATTAATGTTTTTTATTTTGTACTTAGTGCCAAAGAATTTAGCATTTACATTTTAAATGCAACATTTGCTCTATTTTAATTAAACTGAACTTAATGAATCCATTGAACTTTAAACATTAAAAAATATTTATTTAACAGGAAAAAAGTTCAAAGGTTAAAATGTATGATAATACCAAATTAAAATTTTTAATATCTTTGTATTTAAAACGCGTTATCATAATGAGAACCGGCTATTAACAAGGAGCGGTGAGATCAGTAAGTCTTCACATTCTGTAGTATGCTCTTCACATCGGGTAGTATATTGCATTTTCCTACGACCCAGAGTGGGGTAGTTGGTTTCAATAGTTGGACAAAATTCCCGGACAACATTAGCTATTTCACGTGGAAGTATTATGACTCAATTTAATGATTTTCTCTGAGTTCATGAACGCATACAGATGACTCCTCATTGTGAAGTCATTACGAGATCATATCATGAAGATCTAGCAGCGGTCTACGGAATACGCATGCGCAAACTTTAAATTAACCGCGAAATTTACATTGACCGCGAAATTTAAAATTAAAAAAAAAAGAAAGGACATTTTCTTAATTACCCTGCTTAAAAAGATCACACACACACCACACCTTTTTGCTCATATCTTGAAAACGCGAAGAGATACCAAAAAAATAACGAAAAAATCGACCACTTAGAACCCCCACACAAGTCCATTTTCAACAACATGACTATTTTTGACGACTGATGTAATAAGAAAACAATAAAATTTAAGTGTAAATTTGCAAGGCAGTAATTTGAAGGGTTTGTAAAAACTTTATTAACTTGATTCATATCTACAGGTATGTGCTACAAACGACGGTTTGAATCATAAAATTATCTGTTGTCTTTCAGTCGTAGTAAATTTTTTTATTGGACTATATGCAGATAATATTTTACTAAATTAAAAACTGCTTGTAAGTTTTCAATTAACAAGGCCCAAAAGGTCTCGCCTGAGATTATGTTTTTAATATTCGTTTGGGTTTCTACTTTCAAAATTAAAAATTATATTTTGCTAGTTTTTGCGTGTTTTCTCAAAAAGTGAGTTTAAATCATCACAGATTTATTTGAATTTTACTAATCTTTTATTAAAATCTATAATAAAATTGCTCTTTTTTATTTAAGAATCGAACTCGTGCTAGATTGGCTAGTTGGTTTGGATCTTGAGTTGAGTTTTATTTATGTCCATTCCCAAAATTAGGATTAATCTACATTCGATAAAAACGAAACTTTGGTGATTTATAAAATTTTACATAAGCTATAAAATGGCTGATTTATTTTTTTTGTTTCACTTCCGGTTTCGCCGCAGGTTTCTGTTTGTGCTAAACATTGGCTTATGCGAAATAAGTCACTTTCCGTGATAATAATAATAATAATATACTATTTACAGCATTCATTTGTTGGTATATATTTGATATGTTTAAGGGGCACACTGGAGGCAGGGGGGCAAAGGGGAACAATTTTTTAAATGTAAAGGGGGTCGTGTGATACATTTTGTTTAACCATATAATTTTTAATTAAAAAAAATATTTTGAAGGTGTTGAATTTTCATTTTTTTTTTCGTTAAAAATGCGATTTTCTTAGATTTTTTTTTTATTTGAAATCAATTATCATGAAATTAATTATTAAACAAAAATTGTTGTTTTTTTTTCTAATTTTAACAAAAATTCACATTTTCAACACTTTTTTAACCGCCCGAAAAAAATAATGAAATTAATAAAAATAAAAATATATACAGGGTGTATTTGAAATAGGGTCGGAAGTTTTAACAGGTGATTCTACATGATAAAATTTGACAAAAAGTTCCTATAAACATATGTCTAAAAATGCGTCATAGGGGAGCTACGCCCCTTTGAAATTGGCTAAAAAAATCGGTTTTTATTTAATAACTCACTAACCCTTTGAGATATATTAACGAGGTTTTGCACGTGAATTAATCCTAATAAGGCCCATCTTTGTATGTAATTTTCACGTACTTATTTAAACCAGGGGTGTGCGAAAAGGGGGGTCCTTATCAGTTTTTTGTCCCAAACTTTTTTCTGTGTAACTTTTTTGCAATTTTATTTTTAAAATATGATTCCTCAGGTCAAAATACATAAAAAAGGTACTGTTGTTGTAATACTGTAGGATAACCGTTTTCGAGAAAAGTTAATTTGAAGGTGAAATTTCACTGTTCGAGGACGAAAAATTAAATACTAAACTGTCGAAAACCAAAATTTTAATGATGCAATGTTATTCTACATCATAAGCTAAGAAAAAAAGTTTCCATACATGTAGGTCGAAAAAACGCTTTTAAAGCTACCATAGCCCTTTAAAAATGGTGCATATTTAGGAGACCATAGCTCCATTAGGATTCATTTTTGGAAGTACCTGTATATGAGGTTTTTTTCTTAGTTTTTAATGTACATTCGCCCTGCATCAATAAAATTTTGGTTTTCAACATTTTAGTATTTAATTTTTCGTCCTCGAACCGTGGAATTTTACCTTCAAATGATTTTTTCTCGAAAACGATTAATCCTACAGTATTACAACAAGAGTACCTTTTTATGTATTTTGATCTGGGGAATCATATTTCAAAAATAAAATTGCAAAAAAGTTACACAGAAAAAAGTTTGGGACAAAAAACTGATAAGCCCCCCCCGTTTCGCACACCCCTGGTTTAAATAAGTACGTGAAAATTACATACAAAGATGGGCCTTATTAGGATTAATTCACGTGCAAAACCTCGTTAATATATCTAAAAGGGTTCCTGAGTTATTAAATAAAAACCGATTTTTTTAGCCACTTTCAAAGGGGCGTAGCTCCCTTATGACGCATTTTTAGACATATGTTTATAGGAACTTTTTGTCATTTTTTATGATGTAAAACCATCTGTTAAAATTTCCGACCCTATTTCAAATACACCGTGTATAGTCGAATATAGAATTTTAATAGATTTAAAATAATGTATTACACGACCCCCTTTCCATTTAAAATAATTACCTCCTGCCCCCATTGTTAGTGGCCTTTTCTCAAAGAGGTAATTACCCAAATAAGCATTAATTAGTAGGTATTATTTTCAGCCTACACAAAACCGTCTAACTCTGTATTAATGTTTACACAGGCGCTAACATTTGGTTTGTAAAGTTTATAAAAAGTTATCTTCACATGCTCCTCGTTTACAAATCAAAATTTATCATTATATACGATTAAAAAAATAAAATTTATATTTAATATACACGACTCTTTTTTTAAGTGGACACTTTAAACTATTGTTTACCAAGCGGAATGTCATGTCGACGCTGTTAATACTCAGTGAATAACTTGGTCCATGACTCATGGAGAAGGACTTTTTTTTTTAAATTGTTTATCTTTTCAAAAAACGAATAGTTAATAGAAAAATTATTTCTGAAAAATATTGAGGTTTTTACTACAGTACCTCTAACTTTTAGACGGCGTAATATTGACCTAAAATTTGAAACAGATATACATTTTTACATCTTGTTTAACCTCGTACTATTCTACTTAATTAAGTAGCCCCTAAGTCCAGGACTTGTGTGGGCTAGTAGTAGAGGGAACCACCGGATTTAATTGAATTTCGAACCAATTTATAGGAAGTGTCCGCTTCACTTACGCCTTCGCCAAATTTATTTATTATTTATTTAAACGAATTTATAAATGACCTTTAAACAGTTATTAAACTGGTATCAAGGCCTATAATACAATTTAATATATATGAGTTGTTAAGCTAACTGTTAAACCTAAATATAAAAACTACATAATACTGCTTATTTTGAATATCACAATTTTAACTTAAATACATAATATCACAATTTTATTGCATTTAGTACTATTTTATGAAAACATTAAATGTTTTTTTAGTAATTTAATAAATGTTGTCTTATTATTTACAATTTTCAGGCTTTCTGGTATTTAATTTCAATTATTAATTAACTGAAAAAGGCAAATCGGCGCCGGTGAGAATCGAACTCACGCTATTTTGGGTAGTAAACTCGTCAAGTACGACGCGGTAGTCTACTACACCAATCCTTATTAACTATTCGTTTTTTGAAAAGGGAAACAATTTAAAAAAAAATTAAAGTCTTTCTCCATGAGTCATGGTCCATGACCAAGTGACTCACTCAGTATTAACAGCGTCGACATGGTGAACAATAGTTTAAAGTGTCTATTTACTTGAAAAAAAGAGTTTTTTTAATTACTAATTTTTGCATGCCCCTGGTAAATGGCTACTTCGATCCGGGCCGTGATTATTCGTAAGAAAAGAATACTTTCACGGCACGTAACTATAAAATAATATAAAACCGAATCCTGGGCATATCAATAATAGCAAAGTTGTTGCTGGAGCACGTCCGCCGAAACGGTCTTTTCGCGGCAAATAACTTTCAAACACTATCAGGATTAAACCGTTAGATAAGAGAATTTTTGCCCAAAATTTTTAAGTCAATAAGGATTTTATCTTAGAAATGTTAAAAAAATACCTAGTACCATCTTTTTTTTTTTAATTTTGGATGTCCTGGAGTGATTCTCCGACAAAGTCTGCGAAGAGTGTAACGAAAAAAGTAATTCATTAATTTGGATAGAAAGTTGGATACACTTATAAGTTATTTTAATTAATATGATAAGAAATAGTCCAGTCAAATAACTAGGAATTCCTATGTTGAAATAGTAATAAATGTACACGAGCGGATACTGTAAGGGTAGTAGTAGATCGTAACAGAACACTCCTGTTAGTTTTTCACCGGGTGATTTACGTAAAGTCCGGTATCTCGCATTTTATGGGTGAGTGCGGTTATCTCGCTAAATATGTATCTTACGATAAAAATGCATATAACCAATTTTGTTAAGGAGGAACTTTCCAATAGTTTGGATCATTTTTTTACTATATTAATAACAATTGAGTTAAAATGGCCATGATAATTTTATTTTTTAGGCAGATTATTCATCGGAATAGCAAACTTCAAACACTTTAAATTCTCTATACATTTCCTATACCGGGTGCCACAAAATAGTGGTACACCCCTATAACTTTTTTGTTTATTAACTTATTAAAATTAAATTTAAAGGATGTAAATAATTAAATAAACTGCATTTATTGACATTGTAAAAAAATATTCTTTCAGTTACGGTTTCGCCGGAAATGACCTCAACTTTTGATTTTTAAGTGGAACACCCTGTATATTTTTACATATTTTTATTTGAAATTAAATTCTGAGTACAACCATGTGTAATTTGTCAATTTTTGACAGAACATGTGATTTTTTAATTAAATTTTAATTTTAAATCTAGTTAGCTTTGAAATTTGCAAAATTATTCTTGCATTGTTTTTGTTTATTGTAATATTTTTTTAAATTCTACTTAAAAAATATAAACGCTTAGAACAAAAACAATAACTGACTAAAAAAGTTTTATTAATGATTTTTCTTCTTTATTTATTTTTAAAAGTAATTTTTTGCCAATAAATTTTGATTGAAATACATTGATATGGGTATCAATCTTTTAAGAAATAAATATGTAATTTAATGGTACTACAGTACCAGTACCTTCCTATTTAAAAAAATTGAGTTTCATTGAAAAAAATTATTTGCCTAATTTTAAAGAGCTCCAAATTGGTAAATAATTAAATAAAACGTTGTTTCATATTTTTCCTAAGAAAATTACTAAGCCAAGAATAATTTTGCATATTTCAAAGCTAACTAGATTTAAACTTAAAATTAAATTAAAAAATGACATGTTCTGTCAAAAATTGGCAAAATTATATATGGTTGTACTCAGAATTTAATTTTGAATCAAAATATGTAAAAATATACAGGGTGTCCCATTTAAAAATCAAAAGTTCAGATCATTTCCGGCGAAAACGGAAGTGACAGAATGATTTTTACAATGTCAAAAAATGCAGTTTATTAAATTATTTAAATCCTCCAAATTTCATTTTGATAAGTTAATAAACAAAAAAGTTTTAGGGGTGTACCACTATTTTGTGGCACCCGGTATACAAATTTTCATCAGTATTTTGGTACGGTTACAGAGGGCGAGTTGCATCATCTGTAACCGTACCAAAATAGCTAGCTAAGAAAATTTATAATATATGAAACTTTAGAAACTAGAAAATTTTAATTGCTTTATGTTTGCTCATAAAAACTTTTATCCTATAATGAATAATTTTGCTAAAAAAACGAAAAAACCTATTTTATCTCCAACATGGCAATTTTTGAATATAACTCGATTGTTGTTATTATAATGAAAAAATGACATACAAAAATTCTTGGAAATTTTCTCCTTGACAAATATATGCGTTTTATCGAAGATGCATATTTAGCGAGATAACCGCACGACAATTTTAGAACGCTTGAAGCTTGGTTATTATCACGTATCACGTCTTAAAAAAGTTTTTAAATATTTTTTCGTACATACATATTATTAAAAAGTATCACTTACCCCTAAAAGCCGTATTTTATCTGCAATCATCCACCCTATAAGCCAATCAATTTCATAGGTATGGTTCATAACACAAAAAGCATGTTCTTTACCAAAATACTTATGGAAATCATCTTTGTCTACATAAAATTTAATTTCAGAACCAGACCAGTGGTCACCCAAAAATACTAATTCTAAAAAAAAACATAATAAGTTAATATCGATGGTTAGATTCTAATGGCTGTACAACAGAATATCCGTTCCAAAATAACTGTGACAATAGCAGAGCTGGATGAAAAAAAAAAACAACTTTTTAGTAAAAGACATGAAAAAAAAAAAAAAAAAATAAAAAACAGGTTTTTTCTACTTAGAAAAAGACACTTTCTAATAGTTATTTTCTAATTGTTACAATATTTTCATCAAAAATCAAAAAGAATTCGATAATAAAAAAATTCCAACCTTACACCGGGGGCGGAAAACTCAAATTTTTAAATATAACTAAATTCGACAATAACACAGGACCACAATTTTTTTGTCGGTTGACGTGGATCAGAAATGGTTTTCTAGGTAAGTTTTGGTCGCTAAACACGAATCCGTCGCCCGTTTTGGCCCATCACGGCAGGTTTTTTTTTCTAAATACGAAAAACCATTTATTTTTTTGAAAACTTTAATTAGCTCATATTTTCCAAAATATTAATCTAAATGTATTATATGCCTATATTTTCGGAATCAGCGCGTCGAGATCTATCGAAAAGATTTTTTTTTTAACTGAGATATGGTTAAAATAATTAAATTTCGGTCATCATCTGGATTTTTTTTAAAATTCATGTCGATTGATCTCGACGCACTGATTCCAAAAATATAGCCATATAATAACTTTAGATTAATATTTTGGAAAATATGAGCGAAATAAAGTTTTCGAAAGGAAAAAAAAATTGGTTTTTACTATTTTAACTATAGTCTGTTTTTTCAAGCAAGATAGTAAATTAAAAATCGCACAGTAAACATTTTACAACAGGTTTGAATAGTATATAGAATATAGTTACGTTTTATAAAATAAACTACGCAGTATATTCGCACATCCAATATTCGAATTTGTTTTGAAAATATTCACTTTGCGATTTTTAATTTACTATCTTGCTTGAAGAAACAGACCAAAGCATAGTTACATGTAATATGACAGTTATACAGATCGGTAGATCCTAATAAGAGCAGTAATAATACACTAAAAACACATTTTTTCAAAATTTTGTGTTACACTACAAAAAAATGTGTAAATTTACATGCTAAATAAGAGGTAATATGTTGCCAAGCAGGTGCACGTAAAATTTACAAGATTTAACTTGTAATTTTACAATTTTTTAGGAATATTACAGGTACATGTACGTAATATTCCTAAAAAAATGTAAAATTACAAGTTAAATCTCGTAAATTTTACGTAAATTTACCCTTTTTACAGTGTATGAGACTGTTCTGTAACGGGTGCGATATACATATGTGGATTAACGCACTATATTTAAAAAATATTACGAAAAGGCAGAGAAAGACTGAAAAAGTAACAAAGACGAGATTTATCGAAAAAAGAAACGTGTCCAGAACCTGCATCCAAGGACAAAAATTTGTGCGACAAAATATCCAGATAATATGCGACAAAATATCCCAACAACAAAATTTTCAACGACAAATTATCCATTATTTCTATACAAGGGTTAATGATAATATCCTAGTGACAAAATATCCGGACAACAGAATATCCGGCGGCTTTTAGCTACAAGATACCGGATATTACCCAGCTATATAATATTTGCTACAAAATATCCATTATTATTATTTTTTTAAATTACCAACAAGCCAAAATAACAAGTTTTCTATACAGGATGAAGATACCTATTTTGTCTCCAGTATATTTTGTCGCACATAGTTTAAAAATTGTGTCGTCATTTTGTCGCCTCGATATTTTGTCGCAGATATATCTTCGTTTAGATATTATGTCTCTGGATATTTTATCGCACATAGGCAATTTTTAGTTTAGATATGTATGTTGTCCTCAGGACATTTTGTCGCCGAATACGTTGTTTACGTAAAGGATAGTCTGTCACCGGATATCGCCGGATATTTTGGGAACGGGTATTCTGTAGTTCACTGTATCTAATGGGCCATATGTCACATTTATCATTCTAAAAATAATTATTGTTAAAATTATAATCGTCAAAACCGTCAAATATTTATTTATCAGTTTTCAATTAAACTGCCTGCGTTAAATTAGAGGCGAACAGGTTAAGATTTTCAAAAAAATTTTTTTTTTGTTTTTCAAAAAGATTTTTTTCTATTATTTTTTTAATTTATTTTTTTTTTAAGTATTTGGAAAAATGCAACACACCATTTACTGTGAATACTATTATATATAATATCGATACCCCCAAGCAACAAAGCCGTAACTCATATATTGTCATTTTTCACGACAGCTAAATTTCTAAAATATTTTTTTTCTTATTTAAGGGTGGGGAAATGAAGTGGAAAAGGAAGCCATGTGATATATCATTTGAAAGCTTATAACATTCTCTATTTAACTCTATAAGTAAACATTGTTTATTTATTGTTTGTTTCTGATAATATTCAAAATTAGAATTTCTTACTTTAGTGTTTTTAGGTAAACTTTTGGTTAAAATGGCCTGTGGAGAAATCTGAGTAGTACCACCATGTGTGTCTTTTTTTCAAGGCGTTTACCTATGAGTATAACTCAAAATAGGTCTAACTTGAGTTACATCCTTGTTGTATGGGAGTGTCGATATATAATATAATCTAATCTATGCAAAAATATATCTATACATTTTAAATTTTATTTAAAAATACTGATTATAATCAGTATTTTAATTATTAACGATTTTACGGTATTTTTAAGTGTTTATAAATAACTAAAACATATGACAAGTTTTAAATCGTTGTAAATCATAATAATCAATAATATTTATAATTAAAAATATTATTTTTAAATTTTATTGTTAATTATGACATATGTCATAATTACAAATAACATTTTTCCTGTTAGATTGCAAACTTTAGAAACTCAAGTTAACAAATAATCGAAAAAATGGTATGGCCTCACTAAACGAGTATATTAATACAAAAAGACCGGAAAACTTGAAGATATTCTACCAAATTTAATGTGAAGATTTCCTATACCGTTCTAATTTTTATAGTTTGTTAACAAAATTAATGGAGAGACCCTAGCACAAGCTTAAGCTTATTTGGGGCTCTCCATGACTGTAGTAATTTCAAGTAAATAAATAAAATAAAAATAAAATAGGTTAACACCCATAAGTTGAAATTGCTTTAATAAATTTAAGCCAAAGTGCTCTCAATTTTTAGATAAAACTTTTTTTAAATATATACATATGAGCACGTCAGAGTAAAAGGGAGGCTCCCGCATAAAACCGAAAATCCGTTTTTTTTGCAGATAGGACATTTTGTCGTAGACGGCAGCATTTGTCTCGCTTTGCCCTTAACAATATTTCAGTCTGTTTTTTCCTCTCGACTCGCAGGAGCCTCTCTTTTACTCTGACGTGCTCATATAGCTTACGATTATTTTAAGACCAAATTTTAAAAAATCTATACAGGGTGATCAGTAACTGCCATGCCAAAATTTAAAAGGTAATTCTACATCCAAAAATATGAAAAAAAGTTTCTACAAAGGTTGGTCCGGAAATAAGCCCTAAGGGACCTATATCAATAAAATTTTATTGTTGCTTTTGTATGTACTTTTAAGTGTTAACTATTTACATAATGAATCAAAATGAATCAACTCATCTATGTTAACTTAAAAAGTTCACTTAAAAACTAATATTATTAGTAATAAATGTCAAAATCACAAATGTGAGATACGACCTATTGGAATTTAGCCGTCGATATGTGGTCTATCGCCAGAAAAGGGACTTGGTTACAGTATAGGAGATTAAATCAATCGATTGGCCTAAATTAAATCGATTCAATTTTCCAAGTATAAAGTCAAATTTAACCAGCTTTGAATTTTGACTCAAAAAAAATAAAATATAAATAAACTAAGCCTGCTATTATGATGCTCATTTGTTTCTTGTTTTATGGTTAGCAGAATAAATTTAATTCCCTATGTTTCCTATGACTAATAGTGTTGCTATGTTCCCTATCACTAATAGCGATAGTGATAATCTTGAATTTCAAGTTTATTGGCAGACAAAACATTATTTTAAAATTAAAAAAAAATCCAAATAACTTTGGTAAAGCAAGAAGGCAGAATTTTTTCGGCAGGATAAATTATTTTAAATTATTTAAAAAATATAATTTAAGGTATCACCAGCTCAGGTAATAATTTTATTTTAATAGCACATTGTAAATAAAAAACTTACTTTTATTATATCTAACTTTAAAAAAACTCTCACTTTTTAAAAGCCTTTTTTATAATTATTCGAAGACGTGAAAATAGAACTAACAGTCGTTTTCAAACTAATAATCATAAGGTTTGTTTGGTTTCAAGTTCTGAACTGTCCAAATCAGTCCTGGCCAATAGACCTTCAAATTTGTTGCACCACGTGATTAAAATTTGAACATCTATTGGTCAGAACTCATTCGGACAGTTCAGAACTTGAAACCAAAACAAACCTATAGCTAGCCTAATCCAGTTTTTTTACTCAGATAGATTTTGTGCCAAGTTTACTTAAACACATACTGTTATTTTTTAAACCCAATGCGATTTTTACCAAAAACAATGTCAGATTTTTCCCACTGCATGCAAACATGATTACCGCGAAAAAAATTGTAGGTATCATGATGACACGAGACATTGAGATTATATGTTATGACCAAAGTTAGTTTTTTTTTTTGTAAAAATCAGGTTGGGGTGAAAAATATAACTTTTTTAAAAGTTAACTTTAAATATTTAAAATTTAGAATTAAACCCACAAATTTGATAGAATAATTTTTGTTTATGATTCAAATTAATTGGAGGGGGGCAAGAAGAATTTTGGCGAACTGTGTAAATAAAAATAAATAAAAGTAAAAAGCGACAAATATATTGATTTTAATCTTGCTTTTAAGAACACAGTGAAAAAAACTCAAAATTATAAAGCCCCTTATTGTTGGGGCTTCTTCAGGGCAAAGAACCTGGCACATATATAGGGGGTTCCTGGGCCTCAGTCAAACTGCCTCAAATTTTGATATTTTGTAATTTCCTGGGTAAACATTAAATTAGGAAAATTGCAGCCAAATTAAATGACCAGTTTCGGAGAAAAACGTTTTTAAAAATTTTATGACAGATTTTTTGACGTATATTAAGGTTATTTTTTACTTACGTAAATATTAACTTAATTAGCCGTTTTAAGTTTATTATACTCTATTAATTAAAGAACAGGCAAGATAAATATTACATAAAAGGCTTTATTATCATTTACTTACATGTAGTTCTATAAAATTTTTAAAACTTTGTGAAACTTCCACATGCTGGCATTTTCCACGTGTTTGCTAATTATCTGCCTATTTTCTGTTAGATTTTTGCTTTATTATGTTGAAACATGGTTTGGTACATCGAAAAATATTTTATAATTAAATATTTTAGATTTTCTTGATATATTTTTCCAAAAATACGTCTGAGGCTTGACAAATCTGTCATCATATTTTCATAGGTAAAATATATTATTGAGATTGCCTAGCAACAACTTTTAATAAATATTACTATAAAGGGTTCACTAATGAAATAAGTTGTTGCTAGGCAATCTCAATAATATGTTTTGCATATGAAAATATCATGAGAGATTTGTCAACCATCAGATATTGTTTTGAAAAAATATATCAAGAAAATCTAAAATATATAATTATAAAATATTTTTCGATGTACCAAACCATGTTTCAACATAATCAAGCAAAACTCTAACAGAAAATATGCAGATAATTAGCAAACACGTGGAAAATGCCAGCATGTGGAAGTTTCACAAAGTTTAAAAATTTTTATAGAACCACATGTAAGTAAATGATAATAAAGCCTTTTATGTAATATTTATCTTGCCTGTTCTTTAATTAATAGAGTATAATAAACTTAAAACGGCTGATTAAGTTAATATTTACGTAAGTAAAAAATAACCTTAATATACGTCAAAAAATCTGTCATAAAATTAGATTTTTAAAAGAGTTTTTCTCCGAAACTGGTCATTTAATTTGGCTGAAATTTTCCTAATTTAATGTTTACCCCCGAAATTACAAAATATCAAAATTTGAGGCAGTTTGACTGAGGCCCAGAAACCCCCCTATATGTGTGCCAGGTTCTTTATTAAAACAAAAAAAAAATAAAAAAAAACAAAAAAATAAATTCTGTCATATTTTTTTTTATTTTTTAATGTAAATTTAATTTATTATTATTTTTACCATTTACACTAGTTTTTATATTTAATTATTATATTGTTTTAACAAATTTTCCCTGAAGAAGCCCCAACAATAAGAGGCGAAACGTTGGCTTTATAATTTTGAGTTTTTTTCACTGTGTTCTTAAAAGCAAGATTAAAATCAATTTATCACTTAATATTTGTCGCTTTTTATTTTTATTTACACAGTTCGCCAAAATTCTTCTTGCCCCCCCTCCCCCAATTAATTTGAATCATAAACAAAAATTATTCTAACAAATTTGTGGTTTTAATTCTACATTTTATTGAAATGCTTTATCACAGATAAGATTGTTTTCATGGTAAGTAGACGGCCAGGAATTTAATTTCAAAAATTGTGTCAATTAATTATTATTGAAAAAAAAGCCATCACAAAATGTGAGAAACAAACAAACAATAACCAATATGTCCTTCTCTGTTCTCAAGCAGAACATTAACATGTCTGTGCATGCCAACAAAAGGTTGTTAATGGTTTCCATTCTTCTTGAGCAGCAACAATTAGTTCCTGAAGGGTGAACAGGGGGTTTTCCTTTTCAAAGGACCTTTTAAACAGGCCCTTTTCTGGCTTTTTACAAAAAAATATTCTTTTATTTACTTACAAGTGCAATCAGGAAACTAGGAGGAACATGTGAGGACAGAGGTTGAATTTTACTGTTCCCAGATCATAAAGGATGTAGACTATAGGAATTATACAGGGTGATCAGTAACTGCCATGCCAAAATTTAAGAGGTAATTCCACATCCAAAAATATGAAAAAAAAGTTTGTATAAAAGGTGGTCCGGAAATGAGCCCTAAGGGAGCTACAGCCCTTCAAAGATGACATTAGGGGAATATGGGGAACAAATAAGAGCATTAAAAAAAAAAATAATGCTGCAGGTTGATTCTTCATTTAAAACTGAGCAAAAAAGTATTTTTCACCAAAACACCTAAATTTAGTATTAAAGGAGTAATAGCCTTTTAAAAAGTAACGTTTTTGGTGGCACAAAATGTTACTTCCTCTTAATTGCAATCTTTTGAAAATGGTTGCCCCTACAGTGTGACATTTATATGACATTTTTTATGTATTTTTACTCAAGAAATCTGTATTTTTTACAAAAAAATCCAAAAAAACTACACATAAAAAAGTTTGGGGCAAAAATGTGTTAAGCCTCATATATTTTGTCCATCTAGGCACGCCTCTGGATAAATTAAAAAAAAAATAAATTAACATAAACTTATTGTCCTTATTAATACTAGTATACATTCAAAATCTCGTCGCTCTAGCTTAAAGGGTACGAGAGTTATTAATTAAAACCCTTATTTTTATAACAATTTTAAAGGGCTGTAGCTCCCTTAGGGCTCATTTCTGGACCAACCTTTATAGGAACGTTTTTTTGATATTTTTGGATGCAGAATCACCTCTTAAATTTTGGCATGTCAGTTATTGATCACCCTGTATAGAAATAAGGGTTGAGTGGGAATTCCACAGCTTAAGCTGCCAGGACTGAACAGTGCTGATTCAGTGAGGTAACAGCTTCATTAAAAAAATCAAAGGGCACAAAAATGTTTGTTTTCTGTAGCACTGCATATGTGAAAAAAATAAGAAAATTATTATCAAAAAATTCAAACTGAAAAAAAATTAAGGGTGTAAATATTTGGTTTATAATTAAATATTGTTCAAATATTTTTTTATGGTTTTAGGTAATGAGGTGGGAAATGCTTTTTAATAAAAATATTTTTTAAAATATTCATGTATTTTGGAAGAATGTGTACTGTCAGAAAATATAAATAGAAATAATGGGTGTTTTCACCCATAAAAATATTGTATTTACCTCTTCTGTTTCAAAATTACTGTCCAGCCTTGGAAATTTACTACAGGCATTCTAGTGCTTATGACTAACATCTCTACTCTAAATTTCTTTACTCCCTAACATTCCTACTCCACAACAACTCTACTCCATAACTTCTCTACTCCATAACAACTCTACACTGCACTATATGCACTCGATTAGCCACTTGTTTTAACTCAAAAAAATTATCTTTCATGCTAAGTCACTGTCAAATATGAATTTAGTTTATTAATTACTTACTTATTAGTGCATGTTAAGAGTATGCGAACTTTTAGAATAATTAATTTGTGATTGTTCTAGATTTGAATTTAAAGATGAATGTTTCCTAGGAAAAAAAAATTAAACTAGAAGAAGAAGCTCCTTTGTTCTGTGAACGGCTCATTTATTATTAAGTGGCTAATAAAGTGCATATAGTGTGATGTAGAGTTATTGGGGAGTAGAGATGTTATGGAGTAGGGATGTTAGGGAGTAGGGAAATTGAGAGTAGAGATGTTAGTCTGCCCTTATGACTAATAATAATAATAATTTACTTACGTGCATATATAGTATAACATAAATACCAATTAATTTGTCTATATAATCTCTTATTAAAATGATGAAGTGTAAGATATAAAAAGCATTGTAAAAGATTTACAAGAATTCCTGAAGTGAAAAATGTAATTCCCAAAAATAAATGTACAAGTCTAGACCTTTTAATGTAGTTTAATTTTCCAAAATCCATTTTACTAAAACTATAAAGAAAAATGTTTAAAAAAACAGGATATTCTATAACAAACTGATCTAGAAATAGTTAGTTCCTGAATCTAGAAATAGTTAGTTCATGAAGTGGGTCAGAATAATGTTTACATTACATAGAAAATAAAAAATCGCAATTAAAAAACCATATTAAACTAAAATAATCACTTACATATCACAAAATAAAGAAGCAAACGGTTTTAAAGGTACTATTTAATTAATACAGTCAAATTTTCTTTCATTTTATTTCGTCCACACGTTTTGTTAGGTTAAGATTGAACTGACAGGTACGTTTTCGATTTGTGAAATGAAAACACTGAAATGGAAGGGGATAGAACGATATAACGGGGATGTAAGATCGCTTATTGGTAGGATATATTTTGGTGAATGCGCTACAAACTGTGGAATTCGCTAATATAAAATTTAACAAGCCGTGAAGATATGTAATGCTACCATAGATTTCATACATATATGAAATCTGTGAATGCTACGCATCCATTTAATGTTATTCACAGTAAATGCTATATTGTATTTTCCCGAATACTTAAAAAAAAATAAAAAAATTAAAAAAAAAAAAAAAAATTTTTTTTAATTCCTATTTTGAAAAACCAAAAATAAAAAAATAAATTCTTTTAAATTTTTTTTTCGAAAAAAATTCAAAATTTTTCATTTTTTTGTTTTCTTTTTCAAAAAAAAAATTTAATTTTTAATTTTTTTTTAAATTTTTTTCGCGAAAAATGAAAAAAATTTGTAGGGATCTTCCCCTCGTAGAACTTGACTACAGGTACCAAACCCTTGGTCCGCGAAATTATAACCAAATACGCATGCGTCGTTCCCTGTGATTGGTTAAAATTTAAATTTGGTACCCGGACCAAGTGTTTGGTACCTACGGTACCTACTAAGCCAATATAACCCTGAGTGCGCATTAACAACCACTCCTATAGTTCTCCGCATGAAAGAAAGTCTCCGACGAAAGGGGGAGGAATCATTCGCACTCTCTTCTTTCCGTCAAGAGCGTTATAAGGCGTGCGTGCCACATACTTCACATATGTGAAATCTGTGGTGCGTGCCTACAACGGCCCTCCCATTTGCACACACATTCCAAACATATTTCCCGTAGCCACAGATCCGTGCGTCAAACTATAAACATGGGAGGCCAGCTTCACAGAACACACACGCTTTTAAGGCCAGCTTTAAGTACATAGAAATGACTGGAGGCTTTAGTTTCTTCCCGAGTTTCTTCCTCTATTTATTCAGTCATCTTGCTCCACCCTGTACTATCTTAGAAACATTATTTTTATTCCTGACTCAGGGATGAATAGGTATGAGTCCTGACCAAGATGGCTGTAGTATATATATATTCCTTGGCTGTAGTTAAACAGGTGTTCTGTTGTATGACTCATGAGGTTAACAATTGACAAGGAAAAATCCAAAAATTAATTTAATTGGACTCATGTATGAGCTATTTTTCGACACACCGTGCCATAAAACATGTGATTTGTGTTAGGCTTGTTCTGTGAGCTAGATTATAATCTGTGAGCTAGCCATAGCTGTGTTATAAACATTGTTTTTAGGTTATGTTTACAAATAAAATGGATTTTCGGCAAATTGGTGTATATTTTACCTTACTCTTTGTGCAGAAATCTCCGTAAGTTACATTTAACATATAGCTTTTGTCTATTTTATGAAAACAAAGGTTTTAATTATCTTTTTCAGTGATTAAATTTTTTCTTTGATTTTAGGCAAGTGTATGGTCAAGATAATTGTTCCATTTTGAGAAATGAGTTAGCAGACGCAATTACAAAATTTTCTTGGTGTTCATTAGAATACTCGAGGCCTGTAAACTTATGTATAAATTGTGTCGATGACTTTATAACAATTCATGAATCCTATTTAAATTTTTCCAAGTCTACAGAATGTTTAAATAGATATGTTAACCAAGATAGATTAGGAGTTTTAGAAACTGTGTATATGAACTCTGTTCATCTTTGGAACAGAGGAAAATGCTATGGTAAGAAAAAACTTTTAACAGAAAGGAGGACTAAACTTTATTAAGAATATCGCACGCTTCTAGATTATTCAACCATTGATACGCACACTCGAGTATCCAATGTGCGAGTAATATTTGTTAGTTAATTTTAAGTGAGAACTATAGAATATCCCACGCACAGTGAAATATCCAGGATATCTTGGATATTTTGGATAACAGCAAGGTTGTGACATATTTTAGTTCATTTAAGTGAATAGACCACAGAGAATCACAACCATGCTGGATAATCGATTCTGGTTCTGTAAATTTAATGTGCGAATTGTATACATATTATTAAGAAATACCTACTCATAAAAATTTTAGAATGTTTTGAAACTGTCGATGGAAAATTGACAAACAACCAAACTAAAAAAACTGAAGAATTTTTTAAATTGTATGATATTGCAAAATTATGTTTTAATGCTCAAGAGAATAAAAGTAAATGCATTGAATGTCAACAATACTATAAAGATCTGGATAATTTTTATTTAGAAATAAGTAACATAAATGAAAATATAGGTGCATGTATGGACATAGTTGATTTGGTAAGTTGAAATATGTACCCTACCATGGTATGGTACATATATATAGTAAATTAAAAATCGCACAGTGAATATTTTCAAACCAAGCAAAGCGTATATACTGCGTAGTTTATTTTATAAAACATAATTATATTCTATACACAAACCTGTTGCAAAAATATTTACTGTGCGATTTTTAATTTACTATCTTGCTTGAAAAAACAGACCATAATACTATAAGATCAACTAATTAAGTATTTAGTTTGGAGATCAAGTTAGAACACGGAACAGACGAGATTTTAATTTGTTGTAAGTAATTCCTACGACTTATAGGAGAAAATACCATAGGAGAAAATACCATACAGTGCGGTCCAAAAGTCACCCCCCCCCTTTTAACTTTTGAACGAGTTGAGATATCGATTTCAAATTTAGAACTCTTAAATAAGACAACTTAAACTATCTTTTAGCATATATTTGATAGTTTCAGCTCTTAAAATGTGGGCATGGGGGGACATTTTAATGGAAAGGGGGGTCGTGTGATACATCATTTTAAAGCTTATAAAATTCTCTATTTAAACTAACATTTTAAATTTTTTTAAAAATGTTTTTTAAGATTTTGATTTTTCAATTTTTTGTGCTAAAACATTCGATTTTTTAAGTTTTTTTTTACAAATTTTTATTTATGTCAACTAAAATTAGTTTAAAAGTATAATTAACATATTTTTATGATGAAATTAGGCATTTAAAAAAAAAATTGATTTTTTTAGAAATTTTGACAAGAATGCGCATTTTCAACCCTATTTTAAACCCAATTTTTTTTTTTAATTTAAAAATATGGAGTAAAATTGTGATATTCGTACAACGGATATCCATACGTCATAGGCGTGACGTGTACACCCGGTTAAATAGTCACCGCGCACAAGCGACGGGGCCAGTTATCGTACCTACGTCTTAACAAGACAAGTAAATGTTCTATGTAGTGCACTACCTGTATGTATAATTATCTGTGATATTAATAAAGCTCCATGTACGTATTTTCCACTGTATTATTTACAATACCACTCGAACATTATAATGGCGACGCAGGATTTATGGAAAAACTAAGGTATTTATGAAAATTTTCCGAAAAATTGTTTGACAATTTGGCGTGCAAAATGGCGACCGGCAATTTTCATTTTAAAGATTTCAACCCGCAATCAGACGAATTTGACATTTACGAGGAACAATTAGAGCAATATTTCGTATCCAATCAAATTAAATTAGAAGAAATTAAAATAGCAGTCATTTTAAGTTCAATTAATGCAACAACTTATAAATTATTAAGAAGTTTAACCTTTCCGAAAAAACCCAAAGAAGCGAAATATGAGGAAGTTATGAAACATTTAAGATCACAATTCAGCAGTAGTAGCTGTATTTGGAGGGAGCGTAAAAAATTTTACGACATCCGACAAGGGGATGATGAAAGCGTAGTACAATGGTTTGCTAAAATTAAAGCTTTCGCCAGCAATTGTCAATTTGGTGATCAATTATCTTCTATTTTGCGGGACAAATTCATATGTGGGTTAAGAAGCGGGACAATTTTGGACAGGCTATGTGAAATAAAAATGGAGAGTACCATGGAAGAGGTACTAGAAATTGCCAGAACCAAGGAAGATGTAGAGAGAGAAAGAAGTATCAACGCAGTTGGATATTCAAAATCCGCGCCAAAATGGGCGGCGACTTCTGACCGGTCGAGTGACGTGAAGCGTGGCAATAGACAGCGCCAAGAGTACAACAAGGGACGTCAGATGTCAAAACAATTTAACAAAAGCGATGGAAAATCAAAGAATTTTAACTTCAAAAGCTGCAAAATTTGTGGAAACGACCATGGAAGCCGTAAATGTAGGTTCAGTAACTACAAATGCAGAACATGCAGTCATAACCATTTAGAAAAATTGTGCAGGAAAAACCACGTCAATTTTATGGAAGAAAATCAGGTAAAAAGTGAAATTTTAGCTATCAATAATAATAAAGGCATTATAAAAGACGATTTTAAGGTTGAATTAAGCATTTTTAACAAACTTTTTACATTTCTAGTAGATTCTGGGAGTAATGTAAGCGCCGTAAGTTTAAAAACATACAACTTATATTTTAAAAATCATTGTCAACTTTTAAAGGATGAAACAAGTTTTAGGAGTTATAATAACAGTAAATTTAAGCCGTTGGGGCATATTTATGTTGATATCATTTATAATAAGGTTAATAAAAAACAAAAATTTTACGTTATTGAAGAAGCTTCTGTAGACATAGTCGGACGCGACTGGTGTCATAATTTTAATATTTCCTTTGAAATGATTAAACAGATAAACTTAATAAATAAAAGTAACAATGATAAAATATTAACGGAACTTATAAAAAAATATGATTCTGTATTCACGAATGATCTTGGATGTTTCAGGTACTCGAAGATATGTTTGGTGCTTAAGGAAAATTCCACACCGATCTTCTGTAGACCTCGTGCCCTACCCCTAGCCTATAGACAGCAAGTTGAAGCAGAATTGGAAAGACTTCAGAAAAATGGAATAATTTCGCCAGTAAACACCAGCAATTACGCAACACCTATCGTAATTGTGCCCAAGAGTGACGGAACGCTACGTTTATGTGGTGACTACAAGACGACCATCAATAAACACCTAGAAAAAATGCAACATCCATTACCACTGATTGAGGACATTTTTGCAAAGGTTAGTGGAGGTATTCAGTTCAGTAAAATTGACCTTAAAAATGCCTATACGCAATTCGAACTAGACGAAAAATCTAAATCATTATTAACGTTAAGTACTCACAAAGGTCTTTTCAAAGTCCACAGGCTTATGTATGGAATTCATGTAGCGAGTGGATATTTTCAAAAATTCATGGAACAACTGTTCATGGGCGTAGAAGATGTAGTGTGTTTCTTAGATGACATTCTTGTAACGGGTAGAAACCATCAAGAACACTTAGAAAATTTAAATAAAGTACTTCAAATATTAAAAGATGCAGGCTTAACGGTTAATATTGATAAATGTCAATTTTTTATGGACAAAGTAGAGTATCTTGGTCATGAAATTTCAAGGCATGGACTAAGAAAACTAGATTCAAAAATTAAAGCAATTTGTGAGGCTGTAGCACCAAGAAACATAACCGAAGTACGTTGTTTCATAGGCATGGTGAACTACTACGCGAGATTTATACCTACTTTAGCCCAAACCTTGAAACCTATTTATAATCTATTAAAAAATGAGGTCGATTTTAATTGGTCAAAAGATTGTGATAAATCATTTAAAGAAATTAAAGACTTGATTGCAAAAGATATATGTTTAGCACATTTCAATAGTAAACTCCCAATAATATTAACCACAGACGCCAGCAATGACGCCGTTGGTGCTGTGCTTAGCCACAAAGTAGATGCTAAAGAACGAATAATTGCTTGTGCAAGCAGAGTGCTCACACCTAGTGAGAAAAATTATTCAACTATTCATAAGGAAAGTTTAGCCATCTTCTTTGGGGTAAGGAAATTTGCCCAATTTTTAACCGGATACCACTTCACTCTGAGAAGTGACCATCTTCCATTAAAAGCAATTTTTGGGAAAGATAAAGGTATTCCAGTGATGCATGCGAATCGATTAATTCGTTGGTCCATTTATTTATCATCTTTTGATTACTCTTTTGAACATATTAAGGGTAAAGATAACATTTTTGCAGATTATATCTCAAGGTCAACGAAAGGCATCGTCCCAGACGCAAAAGAAGAAGAAATAGATGACGGATACATAAACTTCACTGAAAACTGTATAGAATGGCCTATCGACAACAACAAAATTCGAGAAGAAACGCAAAAAGATAAGGAATTAAAATTGCTTATGAGATGGATTCAGCAGGAAAAATGGCCAGATAAGAAAAACATAAAGGAAAGTATGCAAAAATACCTAAATCAGAAGGAAAACTTGAGAATCGAGAGCAATGTGGTAATGTTAGGACAACGTATAGTGATACCGAGTAAACTAAGAAGTATTTTAATGGAAGAACTTCATTCTCCACACTATGGAATCGTCAGAAGCAAAAACTTAGCCAGAACGATCATGTGGTGGCCTGGGATCGATAAACAAATAGAAGAAGCAACAAAATCGTGCCTGGTATGTCTCAAGAACAGCAGCAGCCCAGCAAACACAGTAGTGTCATGGCCAAAAACCAATAAAGTTTTCGAAAGAATTCATATCGATCACCTGGGACCAATAAATAATAAAATTTTCCTAATCATAACAGACACGTACTCAAAATGGATTGAATGTTACTTAGTAAGGAACACTTCAGCGAAAGAAACCATAGAAAAACTATATGATTGCTTTTCGAGACTCGGATTACCAAACTGTCTGTGCTCAGACAACTTTTCTTCATTTGTCAGCGAGGAGATGGAAACGTTTTTGAAAGGTAATGGAATAAAGCACGTAACAAGCCCTCCGTTTCACCCACAATCTAACGGAAGTGCTGAGAATTCGGTTAAAACATTCAAACATAACCTAAAATGTGCTTTAGCCGACACAAAAAACCAAAACGTAAGTCTAAATGTAATGATTTCAAAAATTCTCTTTGCATATAGAACAACTCCGCACTGTACAACAAAAGTCTCCCCAGATACTCTGATGTTTAACAGAAAATTGAGAACCAAATTAACGCAGATTCAAGAAAATGCACACAGGGAGGAAGAAAATGAAGAAAAACAGCAAGAAATCAGTCAAAATGTCAAAAAAGGAAAAATTAGGAAGTTCAAGATCAAAGATTTGGTGATGATAAAGGATTTTAGAAACCCAAATAAAGTGACATGGGTACCAGGAGTAATTGAAAGAAAAATAGGGCGAGTAACGTATATTTGTAGGACTTCAGAAGGCTTTTCATGGAAACGCCACCAAAATCAACTTATAAACAGGCTGGAAAAGGGGGTAGGTCGAGTGCTGCAGGAGAAGGTCGTGAGTATTACTAAACCCAATATTTTTCCCAACAACTTACCCAAAACCAGCATATCTTTTAATAGGAGTACAGTCGATTCAGAAAATAGTAACATAACCCCCAGACTTGAAACATTAGATAACCCCAATAATGTTGAAATAACAAATAACCCTAGTTTATCTAATAAAAGCCCCGGAAAAGACATTTTAGAGCATTCAGATCAAAATAACATTGTAAATAATTCAGTCTCTGACGATAACAGCTTAGACAACGTGGTAATTTCACCAAAAGTTCTGTCAAATAAAAATATTATAAATAAAAAAATAATTGTTGACGAAAATATTAAAAATATTACTAATAATAATGACAGAAATGTAAAAGTAGATGTAAATTTAGGCCTAAGTAGTGACAAAACCAAAAATGGCGAAGTCGCGGAAAAGCGCGTGGAAAATTGTGACGTCAATGTGAAAGTACCTTGTAAAAATGTGAAAAATGTGAGCGTGAACAAAAAGACTGACTTAGTTTCTAAGAATAATGACTCTAAACCTAGTATTAGTAAAAATAATCCTAGTATGCTTACTAGACCAAGTAGAAACATAAGAAAACCAAGTAAATACAAAGATTTTATATCTAGCTCTGATTTACATTTTCAGGAATAATATTTTAAATACGTACCTTACAATATCTTAAATAAATACTTACATTAAAGTGCTTAAACATTTTGTATAAACGCCTTGAGAGACTATTTATTTAAACTAAAAAAAGGGGTGGATACCTACTTACCTCAATATTCTTAAAAATATATTTAGGTTACAAAACCTAGAAACCTGAAAGTGTGAAAAAAGAAAATAGTATGTTAGAATGGTGAACTATAGTAATAATTTATTAGTCTAAAAGTACAGTACATCTTACAATAAATAAAACTATGTATTTACTTAATTACTTAATAATTTATTAATTTATTTAGTTACAAACTCATACAAATAAAAATAAACTAAATACATTTATTTAAATTTAACACAGGTTGTAACAATAATACACAAAATAAAATTAAGTACAAAAATTACAATAATATTTGAACATACTAATAAAATACAAAAATAAATTATTATTACAATTTGTGAACAACATTTAAAAATTACATAATAATTATGCCACTGTTTTACATAGTAGTTATTATGTGCAATTGAACAAAAACAAATAAATGTATTTTGGTTTCAGCTTTGTATGGGGGTGTGATATTCGTACAACGGATATCCATACGTCATAGGCGTGACGTGTACACCCGGTTAAATAGTCACCGCGCACAAGCGACGGGGCCAGTTATCGTACCTACGTCTTAACAAGACAAGTAAATGTTCTATGTAGTGCACTACCTGTATGTATAATTATCTGTGATATTAATAAAGCTCCATGTACGTATTTTCCACTGTATTATTTACAATACCACTCGAACATTATAAAAATGGAGAATTTTATAAGCTTTAAAATGATGTATTACACGACCCCCTTTCCATTTAAAAAAATGTGCCCCCATGCCCCCCTGCCCACATTTTAAGAGCTGAATGTATTAAATATATGCTAAAAGATAGTTTAAGTTGACTTATTTAAAAGCTCCAAATTTGAAGTCGATATCTCAACTGGTTCAAAAGTTAAGAGGGGGGGGGGGGGTGACTTTTGGACCGCTCTGTATAATTAGTTTGATGATGAATATAGAATAAATTTTTCTGTCTTTGTGATATGTCTAGCAATTCAAGAAGATTCCAAGAATTAATATATCCATTTAGAATTTTGAGAAGGAAACAAATATCACAAATACTTCTATGCTTTTGCAAAGTAGTTAAGTTAATGCAAAGTTTTGCAAAGTAGTTAAGTTAATGCTGTTCAAAATATTTTTTGTTTCTTTTTTCTGTTTTTTTTCTCAATGTTTGTTTTATGAGTTTGTTTTGCAGATGAATAATACCAGACTAGTTTGGAGTGAAACTTGCTGTGAGTTTAGGAAAAAGGATGAGACCATTTTTTTCATCTCCTCTGCTGTTGTAATATTAATTACCATGATTTTTTACGTACTGGCCAAATATTGCACAGAAAAAACTTCACCCACAATTGTTCAACGTAAGTTATACTGTCTGTTTACCTGCCAATTATAGTGGTATTAAAATATTGGACACTATTGATAAAGATTTCTTGTAATAATTTTATATTTTTTTTTAGAACCACGATTCGCAGAAGCTTTAAATAGTCATAGTACATAAACTATGAAATGTAAAATAATAGTTTGTGATAATATTCGGGCCTAAACACCCCGGATCCGGGGAGTCCCCCTTGTCTTCCCTATAGGGATAGGCCCCTGCCCCGTTTAAATAGTCCTAGTAGTATCAGGCTAGTACATGTATATATACATAAGTTTATAAACTTACAAATATTGGTCCATGGTTACCAAATTGCCCAAGCAACAAAGTAGGTAAAAATGTGGACAAAAAGTCAGTTATCAATTATTAATTAAACTTTTTGTTCACTTTTTTTACCTATCTTGTTGCTTGGGTGATGTATTATACATAATTATATAAAATAAATATGTATTATACATAATTATATATAATATATAGTCATATTCCATGACAAAAACTGTTTATGTAATATACATATAGTTATAAAAATATTACCTACATGGTTTTAACACAGAACTGTGTTCTGTGAGTTTAAAGAATAAAGTTATTAAAATACGCATAAGGCTGTTAATCCTTAAATTTATTTCTAAATATATATTTATTAAAACTAGCATGGTTTTAATTAAACTCTAAGAAAACGTTTTGTATTTAGAAACACCAGGAGGTTGTTTTATTCATTGGAAAACCCATGAAAAAGTTCATAATTTTAGGTAACAGAATAGCTTCATGTGTATTATGTGTTGCATCACTTATTTCAAAAAATGTATTTTTGGTTGCCTACATATTAAGTATTTAGGCAACTTAAAATACACTGATCTGTATTAAATATTGCATATAGGCGTGACCTTGTGGTATGTGCAACACTCATTACCCAAACATGTATTTTTGGTTGCCTACGCTAGAAAGCAGTAACTCCATTTGTCGCATAGCAGCGTTTTCAAAATATTACATCAGAGTTGACGTCAAAACGTCGCTAGGCGACAAATCGAGTTACGGCTTTCTAGCGTAGCTGGGCAGTATACAAATCAGGTTGAGTATAACCTATTTTTTTTACGATGAAGTAAAATCATGTCTAAATTATTAAGAGTAACTCAAGTAAATGCAATTTATTTGGAAAATGAAGTTAACAGAGTGTTTCAACAACTACTTCAAGATACAGTCAAATATTTACCTGTAAGTCGACAAACTTTTCAAAAGAAATAATAAATTCATGTTTACCTGCTTTTAGCCTGGTTATACAGCTGAATATGACTTGGAAATTAAGTTACTGATCCGAATAGCTATATTATACTATTCTATAGTCAAAACAGGCAGTAGTTTTGGGCAACAATTATTATCGTTAAAGTATGATAACATTTCAACGACTCAAAGATATTTATACATTATAGGCAACTGTTTTGACTATTTTAAAGATAAAATAGAAACAAGTAAACCCTCAGAAGAGTCGTCACAAAATTTAAAGCATATTTATGTGGCTTTAAAATTATACGAGTTTGTGAATTTATCTTTATTCTTGCGAAATGGAACAAAACCACAGCTAATTGAGAGGATTTTGGGTTTAAATCATGTTTATGTAGATGAGAATGTGCAAAGGCAATATAACTCAAAATATTTAACCAGAGAACTAGTTTGGAATGGATTTATTGTAAGTTTATAATTTTTAACCCCTAATATATTTAAAAACTTCTGTTTTAGGAAATCTTGGTTCACACCCTGCCACTAATTAACTTTCATAAAATAAGAAGAGCATTGAGAAATTATAATCCATTTCATATAAGACCAGTTTATAATGTTGTTAGTTATAGAACCATAACAATGCATACAAAATGTGCACATTGTAATGAAAACCCAATTTTACCACACCATATGGGCTGTGCGCATGTTTTTTGCTATGTTTGTCTCAAGGTAAAACTATTTATTATACTGACATTTTTTTTTAAACCATTAAATTTTTTTATTTTTTTTTTAACAATTATTTGTTATTGCCCTTCAGTGTAGGATAAAAATTAGGAAAACAAAAATTGGTGAAAAATTATCCACTTTTCTGAAAAAAAGTGGTGCATTAAGGGGTTAATGGTAGTTTTTCTTTTTTAAACAAAAAAAGAATTCATTAGATAAAATCCAGAAGTGGGTTTTTCTGGTTAATATAAAAATAGTCCAGTAAATGACGGTTTTCTGCTCCGAATTGTTTTGGATAAGACCGATTGACGTGAAATTTGAACAGTACTTAGATGATGGCTCAAGGAACAAAAGCGACCTAGTGCAGATGCGTGCTTTTACCCTGTGGGTGAATGTCACCTCTTCTCGAGGGTGGAAATTATTATACTCAAAACAACTACAGGAATTGATAGAGGAATAAATTCCAAGCCAAAAGTTTCCTATAAAGTTATATCGATAAGTCAATACTTTTTGAGTTATACATTATTGGAAATGTTCGGTTTTCATCGAAAAAATGCATGTTTTTGAACGATTTTTTACGAATAACTCGAAAACCTTACGTTTTAACAAACAAATTGTAATAAACAAAAATAAAGCTCATAAAAATTCAAGAATATTGCTTTTCTATTTATTTCTGTAGATGTAATTTGAACCGAGTTATGGCTGGTTGAATGTCACTTTTTGTACGCCGAAAACTGAAGTCGAAGCATTCAACGTTAAATAACGGGAAAACGGAAAATTTTTCAGGGACAAGGGAAGGTTCAAGTATTACGTAACGAAAATTTTTATCATTTTGGACCTCCATCCCCCCCCCTGTAACGCTATTTTCCTATACCTTTAACATGGTTGTAACACTCCAAAATGACCCCCCTAGGAGCGTTACGTAATACTTGAACGTTCCCCAATATACAGGAAACTTTTCAAAGTACTTGAAAATACCTTTCAAATGAGCTTTTATAAAACTTCTAACAAAAACTAAGGGAGTTATGAAAAAATAAAATGGGTTGCTCGCAAAACACCTTTCAAATGAGCTTTTATAAAAATTCTAACAAAAACTAAGGGAGTTATGAAAAAATAAAATGGGTTGCTCGCTTTTTTGGAGAAAAAGTCGTCAATAAAACCAACAGCTTTACCACAAGAATGTAAATTGATTGTAATCCTTTTATAATTTACTTTAGGTACTAAGAATATGTTCCGGAAGTTTGACCAGTTTGGAATGCTTATTTTTGAAAAAAAATTTGAAATACAATAAATACTTTTTAAATTTTTTAAAAAATTGTTTTTTTTTTTCGAAATAATTCAAAAACTAAAACAGATAAGTAAAAAAATGATTGAGTAAAAAGGTAGCTTTATTTTTACTTTAGAATTTTTTACGTTTTCGAACAATTTTTTGTATTTTGTTAAGTATAATAATTTCCACCCCAGAGAATGGGTGACATTTACCCCCGGGGTAAAAGCACGCATCAGAACAAGGTTTGGACACTTCTGTTCCTTGAGCCATCCTCCAAGTACTGTTCAAATTTAACGTCAATCGATGTTATCCGAGAGAATTCGGAGGTAATACCGTATTTTTACCGTCAACGACGGAACTAAAATAATTATTCCCCAAAAAAATATTTAAGCAAGTTTTACCTTTTTTTAGGGAAATCAAGCAGCAGATTCAAAATATGAATGCCCCATTTGTGAACATAGAAACCCTAATATATTATGTGATAGAGTGACTTGCTAATAGATTTCATATTAAAAGAGGTATAAGGTGATATTATTTGTAAGTTTTTTAAAAAAATTGTATACATTGATTAAATCAATTTGATTTTGACATTCACTTATGTTTAAAAAATATATAAACGACTTCAGTCATAGAAAGGTGTAAAATGAAACAGTTTTTAGAATAATATATTTATATTAGATGTATAAACCATTCAGTGAAATTAATTTACCCTGAAAAAATAATACCTACAGAGCGAGTATAAATGCATCTACATCATGCATTTACACCCTCTAGGATACAATAATAGTAAATATATAACAAGGTAGAGAAGAAATTTTTTATAGCCGAGCGTATTAAATCCCGAGGTGCGTAGCAGCAAGGGATTTAAGAGTGCGAGGCTATAATAGTCTTCTCCACCGTGGTTTATATATTAGTTTTTTCACTACTAGCACTATTTAACTATTTTTATTCAAATAATAAAATAAATTATGAACAGAAATGATATTTCTTGAAATTTTCATAAAAATCAAGTAGCCTTGATCAATGACATTTGCTCAAATAAATACTTTGAAATGATATTTAAAAATTTAGTTTTTTTTTAAATGGTTTTCATAATATTTAGGTAATTATAGACTGTATTAATTGGTAATATTTATAATTAATGATATTTAATAAATAAAAAGTTATTTAAAGCTATTTTCTTGGGCTTGATAAGTAAAAATTGCACTTGCAATTGAACTCAAACATCTAAAGTGGCAGAAATCAATTGTTTATAAAATTTACTCCTACTAGAAGAGAAAAAATTATTATTGCTATAGGTGAAGAAAATTGATTTCACAGTCTGAAAACATTATAAATAATAGTATGTTCTAAAGCTAGTAGTGAAAAAACCAATTTATTGTGAAATAACATAATATGTTTATTCTAAATGCCCCCACAGTGGTGAAAATACTGGTGTGTATATTTAATTTTTTTTAACAATAATATAAAATATGCGAATATTTATAAAAAATAATAAAAGCTACCTACAATAAAAATTCTACTATAATATAATGTACAAAGTGTTTTTTTTAAGATTACTATTTAAAAAACCACCATTTACACTAAACATATATTTAAAAAATATAACATATGTCAACAACATTCTTTTAAAACTTGTGGTACAGTGTCTTTAGTTTTGGTCAATGTTTGACCTCCGAGTAAATCTGGACAGGATATTTTACCATTTTGTATATCATTCATAGTTTTCAGTAAATCATAATTTATTTTATCAGTTACTACTGAGTCTTGCCTAAAAAAAATAATTAAAAAAGGTTAATTTTTAATAAAAATTTAAATCGGGACTCCTGATTCAGGAGTAACACATTTGAGGTTTGATGTAAAACTGTTTTATGAACGAAACATTCCGTTTCTTAGCAAGACTATTAAGGAATGCAAATAAGTGCTCTTATGGCATCGTTATTTGCCCAAAAAGAAACAACCTTAAACCAGGGCCGGACAGTACGGTCCGGACATAAGGGGGTATTGGGGGGAGGGGTGTGACACCACCCCAAAGTCGGTAAATATTTGCATTCATTCGGAAAAACCCCAGGAACGTGCAAGATGTTATTTTAGCTTTTTTTCAGAGGCGAGACCCTTTATTCATAATTTTTTTTATTTTTGACCACTATTCGGCATTTTTATCAGCCACATCTCCCCAAAGAAATTGCTTAAATCCGGCCATGGCTTAACGGATACCCTTTCTGGATGGGTGGCAATATCGTTATATCAATTCATTTCGTTACTTTTCTGTATTTTTTTACCATTTCCTTTTTTTTTTAATTTCCAGCTTTATAGGATTGTTTTTTTGACGATTATTATCAGATATAAATTTATTCAAAAACATGAAAATTTTATTTTACCTATGATTGAAATTTTACTAGTGTCAAAATTTGACATCTAATTAAAAATGTAAAAATATATCAAAAATTATTAAAATGCCTGTATCTCGGAAACTAATACTGTCCTACTACGCTAGAAAGCAGCAACTCCATTTGTCGCATTGCAACGTTTTCACGTCAACTCTGATGTAATATTTTGAAAACGCTGCTATGTGACAAATGGAGTTACTGCTTTCTAGCGTAGTAGGGTAGAATAGTCCTACGATAAAAATGATCACATATGTTTTTGTAGGGAATTAAACATTTTTATTTATGCAAAAAAATTTGTCCTACTATAAATAATAAGTGATATATCGCTAAAAACTATAGTTTTTGTCAATTTTGCCCCCTCGCCCTAAGCTAATGTTAACCACATTTTATGCAAAATAGAAAAGGTCCTGAATCTTTTGGTGAAAGAATTTTTCAAATCGGACGTTCCGTTCAAAAGTTATAAAGTTTACGTACAGACAGACATACAGGGTGTATTTGAAATAGCGTCGGAAATTTTAACAGGTGATTCTACATGATAAAATATGACAAAAAGTTCCTATAAATATATGTCTAAAAATGCGTCATAAGGGAGCTACGCCCCTTTGAAAGTGGCTAAAAAAATCGGTTTTTATTTAATAACTCAGGAACCCTTTGAGATATATTAACGAGGTTTTGCACCTGAATTAATCCTAATAAGGCCCATCTTTGTATGTCATTTTCACGTACTTATTTAAACCAGGGGTGTGAAAAACGGGGGGGCCTTATCAGTTTTTTGTCCCAAACTTTTTTCCGTGTAACTTTTTTGCAATATTATTTTTGAAATATGATTCCTCAGGTCAAAATACATAAAAAAGGTACTCTTGTTGTAATACTGCAGGATTAACCGTTTTCGAGAAAAGTTCATTTGAAGGTAAAATTTCACGGTTCGAAGACGAAAAATTAAATACTAAAATGTCGAAAACCAACATTTTAATGATGCAATGTTATTCTACATCAAAAACTAAGAAAAAAAGTTTCCATACATGTAGGTCGAAAAAACGCTTTTAAAGCTACAATAGCACTTTAAAAATGGTGCATATTTAGGAGACCATAGCTCCATTAGGATTGATTTTTGGAAGTACCTGTATATGAGGTTTTTTTTTTAGTTTTTAATGTACATTCGCCCTGCATGATTAAAATTTTGGTTTTCAACATTTTAGTATTTAATTTTTCGTCCTCGAACCGTGAAATTTCACATTCAAATGAATTTTTCTCGAAAACGGTTAATAATACAGTATTGCAACAAGAGTACCTTTTTTATGTATTTTGACCTGAGGAATCATATTTCAAAAATAAAATTGCAAAAAAGTTACACAGAAAAAAGTTAGGGACAAAAAACTGATAAGCCCCCCCCCGTTTCGCACTACCCTGGTTGAAATAAGTACATGAAAATAACACATAAAAACGGGCCTTGTTAGGATTAGTTGACGTGCAAAACCTCGTTGATATATCTCAAAGGGTTCCTGAGTTATTAAATAAAACCCGATTTTTTAGGCACTTTCAAAGGGGCGTAGCTCCCTTATGACGCATTTTTAGACATATATTTATAGGAACTTTTTGTCATATTTTATCATGTAGAATCACCTGTTAAAATTTCAGACGCTATTTCAAATACACCGTGTATAGACAGACATTTTTTTAACACCCACGTTTTTCACATTTTCTCGACGTTTCATGACATTCTAAACCCAAAAATGCAAAAAAATTGATTTTTGGGTCGATTTTAATAACGGGTGTTCCCACCCGTAAAAATATTAGTTTTTGCCCTTAGCCTACCCCAATGTTAACCATATTTCACGTGTCGCAAACTATAAAGGACCTCAAACGTTTGGTAAAAAAATATATATCAGATGTTCCATTCAAAATTTATAAGGTTTACAACCAGATGCATAGATGGAGAGAGAGAATGAGACCTATTTTTTTACACTTACTTTTTTCGTATTTTCTTTGTTTCAAAATATACTACCCAAAAGTGCGAAAAAAATGACTTTTCGGTCCATATCAAAAACGGGTGTAGCCACGCGTAAAAAAATATAAAACTTACTGATATTCGGGATGTTCGGTTACAAATTTTCTGATCCACGATGCTGTTGTCATAATTTCGCCTGCGGCTCTTTTTTGAATAAACTTCAGATACTGCTGGATTGTACAGTGTGTATCTGCATCGACGTCCATGCCGCTCAAATAGTTATTGATTAATGGAATAAGACCGGGGAATTCGCCTTCCTAAAAATTGAAGCGGTGCATTATGTCGCCAAGTGAAAAAAAAGCGTACACAATTATTTTATCATTAAAATAAGGTGGGAACACATTAATATACATAAAATAGTTATTTATATATACCAAGGGACTAAACTGGCTGTTTTACTCCCGCTGCATGAGTGTTTTCTGAGCCAGCGCAGCGAGCGAGGGAAACTGAAATGCAAGGGACTAAAACAGCCACGTTTAGTCCTGAGGTATATAGACTATTTTTTAAACGACCAAACATAATTTAGGTAGGTAGATAAAATTAAAAACCATGCGTCTAAAATCGGGTGTTTTATTTTCGTAATTTACGGTTGACACAAACGTCAGTTCGAAAAAATGGACGAAGACGATAAATTTTAAGTAATTTAAACAATGTTATTTTTTAAGGTTTTCCTTGTTAAAATCAAATAAATTTGTTTGAATCGCTAATTTTTTTCAAAACTTTACCAAACCTAATTTTTGTACCAGTAGAGCATAAAGTAAGTATATTGTTGCCGTGATTTTTATTCCCTTGGGACAAAAACGGCAAGTTTAGTCCCGAAAATGAAAGCGTAACATTAAGTTTTAGTCTTGGTCGTGCAAAAAATAGTTCACAATTTTGAGTTTTAATATTGAAGTTTTAGGACTAAAAGGGTTAATTAAGGAGCGTTTTTAGACGTATTTGAAATATTTATTTTTACACACCACCTCTAGGGGGTGGGCTGTTCTAAATAATTATATTTCACTTATTTAGGGTAAGAACTACCTGCATACCAAATTAGGAAATGAGTACCCAAGCTTCAAAAGCCGACTGGAAATTTTTAATATAAATTTAAAAAAAATGTCATAAACGTCAAAAAATATCCCAAAAGAAATTCTTATATCTTCCAATAGGCAAAAATTGGTACTCTAATATTTATACAGTAGTACTATTACATATTTAAGAATAGTTTTACGTATGTATCTCATGGACGACGATGGACGAACGAAACTATTCTCAAATGTTAGTTTATCGCTAGATATAAAAACTCGCCAAAACTACTAAAATAATAAACAAAATTTTCTCTAGTTTACTGATAAACAAAATTTGAAAAATACGATTTGTTTGAAAATGGCTTTGTTTATAATTGGACGGTATTAACAACCAAACCAAACCGTTTAACCCACATTGTGAGATGACAGTAAATCGTTGAACTTTTTCCTAATAATTTTTAAACATTTTGACTAAAACACTTAAAATTAAGCATTAGTTTCACTTGCTCATCAGGACATGTAGAAGTAGAAAATATGTAGGTTATTACCTTCCCCAAGGAAAGCCTTGCGTTAGTAAAAAAAAATTTAAAAATTTTTATTGCTTTTTTTACGTTTGGACGTTGTATATCCAAAAAATATGGTTTCCGTCAAAAAAAAATTCTGTCTGTCGGTCTGTGACAGGGAAATTGGTGACCACGCTATCTCAAGAACGCTTCGGGCTAAATAATTCAAATTTGGGCCATAGGTTGATTAACAAAAGTTGTAGGCTGGGATTGTTTTTGGTAAAAATCGAATTGGGGTAAGGGGTAAAATGGCGTAAAAACATTTTTTCCATTTTTCGTCCATCATCGTCCAAAATGATCAAAATTTGCGTTACGTAATACTTGAACGTTCCCCTTAGAACATTTGTGATATGAGGGAAAAACTAATTGTAATAATAACAATTAAAAAAACCTCAAAAATTATAGACAAATTTTACATTAGTTTTGTAATTACTTACCTTTCCATTTATTATCTCATTTATTGTCATAGCACCAAAAACCTCACAATTTTCATTCATAGAGCTTTTTTTGCAACATTCATTTGCCTCTGGCGGACTAACTTGGGTAGTTAGATCTTTTTTAAACCAGAATTTTCGTTCCATGCATGCGTTACGTTTTTGAGCATTTTGCATGTTTTCATCTACCTAGAAAGACAAAAACTGCTGGCGAATTGGAACCAAGCCTTTTTTTGGAAATTCAAAGGTGAAAAAATTAGAGAAATTTTCTTTGAAACGGTGCCTTACACTTCAAATTTGATACCCTGTCAGCAGAAATATTTAAATTCAAAAATTCATCTATACAATCATGGGGTAATTTTCTAGGGCTACTGGCTGTATTTTTGAATTTGAAGATATGGAATCACAAGGCACAAAATTTAAGGCGTGAGACGTAATTTTAAAGTTTACTTCTTGTATTTTTACACTATATATAGTTTTCAAAAAAAGTTTTTACTTTCGAGCGACCTTAGGAGAAAAGAAAGTTTTAGCAAAAAAAACTATTTCAGATTTTGATGCATTTATCCGTTTTAAAGTTTATACATTCCGATTTTTTTTCGATGTCCGTACAGAGGCCTACAGTAGGCCTACAGTAACTGTAGGTATGGCCTGTAACAGGCTCATTTCCGGACCATCCTTTATAGGAACTTTTTTTCATATTTTTTTAACGTAGAATCACCTCTTAAATTTCTCGAACTTTTTTCTGAATAACCCTGTATATATATTAGCACTGCAGGCCTAGCAGGACCATGGCTTGTTTTTTACTTTTTCATAATCACCGAAAATAAATGCAAACTATAAAAATAATAAAATAATCAAAATCTCAAAACTTGGGGGCTAATTTTTGCGAGATGGTAAGTGCGGTATACCATTTTCAGTTTATTTTTTAATTTTGATAACTAACCTTACTAATAGGAATTAAGAAGTCCAATTCATAAGATAAAATAACTCGAGTTAATAATACGACGAAACAAACTAGGGCTGCATTTTCAAAGTCCGTCAATTGTACTTCGCATGGCCTAAATTCTACCCTCCACCCGATAGTTGAGTTGGGAGGGGGAGGCTTGAATCTCATCGTTTGCCAGTTTGTTGATTGGATATTCTGAAAATAAAATATAAAAAGTTACAAATCTGCACGCATTACATACAAGATATTATCCAATACATACAGATAATAAGACAATTACCAGCTTTATTTTAAATAGATAAACTCAATAATAACCCCCTCGTGGCTTTTACTTTATTGAGTGGATAATTATTTATTTTACCCACTTAACTGTCACTTGTCAATTTATTTTCTTGTAAATGTCATTCAATTTTTTAATAAAAATATGAATTCCTATGAAGCTATTTATTGGATAAAACCTTGTATGGCACTCATGGGTAAACCGATATTGCCCTCTCGAAAATTAACCTGCTTGGTTAATTTTCTCATGGGCAATATCTTACTTTACCCACTAGTACCATAAATAACTATTTTCTACAGGCGTTAGGAAAAGGACAAAACTAATAAAAGCACATATTTCAAAAAGTTATGTTTATGCTTTTAATATTTTTTTAAATTATATTCTTTTTTGCACGATCGGGTAATTTGACGTGTTTACTGGCCTAATTATGACAGCAGTAAGTTATGTTTACAAATTGCTGATTGGTAAGTAAATTACTTACCAATCGGGAGGTGGTAAGGAAATAATAATCTAATTTTTAATTTTGAAAGTTTTAAGTTAGTTTTTATTAAAGTTAAATATAAAATTACAATTGGAACAATAACTGTAAAACGCTATTGGACTATTTAGGTTTCTTTTTTGAACGAAATAATTATTTATTAATAAGCCAACAGAAACTTTTCTATGTTTTCACATATTTTTTTCACTGCCCCATGTTTTGAAATTTTTTCAACTATATTCATACTGGTCTTTGGATTTTTCGGGTATACTTGCAAAACGGATAGTAGTATTGGAGATTTCGACTTCGACTCAATCTCCAAAATAATCCTCAACCGGTAAAATGCACTTACTGCCCTTAATACCTAAATTACTATTAAGAACTTTGCAAGCACTAATACGTCACAAAAATGAATCTCAAAATCAGTCATTTAATAATAATTTAATTTTCAAATCCAGCTTTTTGAATTGCATGGTCAGTATAACTACCTTAAAATAATAATCTGTCATACCCTGCAGAAAATGTCGGGTAAAAAACATATGAAATATTGCACTAACCGGACAAAAGCAGATAAAGTTAGCCGTTTTACGTCCGGTTAGTGCGATCTTTTATCTTTTTTTCTTTACCCGATATTTATAACAGGGTATAGGAAAAAGTAACAAATACAAAGTCTTATATTATTTCTATTTTTAGGATTTTTTCCACAAAAAATATGTCCGTTTGGTCGAACAATTATATACTTAGGGTCTTCAAATGAAGTGACATGAAACTCAGCACCGTGCTGTGGGGTAGCCAACTGTCTCTGAGTGCAAAGCTGGGTGTTTTTTTTTCTCTTTGATAATGATCTTTTTTAAGTCATCTTTTAAACTTGGGACAAAGTTAATGCGGGTTGACTATTTTACCTGTCAGGGAGGCACACACTTACCAAGGGCGTATATATTATAATCTTGCCTCAACTAAAAAAAAAAATCACGGAACGGCCTTGATAAAACTTAATGAACGTTATCTCGAAAACACTTTGAGCTAAGAGCTTGCCCAATGTTTTTGGACAGGAAAATAGAGTGGGGGTAAAAAGGTACCAAAGGGCGTAAAACTTATTATTTTTTGTGACAACTTGCTTACTAATAGGCATAAACCGTTTGTTGTAGAAGTGAAAAAATCTTGGAATTTTGCGATTTTTTTAAGGCACCTTACCTCAAAGTGATCGGCGTCTTCCTCGTCGTTCTGGTGTACTTTCTCGCTAAACAGCGACACGCTATCTCTAATAAACAAATGAGCTATATGTTGAGCTAGTAAATGGTCGATTCCATTCGATTTTAACCTGTTAAAGTCTTCTTGGTTGTATTCTAAGGGCACGTCGTTATATTTTTCACCTAAAAAAAGCAAAATAAAAAAACTGTTAAATTTTAAAAGCAATAAAATTATATTATACATCATATCATATTATAAATTATTACAAATTGATACTTATATCATAAATGTATTGTTTAATCTGGACTCTGAGAGACCAAAATGATGGTTTGTAGGACCGTCTAAACTAGGTTAAAATATTTATTTAAAGGACCATTAATCCTAGTTTCCTCCGATATAATAGACTTATAATGCATAGGGTAAATTAAAGGGCATAGATTACACAAAATACGTCTTCACACTTATAATCAAGACGGCACTCACAAATAAATTTTTAGATTTTCCTTTTAGGGCCCTAAATGCTGTTATTCTGTGGATATTCCAATCTTCGGATGTTTATTGAAGATTTTGGTAAAATCCTTTAGACGTACATAATATCATTGATTCATAATCAATGATAAAACACATTAAAATATTAAACGTTTAGTCAAGCATTAGTTACTGTAGTCGCGATATATTTCTACTTGTTGATGTGTCTGTTCACACCTGCTGAGAGTGCACTGTGGGGTCGTTCCATTGTGAGTCTTGCACCTCACTTGAAAATAAGGGCAAAGTGAGCACCTAGTGTATGCCTCATGCCCTCATTATATAGTCTATTATTTATTATATAATTTATTTATTTATTTTATATGTATAATTGTTATAAATTAGTTACCTTGCGGTGACAGATACGAGTCTATAGAATCGTATCGTGATTTCCTTATCAGGAATTTGTTGTTTTTTAGCGGTTTTAGCCCGCGTTCTTCTTCGGTTCGGCAGTCCACCGAAGCGGAAATGACGTTCCACCGGCAGTCCACGTCGGTAAGGTAGCCTCGGTGCAAAGGCGAAGCTGCTGTCAAAGCTAACTAAAAATTTAATAAAACTAATATAAATTTAATTTATAGTTATTTTAAATGGTATACCCTGTACAATAATTGTACAATTTTATAATAAAATAATTATAAACAATTGGGAAGGGGGTCGTGTCGTAGATTATTTTCGAGCTCACAAAATTCTCTATTTGCCATATGTTTTTTATTTTCTAAATGTTTGCTAAAAAATGTAATTTTTTAAAAATTGTTAATCATATCATTAATTACATTTTAAAACTAGTTAAAACGTATAATTTACATTTTGTATCATCATCATCATCAAGCAAACAATTTTTTTTAAGAAACTTCTATTTCCATGCACCCCTGAAAATGTTTTTTTTTTCATAAAAAAAAACATGGTGGAAAAGAACATTTTACGGGCTTTAAAATTTTGTATATATAAACACAATTTTAAGGCTATAGCCTTAACTGGACATTAACATAAGTACCTACACCCTATTTATTTTTTAATCTTTGCCATTAAATATTTATAAAATTAATGTTTCTAAGAGGGGGGAGCGTGGACTTATGCTAATGCGCACTCAGGGTTAAGAGGTCTTTCTATCTTCAAAATTGAAAAATATTTTTTTTAAACATTTTTTTTTTATATAGAAAGAAAAGATATCATTGTGAAACTTTGTAGGTATGTTTATTTATATTTAAAGAGTATAATTTTTTTTGTTAGATTTTCCATAATTTTTTTTTGAAAAAAATATCAAAAATGGTGCTCGCCATAATTCCAGCCATTTGTATGGATTGAAAAAACAAAAGCGGGAAATTATTCAGTATTAATATCGCTATAACCCTATCTAAAAGATTTTTTTTGGCCAAAAAATAACAAAGTGGCGGACGTTTTTCAAACATTTTTAAATAATTTTCAAGAAAAACGTCTGCCATTTTGTTATTTTTTGGCCAAATTTTGTTTTTCTAGATAGGGCTATAGCGACTTTAATACTGACTATGGTCTGTTTCATCAAGCAAGATAGTAAATTAAAAATCGCGCAGTGAATATTTTCAAAACAGATTCGAATACTGAATGTGCGAATATACTGCGTAGTTTATCTTATAAAACGTAACTATATTCTATACACAAATATATAGTATTCAAACCTTTTGTCCCGTTTTTTGTTTTTTTTAGTCGATCCAAACGGAATCATGGCAACCACCGTTTTTTAATGTTTTTTTTTTCAACAAAATTTTATGGCAGAAAAATGATAATTTAAAAATCTAAAAAAAAATTTGTTCTCTAAATATAAATTAACATACCTACAAAATTTCACAATGATATCTTTATCTTTCTATAAAAAAGAAAATTAAAAACAAAATATTTTTATAATTTGAAGGTAGAATAACCCCTTAAATGTTCATGAGACATTGTAACAATTAAAAAAAAAACCGTTTTCCATGTTGGCTGCGGTATTGGTCCCCGGGGACTGGTAAGTAACGTTTTTGGTATGCGGCAGTCAAATATGTGAAATATCACTTGATCCGTAAGGGAACGTTGAAGTATTACGTACCGTAAATTTTGATCATTTTGGACCCCCACCCCCTCCCTGTAACCCTATTTTCCTATACCATTAACATGGGCGTAACACTCCAAAATTAACGTTCCCTAATTTTGTAAATTTTTAACATATTTTAACGCCAAAAAGATCTTTATAAATTTCTCAATCATGATTATGTAATAATTAGTTTAAGAAACTGTACAACTCCCCGGAGGCATGATCCCCACACAAGTAATACGGTACTCATCGAAATATGCGTTTGCACAAGGGCGTATATGAGGGGGGGGGGGTAATGGGGGTAATTACCCCCCCCCATAGGCGTAGGCGCCAATTTTGTTTGCAGGGCACCAAGTTTGGTAGTAACCGTCAGGGACACAGTTTTTTTTCTTGTTGGTATTTTTTTGGGCGCCAAGTTTGGTAGAAACCGTCAGGGACAAAGCTTTTGTCTTAGGGTATTTTTATGGGCGCCGTCATTTTTTTTGTAGGGGCGCCACGTTTGGTAGAAACCGTCAGGGACAAAGCTTTTTTTCTTGATGGCATTTTTTGGGGGGCAATTTTTTTTTGTAGGCGCACAAAGTTTTATTTTAGGGTGTTTTTTCTTGATAATTATTATTTTTTTGTTATTATTTGTTCTAAAACGGTATGATACTAATGTCGACGAAACTGTATTTCATTTACTTCTAAATTCTTAAAGTAAAAAAAATAAATATTAAAATGAAATTTAAATTAAAACTGTAGATTCATAGAGAATAACGGTTTGAAAATTTGGTCTTAGCCAATAAAAATTAATTTTACATTAGTAATGAATTATTTCACATATTTTTGTTACCATTATAGGGCACAGTGGGGTAAGTTGATCATACAAAGTCCTTGCTTCCGTTATATTACAAGCTTGGAACGTAAGTTGTAAACAGCAACATCCCATCCCAAATCCCATGGCGTCCATGTATACATGGTCCTTCAAAGCTGATTTACTGTGCCTGTATGAATCATCCAAGGGTGTCTTTGTGTTTTTATCCTTAAAAACTAAAATAAAAAAAAAACGGTAAAGTGTGAGTGTCTTTATATCTAAGAGTTTTAGTTACAAAGAAAAAGTTTTTTATACGATTATTTTTTAACGTTTTTATCAACCAATCATTTAACAATATTTCTGGCCACGTGTTTATTTCTGTTCAATCATATTATAGCTATATTGGGAATATGTAGTATTTTGTTTTTCGGTATTTCTCTTTTACAACAATATTTCATACCTAAAACTAATTAATAATTTAAATATGAATATATTACTATTTATAATTATTGTTATTAATTTATTATTTACCAAAGAATACCTCAAAATATTCTTTTTATAAAATGTAATGACAGTTTTTATAGGTTGACTTTTATGAACATGCTTGGAAGCCTAGCGCAGTACCGCGCTAGTGAGTACTGCAGTAAGTGGCTAAACTATTGACAGAAATATAATTTGCAATTTAAAAATGGACAAAAAGGTTTTAGTTTACCAGTTGAGAATGTAATTAAATTAACCAAATCAAAGAAAATGCCCTTAAAAATATTAAGTAATAATAGTTATTTATGGTGCTAGTGGGTAAAGTAAGATATTGCCCATGAGAAAATTAACCTGCGAGGCGCCAGCCAAGCAGGTTAATTGTCGAGAGGGCAATATCGGTTTACCCATGAGTGCCATACAAGCTTTTATCCAATAAATAGCTTAGAAATTCATATTTTTATTAAAAATTTTAATGACATTTACAAGAAAATAATTTGACAAGTGACAGTTGAGTGGGTAAAATAAATAATTATCCACTCAATAAAGTAAAAGCCACGCGGGGGTTATTATTGAGTTTATCTATTTAAAATAAAGCTGGTAATTGTCTCATTATCTGTATGTATTGGATAAAACAATTTATCAATTTACGATGAAAAAAATATAAAAGTTGGTTTGACATATTATAAATCGTTAAAAAATAATCTTCCGAATTACACATGATTCTTCGAATCATCGGGAAAAATTCAGTCTTCATTCAAATTTGCTGTCAAAGTAAATAATGCAGGGGCGACGCCCCGGTCGTAATTATTTCCAGACAGCAAATTTTCATGAAAACAGCGATTCTTTCCCGCATAATTCTCAGCCACTTGTGTAATTATATACAGAGCGGTCCAAAAGTCACCCCCCCTCTTAACTTTTGAACGAGTTTAGATATCGACTTCAAATTTAGAACTCTTAAATAAGACAACTTAAACTATCTTTAAGCATATATTTGATACTTTTAGCTCTTAAAATGTTGGCAGGGGGGCATGGGGCGACATTTTTTTAAATGAAAAGGTGGGTCGTGTGATACATCATTTTAAAGATTATAAAATTCTCCATTTAACTGTATATTTTTTATTTTTTTAAACATTTTTTTTTTGGGTTTAAAATAGGGTTGAAAATGGGTATTTTTGTCAAAATTTCTTTAAAAAATCCAAAAAAAAATTTAAAAATGCCTAATTTCATTATGAAAAAAAGTAAATTATACTTTTAAACTAATTTTAGTTGACATAAATAAAAATTAACAAAAAAAAAAATAAATTAAAAATTTATTTTTTTAGCACAAAAAACTGAAAAATCAAAACCTTAAAAAACATGTTTAAAAAAATTAAAAATGTATGGTTATATAGAGAATTTTAAAGGCTTTAAAATGATGTATCACACGACTCCCCTTTCCATTTAAAAAAATTTCCCCCCATGCCCCCTGCCCACATTTTAAGAGATAAAAGTATCAAATATATGCTTAAAGATAGTTTAAGTTGTCTTATTTAAGAGTTCTAAATTTGAAATCGATATGTCAACTCGTTCAAAAGTTAAGAGGGGGGGGGGTTGACTTTTGGACCGCACTGTATGATAATTAATCAGCAAGTTATCGATAAAAAATGTTGTTTTTTCACTTTTTGCCCCTTTTGGTATTCACCCCAACCTGACGCACTTTCACGTTTTAAGTCTCACTTCCCATCATTATTTTTTTGAGAATTTTATATCACAGTTTTTGAAATACTGCAGTATTTCCCCCATTACTGGGGGATACAAATATTATAGATACTTTTTTTTTTAATTTCGAAGTAAAAATATTAATTTTGTTATACAAATTTTTAAGATATGTAAAGAAAAACCTTTCATGTGACAAACAGCTTAATAGGGTTCTCTAAAAAAAGTTTTTTTGTAAAAATTTTATTTTTGCTTTTTTTGTCAAAAAAATATTAAAATCTAAAAAATACACCTGGACCTCGTCAATATGTCAAATTTTAGATTCCGAAATCATTCGGTTCTGTAGACTGACAGACGGAAGGGCAACTAAGCGATCGTAAGGGTTAGGTTTTTCGCTTTTGGGGTAAAGAATTTATAGTTGAAAAACTGTAGTGAAGATTTTCGAAAGATTTTCTACCTGGTAAATTGATAGCAACCTTTTCTCCTCTTCGTTCGCGGATGTTTCTGGATAAGGTTTTAAATCTGGGATGTCCTGGAAAAATAACTTCGTCAGGGAAAAATAAAGACCTCGTAGCACCTTCGTCGGGTGTTGGTTTGGTTGGGGGATCAGTAAAATCTGGACATCCTAACCTAAAATGAAATAAAGGCTACATCTTAAAGCGAGCTTAAAAATGTATAGACAGTTGTGGCATTAAATATCGGGATAACCTCAAAAAATTCGTGTCATTTTTATATTTTTTTCATGGATTAACATGGGATTATTTTAAAAATTAAAAACTAGGTTACTTTGTTTTGACATAATTGAATTATTTAGTTAAATATTACTGTCAAAAAATATTAAATTAATAAATTAATATTTATTGATTCATTAAATTTTACACAAATGTTGTAATTATTTAAATAATAATAAAATTGATATTCTTTGGATCAAAATTGTACTATACGGGTAAAGAATATGTTTTTAATATTCATTTTTCTCTTCAGTACAGCTAAAAACTCACAAGGTTTTATAAGTTTTATACTGAAAATGGATTTGAGTTTAAGAGTTCATTACTGAAGAGCCTCACTGAGGTAAGCGAAAAAAAATCCTAGTATAGGGCAACTGCACCTTGTTTTTCTCGGTTTTTCTTATATAATTAAAAATTGCTTCACCATCCATTGTAGATTTTGACCACCGAGGATCGTTTTTCGGTTTGATATAAGAACCTAATGTTTTCTCAATAAATCATTTCTTAAGATACAGATCTATTTCTTGAACTGTTTTTAGTAAAATTGAACCTCATCCATATCTCCTAATACTAAGGACGACTGAGCATTTTATCTCTTTAATTTACACAATAAGCAAACTCATGTTAAATTAAAATAAAGATAAAAGACACTTTTTTACAAACTACTCGTATAACAGCAAAAAATCAACAAACATTTAACATATTTTCATGTTTTTTAAAATATGACACAAGATTCACTATAATCTATGAAAAATTGTTTGTCCCGATATTTAATGCCACCACTGGAAATTCAAGAAAGTAGTTTTATGTTTTATTGATTGCAAACAACCAATTGAGAAAAAAAGCTTTAAGCTGATACCTTGAAATTTATACCATATATTTGTAACCATAAATCCTCGGCAGGGATTATTTTTGGTCAATATTGGGTTGGGTCAAGATGACTCGACTGTAATGATGACTATAAAGTCATCTTGGTAGGATCACTTCATCTTAGTCTTACTTTGTTCTTTCGTTCTTTGTCGTTAGTTTTCGCTTTTTGGACTTAGCTTTTCTTCCTTTAAATGAGAAAAGCTAAGTCCAAAAAGCGAAAACTAACGACAAAGAACGAAAGAACAAAGTAAACTCAGATGAAGTGACCCTATTTAAAATACGAGGAGGGCTCCCCGAAAAATATTGTGGACGTCAATTTTCCTAATCTACTCAACAAGGCGAAATTGATTTCCTTTAAGTAATGCATAATAAGTAGGTACTTTAATTCGAAAACAAATAGGTACTTTGATTATATATTATATAAAAAAAATTGTAATAAAAATAAATATATTATCAAGTATAATTTTGCTAGATAATTTGTTTTATTTTGATATTATTAAATTTCAAGGTTGTTTAGGCTAAATGCAACTTGAAATAATAAATAATAAGCACTTGATAGTTATTCTTAGTTAAATTACACCAAAATTACAAAATAAGAATGGGCAAGTTCACAAGCTGGTATTTTCGCACGAAGAAGCTCTTAAGGAAAATCTAGTCGAGCAAATCGATATAATTTGAGCTACTTTTGAGTTTTTAGGAGTTTGAGGGCGCCCAATCATTTAAAAATAAAACAGAAGTTCGAGATTCTCGGGAATCATCCGCCATCTTGAAAATCATGGTTATTTTAGCAGACTTTTTTTTTAAATAACTCCGTTAATATTAAATTTAGCGTTTAGAAAGTAAAAATAAAAAAAAAGATCACTAAAATTTGAACAAAATTGTTTTTCGTGAATTGTTCTATGGTCTCTTTCATCAAGCAAGATAGTAAATTAAAAAGCGCACAGTGAATTTTCAAAACAGATTCGTATTTTTCGTATATAATTTTCAATAACCTAAACAGATTGAAAAATACTGGTTTATCCATTAGTGACGACCTATGTTTGGATGACAGGCTGGAACAAAAAGTCTTATACAGTCACTACAAGGAGGCAAGAGAGAAAGGCCAAAAAGCTAAGCTGAGAAATTTCAAACTTGTAATTGAGAACGAAACATATTCTTTTGAAGATTTAAACGACAAACTTCAGGAAGAATCGAAAGAGGAGGAAGCAACGAAGAGAAAAAGGAAAGAAATTGAACCTCAGGTGCAAGAACCATCTAAAAGGACAAGGTCTACAAAAAACATTTAATATATTTTTTTTTCTCATATAAACATTTCTATTCTATTATAGTTTTATCTTTGAAAGTTATCATTTTTTTACATACTTTTTTTGTTAACTTACTAGTATTTATAAACATTTAAATTCATTGTAAATAAAATGGTTCAAATAACCTTTGCTCATCATAATGTACGTTCCCTAACTGCTCATTTTACCTTTTTTAAAAATAAATTACTGGACAAAAAATACACAATCTTCGCCATTTCAGAAACTTGGTTGAATCCAAATATTGATTTAAGATCCATTGCTATTGATGGCTATAATTTTGTGAGAGGAGATCGCTGCGGTAGAGGTGGCGGCGTGGGTATGTACATAAGTAACAGGATTAAATTTAAAACATATAAAACAGACCCATCCATTGAACAACTTTGGGTGAGTTTCACTTATTCTGATAAAACTTTTAATGTTGGCGTCGTATATCAGCCCGAAGAAAAAACTTATAACAACTTTTTAGACAAACTTGACAGTACAATTGTTAATGAACTAAGCGATTCTGATGTGACATTCGTACTTGGAGATTTTAATATTAACTGTTTGGAGCCTGAAAAGGCATCCACCAAAGTTTTTGATAATTTTTTAGAGTGCCATAACTTTTCGCAAATAATTGACGAACCCACAAGAATAACTAACGAAAAAAGATCATTAATTGATTTATGCCTTTTAAATGATATAAATATTGTTGCTAATAAAGGTGTTATACCAGTCCCTAAAAACATTTCAGATCATTGCATTATTTTTTGTTGTCTAACTTTACAGTATTCAATTGCCCGCCCTGAATTTAAGTATAGAGATTTTAAAAATGTGAATATTCACCAACTAGAGGACGACCTTAAATCATTGCCTCTTTATCATGTGGTTGAGCTTGATAATATTGATGATAAACTTAATTTTTTTAACACCAGTTTGCAAAACCTTTTTGATGTGCATGTTCCATTAAAAACCTGCACATTAAAGAAACAATATTCTCCCTGGTTAACAGATAACTTAAAACTATTGATTTCACTACGCGATAAACAGCTAAAAAAATATAAACGTAATAAAACAGAAGCTAGTTGGAACTATTATAAAGTGCTACGAAACTTTACCAATTATTCTATAAAGCACGAAAAAAAAGGATTTCTAAACTTTAAATTAGGTAACTCAAATCCCAAAGATACCTGGAAAGAATTAAAAAGGCTGAATATTGTAAATAAATCGCGACCCTCTATCCCTGATGAGCTTAGCAACCCCAATAATATTAATAGTTACTTTGTAAATTCCATACCTCGGGAAATTAATGCAAACAAAAATAATGTAATACAATTTTATCATGACAACCGCCTTAATTTGCAAAATGAAAATTTTAAATTTAAGTTAGTCACTGATAACGATGTAGCCAAAATAATTTTAAAGATTAAAACTAAAGCTGTTGGCTCAGATGGTTTACATATTGACTTTGTAAAGCTATGTTGTCCATATATTCTCCCAATCATTTTACATATTGTCAATTTTTGCCTTGAAAATTCTCAATTTCCTTTGTGTTGGAAAGAAGCCCTGATAAAACCCATTCCAAAAACTTCTTCTCCCTTAGACTACAAAGACCTTAGACCGATTGCAATTCTTTCAGTACTTTCAAAAGTTTTAGAGCGTATTATGGACAATCAACTTCGAGATTATCTTTCGGCCAATGAAATACTTCCTTTTTGCCAATCCGGGTTTAGGCGACAACATAGTTGTGTAACTGCTCTAACTTGTATTGTTGACGATTTGATAACTGCAACCGATAATAACATGTTAACTGCACTTATATTACTTGATTTCAGCAAAGCTTTCGAAACCATCGACCATGATATTTTATTTTCAATTTTATATTATATAGGTCTATCTCCTGAAGCAATTAGTATGTTTAAATCTTATTTAAGTCTTCGCATGCAACGTGTAAATATTAAAGATGCATTTTCAGATTTGGTGCTAATTTTATCAGGTGTGCCACAGGGTTCCATACTAGGTCCCTTACTTTATATTATTTACACAATAATTTTTCTTACATACATACGTAAATGTAAAAAACATTTTTACGCGGATGATTCGCAATTATACCTTTCGTTTCTTCTAAAGGATACTCTTCAAGCCAAAAACTTTATTAACGAGGACCTTCAATGCTTAGCAGACGGTGCAAAAGATCACTCCTTACACTTAAACCCAATAAAGTCTCAACTTATTATAATAGGTAGAACTAAGGCGGTACAAACTTTAACAAATTTTGATATCAGTATCAATAATATTAACATTCCAAGGGTTGAGGAAGCAAAGAATTTAGGTGTAGTTATTGATTCAAGTTTACGCTTTAAAAAACAAGTGAATGAAATGATAAGAAAGGCTTACTGTTGTCTAAAAATGTTATACAGCAACAGGTATATGATGGATATCCACTTAAAAACTGTCCTTTGTGAGAGTCTTGTATTAAGCCAGTTTAACTATTGCGATACTCTTTATCACCCTTGCATTGATAGTACAGATTCGTACAGAATTCAAAAAGTTCAAAATTCCTGCGTTAGATTTATATTTGGCATAAAAAAGTATGAGTCAATTTCTAATAAAATCAAAGAGTTAAACTGGCTCAATATGGCAAAACGAAGAAAATTACATTGTCGTTGTTTATTTCACAAGGTAATAAATAAAAGGGTTCCTTCATATTTGTATAACAAAATTTTTTACAGAGGTGACATTCATTCGGTTAACATAAGGCGTAAAAACGTAATAGACATACCTCGATATTACACCGCATTTTTTAAGCGATCTTTTCTGTACAACCTTGTAGACTTTTGCAATGGAACTGATTCTGATTTGAGATTTATACCGTTTATGAAATTTAAAAATCAACAAAAACTGTCTTTACTTTTAGAAGACTAATTTAATAAAATGAGTGGTCGAGAGGAGTACTCACATAATATGTTATATCCGGTTATATCTAATTATTTTTTTTTTTTGTGTTGCTGTTTATATTTTTCTATATATTTTTTTTATCTTTTTGTGTTATTGTAAGTTTCCGGATTCGCGGAAGACCAGACTTTTTGGAGGTTGGAGGATAGAAAACTATTTAATAAAACAACCTAAGTTGTGTAACTTAATGGTAATATACATATAATTCAATATTTCTCCTTCCTCCGGAAAGAGCTGAGCGATATCCCTTTTATGTACTATTGGCATAAATAAACGTCTTTATTATTATTATTATTATTATATTGGATGTGCGAATATACTGAGTAGTTTATTTTATAAAACAACTCCATACACAAACATATAATATTCAAACCTGTTACTGAGTTATTTTTTTTTTTTTCAAAAAAATGCTTTGTTGATCAGCTACTTAATTCTTGCTGTTCACTGACTGAGTTATATTGGCCCAAAAAGTCTATATCTAGATTTTTTTGAACTATTGACGCTACGCATAAGAATTTTTTTCATATTTTTCAGATAGCATAGATTTGATTATTTAATGGTGTTATTTTTAGTTTTTATCAATTTTAACTAGAAATATCTCGCTTAATACTCGCTTTAAAACAAATAAAAATTGGATGAATTTTTCAGATAGACTACCAACTTCCCCATTGTATAAACATACATACAAAATATGTTAATAAATTGCTTTTTAATTTAAAATGAAATTGCAAACTCATTCATACTTGTCATTATTTATCATTAATATACAGGGTAATTTAGAAATGGGTTAAACATTTTAAGGGGTTTATATAAAAATATAAAAAAGTACCTATAAAGGTTAGTCCACAAATAAGCCTTTAGGGGGCTACGGCCCTCGTAAGGCTACATCTGCAGATCTGAGAACGAGTCTGAGAAAGAGTTTTTATTTAATATCTCTGGAACCATATGAACTACTAGTGTGGACTTTATACATTTTTATTATCTTAAAATTTTCATTTAGGTGTCGAAAATTCTGAAAATCTGAGAGTGATCAAACTTCTCTAAGGGTCCTAATTGGTCCCCTAAAATTTGTAAAATTACCTAAACCCTGAATCTGCCCGTTTTTTGGGTGTCTACTTTGACAGCGGATTACTATGGGACAAACATATTGATTTTCTGTCAGGAAATATTGTCAAAAGTATATACGCATTACGTAATCTAGTGGGTGTGGTTTCTGACGAGGTACTTCGCACAGTTTACTATGCCACAATTAATAGCAAATTAAGTTATGCCCTAATTGCTTGGGGCCATGCAACCTCCACGGAAAGGTTGTTTGGTCTTCAACGGAGGGCTATACGTGTCATAAACAACATGGAATATAGAGATGATTGCACTGAATCTTTTCGACAACTAAAAATTTTGACTTTTCCGTCACTATATTTATTAACATGTCTTCTGTATGTAAAGAAACATATAGACACATACATAACTCATAACAATGTGCATGACTATCCAAATAGGAATAGCTCAAATATTTATGTAGATTACCGCAGGGTGGAAAGGTCGAAAAATGGAATAAACTATTATGGTCCTATGGCCTATAACCAACTACCTACCAGGGTGAAAACCTTACCTATAAATCAATATAAAATAGAAATAAAATTTTTTTTTATCACAAAATGTTTTTATAGTCTAAATTATATTATCGATAGTTTAAGTATAATGTAATGTAATGTAATGCAATGCAATACGTAAATTTTTTTTTTTTGACGAGTGTAAGATTTTTTATCAGTAACATAATAAATTAAACTAAACTAAACTAAATTAAATCGTAAAAAAATCGTTAAAAATTGCTGTATTGTATTCTTAAGTGAAAATTTTAAGGTGCTTGAAATCTTATTTTATTACTTTTCAGCATACAAAATTAGGTGCCAAATTTCAAAATGATCAAAAGATTTTGACCTGTGCCGAAAATCCGCCTAACTTTCCCCTTACACTAAAATTTACGAACTTCAACCATCAATGGTTGAAGCATATTAGACTTTTTAGAAGAAACCCCCGGTGGGAGCTTCATACCCTTTTGCTGAAAAAATCACCCCCAGACCTCATGACGATTTTCTGATTTTTTCTCGTAAACCGTTACTCCGACGAGAAAATGTTAAAAGACTTTTTATATTATATTGTCCATTATATTCTGCATAAAATTTGTCCTATAAAGTTTTTGTGCATCTCCCACCCAACACTCATAAATGACTTTGGAAAATAAGCATATTTCTCAGCGCGAAGACAAAAACACTATCCCACAAAATGAAATTTTTGAAGCATACCGAGAAGCATACTTTTTTTTGACAAAACCTATCTTAATTATTATTCTTCTGATTCTGAATCTTTTCTCAGATTTGGGCTATGACCCCACAGTTTTTATATACAGGGTGTTTTAGAAAACACCTTTTTTTAAATGACTGCAGAATTTGCTTTTATGAATATTTTTTAATAAAATTCGGGTCACTTATAAAAAAAGGATGTGCTTTTAAGACGTTGGAAGATTTTTTTAAATATCGACCCCCATTTTTTTTACAGTAAAAAAAAATAGTTTTGTTGTCAAATTTTCAAAAGATGGATTTTTTAAACGTCATGGGAATTAAAACATTCTGCATTTATCTAACTGTATTTTAATTTTTAAATTTTTAACGGGGAGCTTCCAGAAGTGGCGCTACATACAAAATACAGTTACAGTGGGTTAGGCTAAATGTGACACCCAGGGTAATTGTGACATGTCCTGTTATGATTCTTCTATACAAGTTTAAATCAAATCGAAATTTTACGTGAAATATTTAATACTATCAAAAACCTAATGCCAGGGTTGGATTGGATATAAACTAGTTTAGAAGAATTATAACAGGACATGTCACAATTACCCTGGGTGTCACATTTAGCCTAACCCACTGTAGATAAATTCATCTTTTGAAAATTTGACAGCAAAATTTTTTTTTTCACTGTACAAAAATTGAGGTAGATATTTAAAAAAATCTTCCCCCCCCCTGGCAAAATCTGAAATGACACCCCTGCCCCCAATCATTCATGGGTCATAAAAGTATTTTGAAAATGGTGAAAGGGGTTAAAAATTATAAAAATTATCTCGAAAATTAGCATGACATCATTCACAAATGGGCCTTTTTGGAAAAAAAAACAATACTTACCTAGGAAAACTAGTAATACTCATAATAGTCTCATTTGGTTGCAATAGTTGTGAGGCTTCCTCTCTCCTGTACCTCATATTTGCCTCTACAACATTAAAATGAGCCAATAAACCTCCATATGGTTTACCCGGAGTGCCCTCAATCATATATGCACCATACTCAGGCCTCCATAATGATTTAACACTCTCGGGGTGTAGGGCTTCTTTTTCGTTTAAAATACCTAAAATTTCAGGTGCACGCAAACTAACTTTAGCTTGCTTTAATTGGTCATTAAACTTAACTATAATGTATTCAACTTCATCACCCCATTTGAGAATATCACCCTTTCTATCACATAACCTTTTATATAAGTTTATAAACTGAGTTATGCCATGTTCTCTTACATGATTTGATAATTTCTTAGTTTCTTCCCAGGAAAGAGGGTTCCCTTCTGATAAAAGACCCATATTACACTAATTTACTTTCAGCTATAGGCTTAAAAACACAATACAAACTGTATAAATGTTCACTGAACTTGTTTTGTTTATATTGAACTTAAAACTAGAATTATTGATTGAAGAATATAGATTATAACTTAAAAATTATACCACGACAGCAATGTTCTAAACACCAAGAAATTTTAATTAATAATGTATCTATTTCAATCATAACCACAAAAATTGCTGCAATGACGCACGTAACCTTGAAAAATACCTAAAACAGGTGCGTTCAATAATAGCAGTCTACGTCCAAGGGCGTAGATGTTTTTTTTTTTTTTTTTGTGGGGGGGGGGTAATACCAAGATCTTAGATATTTTTTCCGGGATTAAATGAAAAAAAGCCAAATTTATATTTTTTTATAGGATAATGCAATAAAAAAAATATATATTTTTGTCCTATGGGGTGGTAATTACCCACCTTACCCCCCTCATCTACGCCCTTGTCTACGTCCCACATTCACATAGACAAAGTTTGTTATTTTGTCTATGCACATTCAACTCGGTCTTTCGCGCTGTTGCCAAATTGTGCAATTTAATATATCTTTGGTTTTTGGTTGTTTTGGTCGGCAAATCTTAGGCGAGTCGGATTTTTTTTTATTTAGATGTGCTTTTTTTTCAAAGAATTTTTACCTAAAGAAGTAATTTCAGACCAATGTTTATGAATGTGTCATCTTTTTGTTTGTTTATTTACCCACAGAAACGCGATCAGCTTTGTGGTGTAAAATGTAGATGTCGCTAGTCGACTTTCAGGCTACCTAGTAGCGATGTTGCGTAGTTTCCACCTTATCATGAATTCAAATCATTATACTTAAATTAAAAATGTTAAAAACTTTGTGTTTACTATAATTATGTTTAATAATATAGTATATTTAGGGCCACTTGCACCAACTTTTGGTACGGGATTATCTCAGCTAAACCGAGTTTAAGTTAAAAATGCTGCGTTCTGATTGGTCAGCCGTCAATTTAATCCAAGTTTAAAGTTAAACCATCATTGGTGCAAGTGGCCCTTAAAGGCCACTTGCACCAACTCTTAAACTGGGATTATCTCAACTAAACTGAGTTTAAGTTAAAAATACTGCATTCTGATTGGTTGGCCGTCCATTTAATCCAAGTTTAAAGCAAAACCATCGTTGGTGCAAGTGGCCCTAAATCTATTAAAATTAAACTACTAGTTTATATAAAACTCATACAGAACTAATGTTTCTTAAAATTTACAATAAAATATCCAAAGTATATGTTTCGAAATAAACGTAAAATAAACTTTATCAAGGCAGTAGAGTATTCTTGGAAGTTGAAAAAGAGAACGATTCGTCTCCTATTTTACCAGCTTTGCTGCTTGGATCCAATCGGCAACACTGTACCCCTGTCAGTCATATTACGACATTAGACTGTGAGTTTACACATTCTTTCTCTCTCTTTACGCGTTTTACGCGTACTAAGTGTAAACAATAGTCACTCCGGGGGCTGTCACCGTAGTTGATTCACGCTTCAAACAAAGCATGCGGTAGATTTCATCATGCTCCTTCTTGAGGTAAAAGTTCTTTGTTTTTTTTTAGTTATAAAAATTTCTGCCAGGGGTACCGGGCAAAGCTTTTTTTATTTTTGAAGGCGAAAAAAATGTTTGGTAAGTCGGCTAATTTTTAGGCGAGTAGCCAAAATTTTTAGATACCCTAATGACACAAACTAGTAGAAACGAGTTAAAACTCGTAAAACCTTTACAAGTTTTTATTAGGCTTTAACGAGTAAATGTATTAACTAATAAAAATTCTACGAGTTTGAGGGCCACTTGCACCAATGATGGTTTAACTTTAAACTTGGATTAAATTGACGGCCGACCAATCAAAACGCAGAATTTTTAACTTAAACTCGGTTTAGCTGAGATAATCCCAGACCAAAAGTTGGTGCAAGTGACCCTGAGCGAGTAAGGGCCACTTGCACCAACGATGGTTTAACTTTAAACTTGGATTAAATTGACGGTCAACCAATCAGAACGCAGAATTTTTAACTTAAACTCGGTTTAGTCGGGATAATCCCAGAACATAAGTTGGTGCAAGTGGTCCTAAATTCATTTAACGCGTTTCTAGTATTTTGAATATATTTTTCACTATTTTATACTTTTTTTACAATTATTTACTAGTTTTCTACGAAGTTTATTTACTTGTTTTAGGCCCACTTGCACCAATGTTTAAACTGAGATTATCCCGACTTAACTGAGTTTAAGTCAAAAATGCTGCTTTCTGATTGGTCGAATGTCAATTTAATCCAAGTTTAAAGTTAAACCATCATTGGTGCAAGTGGCCCTTAGCGAGTATTAATACACTTTCATTTTAGGAGTATTTACTAGTTTTCTGCGAGGAAATTTATTTACTTGTTTCAGAGAGTATTAATACACTTTCATTTTACGAGTTTTTACTAGTTTTCCTCGAGGAATTTTTTTTACTCGTCCCAGCCAGTAAAGTTAAACCATCATTGGTGCAAGTGGCCCTTAGCGAGTATTAATACACTTTCATTTTAGGAGTATTTACTAGTTTTCTGCGAGGAAATTTATTTACTTGTTTTAGCGAGTATTAATACACTTTCATTTTATGAGTTTTTACTAGTTTTCTACGGGGAATTCTTTTTACTTGTCCCAGCGAGTAATATTAGATTTTATTTTTACGAGTATTTACTAGTTTTCTACGAGGAAATTTATTTACTTGTTTCAGCGAGTATTAATACTCTTCGTAGTGTAATAGTAAAATTGCTTCGTATTTTTAAGGATATTCTTCGCAGTGTAATAGTATAATTGCTTCGCATTGTTAAGGATACTCTTCGCAGTGTAATAGTATAATTGCTTCGCATTGTTAAAGCTACTAATCGCAGTGTAATAGTATAATTGCTTCGCATTTTTAAGGATACTCTTCGCAGTGTAATAGTATATTTCTTCGCATATTTTAGGATACTCTTCGCAGTGTAATAGTATAATTGCTTCTCATTTTTAAGGATACTCTTCGCAGTGTATTCGCATACCTGTATGTCAAAGCGTTCTTAAGTTATCGTGTCCACAGATTTCCAGACAGAACGACCGATCGACCGACAATTTTTTTTGCTCGAAATTGATTTATATCGACATAAAACGTCACAAAACGCAAAAATACGGAAAAAAAATCTTGAATATAAGGCTTTGCGAAATTTTCAGAATGGGAAAGCAAAACTACGTTTTTTTACTCGCTGAAATCTCGTTAAATACTGGTAATTAGTAGTAAATTTTTATTGGAATTTTCTCATAAAACAGTCGTAGAAACTTGTAAAAACTACGGTTTTTTACTCGCTGCAAACTCGTTAATCCTTGTAGAAAAATACTCGTTCAATACTGGTAAATTTTCATGGGAATTTCCTCATAAAATACTCGTAGAAAATCTAGGATTTTTGAAAATATTTTTACGAGTTTAAGCGAGTTTCTACTAGTTTTTTACTCGCTGAAAACTAGTTAATACTGTTTCACTAAACTCGCTAAAACTCGTAAAATATTTACGAGTTTGAGCGAGTTTTCTACTAGTTTGTTTCGCTAGGGTATGATGACCTTTTTTTTAGTCATTAAAATTTCTGCCAGGAGTAAAAGCTTGCAGGTAAAATATTTTTGGTAGTCGGCAAATTTTTCGATTAGATTTTTAAATGTGATGATTGTTTTTTTAGTTATCTACTTTTTTTTTATGTCATTCAATGTTTTTTTGGTAGTCATGAAAAAAAGCTTTGTCCCTGACGGTTTCTACCACACTTGGGACCCCTGCAAAAAAAATAAAAATATCCGGGGAGCTTAGCGAAAACGCCAGGGGGGGCTTAGCCCTTCCCTGCCCCCCCCCCCAGTTACGGCCCTGAATTATTCTGTGTAATTTTGTTTTTTGTTTGAGAATTTCTTCATTCTTGTTTTACAGTTTTTTCCGGATTTTCTTTTAAAGTGGTAACCCAGAAAGCACAAAGATAACTTAAAGAGATATTAAAGATGTCGTAGCTCGTCATTCAAGACGTCTTAAGAACGTCGGTTTTCGCCGTATATGCATCTTAAAGACGTCTTAACGACGTCGTATGTTACAAAAGGTAACTTTTTTAAGACATCTTTTTTAAGACGCCTTGCACAGGCGACTTTACAACACAATACCCCCCTCCCATTTACGTTGCTAGGTACGGTCATATTGATATAAAAAGCGTAATAAGAATTAGAATGATGGGTAATTTGTTTGTCAAACAATGTGATTTTTTTTTATTTTTTGTTTGAATTTTTTTTTTTCAGTTTTTTTTTTGAAAATTTCTATTTTGTTTTTTTTTTAATTTTTTCGTTTTTCGTAAATAGAAAATAAAGTAAAATGAAAATTTTTTTTTTAAATCTGTAAAAAAAATGGTATGTAATTTTTTTCAATAGTTGATTGTGGTTAATTTATTTTTAGCGATGAGTATCGAAGTTAAGGCGTCTTGTACCGATACTTAAAAGACATCTTATAGACATAATAATTAGATATCTTTTAAACACCTCTAAAAGGAAGTCCATAAGATATCCTTTTTATGTCTTTAGGCGTCCAGACATAATTAAGATCTAAAAAAGACGTCTTTAAAATATCATGTGCTGTCTGGGGTAGCAACGAGCGTTGCTTCGACTTTTGATACATACATTGATATTTAAGGGTCATACATCGATGTATGACCCTTAAATATCAATGTTTGTTGTGTTATCAAAATATAATTTAATTAATAAATTTATATTTGTGCATAAATAAAACAATTTTACATTGCATTCTACACTGCCCGACTAAGCTAGCAGTAACTCCATTTGTTAATAGCAGCATTTCCAAAATATTACATCAGAGTTACGTGAAAACGTCGCTATGCTACAAATGGAGTTACTGCTTTTTTAGCTTAGTAGGGCGGTATAGGTAGTAAGTAATTAGTTACTACCTATACTGCCCTAATATTAATATTAGTTATTTATAAATCGGGATTAAAATTTTTGAATTTTCTTACATTAACCTTATTCTTAGTTGTGCATTTCCATGGGCTATTTATTGAATCAATCAAATTTAAGTAAACAGCTTAAGCTAAATTAATTTATTTAGTTATAGACTTATGAAAATTGCAGTATCTACAAAATAAGGGACTTTTACTATGCTAACAAGCAGTAACTCTAAATAAGTTATTTATTACGAAATATATTAAAATGAAATTAGAAGGGTGTAAAGCATTAATAAAACAGTTTCTTTTTGCATTATTATAGTTTTTGTATGACGCTAGATTTTCCGGATATAACAAAAAAAAAACTGTTTCCAACAAAATAATACTTACCTCTGTAAGTCTTGATTCATTAAAACATTTTTTTGAAAAACTAAAAAATGTTGAAAAAAAAAATCAAACTTCTTTAAAAAAATGCATTTTTTTTTCAAAAAAAGTTTCTTTTTTCGAAAAAAAAAAGAAAATAAAAAAATAAATGGTTCTAAAAAAACTTGTTTTAACCGATTTTTACCAAAAACAGACTCAGCCTAAGACTTTGGATAGACAGATTTTTTTAGGGAAATCGTCTTTTTTGGATATAAAACGTCGAGAAACGTGAAAAAAATCAATAAAAATGTTTCAATTTTTTCTTACGTACGCAAGACTTTCCTTGGGCCCAAGGGGAAAGTAAAATTGACTTTTAAAAGGAGATTAAACTTTTTTTTTATATATTTTGGGTTGTTTTCTCTTTATCTTGTCACACGCTGCTTTTTAGTTTAGCGTTGCTAAAAAATTTGACTACGAGATACAAAGCTAAAAAGCAGCAAAAAATCTCATTTTCTTTTTAAATAAATAACTAATAATTGCGAAACTTGTGTTATAATAAAGGTACTTCAAACCTAAATTTATACGCCCACTTTCTCGATTTTACCTATAACACAAGGGTGTGGCTAAGACGATTTACTGTTTTTGCCATTATCTCAGTTTTATTTAATATGGAGTTGCTGCTTTTTAGGGTAGTAGGGCAGTACTCTAAAGAAAAAAATTTTGGAAAAAATATAAATAATAAAAATATAAATATGTACATTAAGCGGTTTAAGCATTTTATTAATAGAGTTTATAAAAATATAAATAAAAAAAAAACTATTACATGACGTAATTGGAATAACCAGCTTCGTCCAATTCTTGCATTAATTCAACGTGTTCTGCTTTTTTGGGTTTCAAAATGGAGTTGATAATTTCTTCCACTATTGGACTAACAATTTTTGATATCAATTCAACGTTGTTATCGAAAAATGGTGCTACAGTATCGTTCATAATCTGGCTTACAATTGCGCTGAAGTCTTCGTTGTTGATCATACCGTGAATATCAAACTAAAAAACACAGGCACACATCTTTTTTAAAATAATTATTTACAATCAATCAAGGCTGTAGGAAAAACAAAACAAAAATTGAACAAAAATTGTTTTGCGAATGTCCTTACTCTGAACCTATGCGTAGCTACGGCACGTCGGTATACCCAGTGAGCAATGGCGATTTCTCCCCTTAGATTAGACAGGGACAAAAGTTCTACCCAAAAAGGATAGAAGACATACATACACTCCCACTTTCACCCAACCAAACAAATTCTGTATTTGTTCTTTATTGAACAAATACAATATTTACTTGGCCGTGCGAAAGAAATTACTGGCGCCATCTAAATTTTAGTAGAATTATCTTATTTTACAGATTCACATTAGCTATGTTCGTTCGTGCCGCTCAGTGCCACACTTTCCGGTCAACCAAATAAATACAACAAATACAGTATTAATTTGGTTGGCTGGAAAGTGTAGCACAAATGAGATAGAGATAGGGTAGACGTATTTTGTTTCATAATTCTAGTTGTAGAGAGCTGCATTGCCTACGTGTATACCTATAGGTATACCTATAGGTAAGTCCTTATAAGGACACTAGTATTAGATAAGTTGAGTCTACTTCACTCAAGACCATTTTTGTTGATTCTAGACCTATTAGATGCGCTGTTTTCCAAACCTTGCTTTGATCAGCTCGTTTTTTTGGGATATAGCGCATAGTGTTTTTTTGCCCATAGTTTTAGTGGAAAAAATAATTAAGGTCTAATCATTTTTTTATCGTGGCTTGATTCTCTATTATTAGTGCTCTAGCCAAAAAAAGGGACATATCCTTATTCAGGTGAATGATACGACAGTTTTGTATTTTAGCATATGTATTATTGAAAATATAGAATTATCGCCTAGCGCTTTCAGTCTATCTCAGACTATCATCAGGGCTGGGCTCTGAAAAGTAAGAAGAAGGGGGGTTTTATAAAATATTTTGTGAAAATGTGGGTCGTTGAAATTTTGAGTTTTTTTTTAACTTATTTTAAATGTATTGTATACGAAATTAATGTATGGAACCTTGTTCCTCCTTTTTATGTTATCCTGTTGTAGTGGCTCTGACAAGTAAGTAACTTTTCTAATTTTCTTTTTCACGTAAATTTTTCACATAACCTCAAAATTTCAACGACCCACATTTTCACAAAATATTTTATAAAACCCCCCCTTCTTCTTACTCTTTCAGAGCCCAGCCCTGATGATAGTCTGAGATAGACTGAAAGCGCTAGGCGATAAATTCTAATATTTCAATAATACATATGCTAAAATACAAAAACTGTCGTATCATTCACCTTATATAAAAACCAGCATACAAGTCAAAAAATCATTTTAATATCCTTATTCGTTTGTTTTATAGGCTTCTAAATTTAAAAAATGGGTTTCTTTCACGAGATTTTTTCCCATTTTTTCTATGTATTTTGATAAAAAAATTATATAAATACTAAAGGTACGTTTCTAATTTTTTTCAGCAGTACTAGGAAATATCGTAGTGTTACTGTCAGTTACGTCGTTACATGAGACAGAGGATGATATGTGCGGTTTGTAAAAATAAAATAAGTTTTAGATTAAATCCAGTAGGGAAGATTTTAGGGGCTGTCCATATATTATGTAATACACCTGGGGGAGGGGGTTTAGAAAATTGCGTTACGTAATTTATGGACATCCCATACGGGGAGTTATTGAAAGCAGAAAAAATATGTGGCGACGGAAAGGAAAAAGGGACCTCTTGTCGGTGAAGTCAATTTTTCAGTACAGTCGAAATTAGTAAACTGCCTCAGTTTAAATTTTGAAGTTTTCAGTATGAGATATATTTTTATTTTGTTTAAAAGAGGACATTTTCAGCTTTTGTTTCATACCTTAATTATTAAATTAATTAATTTAATGTAAAAAATAAAGATTCTGTGTTGGTTTGAATTTTTAAGTGTGTTTTTTCTCAAAACACCCGTTTTCATTTTATAAAATTGAAATGCCCGTAACTTAAACAAAAAGAAATCATAGACATCATTTTTGCACCAAATTGTTCAAAATTTAGAGCTTAATTCAAAAATATCAATAACTAAAAACCGGAAATTGCCGACATGAGTGTCCCTTTTTCCTTTCCGCCTCACATATATTACATTATTTAAGTTTTATTTAATGTTATTTTAATGTTTTAAATCTGGAGAAAAAGTTTTTGTTGAATTTTTCATTAGGTTATTTTTATAATATATAAATTCAATTTAATAGGTTGCTCTTCCTAAAAATAAATAAATGATTTATTATTATTTAAATTTTTTTGATAACCCCCGGTAAAATCTTCATGACAGGATTAATTCTAAAACTTTTTTTATTTTTATAAACCGCACATATCTTTATATAAAATTTTCATTAAAATATATAAAAAAATAAATAAATAAAGAATTTCAAAGCCGCTTGTTTTGGCTTAAAGCCTAAGCTTTATGACTTTATTATTATTTAAATTTTTTTGATAACCCCCGGGTAAAATCTTCATGACAGGAATTAATTCTAAAACTTTTTTTATTTTTATAAACCGCACATATCTTTATATAAAATTTTCATTAAAATATATAAAAAATAAATAAATAAAGAATTATTTCAAAGCCGCTTGTTTTGGGCTTAAAGCCTAAGCTTTTATGCGTTATATCTTAAAAAAAAAGAGGTGGTCATGAAAAACAGAAAAAGGTTCCGAAATCCGCCAGAATCAACTAAAAAGTCTCCGGTTATATTTTGGTGAAGCGGTATTATTAATTGATTAAAACTGTTATTATTAATCAATGATATAATGTTTTAGTACCGTAATCGGGGCATATATCGAACTGCTGATTTATAGAAAAAAATTTACGTCCTCTGTTGATATTATAGGGGTTTTGAAGAAAGGACCTAGGTTTAAGGGACCTTGAAACATCAAAATAGCTAAAATATCAACAGGGGCGTAAAAAATTAATAATTACATGTCCTTCGATGTACAGTGTAAAAAATATTTCCTGCAATTTAATTACTGGCTATCGGTGGCAAAAACTTAAAAAAGATTCTATTTTTTTTTTGAGTTTTATACCGAATTTTAAAAATAATATTGTAATTTTAAAACTTGATTTTT